>CM043116.1:48995117-50199383 GCA_023701765.1 Hylyphantes graminicola
TGTAGACATTGATATTATTTGGTCAAAAGTTGCTATGAAACAACATACCCTACTGAGAAATAAAAGACACAAGTAACATAAGAAATTTGTATTCAATGTAACATATATAAATTTATTTCACAAAACACAATATTTATTCAATAATTGTTTTTAATGTATATACTTACACTTGAAAAATTACCCCCTTTCTCTCCATTGTAACTTATTGTAACAAAGGTTGGGACTACGGAAATAATCTTGAAGAGGGGGGGGGGGGAACCCCCCCAAAACTTCTTATACAAATTTTTGTCCACAACAATAGGGCTATGAAGAAAAATATATAAATGCAATTATTTTTTAAATAAATTATACTGTAATGCAAAAAATACATAAAACACAAAGTTCTGCGAAAAGCAATAATCAGAGGCATACATTTGACTTGTAGTGATTTTCCTACCTTCCCCCTTCTTCAGTTATGTCCTCTTTATCATGAATCAAATCAGGAAATGTGTCATCACTTGTATTGTATGTTGTAGTATTCTCCAAGTTGAATTCACTAATGATATTCAAACCTAAAAAAAAAACCCACCCCCAGTAGCATCGAATATTGGCCCAATATTGGTATGATGTTGGCCAATATTGGTTATCTTGGGCAAATATAGCAAGTTTTACAACATTCATCCAATATTGGCCCAATGTACGAAACCAATATTTCGAAAGTTAAAATTTGCTAAGATAGGACCAATATTGGGGATATATTGGTTGGCATATACCTAGGGGGCGCTCGCGTTTGTCATATTTTTCCTTGATGAGATTAAGAAGAAGAAGAACAGCCAAACGGAAACTCCACTCGGTGGCCGAGAGGTGTAAGCGACGAGCCTCACACCGAGAAGGTTCTTGGTTCTGTCCTTGTCCTAGCCATACTATAGACGTATTCCGTGCTGGTAGAAAAATTCCTCTAAAATTCACCGGGGTGCCGAGTACACTACGATATACGTGCTCGTTAAATCTGTGGAGTCGAAAGTCCCGACGGCGTTAGCGTACGATGTCACTTGAAGCATAGAATTCGAATTTGTAAAGTAGGAGGTTCGTTTTTAAAATTGACCCCTAACCCCCAGGGGTCACACGCCAAAAATAATGGGATACTGTTCACCGATTTTTCCATCTAGAACCCCCAATCGTTTCGAAAAAAGTCTCGGATAATATTGGTCCTATAATTGGCAGTCAATATTGGTTATAGTTTTTGGATAATATTGGTCCTATAATGGCAGCCAATAATGGCCAATATTGGCAAAATGTTTCCTCCCAATTCTGGGCCAATAAGGGTTAGCATATTGGCTCTACATTGTAACCAATATTGGGCCCATATTCGATGCTACTGGGGACTTACTTTTAAATCATTGCTTACTTATTTACAGATATGCTTAGTAAGTAATTTTTACAATAAAGCCATTAAAATGCTAATCATTATACTAATATAATATTTATCTCCTTGATGCAATATCATATGAAAATAAGTTTCTTACCAGACCGCTCGGATAAAGGAAATATGTGACAAGAAACATCAAAATACGTCCACAGAAAACTGTGTTTTGGGACCTGATAATCTTTTCAGTAAATCTAAAATATAAATTAAAAGTTTTGGTTAGTACATCAGTTAAACTGTACACATGGTTCCCCCTCAATATGTTTAACAAGTTTAACATATTTAATTAGCCAATTTAACTTATCAATTAAAGCTATTGATAAATATAACAATATTTCAGAATTTTATTCTGGAATGAAGTTGGCAATCAGATGCAATAGATTAGCTTATAATTTAATCGACATATTAACTAATTTTGGTTTTATTGGTATAGCATAAAACTTATATTTTTTTTCACATTGAACCAACTTTGTGCATGGTCATTTAATGATTTATCAATTGATGTATATGTAGTGTTTAATTGTATAAGGAATCAGTACGGTTTATACCTCCAAGCAATTGACACAACAATTTAGTAAAACTGTAAATTGCTAGTTATTTTAAGTAAAAAATATTATATGCATTTTAATTGTTTTCCCCACACATTTTTTTTACACTTAAAATTATATTTGTAGAAAATCAGAAATAAACAAAATTAAAATAAGTTTAAAATATCACTATTTTTTACAATTGTGGAATTTGTGTGCATTGTTAGAAAGACTGGTGAATAAAATACCTAAAATCCTAATTGCTTAAACTTACCATTACAAGATCGTAACAAGTGATTTTTACAAGCTTTAAAGAACAAATCCTGAAAAAAAAAAGTAAATAATATTGTATTTAGCAAAAAATCACATGTAAATCTAACATATGTAATAGCAACAAAACAAATTCCCATTACAATGAATTAAAAACATACTTTTTTAAATGTGTCTACCCTGCTTTCCACAAAAGTGAAGTACTTTTCACATTCAACAATAGTTGATGACTCAAACATGTCTCCCAATATAAGAAACAGGTACATTACCAGGAGCAATATCTGTAAAATGATGCCAAAAGTAGATTATGATTATACAATATAATTAATTTTATCCAGGGTGGTTACAAAATTCTAGAAAAAAAGTTCCCTGATATTTCCATGATTTCCCTGATACTTTCACAAAAATTTCCCTGATTTTACAATTACCTAGAAAACATGCAATACACACAACTTAATTAAGATATCGTGGGAATTAAAACTTCCGGATTATGTGTTAGCCTACCTAAGTTTTCTTTTCTACATTACCGAAAATATGAATAAGTTTTAGAGGAATCATGTGATCAGAAAATCATTTAATACATGATTTCGTGAGAGAGATTGATCCTTCCTCCAAGATTTTTTCTGCAGGCAAATCGGAACAAGATTTTTTTAAATCAAGGGCCCGTTAGTAGTGATCACAAGAACCTAAACCTACTGTTTAAGAAATCCAAAATAGGAAAAATTTCCCCCCCTGATATTTGGCAAAATTTGTAAAATTCCATGAGAATTCCCTGATATTTCCAGAATTAAAAAGTTCCCTGAGAATTCCCTGATTTCCAGGTTCTGTTACCACCCTGTTATCTTGCATTAAATATATAAAATATATGCATACCATGCATAGCAGCATCAATTGAAAATTGAAGAATTAAAAACTCTTTCCAAGAGAGTGCTATCGGCCCTTATATTCTGCAATAGGATAATAAAAAAAACATAAATTAATGTTTCTTGTGGTCTAATTTCGAACAAGCAACAAAAACTGAAATCAGTTTTTCTTCTAATCATTTAAGAAGGGAAGAGGGATTTTTTTTTTACATTGAACAAAAAAATTCTGATTTATTCAAAATAGATGAAAAGTAAATGCCACTTGGCTCTAGTTGATTATTTTAAGAAAAGGAGAGACACAGAATTATGTTTACATAGCTTTAATTTAAATGGCTATTGTTATGACGGGGCTGTAAAAAAGGTCATCAACAGATAGTTAAGAGGACATTGTTTCCTTTTAACAACCACAAAAGTTTAATTTAAACACATAAAAATATATATAATAGAAACAAAAATACAGTACTTTATAGAAAAACTTAAGTTATAATTAGTGGGCCAATTACTTTGAAAGTTTGACAAAGGATATTTGATGCTGAAGAATAATAAACTGTTATATACTGTTATGCTATAATAAAAAACCAAAATTAAATTTAAATACTCGACATGGAAAAAAATATTAAAATACACAATACTTACAATTAGATCAATGAGCACTTCTCGGATGGTTATCTCTACTATATTCTTCACATCAGTTGCACTACAAAAAATTAATAATGCAAATAAGAAAAAAAGCAAGAAAACGGCCACAGTCGAATTCTGCCTACGTAAAATGTTGTACTGGAGTTGTTGCAATTTTGCTAAAAATTAATCAATATTCATTTTTACCTGTTAATCTTTAGCTAATTTTTTTAAATTAATAACTACAAAAAAATTGTGATTAACATGAATATAGTTTAACTAAATATGAATCTTTAAATGTTTAAATTTTTCTTGGAGCCTTTCATAAATTGCAGTGGTTATTACAACTATGGCTAACACAAGGGCTATTGCAACCGACTGGCCTAGTAATTTAGAAACCCGATAAAGTAACAAAGCCAACAAATGAGCTTGTTCTCAACTTAATTTTATAGCAACATTATACATGGTTTAGACTTGGATCTCACTACACAGCTATAAGGCACATGCATAGTTTAGCATCATATAAACAGAGATATTACAGCTTATATATCTAAAGTAGAGTGGGCAACCGGGTTAATAAATCCAAAGTCAAGAGGTGCTACTCAATAGCTATGTTATGGTTAATAGTGTTGTGCCCAATGCTAGAACAACTTGTCAAGTCACACAGCAGTTTACTAAAGAAACAAATAATTTGACTTCTAAATTATGTCGAGTATTAACCAATAAAATAAACTATACTTAACAATATTTATTAAACTATATAACAATCAGAAAATTTTGACCGAACACCGCATATACTTACTTTAAACGGGACAATGGAGCCTTAGACCTCTTAAAAAATTCAGAAAATGTTTTTCTGAACAGCTTCCTTAAAAGATACCTAAAAAAATTAATAATAACATTGTTCATAAATATATAACTGTATATTTGAACGCACAGCATAATCGTAACAGGAACATTGCCTTGAAAAAACTTACAGAAATATTGTGATTTGAGATCCGGAAAACTCGTCATGGTTTTATTTACGTACACAAGACAATCAAATAAAGCTTTCAACTGGTTATTTTCATAACAATTATTAAATTTTAATATCCGAATAGCCGCGTCTTGCAACTTGGCTTCTCTTGTTTACCGAATCCCGAACTGAATGGTCAAAGTTGTGTAAGTTAAGAAAAAAATATATAAAACAAAATCTTTGTAAATTTTACCACTAGTGATGTTAAAAATTTGATCCTTTCTACTCTGTCATCTTGTCTACTTTTATTTGGGAACAAATTTACTAAATAATGAAAACAGAGTACGTATTAGGTTTAAAGTGTACGAAGTGTTAGTTGGATAAGCTTTATCCAAATAGAGTAGAGAAGTGGCCGAAACACGAAGCGATAATTCTCAAGCATCCAAATTTCACACTCGACAGTAGCGCCACTGCTCTAAGCTAAATTCTGATAATAGCGCCATCTGTTGAAATTAATGGAAACCAATTAATGAAATATCGGTTTGGTTTCGAAATCTGTTTTGAACTAATTAATCTGGCAAAACTTTTAGTGATTAGTATTATTGAAGATTTTTTTAAATCAATTTTATACTCTTGAAGTCTTATATTTGTTTTAATTTGGGTAAACCCAAAAAGAATGCCTTGCCTTACATGAATTACTTTAAGCCCTATGCTAGTTATACACTCCATAATGTTGACTTAAGGGGGAATGGGACGCTTTTAACTTTTTTCTTTAATATTGCAGATATCTTTATAATTTTTTTTACATAAGTGTACAACTAACTTGTTACTTAAATATACTAACACTTTTAGATGGTCAAAGGTTTTAAAAAATTATTTGTTTTGTTAAAAAAAATAAAATGTGTCAAAATGTGATGTTTCATATTTTTGTTATAAGTCAAAAAATTATTTAACACGATATAATGTGTTGTAATTTGTTTCGTCTATAAAGAATTTATCCGACTTTATAAAATGCTGATAATATGTGCAACTGATAATGTTACTGAATACAATTGTTTTATACAAACCTCAATAATAAAATTAGTTTTCTCTTGTACTTATGAAATTTGCTTTTGCATATTACTAGTTTTTTTTTAAATTCTAGTAAATGAAATGAGATTTACTAGCGAGTTTCTTCATAGAGACATATAAAGAACTAAGTCTTATATTAAGAATAAATTTCATAAATATTCCTTTAACCTCTTCTTGCTACAAATTATTAAGGGGGTATAGGACACAAAATCTTAAAAAAGAAAATCCCAAAAATTATTATTATCTTAAAAAATAACACAAATATTTTGGAATAATTTAAGACAAAAATGTTATTTTTATCTGCAATAGAACGCAAGATGTGTAGTTTCTTGTGCCTAAAATCTACTGCCCATACAGTGTTAAAATTTTCCACACATATTTTTCAAACATAAATCTTTAATTTGTTTTTAGGGATTAGTTGTAAATAATTTTTTTTATTTTTTAAAAAAATAGTGATCCGGTGAAATTATTAAAATAAATTTCATTAATTTTTTAAAGAAAAACTTTGACAAATAACAAAAATCGGTAAAGACCGTTTGTTAAGTACATTTTCCTGTTCATAAAAATGCAAAATTTTTGTTTTTCAACAAATATTTTTTTAACTTACAACAAAAATATGAAACGTCACTTTTTGACACATTTTATTTTTTTAAAACAAAAAATATTTTTTTTAATCATTTGACTATCTAAAAGTGTTAGTATATTTAAGTAACAAGTTAGTGTGTACACTTATGTAAAAATGTTTTTTTAAAAGATATCTGCAATATTAAAGAAAAAAGTTAAAAGCGTCCCATTCCCACTTAAGTTAACATTAACTAAACAAACAAATATGAGACTCCAAGAGGATGAAATTGATTTAAAAAAAAAAATCTCCAATAATACTAAGCACTAAAAGTTCGCCCAGATTAATTAGTTCAAAACAACGAATTCGAAACCAAACCGTTATTCCATTAATTGGTTTCCATTAATTTCAACAGATGGCGCTATTATCAGAATTCAGCATAGACCAGTGGCGCTACTGTCGATTGTGAAATTTGGATGCTTGAGAATTATCGAAATATCGCTTCGTGCCGAAACAAGTGTAGCTGTAGCCGAGTCTGTTACTTCGAAAAACATTAAGAAAACGAAAAAACGTGGTTGTTAGTATTTCCAAAAATAAATTATTAAAATTACCTTATTTTCTATGATAGCATAGTATATTTAATTATTAAAAATATTTTTTTTCATTTGTATCACGTTTGCAATTTCATGTAGTTGTGCTTTTTATTTTAGAAAATGCATAGTGAAAACGATGCCAACGGTTCGGAGATGGAAGTGGACAATAAGCGGGTATGTCTATACACTCTATACAATGGAATTTTATAAATTATTCTGTAAGACATATAGCATATGCAAGTAAATTTTTGGTTCTGCGAGTTTTTTTTTAACATTTTTATTTTTAAAGTTTCTTAAACAATTAGAAAATTTTAACTATTAATTGTACAGCTATGATATAATGGCCGTTCTCTTTATTGGTGAGCTTGAAAATGTAATGTAGTTGCTATACCTATTGAGTTGTATTAAATATGAAGTAGACAGTTTACCACTTTTGGAAATTTTCGTTGCTTTCGTAACACAAATCGCTGAATTAAGGTAGACCATTATATCAAGGCTCCTGACAAGAACCAAGCATCTTATTGTCCAGAGTATGTATGAAAAGGCAGCGATTGTCAGAACAAATGATTAAATGAATAAAACTAATATAATTTAAAGCTGTGTGTGCACAAGTACATAAGGATATACGTAAACTAAAATGTAAATTACACGATATGCCATCTGAAAAGTGCCATCTGAGCACTCCCTAACAGCTTGTTCATATCAGTCGGAATAAAGTAATAGCATGTAAAAGCAACTGTTTCTTTGATATTGCTTCAATTTCTACTCTCTGACTAACTTAATCTTTATCAATCTTAATCTTCTTTAGAACAGTAAAGTGAACTAAGTTTTAACCTTTTAGATCAATGTAAAAGAACCAGAATAGCTGGCTCATGTCATCTGGTTAGGCAATATTGTATATTGTGGGTTTTTTTTTTTACATTTTTCCAATGTTCACTTATACTGACCCATACTTTCTACTAATTTATATTTTCTTCTTATCAGAGTAAATGGATAAACAGACAGAAGGTTTTAGTTTTTGCTTCAAGAGGCATAGCATTCAGGGATCGTCATCTTATGAACAATATAAAAACTTTGCTACCACATTCAAAAACAGGTATGCCAGTTTCTTATTTCTTCCTTTTATAATAAATTAAAGTCCAGTATAAAATCCAGGAAAGAGGAAAACCCTCATAAAAATTACCTAATTTTACACAAGAAATTAATAAAATACAATTATGGATACTATTTAACTAATAAATAAAATGAGGAATAATTAATAACTAAAATGGGGATCTTGGATCTACGCTTGTTAAGTTTGACTTTAAGATGTCTTATTTACCATTTCTTTTTCAGAATCTAAAATGGATAAGAAATGCCCTTTACTTATGATTAATGAGGTACATTTTTTTGAGATTGTAATTATTTTCTATGTAATACACTATTTTATAGATGCAATGAATATCGTACCTTTCATTCATCAATTTCCGTGACTCATATAAATATTTTTTGTTTAAAAATATACTTAGTAGTCTTAATAGTTTGAAAATGGTTTGCTTTGCTGTTATTATATCAGTGTAAAATATTACAAATCTATTTTTTCAAAGGTTGCTTTTTTTTTCGTGACGAGGTAACTAATTTAGGGTTTTTCTACTGCACTAAAGTTGATAGTTGTTGTATGTGCTAGTTCAGGGTTGGGAAAAAACTTTTTTTAAAAATGTTTTTTTTTGTTTCGAACTTTTTTTTTTAACAATTAGATTTTGGTTATTGAACAAGTATTTTGATCTTCTATATTTACTTCCATCCCTAATAATTTTAGACATGTGCCTTACATCCTTCTTAGTCAAAGAATCATCAAATACAATGAAATGCTTTGATTATCTGGCCATTTGGTGTCTTCATTTGATTAAATCAGATGAGCTAATAGAAGAATTTATATACTAATGATGTAATAGATTGTTTGATATTATTTCAATTAACTAAAATTATGTACCACAATGATAATTAATATAAATCTCACAAATAGGGACTATACTAAATCCTAACAAATGTTAATAGTGCCGGGACCTAAAGTATCGCACGCGATGCAAATATATAGTAACAAACGTCAATAGTATTGGGACCTAAAGTATCACACTTGATGCAAGGTTTACCTTCCATCAGGGTCTACTATTTATCTCAATCTTAATCTTTAAGGTAATACACCATGGTCATATATCATAAAACAAAACCCATATAAATTTTTTTAGACTTCTTTTTCCACAAAGTAATTACCCACACATCATATTTTCCTTCTCCTTGCAGTAACAAAAAAAACTGTTTTAAACATGTTTTTATTGCTATGTTTTAAATATGTTTAAACAAGGTTGTTTACATGTTTGTTAAAAACATGTTTAGCAATGTTTAAACATGTTTAACAATGTTTAAACATGTTTAACAATGTTTAAACATGTTTAACAATGTTTAAACATGTTTAACAATGTTTGAACATGCTTAAACAATGTTTAAGTTATGGAAATGCTTAAAAGAACTTAATGGGAGCAAATTTTAATTGTTAATCACTTTGTATAGCATTTAGTTAGTATTTGGCCTGCAGTTCTAATAATTTCAAAGCAAGATTAAACAATGAAACATGATGTTCTACTCTTCTCACTCATTCTTCTTTACTTGTTTGCCAGCTGTGTCAGTGCACACATTTATGTGTGGCTACAGCAGCACACAAAATAATTTTAAAAATAAACTTAGTCTTATAATTATTTTATGTTAACCCCTGTATGATGCAAAAAAAATTTTTTTTTAGATATGTGAAATGAAGAACTGCAACCACTGTATTTACTTTGAAAACAAAAAACACAAGGACTTATATATGTGGTAATTTTCTTTGAAATAGTATTTCAACTGGTTATTATGTATAATTTTATTATTGTGCTTTGTATACCTGCTTGCCTTAACATAGATTTTTGCTGTTAATTGGTTAGCTTAATATAGATTTTCACTTGAATCCATAACCTTCAAAAACTCATCTTGTGTGTAATGTCAAGATTAAACCGGAAAAAATGGGATAACGGTGTTTTGATTGTCCTATAATTATAAAAACTAAGAAGAAACCCTCAAAAGACCTAAATTTATACTACAGTGATATTTAGTATCTTAATTTATAATCAATGGTTCGGGAAGAAAAATTATCACTCTTCCCTTTTTCCACCAGACAGATGTACCATATTTTCCCCATGTAAAAAAAATCTTTTCTACTAAAACATAAGCTTTCAGTTTCTGATTGTTGTGCATTGCTGCTTTAAAAGTTGTGCAGCTTATAATCATTTAGTCTGACATGATGGCTATATTGATATATTTAAAGACTTAATTTAAGGAGAATGTAAAGATTAATTGCAGAAACTGCGACTGACCAATCAAATATTTAAAAAATTATTCTAATTTTTTTAAGTGAAATAAGATCGTGCAGTATTGGAAAAAACTCTTTTAATAAATAACTCTTTTATGAAAATGTTTTGATAACTGGGTTAGCAATTGTTTCGATTTGGTTTTTAATTGTTTGAATTAATTCATTTGTATAAATTGAATTGATCGTGAAATTAGATCGTGCAGAATTGAAAAAAACTCTTTTAATAAATAACTCTTTTATGAAAATGTTTTGATAACTTGGTTAGCAATTGTTTCGATATGGTTTTTAATTGTTTGAAATAATTCATTTGCGTAAATTGAATTAAGTCAAGATGTTGTAAACAGGGTTGGCATGGTTTAAACCAAGGTTTAAACATAATGGTTTATTTCAAAAAAACCAAAGATGGTTTTTTTCTAAATTTTTTTTAGCAGAAGCATTAGAATATGCAAAGCACAGATGCCCTAATAACTCTTCGGCATTACTCTTGTTATGAAATATTCTGCTACAGCTTGTAGTGACTTTCAGAATTTTTTTTTAGAGTGATTATGTAAAAGAGGTATCTGCAATATATTGGTGTAGGCAAAGCAATTGATATAAAAAGTTTAACAGTAACGTTTTTAGTCTCATTCTGACTGCTAAGGCAACAAAAGCCAACGTTGAGCTAAATTTTTCCTCTTTTGGTCTAGTGCAGTCTAAATTGATAATAAGCCTGGGATCAAAAGAGCTGCAAATTTTTTGTTTAAAATGTTGAATTGTTATGGTCCTTGATCATAATAAATTGTATCTAAAAAATTTGGAATCATTACTTCATTATTACTTTAGTTATTTCAATTAAGGTTATAGTACTATGAATGGTTTAATTGACATCCATTACAAATTTTAACGGCTGTTATGACTGTGGAAATTGAAATAATTGGAGTATATTATGCTCCAAAATTAGTTTTATATTAATAAAATATCAAATTTAAAAAATATATGGTGATCTTATTATGAAGTAAAGCATAAAATGAAGTTTGAAATTAATATAAACATCATTAGAGTCTTGCAAATACACAAACTAGTTAAATTCCGGAATAGTTTTGAAAAACCTGGTTTTCACCAAAAAAAAACCTTGTTTTTTTTTTTTTTTTTTTTTTTTTTGAAAAAAAAACTGGTGTTTTTCCAACCCTGGTTGTAAAGGAACTACAATATCCTGCTTTCCTGTTACTTAATTACTCACTGAAATTCTTATCTAACGAGTGATTTGCAACAATAGCGGTCATATAGAAGTGCTTTCATTGTAAGGTTTTTGCAACTTTGAGGAAAAATTACACTTTTGTTTAGTTGAAATTTAGGATCTTAAAAGCAAAAAGAGGATATTTCATTAATTTACTTTCAAGAACGGACATCTTCAGCATGCCAATACTTACTTTAGATTTTTTTTAAACAATTTTTAAAGAAAAGGTTAAAACTATGGTATTAGTGAGTTAAGAAGGCATATTAGTGTGTTGCTTAACTTTTTTTAAAAATGAATTTATATTTTTGTTATTGACATTAATTTTCTATTGATAATATCAAAATATTAAGTTTACCATATGTTTTATGTCTTTTTATCTTCATTTTTATAGGGTTTCCAAAGTTCCAAGTGGACCTTCAGCAAAGTTTTTAATTGAGAATGGTAAGAAAATTACTGTTATATATCAGGAGAACTTTTTATTTGTATGGGTCTTAATAGTTAGTTGAATGTTTAATTCATGCCACTACTTTATACCATATTTACTTCTTAATGCAGAATAATTTTTTTTTCACAGTACACACTATGGAAGAATTGAAACTGACAGGCAATTGTCTTAAAGCATCTAGAGCTATTCTTTCATTCGATAGTGTAAGTATTTATAGAGTGCATTAATTAATATTATTTTTTTTAATTAACTGTATATTTTTTATTCATAAGTCTTTTTAGTTACTTTAGTTAAGTAATAAAAAACAATTAACAGTACTTAAATTTAAAAAAAGTTTGTAGTTTTTCTAAATTGTTTGATTTTTTTTCCATAAAAGTTCTTTGCAAGATTTATATTTGCTTAAAAGAGATTAATTGCTTTTATTTCAAATGCTTAAAAATTACATAATTATTGGTTTGTTTCAGAGTTTTGACAAGGAACCTCATCTAATGCTGCTCAAAGAACTATTTATTCAGGTATAAAATAAAGTTTAATAGTTTTATTAAGAAAAATATTCTTATTTTCTATTTCACTATATCTTAATTTAAGAATGCAACATGAATGTTACATTATGTTATGATCTTGTTTATGCATGTCATAAAACCATAGTAAGTTGTATTTGTGTGTAATATTAGTTCATTGTTGGTATAATAGTTTTCACTCTGTAAGTAATGACTTAACTAATTTTTGATTCAGTTAATAAAATTTTATAAATGGTTGTCATGGTGATTATCATGCCCGACTTCTAACCAGAGATGAGCATAGTTTCGCAAGTTAGATACTCAGGCAGGAGGCGGCCGATTCAGGCTTTTTGATATCATAAAGGGTTATAGACAATCAGAAAAAAAAAATCTAAAATAATGATGCCTAATTGTCATTGGGACTGAAAGGGTTATACAGTTACACAATATTCTCTTTTGCATATTCTCTTTAGATTAGATTGTGACACAAGGTAACGAATATCTTTTTTTTTCAGTTGAACTGCCAATTTCTGTATCATTATTTTCTTATCGAAAGAAGCAAGTTTTAAGTATTATTTATATTTGTAGGTGTTTGGTACGCCCAAGGGTCACCCTAAGAGTCAGCCATTTTTCGACCATGTTTTCACTTTCAAGTTCCTGGATAATAGAATATGGTTCCGAAATTATCAAATTGAAGAAGATGGTGTTTCCTTAGTTGAAATAGGTAAGTTTTAAAGTGTTCCTTTTTTATATATATTTTTTTAAAAAAATTATAGGAAATATTTTAGTAATTGTATTATTATATTCTTTATTTTGAAACTTTTAAGTTTTTCTAATTGCGTTTACAACTATGTTTTAAAAACAGGCCCCAGGTTTGTAATGAACTTGATAAAGATCTTTGAAGGAAGCTTTTGTGGATCAGTTTTATATACAAACACAGGATATGTGACGCCTAGCATGGTAAGTTCTGTTTAAAGTTCAAAAGACACTATTAGTTATTTCTTATTTTTAATATTTGCTGGATTTTATTTGATTTTTTTTTATTAATAAGTTGAATCATTACTATTGATTATAATAATAAATTACTTTATACTAACTTTAGTTTCACAGTAACATATGTTGGTGTTATGTTTTTAATTTATTCAGCAACAAAATGTATGATATGCTGAGTTGTTATTTATTTAGGAGAAGCAAAACAGTTTAATATTTGTTCAATCACTTTCATTATTTTTTGTAATTGCCAGTTACAAATGTTCCATTACGGTTACATTTTTTTATCCTTTAAATCTGGTTTTACTTCTCTTAATATAGTCTATGAAATATCCATCAGAAACAAAGACAGTTATATGCGGGGTTATAGATTTCTAAGGAGATACTTCATTTTCATAGCACTTATTTTATAATCCCATTTCATTGCATGTTTTTCTTTATTTCAGCATCGAAGAAATCTTAAAGCCGAAGTAAAAAATAAATATGTTGACAAAATAAACTCGAAGAAACTCTTGGCTATGCGAAAGCCAAATATATCATTTCAAATCGATCCTACTGAAAAAGTATTTGAAACCTATCAAGATGAAGAGGAAGATTAAATTATATCTGTCCATGTGTAAATATCAGCATTTTGGAAATAAACTTTGTTTTATATATTAGTAATTAAATCAAATTAGTTTTCTGACTAACAAGTTTTAAATGTAATACTGATACTAATGCATATTGGAGCCAATCAATCTTATATTTTAGTAAATAACTTGCTTTAAGTGTAGAAAAGTAACAAATTCCTCTTGGGTTCGGTGATGAAATTTCCATCTGATTTCTTATGATCGGTGCTCCGACTGGTCCTCTGTTTTCACGTGACATGTATTCAACAACCAAAACTTGTGAAGGAATTTATTTTCTGTTGCCACTCAAGACTGGAAATGTTGCCAGTTTTAAGTTTCCATACTGGCACAAAAAAGCCAATGAATTATTAAATGTATCCCTAGAGATTATTTAAAGAGAAAGTATATGTATTTTTTAATTTCTTATGATAATCTAGCATCAAGTTTTATGTTAATGCGAAATAGAATACTAGTTATGAATTTGTTAAATGCTTTGGATCTTAGGCATAAGTTTGAAATAGTTAAATTATTGTTGTTAGTTATTTGTGCAATTTATCTTAATTAATAAACATTCCTTTAGAAAATGTCTTCTTCATTACCAGACTTTCATATGTTTCCCCTCTGCCTAGAACCCTCGTGCTGTTTATTAACAAAGGTTATAGTAGATGTTATACTAAACTAAGAGTATGCTGAGTACAACGAGAAAATTATTGGTCCATTGAAAGGAAGTAAATTTTTTAGAAAAATCTTTGAGAAAGTTTTTTAGTAATTGCTCATTTGTTGGTTATTGTTTAAAAACTTTACATTTCTTAAGATGCATCTTCATAGCACTTACTTAAAAATATTGAGTTGTCTGTAGTAAACAACTTTTCAGGAAAGGATGGTTAATAAAATTTAAACTCCGGGGTTTATTGATCATTTAAGTTTATAAAAATCTGCGAACCAACAAGAAACCCAATTTACAAGATCTCTGTTGTATTATTTCATATAAAGCAGTAGTAAACGCTATTTTAATATGCAACTAGGCAGTTTTAGAGTTGATAATTAAATTAAGCAGTTTTGAAATTGAACTTTTTTTAAAGTGAGGGAGTTTTGGAAACGAATTCATTAGCAAGTCGGTAGTTACGAATAGTATCAAAATTTGCCACTAGAAAGTTTGGGAAAATGAATGGCTTGTGATCTTTTTTAAAAAAAAAAAACTTTTTCAACTGTTAACTTACTTACTATAAAATGTGCATTACTTGAACTGTGCTAAAATTGAAATATAAACTTTACAAATTTTGTAACTATATGCACCTTTGGAAATGGACCCTTATAGAATTATAAAAATAGTATATATTATTTGTAAAAATACCTTTTTTATACGATTATCTATTGGGGAGGATTAGGGACTGTCAGTCCCATAAAGCTCAATGTTTGCAAAAAAAAAAATTGCTTTGCCATGTTATCCCATTTTCTATAGGTATGGGAATTGTCATAACATCAATTTTAAAAAAAAATAGAAAAGAAACTAACATCCGTTATTTAATTACTAACTGATAGCCTTAAAATAATATGCCATATGATGTACATTTTTGGCATTTTAAAACTTCAAAAATATATAATTCACTAGACAACATTTTAGTTTTATATTTGTTTCATGTCAATGTTATATTATGTTGATTTTATATTATGTTGTTACCTAGGAAAAAGGGCTAACACAAGGCAAAGCAATACTTCTAAGGAAGTTGCGATTCCAAAATTAATGTAATCAGCTCTATGGGTCTGACAATCCCTCTTAACCCTGTAATGCATGAATTTTTATATATTTTTTTTCATCTCGAAAAAAAAAATCATTATAAATGTATATAAAAATATAATTATATATTATAAATACCTAAATATATTTTAACATAACCCTCTTGAACCATAATTATTTTTTCAAAACTATTTGTATTTAATACTAATATTATTATACTTTGAATACTGCCAAAGACGTAATTTCACAACAGCTAATAACTTCACTTTTTAATTTTGAATACACATTTACTACTGTTATCTATGAGGGTTATTAGTTTAAAACTTCAAAATGGAATGAATTAGATGAAAAGCCCATTTGTCGAGAGATAGCTCTATTATAATAGAATCAAATGGATTATGTTACTTGTTGCCTAAATAATAGCAGTATGCATTAGAGGGTTAAAATAAGGCCCACATAGCTAATTGCATTAGTTTTGGAATTGTAAACTTCCGTAGAAGTATTACTTTGATAATAAAATTGCACCTTGGCAAAATTCATCATTTTATAATTGATATGAAATTTGTCTCATTTGGGGATTCTTTTTAAATCCTGATTCATTCAAGAAAATTTTTTGTCCCTGTAGACAAAAGCACTAACATCACAATTCATTGTTTTACCCTCTAATATTTTTTATAACTGCAAATGTTTCTATGCTTTGTGATTATATAGATATAGAGCAAGTAATAAAACTAAGTTTTACTTGCATTGCTAGGGCACTATTTTCTCTAAAAGAATATTCTTTTTAGAACCACTGGATACTTTGTAACGTCAGATACATTGCTTGTTAATATGAAGGGTTACATTATGATGTTACCACTAATCCACCTAAGTTTCAATTTCCAAAGTCAAAAGAATACTTAAATATCCTTCGCTGGTTTGGGGTTTTGAGGAAATTAAAGTTGCACAAGAAGATAGTTAAATTTTTGTTTTATCCTTAATAAAAAGTGAGGGACAGGGTTGAATTGGAAAATATATTTAAACAAAAGCAAAACCTAATGCAATCAGTGTGATAGCTTAATTAGTAAAAATGTGAGTAATAAATTAAGTAACCTACTATTAACACAAAGTAGAAATAAGTAAACAAAATTCTCAAAAATGTTTAATGATTTTTCACAATCACGTTGACACAATTAAGGCTTAAAATACATATAAAGAAAAATAATCATTGGATCAAATATGGCACAAGTTTTATAAAGCTACAGTACATATATGTCATGGTGCATATCAGAAATATATCTTGGTTCCAGCAGTTACAAGGTCGGGAAAAACATATAAACAATCTTTAAATTCTGGAGATAAAATCAAACAGACAATCAGTAAAACAAAAATGGATGTCACACTTGATTTACAATCATTGAAATTATTTGTCCATCAAATCACAATAGTCAAGTTGTAAAATTTAATACAACTTTAAAACATTGTGATTAATAAGAAAAAGTATATCTTTAATAAGCATTAAACTAAAATACTTTTAGTGAACTGAGTTCAAATACATTCATTTGTTATAAAATATTTTTTATCAATTGATTTCATTAATGACTTTATCGATATAAAGTTTAAAAGTAAGTTTCGAAACATCTTCGAATGGAAGTTTCAGTCTCCGATTAAAAAATTAGGAATTCAAACTACCACTCATTACATTAAAAAATGACTTAAGAATGAAATTGACTATAAAAATATCTCATCACGCTTAATCACAATAACTAAAGCTAGATATACTTTGTTTGGCATCGTTCAAATGACTTCTCAAAATACATATTAAATATAAGTTATATAAACACTTTATCCACAAGTTACTAAAGACAATCAGCTCACATTATAATCTGCCCACATGTTATAGAAGGTCACTTTTTTTCCCCTCTAATCAGTTGTCATAGAAACCAAAAGGTTGCCTATGTTGCATGAGGGGAAAGAACTGTCCTTGAGGCCTATATTCCTAGTGAACAGACTATATTTTACAGTAGTATTTCGTTCATCGAACCCCTCTCGAACACTGGCACAAGTTTGGTATGCTACAAGTAACACTTGTTAAGTCCACTTAAGATTCTACGATGGAAGTGAAGGTTAGTTAACCCTTCAGTACAAAGGAAGTACTGATTTTTATAATAGTATTAAATATAAGTGTATGAAGCTGTATAAAAATTATGCATTACTAATTCTGATTGTATTAAGGTCACTTCTCTGGACAAAAATAGTACACATATTGAAGACCACATTAATTAAAAAATAACATTCCTCTCTGTAAAGACAAGTATAAATGGCTTTAAAATGCTTAATAATTGTGTTAGAAAGCCACTGATAGGTAGGACTTGTATATTAATAGTTATCAAATGATATATCTTAAAAACCAATTTTACGAATTTCACAAAAAATTAAATCTTCGTATGAAAATATGAATAGCAATTTAAGTACTATTACCTATACTCTCAAACCACACTGTACAAAAAATATGCATTAAATTAAAGCTATCTTATTAATACAAAATAACATAAAGCTAATATTCCAATTATCTAGAGGTGGGCTACAAGAAACTACAATGCACTCAGAAAAGTGATGTAACTGACAAAATGGACTTTTTTAGTTAAAATAAAATAGACAAATTATTTGAAAATTTATCAATTCTTGAAATTCTAGCTAATCTTGACTAATTAAAATTCTGCCGGACAGAAATACCCAGATCTTATAAGTTTTATCATTTATATTGAAAGAAAGTTAAGATTCCTGGTTTGTAAAAAAAAATGTTTGCTGTTATATCACTTTTCCAATTGATATGCAAAGCTATTTACTTTTGGTACGGGTAAAATAAAAATTTTGTTTTGAACCAATACTTGATTATACATCTATTTGTGGAAGAAAAATCTAAGAAATTATTATTTTTAAACAAAATACAATTGAATAACTTTGAATGAAAAATACACTGTGATTCAATACCTTTTGAAAAAAATATAAAACTTATCACCACATCATTTAAAACTTAGTTCAAATAAAAAATATATATATGAATCAATGGAAAACCACTATTATTTAATAATTCACTTAATTAGAAAATAAAATTTCAAATTGCTAAAGACAGTAAGTTCTTTAAGAAAAGGATTTAAATAACATGTTTAATTTTTATTCTGATGATACTCAAATTAAATACTCATGATCATATATGGATCATCTCGGGATTTAAAACACATGCAACAAAAAAAAAAATCTTTAAATACATACTACATATCTACATGACTTATTTAAAAGACATTGACAAACTTCAATAAATATAGGGAAATATTTTCAAATAAAAATGCCTCAAATCGGAACCCTAATCGAATCAGCAGTTTGGAGAAAAAAAAAAAGGCTAAGGCTATTTCATATTTCTTTAAACAGCCGATTCAATTATAGTTTGGACAGCATAAAATTTATAAAACTAAAACGATTAATACTGTTGATAAGGTGTCTTTTAGGGTGGGAATCTGGCAACTAAAGAAGGTGGGATCAATTGATTAACTATCACATTACTTTACACAAAACTAAAAATAACTGCACTAAATATTTTTCTAACACTGTCTTTGGTTTTATACATAAAAATATGTTTCTGAGAAGTGAGCATTGCAAAATAGCAAATTGTAGTCAATACTCAATACATTTCAGTGCATCACTTGCTTCAAGGCATTAGCATTTATACAAAACTTTACAATTTATATATTTATGC
This sequence comes from Hylyphantes graminicola, assembly GCA_023701765.1. Classification (NCBI taxonomy): domain Eukaryota; kingdom Metazoa; phylum Arthropoda; class Arachnida; order Araneae; family Linyphiidae; genus Hylyphantes; species Hylyphantes graminicola. The sequence goes on from CM043116.1 coordinate 49,014,597, forward strand.
ATAAATACTTTATATATATTTCATGAGATTGGTCTACTGATAGGCGAGATCAATCGTTTAAAAAATAATCTAAAGCTACAATAATAATGACAAAATAATTGCAATATTTTTCTTTCATTCGTCAATACAGACAAGTTATTTAAAATGTACATGCAGGGTTAGTTTACATGCTTGTCAATAAAATTCATATAAAATTAAATGGGTAAGGCATGGCATAAATTTTAATACTATTTAATTATATTGCTAAATTATATACCAACAAGAACAGAGATATCCAAACTATAGACCTCAGCTGAGATTCTTTAAATATCCATCAATTTTTAATTTTATCAATTTTTAATTTTAGTAAACATTTTTAGCTACCCAATAGAAATCTAAGCTTTGCACCTCTTTCGGGCAAAACTCATGAGGGGATACACATCAAGCAAAAAGATTTTTAAAAAAATGCTTTTAGAATCAATCCAAGAAGTTTAATAATCTGTGTAAGCCATAGATCGAATACAATATCAATCTTATCAAAAAAAGGGTCAATAATTTTAAATTTATTTTCCTACAAAATTATGAGTGTTCTTCAAAAATCAGCAGTTATCTTAAATGTTCACTAAATAAAATTGATGGAACTTTCCAATTGAAACTTCAATACCTTTAAACATGGCCCTAAAGTTTGGAGACACTGTTCTTAATAAATTTAATTGTGCACTTAAGACATACTAATTATTTGTAATACTTATTCATATTTTAATTTGTGGTTGGGAAATCAAACAAATCAAAAAGGTTTTCTTAACCAAACCCTAAAATCTTATTGCTCTGTAGAATGTACTTTGACACATCTTTTTATGAATTTAAATTTGCAATTTAGTTAAATAATTTAGTTACCAAGTTAAATTTTGACAAACAAATTTTGTCAACATTTTCATTCTTCATAATCGTTCATCTTGTTTAAAAAAATGTACAATTGACAATTACATTATAAATACTTAAAACGAATTTACAATAAATAAATTAAGAACACAAAGATCAAAAAAATATTATTCACAGTGTTAATTCATAAACAAAAGTCAGTCATTTCAAACATGCATTCAAGATCATTAGTCATAGTTAGTATTGGGTAGTACATTTGGTACTGACTAGTGGAAATGTACAGTTTGTACTTAAAACACTACAAATGGCAAAAAGTAGCTCTTGACTACAACTAAGAAATAAAGCTTTGAGTTTACAGCATCATGTGCTGTTATGGGCATGTCGTTATACAGCCAGAAAAATATCACACAAAAACTCAAGTATGAAATGTAGGCACATTTGAATTACATATTAAAATACATTCTTTCTTTATTGCTATGATTAAAGTCTTTGTATGAAAAATAAGTATGATATATATTTGCACAACACTAGAAATAAAAGGTACACATATTTCGTTTTTTAAATATGTACTGTACCATTGAAAATTATGAAACTTGGGTTAGTTTTCAAATATTCTGTTAACTAGAAATGTAATAATTTTGTTAGGAAAGTTAATGTACTTTACATGAGATGGGAACATATAATACTTTGGAAAGAAATATCTGAATAAACTTGAGTAGAAATAATGGTAAAAATTTTGTTACCAAGGAATACTGAAAAGGGTATGTGATCCTAGTTAAAATATTTTCTCTCATGGTAATTTTTTCTGTTAATTATTAAAAGATGGGAAGTTTAACTTTCAGATAAGTAGTTTGGCTCTCAGAGAGTGATAGAGAATGTAAGCAAAAAATTCCATTACTTACATCAAAATAACCTTAAGTAGAAATAATGGTAAAAATTTTGTTACGAAGGAATACTGAAAAGGGTATGTGATCCTGGTTAAAATATTTTCTCTGATGGTAATTTTTTCTGTTAATTATTAAAAGAAGTTAGTTTAACTTTTAGATAAATAATTTGGCTCTCAAAGAGTGATAGAGAATGTAAGCAAAAAATTCCATTACTTACATCAAAGTAACCTTAAAGTAGAAGTAAATAATGGTACAATTTTGTTATGAAGGAATACTGAAAAGGATATGGGATCCTGGTTAAAATATTTTCTCTCATGGTAATTTTTTCTGTTAATTATTATTAAAAGATGAGCAGTTTAACTTTCAGATAAATAGTAGTTGGCTCTCAGAGAGTGATAGAGAATGTAAGCAAAAAATTCCATTACTTACATCAAAATAACCTTGAGGTAAAATGGGATAAGAAATTACCTAACAAGTTCTCTGAGACTAACCACCCCCCAGATGGGTGAATTTTATTCACTAAGGGTGAATTTTTGCCACACCTGGATTTATTTAGAAAAATTCATATTAAGACATGCATTAATTCAATTTTCAACAAACTTCAATCAGTGAAATAGCTGAATCATAAAATATGTCTCAAAAATAGCTGAATCATAGAACATTTCTCAGAAATTAAGAGAAGCTATGAATAAAAATATGTTCAAATCAATTAACTTAAGTAAATTAACTTCAAATCTTTTAACAACAGCTGCATACCATGTTGAAGTTTACTGGTACCATCTCTAAATTAACTTGGTTGTACATTGGGGGGCAGATACATTCATTTTCTGTACTTCAATTATACCTTTTAAAGCAACTAAATATAATAAATAAGTCATCTTTTCATTCATTTTTAAAACGATACTTTAAAAAGTTAAGACTTGTTTAACTCGTAATATGGATAATTAGTTGTTTCCTGAATAATTTTGGTTATCTCTACCAGTCAACTATATGTATATTCTTTTGAATTTTAAATGGTAAGTACCAATCAGAGTTAATTGATTTTTAAAATTAAATTATGTTCTATCTATCACATTGTTTCTGGTCACTTCTAAAAATAAAGATAATAAATTAGCATAAAAGGAACACATTATCACACATGCAAATGATGAGGCCATTCATACAAAACTTACAAACAATGGTTTGTAGCAATAAATTAAAATCTAATACTGATTAGCTAAAAACAGCAACCAAATTATAAGCTGCCAATGTGTTTTGAATATAATAAATTCAAATTTAATTCATTCATATACAATACAATAAATTAAGTAGAAGAATTAATAGAAATTAATAGAAGTAATTCCCACATGAAAATTAATTTTAAGTAATAAATTAGAAACATTTTTATTTTCAAGAAGAGTTCAGTTGGTATTAAAAATAATTTTACTTCTATTCATTTCATTCTTACTTTAGTAACCTAAGTGAATTCTTTTGTTTAAATTTTAAAACATCAAAACTCATAATTCCAAATCAACTTTGGCAAAAGGTATTAGCTTTTTAAAAACATGGCTAAATAAAATGCAATACAGTAATTTGGCAAAAAAAAATCTAAAATGCATAAATTATTGAATAAAAAATTAAGTAACAATGCCATCAATAAATAAACTAGCTAATAAATAAGGCAATACTATACACAATCGATCCATGTATAAAAAAAGGACCAGAGTGTATGAAAAGAATCACATACAAGCTAATTTCTGACTTTGACACTCCAATTCATAGGACAAAAAAAATAAAGCAAATAAAAGTAAAACAAATGAGGTAGAACACAAAATACGGCACAATGTTTCAAGCGCATTTGCAACTGCGCTAATCAAAGAAAGTAGATACTGATAAGATCCAAGACTTAGGGCATGAAAATTTTACAAATTTCCTCATGTGTTACTTCAGAAACAGTCAGTCACAGGTTATAAAAGATGTGAAGAAAATAATTATCCGTTCAGTAAAAAAATATTCCACTGAGAGAGAACTTTTTTATGAAACTAGCAACATAGAAATGTCTCCAAAAGTGATCCCTATGTAGGACAACGGAATGCAAACTACATTGACGTAGGCTAGCTATACCTTGGATGGACTTGAAGGCTGGGTTTCCCGCACTTCGCATTCCGGAGACGTCGGAGGCACTTCTAACTTGACTGTGTTTTTCATCTGCTCCCACCAATTAGAATCCTGCTGCCCAACGGCACTGATGCCATTCTTGATGGCATCTATGGCACTCTCGGTGGTCTGTATGTAAGAATAGAGGCCACTGAGGGAGGCCGGATCCAACCCACAGAGCACTTCACTGCGGCCACTATCGACATTGGAGCCCATCCATTGCTGTGTGGCGGGTAGGCCTGGCTGACTGGAGTACGCCAGTTTCAGCTGGGTGGCGCCACCGTCTGCTGCACTTGTTATCACAGTCTGCCCCCCAGGGCCGAAGAGCGAGGCTATGGCGGGTAACGTGGAAGAATTGTTGGAAGTGGTGTAGTTGGAAGAGTTTGCGTTATAGGAATTGATAGTATTTGTGTATGTATTGATAGACGTGGTCGTACTCAATAAAAAATGCTCCTGCTCCCCGGTTTGGTTGTTGTTGGGAATTCTACTCGCCACGTCAGTGCTGGGGTTGTTGGATTCAGAGTTGTTGGCTGAATTGGGGGTGTCGGTAGTTCGGTTTTGGTGGTAGGACTCGCCCCTGGGTGACTGGGAAGGGTATGGAGATGAGCGATTGGTGTGCCCAGTGGTAGTAGGGGTGTATCCAGAACGAGAAACTGCTACCTCATTTTGATAATTTAGTTCAGGAGCTTGTTGGAAGTACTGACTTTCATACAATGATTGTGCATTTTGGGTTGCGTACTTTTGGGGAGTAGAATTATCTGAGCCATAGGGTTCAACCCTGGTGCCGTTTACCTCACCGTTAGTAGGATCAAAGAAAGATCGATAACCATACCCATTCAAAGAATCCTGCTCCAAAGCTGTGTATCCGAGCGATCCATCCGGATGGGTGCCGTTTCCAATGACAAACTTGGTGCCCTTTTCAGACTTCCCATTCTGCATTCCCTTCTGGATTTCTGAATCAGGCGACTCAGCTTTCCTCCACGACATGTCTGAATCCGGCGACGGTGGGGCAAGATTTCTCAGAGGTTCGTAAGTAGGCCCTAGGTACGTTGAATCCTCACTTGGTATTCCGCTGTCAGTAGGGTTGCTGCCTGCTCTGCTTCTCATGGAGGTTGGTGTAGAGGGAGGCCTCTGTCCGTAAGTATCACTCTCAGTGGACTGTGGGCGATTCTGCACCGGACTTGCAGGCGGGTCTGAATACATGCTTCCGGCAACTTGGGCATTCACAAAACTCTGCTGCATCTGCTCTTTCTGGCTCTTGCGGCTGTTGATGAGATTCTTGAGGCGGGTGTTGGTGACTTCGTGCATGGATGGGCTATTGCCGAATTCCATGTGCTCTTGTTCCATTTTTATAGGGTCCACTGGGGTGATCTGGCCGTTGAAGGGCATCAGGTGGTGCTGAGGAGGAAATGCTGGATAGGAGGAGTTGATGTCAAATAAAGAATTGGTGCTGCCAGAGCTGGGGGATTGGCTGAGACTCTTGATTTGGCCTGACATTAAAAAATCACTTTGTTGGAAACCCTGAAAAAAGTAAAGGATAAAAGAATAAAATTAAAAAGACATATATAAAAGACTGTGCTAGTTTAAATAGATACAAATATAGAAAAGATTAACTGGGGCTGGTTAACTGTATATAAATAAGAATATATAAATATATAAGATAGTAATAAAATAAATAGTATTCGACCTAGAACCTTAACTTGAAAAAATACAATCAATAAAATAAACCATAGTAAAAAAACAAATAAGTAAAGTTGCATTCATCAGAGTAACACTTATAGAACAGCAATAATAAGTGGAATAATCCATAGGTTGTAGTGTGCTTATGTCTTTCGTTGATAATTTGCAATAAATTTTATAATTAAAATATAATGCAGTCTAGATATCATTATTTAACATTAACTGATCAAATGCCTGAGAAGAAAAGATTGCCAATTATAAAACTATTTAAAATATTAATGGATTCTAGATAATGAGTATGGGTATGCATAAAACAAGAATCTTAACAAAGAAAATACAACCTTGCGACAGACATTTGACCAAATTAATGAAACTTTTGTAATAACTATGTTAGATAAATTTAAATCTGTTCAAAAAGCAAGTTGCGCATAAATTCATATGAATTTACTATTATTCTTAGAATATCAACTTATAATCTTACTTAATTTTAAAAAAATAATTTTCAATGGTTTAAATGATTATTTTTTATTATCTAATTAAATGTATAATTAATAACTCAACATACAGTGGGTGTGCCAGGTAGCTGAAGAGAGTCATTATCATTTCCATATGAACCTTGACCATTCAGCTGACTACTATCAGAATCAACCAAAAGTTGTCCACTTGCTTTTGCAGCAGCAGCCTACAAACGAAAAATAACACAATGAACTTAAAATTATTAAGTTGCTATCTACTCTAATACAAAATACTGTACTGTTTTATTAAAGAAGATAGAAATAAGAAAACAGTCATTTGGTGCTAGGGCTATTCAATAACTTTGGCCTGATTATAAGGTTTATTAATATTTTATTCATTTAGGGTTGTTTTAGCTTAGTAGCAGTGCAATTTTCAACGGAATACTCTACTTTTAATGTTTACTTAGAAGCACATTTAGGATTTTGATTTTCTTAAAATTCTGTTGTGTTTATTACTAATAAGTTCTGTTGTGTTTATTACAAAGTAAGTGTCAAGAGAGAATGTGGTTAGAATAACTGCGAAAATGCTTAAATCATAAAACGTAATCCTCTTTTTGTCCCGATGCAGCATATTCACTAACTTATGAATCATACGCAATTACGCATTAGAAATGTGTAAGTCATTGATACAAATTAGTATAGGTATACTTATTGCTGATAGGCGAGTGGGTTAGACTCAAATGAAAAAGCAGTTTTCGAAAATTAGTAAATGTATGAATTATGAGCTGTTGTCTCAATTAACGATTGGTTAAGAGGCAATGCTCCTATTCATTTGAAAAGATAATGAGCATTAGTATTTTGGTTTACAATAACCAAAACTCAGGTAGTGTTAGAATTAACCTGACTTTGAACAATCATACCTGATATGAAATTGCACCAGCACCCTTTTCTTTACTGATCTTTATTTTCTATTTCAAACAAAAGAATTTTCTTGCATAAGCCAAAAGATTAAAATTTAATTAACAAAAAGTAATGTGACCAGATGTCCCGTTTTTGGAGGGACAGTCCCGCTTTTTATCTCAATGTCCCGCTGAGCGGAAAGGGAGGGTATGTCCTGATTATTGATTTTGAAATTCTGGTCACATTTACAAAAAGAAACAATGTTAGAAATCATAAATTTAAAACTAGGACTCAAGTCATGGTAAATTGCAAAACTTTGGTTAAATATAAATTGTGAATAAATCGCTTCGATCTTAACACTTTGCCGATCTAAAAATTGCAAAACTATGGTGCTTGTAAAATCCCCAAATTGCAGCGGACATAGAATTTAGAAACTCCTGCAGCTGAAAAACTGTTCTAAAATTTTAGATCTCAAGCTATTCTAAAATTGGGAAACTTTAGATATCTATATATTGCAACACTACGGCTCTCTTAAAATTCGATTGTAAAATTCAGAAAATTTGGCAACTAAGAAATTTAGATAATCAAGCCACCGTAATAGCAAGAAATTTCACCTATCCTAAAACTTCAATATTCTATAAGCACACAACACTGATATAATCTAAAAATTGTTCAGTCAAGCACTGTAGTAGTCTAGAATTTGCGGGATAAATTAAAGTGAGATCCTCCTAAATAAAGTGCCTTTGCTCCGGGTTTCTTAAAGTGGTAGCCACAGATTGCCCCTAAATTTCTTTACCTAATCCAATTTATAACAATGGTCAAAAGGAGTTGAATGAATCTCGCAGATTTTTTTAACGTTAGGGTAAGGTGGGGTAAGTGGGCCATTGGGGGAAGTGGGCCACCCCCCTGGCATTTCCCGAATTATGGACGTAAAAAAAAAATCTGTTACAATATTTTTACGTATTTACCCCAATAGATGCAGGAAACATTATGGCATCATTTTCCCTTAAGTATGTTACAAGGTACAATCCTTTTTGTGAAAATTTTTAAAATTGCATCTTTTCGTAATTCACGCCATCATACTATTTTTAAATTTATTTCCAAACGGTTCATGATACAAAACAAAATGTTATATATTTTGAAAGTGTATAAAACATAGTATCTTTTTGTAGTGTCATGTACTTGTGATGTTGATAAAGTTAAAAGAAAATTGGGATGGCCCAGTTGCCCCGCGTTTGGGGTAAGTGGGCCACCACAATGGCGGGGTAAGTGGGCCACCCCTGGCCCACTAGCCACAACTCTTTAATATACTTAAAAAAAGTCATATTTACTGATTCATAGGGTTAGTCATATACACTATTCATAGTCCTATTCATTGACATAGGCCAGTTTAAAATCTGCAGCCCTAACATTTTTTTTACACTACATGCAAAAATGACAAGATGAAAATTAATGTATTTTTTCTTGTAGTAAGCTTGCAAGCCAGAAAAAGTTGCTATGGGGGAACTATTAAGGATACATCATTACTTTTTTTTTCAAACACTCAAAAAATCATGTAGATTATTCCACTTGCCCAGCCTTATCTCTACCAGTTATGTGTAAAAATATATTAGGGGGGTGGCCCACTTACCCCACCTTGTGGGGCAAGTGGGCCACTCGGATGACCAAAATGAAAAACATATTTTTTATATTTATTTTTTGCCAATTTGTGTTAAGGTTGTCATGGGTACAGTAATAACATATGAAAGAATGGACCACAAAAAAAAAAATAAGTTGTTAAGCCGATTATATCCAGTGGTATGAGGGTCTAAAGTTGAATTATGCCAAAAAGGTGGCCCACTTACCCCACCTTACCCTATATTAAAACTTCACTAAAAAAATGCTTAAAACTTCAGCTTCCCTACCAACTTTCTGCCTTTTCTGCATAAAAAATCTCGTAACTGAGATCATGGGTTTTTAATTAAAACATAATTTACCCCTTGAAAGTTAAACCAAGTTTAAAATGTCCTTTTTTTATTTTATGAGCCCTATTATATATATTTAATACTACATTATCCAATACATATTCCATACAACAAAAGTGAAAATTTTTGTATATAAATATTCTTTAGCATTTTCCAAATGGCTAGTTTGATGATGAATCCCCAATTAGCTTGCCATAAAGATATGTGCGTATAAGAAATTCGATATAAAAATTTAGGACTAAAAAATTTGGAACAAAACACCTAATCTAGATTCTAGAAGCATTTTTGAAAAAAAAAAATTTCAATTGAAAACTGCTTTTCTTTTAATTTATCCACAAACTCTGAACGTCTACTGAAATTAAATCATCAGAATTTTTATTATTATAGCAAGCATCCTACTGAAATTGCAAAATTATACAATACCAAAATTTTAGAAATCAAAATTTACTATAACTGGACTTGTGGGATATTACATTTTCAAGGGTTTTTGTATTTTTTGATCACCAAAATTACTGAACTTTAAGACTGCTGCACTTTTGGGATTTTACGCTTGCCAGAAATTTGCAGATTATAGTAGCTTCGAAATTTACAGATTGCTTGAGTTTCAAAACTCGTAGGTTATTAGGGTTGTGCAGTTTTAGGACTTGTAAAGTTTTTGAGAAAGAGATTTAGGATTACAATTTAAGGACTTAGTAATATTTAGAATCACTGAAAATTTCCATCTGAAAATTAATATTTTCGGAAGTTAAAAACCACTATGAGAAAAATTGATGCAAATGATTATGATAAAACTAGTCAGGATAACTAAATTTTTATTTGTTGAATAACTTGGCAGCAATTGCAACTAGAGATTAATAATTTTGAACCCTAGGAAAGATAAAGGACCCATTGGACCCAGGACCAGATATCCTACCTGAATATGAACTTGGATCAGCAGCTTTATTGAAAAGCTAACCATCACACTACTAAGGTAATGCATCAAAAGTATTACTAATTAACTAAACAATTATCAATCAAATTATAACTGACCTTTTCCTTCTTTGTCTTCAACTGCTCGCACTTCCGCATTTTGCATATCTGGTGGCTCCTCACACTCCTGCAAGGCCCACAAGCCCCGCAGTTGGCCTTGGTCTGGCAACCGGGACACTCCCCACAACGCTTCCTCTTCTTTCTGGTAGCCTTTTCCGTTTCTGGGACAGTCGGCATACTGGGGATGGTGGGCTGGTGGTGGCTCATCCTGTCCCACTGCTCGATCTGTGCTTGGTGAGGAGGAACATTGGACATGGACTGGCGGGGAGTCGTGGAAGACACCGAAGGCACTTGAAACGTGTTCTCTGTGTTGCCGCCTCGGATGTCCAGATCTGGATCCAGCTTCAGGAGCTTGGCATCGGGGTAACCCACTGTCATTACTTGGGATCCGGGGGGGATGTAGGAGGGGATTTGAGCGTGGTTGTTGGGGATGTAGACCCCCGGATAGGGCCGCAATGCGTGGTTTACCTGCATGCCAATGCTGCTCAGGCGCGAGGATGGAACCAGGTTGGTGAAGTTTTGAGCGTGGGACGAGGAGAGGTGCTGGATGTCCTGTTCGACCTCGTCGATCGCGTGGCCGTTGTTGACGGGGCTGGGGGCCGACGAGATGCAAGATGGCGGCCGCCCAGGAGTTTCGACGGATCTCGGGGGCTGGATGGGGTCGGACATCTGGGCTGCCTTTGATAAGTAGGCAGCCCTCTCCGCCTCGTTCATGTTGGACAACTTCTCCATCGAGGGCGAGTTGGGCGATCGGTGCACAGAGGACTCGTTGGGCATCTCGGACATGGACTGTGGTGTCGAAGGCTGGCTGTGGGGATAATCACCGCCCATCTGCTCCCAGGGCCTATATCCGACATTACCAGAAGGGGTTCCATCTCTCGACGGAGGACTGGGGGAGGGCATGTTTCTTATGCTACCATTACTTGGGCTTTTAGACAACAGACGGGCAGACAGTCCCTCGGCAGAGGCATCGTTATTTGGCACAGAAGAGTTATTCTCGTTTATCCTTTGGTCGGGCACTTCTGCGTTCCGCAGTCCAGTGAAGACTGCCGTCTGCAGGGAAGGCGCAGTGGTGAAAGTGACAGGAAAACTAGCTCCTCCACCGATAGTCTTGGCAAATAATGGTCCTTGAGCACTGACTGGATTGTGTATGAAGCTGGGGGAGGATGCATTGGGAGCAGGGGCGAAAAGGCCCGTCCTGATCCCATCGTGAAGAGTGAATTCCGATGGATATGAGGACGCAATGACTGTGTACGCACCACCTAAGTGGGAAGAAGGTGCAGACATCCAGCTGTCTTGTCCTAAGAAAACTCCCGATCCTGGACCAATAACTGAGGCTGATGGATACCCACCAGGCAAAGCAGTTGGCACCGAACCCTGCCTGCCGCTTTCGTTCATTTTCAAGCAAGCATCTGAAATTAAGGAGACATATTTAAAAAAATGCAAACAATTTATCTAAAATTTTGTTTAGTTATCTTTAAAACCAGGGTTGTTGTGTTTAAAACATTTTGTTTAAAACAAATGTTTTAAACATGTTTAAAACAAATGTTTTAAACATGTTTAAAACATAGTAATAAAAAACATGTTTAAAACAATTTTATTAATTATTATCTGTTTTATAATTTATTGGCCTAATACAGTTCATTTAAGGAAATAGGTTTTATTTTAGGATATATGACCATGCTGTATAACCTTAAAGATTAAGATTGTGATAAATAGTAGACCCTGGTGGAATGGTAGACCTTGTATGTGATACATTAGGTCCCAAATGGGACACTACTACTGTTAATATTCATTAATTTATTATAGCCCCTAATTTGTGAGATTTATGCTAATCATCAATGTGGTACATAATTTTAGTTCATTTAAATAATACCAAACATAAACTAGTATTACATTATTAGTTTATAAATTCTTCTATTAGCCCATCCGATTTAATCAAAGGAAGACACCGAATCGCCAGATAATCGAAGGATTTCTTGTATTCTGTGATTATTTGACAAATAAAGATATAAGGCATATGCCTAAAATTATTGGGGATGGGAGTAAATATAGGAAACCAAAATGCAAAAAAAACCATGTTTTTTAAACCAAACGACTTGTTTAATAACCAAAATTTAATTGTTTAAAAAAACATGTTTTAAACAAAAAAAACACGTTTAAAACAAAAAAAAAACATGCTTTTTTGTTTTATTTAAAAAAAACATGTTTTTTTCCAACCCTGTTTAAAACTTAAAACATCCAATTATCCAAAAATAGTGTATTTTTTATGTTAAGTGGTTTGCTCTAGAATCAATAAACCCAGACCTAATAATTAATCTAGAATATTAATCTTTCAGAGTATAAAATATATGCCTTTATTTTGTTATAGAATACGAGTTATAAAAAATTAAGATTTCAAAGAATTGACATCGAAAACTCTAGAATTTTCAAAGAAAAACACACACGCAGATTATAAAATATCAAAACAAAGCGTATTTTACCAAATTACTATAAGTACCTGATAATGGCAATTAAATTTACTGTATTGAAAAAAAAATATTTATAGTGTTAGTTATTAAATGTTATTATATTATTAAATGTGAGCATCTCTCCACAAAACTAAAGTGTAAAAAAAAAAAAAAAATTATATGAATGCTAAGGCAAATCTACGCTGAAATGAAAAAAAAAAAACCCTTTAAGTATGCATTTTAAAATTGATTAACAGCTTTAAGAAGATTTTTTAAAAAATTTTAAACACACTTAAGTTAAACATTAATTGTTTTAAAAAGATTGATGTTACCAACTTACTTCAATCAGCCAGCAGTTTATAAAGGATCAAGGATGGAAAGAAAATGGAATTTTCGTAATTTATTTACATCTAGAAAGAAAGATAGTATTAAAATATTTAAAAATAACAATATTTTTGAAATTAAATATATTATGTCATTCGTATATTAACATACCCAATCCCAATTGGTAAAAACTAAAAATTTATAAAGATATTAAATTTTTTTAAAGTTAGCCAGCATAATAATAGTTAATTTCAATAAGGAAGGCTAATCTAACACAATATGTATTTTAATATTAAAGCATAACAACCTTATAAAATGCACAAATTGAAAAGGAAAACAATTCTCAGATACAAGTATACCAATAATATTAAACATTTAAGATTATCATAATGCAATACAAACACACCATACTTAATTTTAATCTTACCCCTTTTGTTTTTTGCTATAAAAATTTCCTCATTAAAAATTTAAAAGGGGCGTCTATTTGCAGTAATTGTCAATTGCCATCGGCAATCACCAATTCGATCAATAATTACACACAGAATATGATTCACCAAACCAATCAATGAAATCAAAAAACAATAAATAACAGCCAATAAGATGCTTGCAAGACTTGACAACACAAACAACAATGCCGACAAAATGCAAAGATAAATAAAGAGTTTCCCAAACAATGCGGTCAACGCTTACGGCATCAGCGACAGGAAAAAAAAATCCAAATAGCCCAAGGGATCGAAAAAGTACTCCAGTGAGCTACTAAAAGAAAGCTGTCATGGCTGTCAATACGCAGTTCCGAAGCTTTTCGAAATCCCGTCGCGTTTCGAGACGTTATCCCAGAGGGGGGGAATTAAACAAAACACTCGCCATTTTTTTTAAACACCACAACACAAACGTTACAAACTAGAAACAAAGTTCCAAACAATTTTTTTAAAAAATCGTCTGCTTTTTTACATGTTTTCTTGGTTTACCTCTTCATCATCGCTCCGAGAGTTTTTCTCTTCAAAAATCCAGAGGGCAGGACAAATAAAAACGCTATGGCGAATGTGACGAAGCCCGATCTAAATATAGCCCGAGATATCATTTGTAATTTTCTCCGGCGCGCATGGCACACGCTCAGACATTTATCAAATCCAATTCATTGCGAAAAAAGGGGAAAAAATTAAGGATGCTGAGAAGATAAATAAAGAAGATGTTTTGGAGTAAAGAGACTCACCATGTCGCCATTTCAGTTTTTCTCTCTCCCATGCTCCTTTGTGTCCCGAATCGATCCCATCCGGATGCTGCTAGCTGCTCTCCCCGCGAGCAAATTGGTTTGAACCTACGTTCGGTCACGTGACCCGCGCTCTCTTCTCTTCTGTTTCCGGTTCTTCACCTATTTGACGAAGTTTTCTGGATGTTCTTTACTGGCTATCGCAGAAAAAGATAAATTTGGGTGTTTTCTTTTTTTGATGCGCGCAGACACAGCTGCGAAGCCCGCTTATATTGCGGTCTGGGGAGCTCGAGTTTGTAAACTAAATTTAACTTCTTGAATTACGCGTCATCGGATAGTGTCATGAAAATGAATTGCAACTAGAGTGGGTTGGGTTCAAGGCTTAAACTTTTTATTCTTCGGAAAAATTATTTATTAATATTCGAAAATGTTTATTAAACGATAACCGTAATTTTTTGTTTTGCAAAGCATTCGTTTTAATATGGTAAACAAAAAATATGCTTTGGTACATTGGGAAAAGTGACTTTTTTTTATGCCATAAGGATTTAGAAATAGACAATCGGAAACGATTTAATAACCAAATAACCAGCTTCTTATTTTAACTTTTTATAGCCTTCTTACCTTACGTTACCTACCTTGTTAAAATAAAACGTAATGTAATTAACAAATCTAATTTCTACAAACAAAATAATGAAAAATATAACGGGCATTTTTCAAGTCTAGAGAGGCAACAGAAATACTGAATAAAAAATAAATTCTTTTTGAGCCTCGATTGGTGAATCAATATAATGTGGGAACGCAAAACCGATCAAAGTAAATGCAGGAATGAAAACAGGAAGGAATACGTTACCTGAAGCAAGAAAATTTCTTTTATTTATTGGTTTTCTCTAAATTAATTAAGGGATAAATTTGATTTATACAGAAAACATATTCAAATATAATCAAGTAATATCTGAGAGTAATCCTTTTGGAATGATGAATATACATCCTTTCGTATCAAATTAATAATATATCTTATACTAGTACCCCCATAGAGCAAAATTGAAAGTTTAGAGGCGAAAATAATTATTTAGATAAACAATATTTTTTGTAGTTTAAGACTTTAGTTGGTAACGATTTTTAAAATTTTAAATGTACTTAATTAACTCCACTAAAGTTGGTTTTCCACATTTCATGACCTTCGTCGAAAGCCTATTAACGTAAAAAAAAATGCGCAGTTATTATTTTATTACGTTTTATTTCTATACATAATACTATATACAACTTAATATTTTAAGCGTATTTAAACTTTTAGCTTATAAAAACTGGTGTAACAATACTAGACTTTCAATTACTTCTCAGTAAAATCAGTGCATTTGTGCCAGTGTAGTTTCAGCATAACATCCTTTCAACAATCAGCGTCACTTGACCAGGGTTCTAAATTACGAGGCGTTATTGGCTGTGTTAAAGCTCCTAATGGAGGTTAGAAATGGGCAGCCGGAAACCATTACACTACACTACCTCAACAATCAACAACAAAAACCACAAATTAAGGTCTTTAACGAATTAAAAAAAAAAACTGAAGTGTAACAAAAAAAAATTATTTTCTAATTCTAGAATAATTTAAAGTGCCTAGAATGACTCCATTTAATCGACATTTCAAACCTGTTTATTTCTAAAATAATAATATTTGTTTTATCTGTTGTCACCAACAAATGTCTACCTTTGCGTATATTTTTCAACAACGTAAAATTATTTTTATCATTGTTAGGTAATTCCCATGTTTCAGTTTCGAAAAGTTATTCCCAATTAAATTTTAGCTCTTGTTTTCACTATATCATGATATGGCCATTAAAATATATCGTAAAAAAATCATTTAGCTAACAACCAATACAATCGTTAAAAAATATAATTATTATTAGTTGTGTGTTGTGTTAATTGATAAAAAATATGCTTGGTTCAAAGAAAATTGTGTCTTTCTATTAATAGATTTCAAGAAACGCAGCCGTTTAAAGTAAAAAGAAATTCGATTTTCTTTTAACGAAAATAAAAATAGAATCTGCTACTATGACTATCGTCCGAAAATCGCTTGGACAACCCGTGGCGAGAAGCAAATAGGCTCCGCCAACTTCAAAAGAGCCCATAGCCATCAATTTGGTTCGATGGGCGTAGATTTGTGACAGAGGAATTTCGGCCAAACCAGTTCTATAATGATCCTCTGGCCATGACCAGTACCATTTTATTTTGGCAGGTGAAAGTTAGTGCTAGACGCATGCATCAAGGGATGTCTGGTACTAACTCGAGGTATAATTGAAGAAAAAATATTTTCTAGATTTCAAGCTGACGTTGATGATTGTAGAAAAGGAGCACCAGATAGTTCCTGCGAAAATTGAAAAATTCCTTGCTTATTTTTTTTATTTCCTTTATTTTTTCATACATGAAACATGTTCATCATAATTATTACGTTTTTTGGTGATTAAAAGTCCTTAAATTATTTTCCAAAAAAAAATATATATATATATACTTCAGAGTTAGAAGTGTGCAGTTCTATTTATCTTTTTTTCATAAACTTTTTACTACAAAACATTGAATACAAATAATTTAAATAACTTATAATTTCATCTTAGGGTAATTGGTAGACACTCCTTGGAGAAAATATACATTGACGCTCGTAATTATCATTAAAATACTTTTGTCATACTAAAATCCATTTTAAATTAGTGTTTATAAATACTACTATACAAAATTTGGGGAAGCCCCAAAAAATTAAGAATAAAAAAAAGCTTTGTCTCCCAGCCTTTTCGTAGTTTTTTTAGATATCCTATCAACAAGAAGCCAAAATTGTTCTACTAGATTATTTGAAACTTAGATTACTTAAATTATTTTTAAATTTTATTCAATAAATTATTATTATATTATATAAAAAAAACTTATGAAGATGAAATATTTTCTTCCTCAAAAGGAGTTTAATTTGGGCGAAGAATTAAATGAATAACAGTTACTGTCGTTTCAAAAAATTCCTGATAGTTTTGAAAAGTAATATTTAAAATAATTACCTCAAATATTGGTTGATGGGCACCAAAATGCCCGATAAATTAACCTCTGCAAATTTTTTTTCCTACGAAGTCTGCTTGACTCTCTTCTTACGTCATTGTTCAATATAAGTAATTAATCAGCTGCTTCGGTATCAGTATTTTTGGAAAGCTTGAATGTTCTAATTTATAATAAAAAAAAGTTAGTACCATTAAGAAAAATTTTAAACTGAATTCTACAAAATTTCACATATGCGTACCTCTGGTGCAAAGAAGATAATATAGTGAACCAAAGCGTTAACATCAAAATTCAAATGTTACATGAAATTTTCTGTGTAGGGTAAGATTTGAATAATTGCCGCATTAAAGCTACGCGAGGGCTATTGGCGCCTAGCTTCATAATTTAGAACCACAATTAAGTGACGAGCCGACACCTGAAAATCTACCTAACGCAAAGGGTGGCATCGTATGCAGCGTTGGTACTTTGGAGTATAACGTGCACTCCGTCTACACGGGGAATTATTCAACGGACATTTTTTGGCTGCACGGGCGGGTTATAGGTCGGCAGTAATTTTGAATTGTTCTAAGTATTTTGAATGCAGTTAAGAGGGAACTACACTCTTAAAACGGACGAGCGATTTTAACTCGGTCTGAGTTAATTTTCACTCATCCAGTCTAGAAAATGCACTTCCCCGAAAGGAGTGGATCCTTTATGTGTTAAACCTCCGACAGGATCACTCGAAACGAGTGATTTTAACTCAGTCTGAGTTAAAATTCACTCCTTTCCAGTGTCGAAAATGCACTTCTCAAACTGGAGTAGATTTAACTCTTTTGTTTTAAGAGTGTAAGTATTTAAAATGAAGTTAAGAGGGAACTACATAAATCTTGTAGAAACTGAACTAGTGTGCAGCGAACTCCATCAATCTGTTCTGCATTCATCAAATCTTCCATCCATCGGAGCCGAGCACGATCCAAGGAACATTTTCTGGTACTCTTCCAACTGTCCGAAATACTCTCAATCTCAAGGTTCTGGCGTGCCAGTAAAGCACTATTTAAAATGTTTGGAGAATGGATAGAGAGCGTCTACTTCAATTTTTTTATGTGCCGAGTTTCATAATCATATATTATAAACAATCCGTCATAATTTTTGAGAAAACGGCCCAACTTAAATTAATTCTGTAAAAAAATATGTTTAAGGTATCCGGATCCGCCTATGTTCAATGTCGTATTTGTTTAACAAAAATTAGCTATAATTCATTGATATGATATCTGCTCAAGTAAACTTCACAGAAAAAGTTAAAAAATCTAGTACATATTAAAACCTTATTTAATTTCTTTTTTTAGCCATTTTGTTGATGAATTGGGTCATTTTCTAAGAAAGGCACCAGAATTGATGGTCGAATTTGACTCAATTCACATAATTATTGATCGAACTTTTAATAAACTTAGCAAGTGATAATGAATATTATATAAATTTGCGACTGAAAATTAATCAAAATATAAAATTTTGGCTTTTATAAAAGTTTATACCAAATGGCTGGGTTTATATATATATTTTTTCAATTATAATAAATCTTGTGTGGAAGCGGTTTTAGGAGACAGTTACTGTTCCAAGAACACTTGTTTTTCAATAAGAAATTCTACTAGCATTTAAGTAACAGTAAAGTTATCACGAACTTTCTTTAACCCTTTTGAATACAAAAATATATTTAATTTTTAGTTAAAGTTTTAAATGCCGTTTGGAACCATTAGGACCTAATAGGAATTACACATCAAATTTGAATGAGGCCATTTGGCTTCACTGAAACTTTAAAACAAAAAACTTATTTAATTGCAATTGTTGATGCAAAAAAAAGTGAAATGCAGCAGTGGTGTAATAAAAGAAAATGTATTATTCAATTAACCATTTTGAAAAAGAATTGTACGTTCCGGCAATGAAGTATCTATTCTTCTTCGCGTTGGTCTATAGACTTCTATTATTTGAAACACTAAAAATAAATATTGATAAGAAAAGAGTTTTCGATAAGGTTCCCGTCTATCGATATAGTTACCTACACTATGTTTGCAAAGCAAACGTGTGAATTTAGAAACAGTGGACCTTGATATTTTTGTAATAAAGCCTTGTAAACAAAAGAATAGTATTTACATATTTAAACTAAAGTTTACTAGATGAGCGTTTTTTTTTTAAAAACCTTTGAAACTGATTAGGTTTAGGATGAATTACACAGGGCTGGGGTAATTATTAGACAGCCTCGGGTAACAAATAGATGATCATTCAAACTTTAATTCATAATTTTTTCATATTCCAATGAAGCAATATAACCTTAAACAAAATTTTGGTAGGCAGCAAAATATTTACACGATAAAGTATACTTTCTATAAGTATTAATATCATGTAAAGTATTGCTACATTTGAGTCGTCAATAAGCACCAGTAAATAATAGTATTGCATTTTATACAAAGGGGAAACATCGAATCTATAATATTTAGGAAACCAAGACGGCTGGGTATCCTAAATATTATATATCCTATGTAGTATCCAGGCTAAAGCTGGTAACAGTAATACTATTTAATTCAATTCAGTATGTGGACATTTGTAGGCCCAGTGTGGCTTAGTGGCAGTGCTGGGCATTGCCACGTCACAGGTCCGGGCATTCGAATCCTGGATTGGGCGAGGTTGACCCATCATTTCATCCCTTGAGTGGGTGTGGCTAGATAAAATGGGTACCAAGCATGCTTGGGAACTAAACACTGGGGGTTCCGCGTGAGGCTGACCACCTTACCGGGACATATGCTTAGCATAGCACCCCAGAGCCCTAGGTCACGAAAGCTGAAATGGGCATGGCAGGCCTTGGCCCAGTAATGGGCTGCTTCGCTGGGGAGTTTAGTTTATGTGGACATTTGTACTATTAATATGTTTTTAAGTCTTATTTTGATGCTGTTTAAGAATAAGTTAGTTGTTTCAAATACATTAAACTCCGAGAACTGAAGTATCATATTAACATTTTATACATAAGCAGGCGGGGCACGGGATTGTAAGGATGACACGAGATTGTATTTTTTTTTCTCAGAAACTTTACTTTCATCAAACTAAAAAGAAATTCAACTAATTTAAAGCTTTATTTTGCTTAAAAGTTTTTAAAAAATTACATATGTATTTTTATGATATGAACAGTGTTTAAGAAGAAGAATTTACCAAAATCAAACTTATAATTTAAAATAAATTTATTAATTATAAGTAGGAATTTTGTATTCTATAAATCATGACATTTCCTTTTTCATATTACCACATTGTTTGCGGGATATTGGGGGCTAATGGGACAAGGTCCAAAATTGCGGAGAAAAATATACCTTTTTGTAAATAGTTCTACACTACAACATTGAAACTGTCAGAATTCACATTTTAACAACCAAAGGTTAGCCATTAAAAGCAGGTGTTAAAGTGGAGAGAAGAATAGTTGTTTTGAAGAGTCCAAATTAAGTTAAGAGTGTATCTTTTTTACACTTTTAAAGTATTAAGGTCCAAAATTGCGGAGAAAAATATACCTTTTTGTAAATAGTTCTACACTACAACATTGAAACTGTTAGAATTCACATTTTAACAACCCAAGATTAGCCATTAAAAGCAGGTGTTAAAGTGGAGAGAAGAATAGCTGTTTTGAAGAGTCCAAAGTAAGTTAAAAGTGTATCTTTTTTACACTTTTAAAGTATTAAAAAAACTTTTAAGGAATTAAACTATAGTTTTAGGTAGAAGACTCATCACAGATTAAGATATTATAAGTCAAATATTGTGGTAAATACTCGTGGTTCTGCGTTTTATCATTTATAAATAATGACACCGTGGGGTCTAATGGGATAGAACTTGTTGGGTCCAATGGGACACGAATAAACCTAGCTTTGCATGCTTTTCTTGGAGAATCGATATAAATCTTCACCAATACCTTATTCAGTCAAGTTGCCAAAAGCTTTTTAAAACTTTAATTAAAAAAAATTGAACTTTTTCTTCGTATAATAAGGGAAAGTTCCAGTCTTTATTGATTACATATTTTTTCGCCTGTAATTTCATTAATTACATATGAACAGGTCCTGGTGAAGATAAATGATTTGTTGTTGGTAAAATTTGCTAGAAAGAAAACTATTCTTTATTATGCTGGATTGACTTCTGAAATAGAAAGCTATTAATTCCGGGTAAGCTATTTGAAGATAAAGACGGAATTTTTAAATTCACATAATTGAAATAAAATTACAAGTTTGTGATAAGATTTAGAGTTACAAAACTTTATTCAAAAAAAATTATGGGAGCATGTTCGATTTTGAGTTTTAACTTTTATATTTCACCTTTCAATAGGAAATAGTTCTTTAAAAAAAACTAAATTTCATTATGTAAATGGTGTTTTCTTCAAAATTTTATTTTTAGGTCATTCTCTGATTCCTTTTCCATTTTTTTTTTAAATTTGAATTAAGGCATCATTTACCATGTCCCATTATCCCTGCAAGCTGTCCATTAGACCCCACATATGGGACTAATGGGACATTTACATGCTTGTTTAAAATGCTCAGCAACTAAAATATGATAATGTTTTACCATCTGTCGAATGACTTTTTAAGTAAACGAGTGTTCAGTTTATGAGCTTGTTAAAAAAAAAAATTAAAGCTCTTTTATTTTGGCTGAAATAAAGAGGTTAATAAAAATGTGTCACATTAGCCCCCACTCTCCCCTATTTTTACTAAATTTTAATTTTCTGTTATCTTATTGTAATCGAATATATGTGCCTCTGTTTGACCGTTTATAATTAAAAATAATCTGGGCTTCAGAAAATTAATAGTGTAATTTTAGAAAAGTAAAGTTAAAAATTAGATTACAACTCAATTGAAGCAAAATTTGGCTTGTACGAATGTTGCTGACTGGTTTACCGAGAATGCACAACTTGGAGGTTAAACTAATAGCTTATCCATTTCTCATATGAGTCAAACGTGAATTATAAAGAATGAATGTAAAGGTTAGCTATACTATATAAAAGTGTTGAAAATTTTGTACTTGAAAAGCTCACAAACCTTTATTTTTAGTTAACGTTTTTCCGAATGAGAATAAGTATTTTAAGATATTAATAAATTTAGTGTATTAGTTTTTAATTAGCGTGAATGAATACGTTTTCACTGACAAAGTTAATGTTTAAAAATTGACTGAATTATTTTTCTCAATTTGACGAAACGGTGGAAGAGTGATCACATAGTACTTACAAAATTCGAGAATTAATTCCTAAAGAGTGTACCTGCAACATACACGGAAGCTCGTCTTACCTGCATGGATACCTTTCGAATCCCCCATTGTTTCTGGCCTCACCCACTAAACACCTGATATCACCACGGGGGAGGGTAATGGGTGGTGCCCTGGAGTCAAACGGTGTCACTTTCCATCCCCTAGTAGTAGAACATTTCATTCTAACCCTCTGATTTGCCTCCCTCCCCCCTGGTGTTATTACAACACCCTTGATTATGTAACTGTTGGGGGGGGGGGGGGGGGACCACTTATAAGTGGTGGTCCCACCTTTTCCAAGTAGGATCCTCGGGAATTTTTTTTCGTCTGCAAAGTGCAAGTGGGGTCTTTTGGCGGGGTGGTCCTGCCGCCCCTGCTGGAGGGGTTGAGGGAATGTGTGGGTCGCGTGCCGCCCCCTTCTGCTTATCGTCTGACAGGTAAGTGCGGTGGCACTATCCTGCGGCGGGGCTGCGTTTGCAGACTGCTCGACGCTTCTGTGGGGTGTGGGAGATAGCAGGGGTCCCTCCTCGCCCCTCTCGACTTCTTGGAAGACACGTGGGTGCGATACACGGATCTGTTGGGGGAGGACTCGGAATGGTTGTTGATCCCCGTGCACTCTAAAAAATAAATGCTCAAAAACGACGAAATTTTCCTTAATTTTGACGATTCCGTTACTCTCAAATGCTCCGAGTTTTCGTTTCCTCAAAGTGAGGAAATTTGAATCGTCATTTCTATGAGGATTTGAATGTCGTCTAATCTAAAAAAATATTTCGTCATTTTTGAGCATGTGAGCACAACAATGAGATTCAGCTTCCTCAAAATCAAGATACAGAATCGTCAAATTACGATCGTAAAAGTGAGGATTCGCGTTTACTCAAAAGTCACGTGATAGTTTGACGAAACAATCCTCAAAATTAACGAAATGAGGCTTGAGGATTCATGAATCGTCAGAATTTAAAGTGTTATTTCTGAGAGTGTAAAGACGATTTGGTAATGTAATCGCTTCCGGCTGCCTAATTCTAGCCTCCGTTAGGAGCGTTAACACAGCCAATAACGCCTCGTAATTTAGAACCCTGGTCAAGTGACGAGGTCGACACCTGAGAGGGGAACCCAATGGAACTTCGAGCGACATCGTACGCTGACGTCGTCGGGACTTTGGACTCCACAGATTTAACGAGCACGTCTGTCCCAGAATATCCGGGCCCATTCTTCACGAGTTGGATTTTTTCTACTCTTTCCCAGTACAGATATCCGATTTATAGGATGACTGGCAGTAGGTGGGATTCGAACCCCCGCACTCCTGAGAAGGCTGACCACTCGGCCACGGACGGGCCAAGACGATTTTTATCTTCACTTGAGACACAAGGGAATGGGAAACCTGCATTAGCCCTTTCAGTCCCAATGAAAATTTTGCATCATCATATTTTTTCTGATCGTCTATAGCCATTTTTGATATCATATCAAAAAGCACATCCCCCATTCGATTCTTCAAACTTATCTTATTAGAAAACATTTTTTATTAATCCCAATAGATGTGAGCCCGATTATTTTTTTAAAAATTATGATCAGAAACATGATGATGCCAAATGGCATCACTGTAACTAAAAGGGGTAAAGTTGAAGCCTCCCAGCAGCGTCCCAGGCTACTACATGGGCACTAATGGGCAAATATACAAATTATATCAACCAATTTTTATCAAATAACAGGTAAGGGTTAGATTGAATTATCGCTGCACTAGTGCTACATGAGAGCTTTTGGGTATTTGGGGCTTTTTAGTATCACAGTAAAGTGCCTAGTAGACACCCAGCTAAATTTTTAAGAGCGACATTGTACAAAGTGTTGAATCTTTGTAATATATTTAACGAGCACCTCTCTACACGGGATATTATTTGTCAGATATTGGTTGGCTGCACAAGTCATTTATAATTCAGCAGATACTTTGGGTTCCAAATTTAAGGTAACGCGTTTACCATTCATTACCAAGGCAAGACATCTGTGTTGTTATAGCAAATTATCATGTCAATTGTTATATTACTAAACCAATATCAAAAAGCAAGCGATGATAGCCGTTTTTTTTTATTTTTAAAAAGGTGGATTTTGGGGGGAAAAGGAAAAACTGGGCTTCCACAAGAGGACTCTATTTGGATTCCACATCTTGAAAATCGTAATGTTATTCCGATGGAAAACATTCGCAAGTCAATTACCGCCACAATTTTATTAAAAGATTACTAGTATCTTGTATCATTGTAAAGAACGAAAGGAACTAAAAGGATAAAACTATTTTTTTTGTTGTGAAAATCACATATTTAGTGTTTTTAATAATTTTTTGAAGTTAGTAAAAAATGGAGTAAGCATAAGTTCTAATTCTAAAAAATTATTAAAAATACTAAATATGTGATTTTCACAAAACAAATTAGTTTTATCCTTTTAGTTCCTTTCGTTCTTTACAATGATACAAGAAACTAGTAACCTTTAAATAAAATTGTGGCGGTAATTGACTTGCGAATGTTTTCCATAGGAATAACATTACGATTGTCAAGATGTGGAATCCAAAGAGAGTCCTCTTAATCAATGTTGAAACGATTAGTATGGTGATGTAATGTTCTAGGAAAAATTGCATATTTTCAAATATTTATTGTTTGTTTTTTATTTCCATATTCTCCTAACGCACAGGGCTTTCGGGTGAATAGGATGAGTGGCTCACCCCGGTCACGGGACGGCCCTGTCCAGGAGCAGAACGATCACCCTGGACCCCGAGAAATAATGGGAGCCTTATTTAAAAAAAAATCTCGGAGAACAGCCAACTATCAAAACAAAGTAAGGTTTCCAAGTAGACCTGTTTCAAACCCGGCATACCTTTGATAGTGCACTAAACAGCTATTGAAGCATATATTAACAATATTTGAGTAGTATAGTAAGCTGTAACCTTACTTTAATTGGTCTTGTTTGCCAAAAGTAGTCAATAACAGATCCCCAACACCCATCCAAAAAAGGAAACAACTGCCAACTCAACTGGCAAACCTGCACAAAAATGAAAAATAGATTCGTAATAATTGATATTTATGGAATTTTAAATTTCGTAAAATTTAAAAAAACTTATTGAAGGCCAACCATTTTAAGAATTCAACCAAGATCACATAAAATTTATGCTCAATCGTAACTCGAATCGACAATTTAATCGGCACTCCACAATAATTTAAATTATATCTGGAATAATTTCTTCGATGAATCGAATTCGAACTAGTGCTTTAGCCCAACTAAACTACTTAAAATGAATGTTACTTAACGATGAGTTTTTTTTTAATTACTTTGTTTTTCCCCAACTAAACACAATACCAGATGAGTGCTGTGTACGTTTTAAAAATAAAGAACAAAGGCTATAGTTCAATAAGAAAACAAAGCACTTGTTATGCGAAGCGACATTGAAAAATTGAATTGTCTTAATACTTCGACTAAATAAGAGCTTGATTGTTAGAGGGTAAATAAACAGAAACACAGCAGAGCAGACGTATAGTGAAGTTCGTCAGATTCAATAACAGAAAACGACACGATTCATAATTTTTTGTTATGAACGGTTTATGTTACTTAATTAATCAATTACACCAATTGTGGTTCCGAGTCATAACAAATAAGGATTCAAAATGTGATATGTGGTTTGCATTTTCTTTCATCTTAAATTCATTCAATTTTACTATGTTACAAAATAGCAAATATTTTTTTTAAAAAAATAACAAAAATGGTTATTTTCCATTCTTTAATTTTAACGATTTGGCTTTGAATTCTCATATACCAACTTATATTATCATTGAACAAGAAAACGTCGGCTATACATAACATAATAATCATAGAAATTCATCATTTGTTAAATTTAAATATATTACGTATGTATTCTGTAGGAAAGATTTGATACAAATTCACAAGAAAAACAAATATCCATTGCATTATATGTATATAATATTTATGTGCCGAAAACATAAATAATCATAGTTTTTTTTCTCCTAATATATTTACTTCCA
Organism: Hylyphantes graminicola; assembly: GCA_023701765.1. Classification (NCBI taxonomy): domain Eukaryota; kingdom Metazoa; phylum Arthropoda; class Arachnida; order Araneae; family Linyphiidae; genus Hylyphantes; species Hylyphantes graminicola. Next base: position 49,040,777 of record CM043116.1, read on the forward strand.
TAACCATATTTGGGGAAATTTATTTAAAATATAAATTATTAAAAAAATTAATTATGCTATCAAAGTAAGCAAAAGCTTGAACAAAATAATAAATGTGCATTCATATGGGTAATTCCATACAAAATGATCATGTCTGTAGTGTAAGTCACATTTGTAAAAAGTGATTATCACTACAATTTTTTAACATTAAATGAAAGAAAATTATAATAATTGACCAACACTTATAAAAACTAAATAATGTAATGTACTTTATTTAATTTGGTTTATATTTAAATTTAAAGAGCTTTTCATCTCCTCTTAAATAGTAACTTACACTACAGTTACATGGAATTGGCCATATGTTCTTCAAAGCTTCCTTTTGTGACAGCTATTAAAACTCCTTTGAGTTATAAACCCGAACGTCACTTTTAAATGGAACTAACTTCAACAATGATATATAAAATATTATTTCAATGAATATTTAAATAGTCCCTTATCCTTCATTATGATTTTGAAGAAACAATTTCGAACAAATTGAGGTTTTTCGCAATTTAAGAAACAATTTGACATTTAAAGTAAAAAGAAAGAAGTATTTACGTATTATCCAAACTTCGAAGTTTCACCATCCCCTCCTCCTCACTAATAGGTGATTTATAAAAAAAAAACTTATATTTAAAAATATTTTTAAAAAACTCATCCAAACAAAATATTTTTTATTAATTGTACTTTTATTTTATTTTTTCTTAACCTTCAATGTGTCACCCCCCCCCCCCCCCCTCACTAATGAGTGATTTGTAAAAAAAAAACATTTTAAAATATTTTTGAAAAACTCATTCAAACAAAATATTTTTTTTTTAATTTCTGCTTGTAAATGTTAAAATTATTTTTTTTAAAAAAATCTGAATAATTTTGACGGGATATAGTCCCCCTCTGAAACCAATCCAAGAGAAAAATCATCCGCTCTGACCAGCCGAAAAACACGGCAAATAATTCCCCCCTCACTAATAAGTGATTTATAAAAAAAACTTACATTTAAAAATAATTTTTAAAAACTCTTTCAAACAAAATATTTTTTTTAATTACTGCTGTAAATATTCAAATTATTAAAAAAAATATCCGAATAATTTTGACGGGATATGGCCCCCCTCTGAAACCAATCCAAGGGGAAAATTATCCGCTCTGACCAGCCGAAAAACACGGCAAATAATTCCCCCCTCACTAATAAGTGATTTATAAAAAAAACTTTATTTAAAAATATTTTTAAAAAACTCATTCAAACAAAATATTTTTTATTAATTTCTGCTGTAAATATTAAAGTTATTAAAAAAAAACCTGAATATTTTTGACGGGATATGGTCCCCCTCTGAAACCAATCCAAGAGCAAAATTATCCGCTCTGTCCAGCCGAAAAACACGGCTAATAATTCTCTGTTAAACTGTCTCTTCCCATATCCCTAAACACTTTTAATAAGAAACAGATGCTCTCATCATCCGCTTCACCTTAATCTCTAACCTTTCCTAACAGCCAACTGTCGACGGAAAAAATAGAATGCCAAACTAATTGAAAATCTCATTTATAAAAAAAAATATAACAACTTAAAAATATCTTTTTCTCTGCCATAACACACAGCACACGGTCTTATAACGCTATATTATTATACTTTTTTTGAAACTTTTTTTTTTTTGTGTTTTTTATATTTTTATTTTTACCGGCGGATTCGTCGGAAAGCACACCACGGTAGATTTAGAGTGCGACTAGATTTGGCAAGAAATCGTTCGATTGGCAAGTTATTTTAAAAACTAAACTAACATATAACAATTATTTTTATTAAATGCTCGTTAGCAATCAGTTATTCAGTCATAGGAATTCAGTTATTCAAATATTCAGTTAACAGTTATAATGCAGTTACACAAATGTTCAAATATTAAAAATAATCAAAACTTGTTTTGAAATTTTCTCTTCCCTTAAGTACTGTTTTAGATATAGTCGAATATTTTATCCAGCATATTTTATCAAGAATGTGTCTTGCAGATTTGAAGATTTTTTTAAAAACTATTTGTCCATTAAGAAATCAACCCATGCATTTAATTGCCATCGATTAATTTGAAGGGATTAATTGTTCATAATTTTGCTATTAAACGCCATTTAAATAAAACATACACTTTATTTAACATAAGAAATTTGAAACAAAAAAAAAATGATGCACCTTTAGCTTTTACAAAAATATTAAGTATTATGATAATTACTCATTTCTATCAGTATTCTATTATTATTCTTAATTTGCACATCATAAATTAATTGGGTTTATTATTTAATTATACACAAAGCTTAAAATAGCTAACTTTTTTTTTTAACATAGAGAGAGAATTTTCTAAAAATATAATTTTCTTCAATTTGGCGTTTAATCTTTGGCGAACTCGGCGAATGTCATACCCGGCAACCCCGCGTGACGTAACGAGGCGCGCCAGCTGTTGCGCGACTGAAGCTCGAAGAGGCCGTGGAAAGGTCAGACCGGAAGTGACGACGACATGAATGGAAGAAGAAAGAAAAAGAAGAGAAGATGTTGATCTCGGAGCATCCAGAGAAGAGAACTTTTTACGGCGAGAGCCTTTTGTTCGCTTTGTTGGGCCATGGCCGAACAAACAAGATCGATTCTTGGCTTGTATTCATCTCGATGGAAATATAAAATTTTATTTATTTTCTTGTTGTTGTTGACGAGCTCTTATATTTTAGGGAAATCAGGTTGGGGTTTTGAAATTGAGACTGGGAGAGATATAAAAGAGAGAATATAAATAGACTAAGAAATATAATTTGGTGAGGTGGTAGAGGTGTAATAGAAAGATTTTTTATGTGTGGAAATCGGTTTCATAAATTTTGAAAGTTTTTGGAGACACAACTTTGTGCGATATTTTTTAAGGTTTGAGTCAGAAAAAGATGAAAATATATCAGTCTGCCTGCTTTAATCAACAGCATAGAGTGTCCTGTAGTAAAATTTACATTAATATGAGTAGTACCTAACAGTTTTAATCAAAAACAGATTAAAAATGTTGGGATAACTTTTTATTTTAATAAAAATAATTCTCTAATAATTCGCCGGCTAGACCTCCGATATTGCAGCCCATCAGAGAAAAAAAAATCGAAATTTTAACTGATGTCTGAAGTATTTTTTTTTTAAATGAATAAATATAATATAAATTTTGAATTTTTCTGGAATTAAAAAAGAATGAAATTAGACTGATAAAAGAATGAATTCCTAAATGCAATTCCTAAATTTTTATCGAAAAAACCTTTTATATAATGATTATCAAAGAATCTAAATAAACAAAAATAGTACAATCAAATTGTTAAAATTTTACATGGTTTTGATTGAAAGGAGTTTTAAATCATACAAAACTTTAACATTGCATTTTTAACATTAAAGCATTGTTTAAAACAATTTTAGCATTAATTAATTACGCGTATTTGATCAAACGAAATGCTTAAAACTGAAACCTGCAAATAAAATTATTTTAGTCATTTATTAACACATATGAAACTCATGCGTATACTAAATCCAATATTTAGCCTCAAAGAGTTCTTATGTAGGTTATTCAGAGGAAGGGAAGGAAAAAAATCCGAGTCAATGAATTTAAAGAATATATTTTGAAGGTTACCGTGCCAATGGCCCCTTTTTCATGCACCGACAATAGACGGGTTTTCTTAAGAAAAGGGTATTTGGGAGGATTCGCAAGGGGGGGGGGGATCCTTCCTCTCTTTGGCTACAAAACGACACTCTTTTGTCAATAAAATGAAACACTATAGTTATTAAAGGGGTTACTTAAAGGGTAAGACATCCCAATATGGAGCTCGATCATTACACTGTAAAAAAAACTGCTGTTTTTACAGTTAAAAACTGTCAACTTTGACGCCAGTTAATAACTGTTTATTTTACAGTTTAAAACTGTAATTTTGAGCAGTTTAAAACCGTAGTTTTTTTTACAGTTTAAAACTGTAATTTTTAACAGTTTAAAACTATAATTTTAGCAGGGAGAAATTGTTAATTTAGCAGGTCCCTCTGCTAATTTCCCCTGCTAAATTAACAGTTCCCGGCTAAAATACCCTGTACTAGCCTTAGTGACCAAGTGATTACTTTATCGCAGGCGGCACAGTATTTCGCATGCAAGAGGTATAAATCTGGCCCGGTTTTGATCCAGTAACCTCTTGTGTTCGAGTTCAATACTGATCCGCCTGCGACGAAGTTTAATTTAACAGTTTTTCCATGCTCCATGCTAAAAAAACCCTAGTTTCTCCCTGTTAAAAGTACAGTATTCCTGCAAAAAAAATGTCAGTTTTAAACTGTAAAATATGACAGTTTAAACTGTAAAAATAAAGTTTTATTAATAAAATAAAATTATTAAAAAAATATTAAAAAAAAAGAACTATTTTAAAATGCTAAGGCTTTTTTAAATACAAATATTTCAAGTAATTTTTTTTTCTCATGTACTATAAACTGTTTCATATAGGAATTGGCATCTAAATTTGAATTATTTTCAGTAATTGTTTTATAAAAAAATATATATATTTGTCTAGAAAATCCCAAATTATTTTAGCTTATTTGAAAAATGTTGACTAGTATTTTTTTTTTTTAAATTATTACTGTTGAAAACAATTTTAATGCCGATTCTTAATGATAAAATATTTAATAGACTGCATACAAAGTTCCTAAGGCTTTGATAAATAATTAAAAAAGCCTTAGCGCTTTGAAGAACTTGTCATCAAGAAAAAATTAACACAGAGAAGAACGCATTTAAAGTTTTCATTCGTTTGCATTTTTATCCTACATTTCAGCATAAAAAGTAAAATAACCTTTTTCAAAAAGATTGCTAAACTTTTTTAAAACTTGGCAGACTTAGGAGATTCCAAACCATATATTTTGAACTGTGCAAAAGTTCACTTCATTTAAAAGAAATTCTTACACATTTATTTTTTAGTTCAACATAATTGTCAAACAAATATGATTTTTAAATAATGTTAAAAAAAACCGCTTAAACTTTGCTGAGGCTCTGAGGGGCACATAAATTTAATGATCAGTGCAGGGTAATTTTTTCCTTTATAAGCAAAAAGCTGTTGCAAAAACAATTTTTTTTTAATGAAAACATGAAATGGGTAGTTGAGTATCTGAATTGTAAGTATTTGTGTCAAGAGATGGCGCCACCAACTATAAGTAAAAGAGACCAATTTGATTACAATCAGCTTTGATTAAAAAACTTTATTTCTTCTTGAAATGTTGAAAAGTTAAACTATTTAAGCATTTAACTTCAAAGAAAGTTTATGCAAGAAGATTATTCATTTCATTTTTGACTTTTAAATTCTCAATAATTATTTTATAAGGAAGCAAACTAGTGATCTAAAAATTGATTATGGGGGATGCTTGAGATTTACTTATTGTTACTGTATATTAACATTATAATCTATTATTTTACTTAAATTATTATCCATGTTTTCCCTTATACTCATTGACACTTGTTTTTCGGTGGAAAAATTATGCTTTTCCAACTTTGAAAAAGGGCTGAAGCCCATAGCCCTTTCTCTGAATCCACTACTTTTCTAATGTTACATTAGTATCGGATTTATATTAGTCGATAAATTAATTTTCTTAAGAATAATTCACATTCGTAAATAAATTAGTTTAAAAGTGTGTTTTTTTTAAAGTTTGAATTTAATCAATTCAAATGGCAACTCCATTTCGAGCAGAGCAGCAGCAGGAAAAAACAACTAAATCTCTTGTAATGTCAGCTCGCAGGTAAAATTGATGCGGGTGAAATCCTAGGCAAAATATCAACATGGTAAGCAATCCTTGTCCATCTTATTGTAAAATAATTAAAAAATATAAATTAATTGTTTCAACAGCTACCCAGAAGTGTTCTTGTTTGTTGTATTGTGTCATTTTGCTTGTTTTTATGAAGTTCTGATTATCCGGATGCAAGTCGTCAACATGTATCCTGTCTCTGAACGATCGGTTGTTTTGCTGTCCCATAATAATAAACACGTTGCTCTAACATATAATTTTTATTACAGGAAAGCACTGTAACTCTGCGAACCAAAAAGTTTATGTCAAATCGGCTATTATGTCGGAAACAAATGGTAAGTTTTTTTTTCTGTAATCGCTCATACCGAAAGTTTTCTGTTACCCAGAAATACGTGTACACACTGACAATTCTATTATTATATCAAATGATTATTGTACTGTTTGTTAACTTCAAAGTAACATTTATTTAATAAGGCTTGTTTTACGAAAGTATAATTTTCACTACGACCAATATATGAATATATATAATGCATAAGTAGAAATGTTTAGTTACGTGGTTACAAAATTAACAAAATTAGTTTGTATATGTTTCTCTCTATGCAACTATTTTTAAAATTTCACTTAACTAATGAGATTTATTAATGCATAACTTATTAAAACTATGTAACCTTATTTACCTAGTCCTAATGCTATGAAACTGTTTTGAAACTCCTTGATTATGTAACAAGTTAATTGCTAATACTGCAAGCAATTATAATTACATGAAACCTAATTGGCATAATTATGTGAAATATTGTTTAAGTGTTCGCGTTTTGTGTTCATGCTACCTGAAAGTTCTGTATATTATAGTTTGGTTGGTTAGTAGACATACATTTTTAGTCTTGTGTGCTTGGTCAGAGACCTGCTTATAAACCTTTGTCAAGTAAGACAGACTCGCATACTCGCGTGGCAGATGCTGCTATCTATCACCACCTCCACAATTTATACATGTCCGTGTCCCTTAAGGAGAGGGAAATAGTCTCCAGAGACCTGTGCCTGTGGGAAACTGCGCCATGACCTCTCACAGGACTTTCGTACCCACAGATTTAACAAGCATGTACTCCGCATATCCTCCGTGGGTCTTCAGTGGTACTGCTACTGGATCGCGGAACCTTCTGATCTTGAGAACAAGATCTTAACCACAAGGTTCCCCACAGCCCCAAATTCTGTTTATAATCCCTATGGTGTGGTCTGAGGTGCTGAATGCAAAGCTAGAAATTTACTGTACAGTAACCATTGGCGAACTTTTCAAAATCGCGCCAAAAGTCTGCATTCTGGCGACGTTCCAGAACAGAAACTCAACCGAAATGAGCAAATAATGATTAGATAGGGTTGGCTGAATACGTCCTCTGGAACTGTCACTACCGCATTATACCAAAACCGAGCTTAAGTTTGCAGCAGAGAAATGTACTGAGCGGAGGAAACTCGGTAAACAACCCGGCTGGCGGCGCAATTTCGCGCACTCTCATTGGCTGCTCCTTTCGACCCTGATATTCGTGCGCCCTGTTACGTCAAAATCAAAGGGAAAAAATAATTAAAATAAAACTCTAACTGAAGCTTAACTAACAAAAATAATTAATTTATGTCTTGAAATAACAAATCAATTTGTTTATTGAAAGTGAAATACCTTTTTGTACTCTATTCTCGCACTCAAAAATGAGAACTATTTACCCTTTTTCTCGTAGAACATTTGTATACTGCAAACTTAAGGTCGGTTTTGGTATAGGCATAATTATTGTTATAAAATAAAATAATTATGTCCAATGTCATGTTGAGGGTTCCCCCTTGAAAACTTAAGACTGATAAGAATTCCGGGATATCGTCAATCATAATGTTGCTGCTGACTTCCAAATGGGAATGGACCCCCAATTTCTTATTAAACTACGATTCATTAAGATTGCCTCAGCAAACCTTTTTTTGTCACAAACTTTGTTTTGCTTTCCTAACGAATTCGGTTTGGTATTTTGTGTGTAAAACATGTCTTAATAGCTTAAAGAATGTTATTTTATATTTTTTGAATGTTTTAAAAGCAGCTGTGTCCAAATACAAAGTTTCTATACTTTGTGGTTTACTAAAATGTTGCTAAATAAAATTCCTCACCGGCGTTCCTCTATTCTCTGTAGAGTACAGGGTCGTGGTGTTGTACAATCTAAATTCCTACTATGCAATTTATTTTTTGTGTAATTACATAAAGATCAAAATACTAGCAGAGGGATAAGCGCTGTTGGTCCGTTAGTTGGAAACTCTTGTAAGGTAATATTTCAGGGTTGTTATGTTTAAAACATTTTGTTTAAAACAAATGTTTTAAACGTGTTTAAAACATAGCAATAAAAAACATGTTTAAAACAATTTGATTAATTATTATATGTTTTATAATTTATTGGCCAAATACAGTTCATTTAAGGAAATAGGTTTTATTTTAGGATATATGACCATGCTGTGTATTACCTTAAAGATTAAGATTGTGATAAATAGTAGACCCTGATGGAATGGTAAACCTTGTATGAGATACTTTAGGTCCCAAATGGGACACGACTGACATTTGTTAATATTCATTAATTTATTATAGCCCCTAATTTGTGAGATTTATGCTAATCATCAATGTGATACATAATTTTAGTTCATTAAAATAATACTAAACATAAACTAGTATTACATTATTAGTTTATAAATTCTTCTATTAGCCCATCCGATTTAATCAAAGGAAGACACCGAATCGCCAGATAATTGAAGGATTTCTTGTATTCTATGATTTTTCGACAAATAAAGATGCAAGGCATATGCCTAAAATTATTGGGGATGGAAGTAAATATAGAAAACCAAAATGCAAAAAAAAACATGTTTTTTTTAAACCTAAACAACTTGTACAATAACCAAATATTAATTGTTTAAAAAAAAACATGTTTTAAACAAAAAAAACACGTTTAAAACAAAAAAAACATGTTTTTTTGTTTTATTTAAAAAAAACGTTTTTTTCCAACCCTGTAATATTTACATAAAAATGATTTGAATACAATTTAACCAAAATACTTTTCATTCTGATACAATTGCAAATTTTCTCAAATAATATTCAAACCTGTTAGACCTTTAACGAAATTAATGTTTTAAACATGTGTCTGGATGGATTCACAAATTATTTATAGAACTCTATTTAGCCAGCTTAGGTAGGCATGGAGTGTTGCTCTATGGTAGACGGTAATTATACCTTTTCAGCAAGATAACACTTAATATTTTGTAACAGGCATTATATGAATGAAGGTTAAAAAAAATTCCAGTACCAAGTTTCTTAAAATCAGTATTCTCTTTGTAAGCAACTGTGTCCAAATTCTAAGTTTCTATACTTTGCAGTTTACTAAAATGTTGCCAAATAAAATTCCTTACCGGCGTTCCTCTATTCTCTGTAGAGTACAGGGTCGTGGTGTTGTACAAACTGTCAATGTACTTGTGTGTGAATATATCTTGATTAAAATTCTGGTAAACGTTAACCAGGAGAAACTTAAGTAATGACAATATAGATAGATGGTATTCATACTTTTTTTTGCAAGATAACTTTATATTTACTTAAGGAAGGCTTTTATATCTTATACTTAAGGCTTTTATAAATTCAACCTAAATGTTGCTATAAAAATATCCTTACTTGCCTTCCTATATTCTTTGTAGATTATAGTGTCATGATGTTATACAATACATTGTTTCATCATATTTTATTTTTATTGAGTATCAGACAGACATAAATTAATTCCTGTGTCAAGTTATCTTGCATTTACATTCACTAAGACTATATTTTCATCCTGGGTAATATCAACTATGCATACTGCTATGATAAAAAATTACTAATATGATTTCTTCACAATGGGGAACTTGCATGGGTCGGGAAACAGCGAAATACAATTTGTGAATGATACTCCATGCGATTCTAAGAACATCGACATAAATTTTACCTCAATCCGACCATTAGTTTATTTTTAATTAATTTTCAAAGTTTGCGCTAAACCCCGCCCCTTGAAAACGCTGCCTCTGGCCTTCCCTCCCCGCGTGACGACACACGACACAACTGGGAAAGCCAGAGATAGGCGGCCGCTTTGTGTTGCGAATGTCACTCTTCGTAATGTTTTTTTATCATGTCGAACACACTGAAGGTAAGTAAATTCTGGAAAATATTAGTGCATACGAATGTTGCATAATACCTTGTTTTAATAGTACCATGAAAAAATTACACCAAAAAAATTATTTCAGCTCTCACAGTATGTTTATAACGTTAAAAGTGGAAGCTTTTAAAAATGCTATATGTCCTTCCGTCACCGGGGGCACAACTAAAAAAGCTGTTGTCGTAAATTATTTTATAATAATATTTTTACTAAAATCATTTTTAATTAAAATTGTTTTTAATTAAAAAAATTATATAACTTTAAATGTAAATAGTTTTTTGCCACTAATTTATTATTACTAATTATGAACATTAATTAGTTTTTCTTTTTCATTACTAGTGTTTGCGTTATTTAATAGACAATTAATGTTTTATTTTTAAAATAGAAAATAAGTGCAATAAATAGGGAAAAAATCAATTACAGAATGTTTTTATTGATCATTTAACTTATTAGATAATTTAAATCACTTATTTTTATTTCAGGAACTAAATGAATTAAATCAATAATGAAATTAAACAAAATATCATTAAAAAAATTCCAGTTAAAATTATATTTAAAATTTACAAAACTAAAAAAATTACTAATGCACATTTAAAAAAAAAAAAGAGATAATTCCAGGTTAACTGGCACTGTTAAAGGTCCACGGAGGCTAGAAATTATTATGTATACTGTATTAAAAAAGTTTTAGAGACAGTGGGAGTGGGAGTTGGATAAATTATCTAGCCATTTTTAATTCGATTAAATTTGTTAAAAAATTTATCGCTCGTGTGTGAAGGCGGTATCAGGTGATAGCTACTGTTACAAACCAACTTGTTGTAATTTTCCTAGAGATGTAAAAAAAATACGTATTGATAGTTAGGTTCAACAACGTTCGAGAAGGGAGCAAATATTTTTGTTCTTAATTGTAACATGTAACATGCTTATGTTATAAACTAAAACGCTTCAATGAAATTGAAATACTATTTAAAACTAAATTTAATTAATGGAAATAACTGCATTTAAGAATTGGAAATTTTTTTCATAGAGGCATTGGAAGAACTTGTTACGGGAATATAGCACAAAACGTGAATTCTGCGTACCACCATAATTATATCAGATACAATATATTTTCTCGAACATGTTTGTCGTAACACGCGTTACAAGTCGTTAAAAGCATTTTACTTATATCTTAGTTACTTATGAAATATGTTTTTTAATTTTAAAACTTGCAATGTGTGTACATTGTTTTGTCGAATCCCTGTAATAATGAAAAATATTTCCCAATCTTAAAAACTGGTATTTCAATCAATTAAATTTAATTTTAATCTACATTTAAATTACATAGTTTAATATATAAGTACAAATACATAGTTACATAATATAATTGCATAGAAATTTATTTTATAACATAAGCCTGTTACTAATAAGAATAGCTATTTGCTTCAAATTCAAACGTTCTTGAATCTAACTATGTATCAATACACACATTTTTTACAACTCAAGGAACATTAAAAAAAGCAGCTTTTCTAACGGGTTTTGAGTGTTACTATAAAAAAAAGGTACTATGCAGCATTCGTATTCACTAATATTTCCCAGAATTTAAATAACTTAAATGGGTTCTACGCGATAAAAAAAACATTACGAAGAGTAACATTCGTAAAACATAGCGGGCGCCTATCTCTGGCTTTCCCCGTTGCGTCGTGTGTCGTCACGCGGGGGGGGAAGGCCAGAGGCAGCGTTTTCAGGGGGCGGGGCTAAACGCAAACTTTGAAAAATAATTACAAATAAACTAATGGTCGGATTGAGGTAAAATTTATGTCGATGTTCTTAGAATCGCATGGAGAATATTTTAAAAGAATAAAAAAATTGCATGCAAGTTCCCCATTGCCGTCACTCTTATCTGATAATTCAGCTAGTCATGCTCTTATATTATGGTAGTTAATTATTTTATCCATACCTTCAGTTTATTTTACTTATTAATATTTACCATTTATATATCAAATGCTTTTTTTTTCATTTTTCTAAATACTGTTTATTTTTCCAGGTGGTCGACGTCGTACATCCAGGCAAAGGCTCTGTACCCAAAACTGAAATCAGAGAAAAATTGGCAAAAATATACAAGACCACCCCAGATGTTGTATTTTGCTTCGGTTTCAGAACGCAGTTCGGAGGCGGCAAGTCATCAGGCTTTGCACTTATTTATGACACATTAGACTATGCTAAGAAATTTGAACCCAAATACCGCCTCTTTAGGGTAAGTAGCTATCTATTGCTGCTATTTGATTGGTTTTATTAATTTTACATTATAATTTTTTATTGGTTAAGAGTTTTCCCCAAAATACAGATTTCTTAAATTATCAATCATTAAAATGATGCTCAATCATAACATGATATATTGATATCATGTTTTAAAAATCAGTTGTTTTACAAGGAAATTTAGTTAACATAAAATATTGTTCATTCTGAGGGCATACTGTAACAATATTTGTGTTTGTTATCTCTTAAATTTGGGATACAGTACAGCAACCCCTCGTTATGTCGTGCTTCCCGGGAGACAAGCAAAAAACCGCGATATAACTGAATGCGGGATATAACGAGCAACTTGATAAATATTATACTAATTTAAATTACATTGAAAAATTGTGAGACACGATACAAGGCGCGATATAAATGCACCTTACAATGAGGCGCGATATAGCTAGGGGTTACTGTACTATACTTTTAAAATTTCATCATTAAAATTAGTTTGAACCCTGATTTCATAAATCCTTTCGTGAACAATCAGTTTTCATTTATCTTAACATCAGCACACTACAAGAAATAATGTTGGGTCCGAAATAATTTAAGATTTATCGGCTATAAAATGGTTTTTCAAATTTTGTAATTATGTTTTAAGAACTATCTGCTTACAAATAATTGCTTTAGTTGGGACGTTACTTAAGGCAAACCAAGTCTCTACTAAGCAACTGTGTCCAAATATAAAGTTTTATGCTTTGTGGTTTACTAAAACGTTGCAAAAGAATGATCCTCACCGGCGTTCCTCTATTCTCTGTGGAGTACAGGGTCCTTGTGTGGTACAAATTGTATTGTACTGTTTTTAACCTTAACATACTTATGATGATGAAAATAACTTGTTTCAATGTGATTAAATTATTAATTTTTATTTAAACATGAAGTAGCATTTTTAACTACGGTCAATACTTGATAACTCGAAGTCCCAGGGGACCTCCAAAATATTTGACTTATCCAAATTTGTAGTTATCGAAGTAATCTCATTCCTCTTTACTGGCACTTAAGATGAGTTTTTTATGTTTGAAATGGTTTGATATATGCCAGAAAGCATTTAAAGTTTTTAAAAGCCTATGTCAGGGGTTCCCAACCGGTGGTACGCGGGTAAATTTCTGGTGGTACGCCTGAGTAATGTGTGATATTAATGGCTTCATGCAACATGATGATATTAATAGCTTCTGTAGGCATGAGCATGAGCCGTTTGCACGCAAATATATTTCCCAGTAATTTAAACATAAATATTTATCTTTAAAAAAAAGTTGCATAAACTTTTAAATCGGATAAAAAAAATCTTGTACCCTTTCATCTCCTGGCAAGCTCTGCTATTTTTGATGTCATTTCTTACGAGTTACATGTGTGAGAGTGGATTTTCTTAGCTCTTGTATATAAAAAAAAACATGGAAGCAGAATAAGTGTTGAAGAGGACTTAGGACTTAGGAGTGAGGTTAAGTTCCATTACACCTAATGTTGATATTTTAATCACATGCAAACAACAACAACTGTAAATGAATGCGATTTAAAAATTTTCTCCTTATTATAAGCATATTATAAATATCTAAACATTAAATATGGAGTTTTCTCAGGAACTTAATTCAAAAATTTTTAGAACACACTTAGAAGAGTAAATATTATGTACATTTGTTAAAATATTTAGGTCTGGTGGTACGCCAAAATTTCCCAAAAAGTAAAGTGGTACGCAGGTCCAAAAAGGTTGGGAACCCCTGGCCTATGTAAACAACAAGAGATGAATAGGGTCAAAATGTTTATAGAAACTACAAAATTTGGTCTCATTATATATTAATTAGTATACATACCATGTAAATTTCTTTTGGAAAAAAAAAGCAGTTATTTCTTGTTTGTATTATTTTAAGATTGTTGGCATTCACTAAGTCGCCTAATATTTAACACAGAGTGTTGCCTGTACTGACTTGTGTATTTTTCTGGGTGAAATCTATCATAAAAACTTCGACTTAGAAGATGTTCACTTCGAGTTATAGACACTTTTTAAAGAAAAGTATATAAATGATTTGGTAATTGATTAAAAGTTCAAGTTAGCAGATTATTCGACTTATAGGAAGTCAAGTTATCGAGGTTTGGCTGTATTTCATTTGTAAAAGATATGAAGGTATCACAATAATTTATACCTAGCTCTAATAGGGTTTTTGACATGGTGTTATAATATTGTGTTATTCGCTTATTTATATAATGTATACCTTTTTTCATAGTTGCAGTGTTAATTCAACCAAACCGAATCTCTACTTAGCAACTGTGTCCAAATCTAAAGTTTCTATATTTTGTGGTTTACTAAAATGTTTCCAAATTATGATCCTTACCGGCGTTCCTTCATTCTTTGTAGAGTACAGGGTCGTGGTGTGGTACAAATTGTTATTGTACAGTTTAAATCATTTTGTAGCTTTGCTTAAGATAGGGATAAACAAGTAATTTCCCATATCAGAGGGGAAATAATTTGTGTTTCAGTGTGCTTTAATTATAATCTAATCATTAAGTTGATCTAGAAATTTTGTAATATATTTTTCAGTAAAAAAATTGAAAAACATCTTTATTAGCTTTGTATTAGGCATTTTAAAGAAACCTCAATTCATATGAACCAACTGGTAAAAACTAATTTTCGTTAGTGTTGATCGACCCTAGAACAATACATGCATTTGTAAATTCAAATGTCCATCTGTTCTTAAATTTTGTATTGATATATACAGATTAAAATTCATAGATAGAATTGCTTTATAAATAATGCCTAACTATTTGTATGTCTCATGTCTTGTTGCGTCTTTCAGAATGGATTTGGCGAAAAGGGAAGGACAGGAAGAAAACAGAGGAAAGAAAGGAAAAACAGAATGAAGAAAGTGAGGGGTACGAAGAAAGCAAAGGTCGGAGCGGCGGCAGGAAAGAAGGTAACTAATAATATATTTTCGTGTGCTAGTGAACACGCATGTCAAAATGTGTTATGTGCATGCATTAACCATATTTTTTTATTCGGAATGAAATCAGGATTGGAGAACAGTTACTTGTTACTGCAACAGTTACTTTTTATAATAAAGTAACTGGCGAAGTTACATTGTAAAAGTAACTGTCCAATCCCTTACTGAAAGGTTATCAAGAAATGTATTGACAATCTTATAAATTGAATCGGTGAGTGCAGAAACAGCGTCAGTCACAAATTTCAAATTTTTCAGGAGGGAGAAAAATTGTACTAACTGAACTCCTCTATTTCTGCACTAATTAAATTACTCAAAACAAGCAACCTGTATTTACGGAACTACTCAACAGACTAACGTAGTTTTTGTACCCAACATGCATCTTGCCTTTCTACGTTTATTTTCATTGAAAACGAGTTTTCGGATTTTTTTGACTGCAAGTGGTTTCTGCACTCACCGATTCAATTGTTGTTTTGGGTTATTTTCCATGTTTGCCATCTTTGTATTTCCAGTTAATTGTGAATACAAACTGACTATCGATTCCATTACTCAGTTGTTAATTTTTTGGTCTTATTTTTTGTGTGAAATTCTGTTCTTCAGGCTAAAGATAATTAAATACTAAGCAACTGTGTCCAAATACTAAGTTTCTATACTTTGTGGTTTACTAAAATGTTGCCAAATAAAATTCCTCACCGGCGTTCCTCTACTCTCTGTAGAGTACAGGGTCGTGGTGTTGTACAATCTAAATGCTATGCAATTTATTTTATGTGTAATTATATAAAGATCAAAATACTGGGGAAATTTAGCCAAGGGTGAATTGTGTATTGACCTAGCTCTATATGGTTGACGGTAATTATACCTTTTCAGCAAGATAACACTTTATATTTTGTAACAAAGCTACAGAAAAGAATGCAGTAATTTTTGTCTACTTGTTTATATTTATGTACTTCCAAGTACCAAGTACTTTCAAAGTATTTCTTAAAATCAGCATTGCTCATGCACGTGTATGTCAGCAACTGTGTCCAAATTCTAAGTTTCTGTACTTAGCAGTTTACTAAAATGTTGCCAAATAAAATTCCTCACCGGCGTTCCTCTATTCTCTGTAGAGTACAGGGTCGTGGTGTTGTACAATTTCATCAATGAACTTGACCGTATGTGTATTTATATAAAGCTCAAATTTCTCTTTGTATGGTCAAAGCCTAACTATAGTAGGTCTATCCAGAATTCAAGCCTAGGAAGCATTTTCCTCCCTCATCCCCGCATATAGTTTTGTTTTTATTCCTTCACCCTTCTTGGGTTTCAACTGTTCGGATTGTCAACCTTATTACAGATCCTTAAACACGTTAGGTTTAGAAAAGCGATGCTCCCCTCGTTTCCTAGAAAACCAAGCAAAGGGATGGGGGAAGAAAGTCTCCTCGAGGCTCGCATAGTAAATACTGACTATAGTGACTGAAAAAACTGAAGCTTATTCAAAATCAAAATGTGCTTGTTTCATAGTTTAAAGTTTTAGGCAATTTACCTATATATTTTAGGAAGCAATTTTTTCCATCTTAGTCTTAATTGTCACTAAACTTGTTTAAAAATTGATCATTGTAATGTCGGTTTCTTAGACTTATTTCCTATCTATCAGTTCTTGGTTCAACCCCTAGGTTGGTTTTTCAGAGTTGTTTATTTGTAGACATGATTCATGTTCAGGGTTGCCAGTGGTCACAATTTGCTATTATTTTTGACCCTTAGCAACTTTTTTAGTCCTTCAGGGCCAAAAGCAGCCATTTTCAGCATTTTTCAACTATTTTCAACAATGGGTGACATTTTCAAAAAAATTCGTAATCGTTAATATTTATTAAGATTTTTTTCCCTTTGAAAAATCACCAAATGCCGTAATTTACAGTCCCAAAACCGCCAAAAGTTCCGTCAGTCAAAGTATCGCCTGGAGTTTCGAGTCATTCGGATTGCTTAAATTTTGCAATATTACTATTTTAGTGCATGTGAACTCTTGATTTAACAGTATCTGCATGGATTTGTGCCTAATACTGGTTATTAACCTTGAATGGTTTGCTCATTTTCCACCTGTAATGCCAAGCTAAACCTGGATGCTGTGTGATCAACTAATCCCACATTTAGTCTTGGTATTTTTATATTCAACGATATATTACTTTTACAGAAACGTTAATTGGTGTACATCATTTGGACTTTCATGGTACTGTACTGTGTGCTCTTTATCTGCTTGCCTTTTTCTGTGTGTGCATTTACATGTTTTTATGTGTGTATGTTAATGTATTTTTTTTTTCTCTTGCAGTAGTAACAAGCATGGAAGAATACAAGTTGTATGTACTCCAGGCTTTTACAATAAAAAATTGTATGTAATTGTGCATAGTAAAATCATTTCTATCCATATCTCATTTTGTTACTGGACAATAAATCCAATACATGAAGATTCTTAAAGTTTATTTGTTCACATGAGGTAAATTACAAAGGCCTGCATTATGTTGTGTAAATGTTTTTTGTTGATATTTAGGCAGCCAATTCTATATTTCCATACTATGTTCAAAAACCCTTAAAATGTTAGCCAGGATAATTTATTCTTATAAGCCAAGTCACGACTAAAAGTAATTTTTGTTTTGCTGATTAGTGACCAATTAAAAAAATTAAAGGGATTTTTTTTCTTATGGAATTCGTATATTTGACCTAAAATAAGCTTATTTTGAGAATATCAGATGTTTCTGTAGTGTAGCAAATTTTTGGGACTGAAAGGGTTAATTCGTATAGGAGCACCTTGATTTTAAAAATTAATAAAAAGATAAGTTCTTCAATAAAAGAAAGCTAATAAGCAAATGGAAATGCTAAAAATCTGTTAGAGGACTAAGAAACATCATACCCTACATTTTAGAAATTCAGGTATTTTTGGGAGTCATACTTTACTAGTTGAAACCTTCTCCGAGACATTAATCAAATTAAAATGTTTCACTCATTTTGTCTTGGTAGTTAATGAGCACTGGAATTTAAAAAAAAAAATGCCAATTGTGCCAACATTCTGCCCTATCTCTGAAAATATAAACGAACGAGGAAGAGCATGAATGCTTGTGGGGGTAAAGACTATGTTTGACGTAGCTTTCACGTCACCGTAATCATAGTCGTCCCGTCCTAATATGGATGAATTAGCTACCGGGGGTGCATATATAAGACAACGTTTCACGTATCAGTGACATCATCGTAGGCGTGACAATTCCTGTTGTGTGGTAAAATAATTGAACCTAAGTTAATGTGACCAGACGCTTTTGGCGGGACAGTCACGCTTTTTGTCTCACTGTCCCGCGGGCCGAATGTCCCGCCAAAACGTCCCGCTTTTTTTAAAAAAGTCCCGCAACGTCCCGAAAAACGAGGAAATCGTAAACAAATTGAATATGCCTCGTTTTTTCCACCATGGGCAAACGAAAATGCGTTTTCAACGACGGTCTAAAAAAGAAATTGTTGAAAACTTTTTCAAAATATCATGCATACCTTTCTCAAAAATATAATGAAGAATTAAAAACTAGTCAGTTTTTTTAATTACGTGTTTGATTAACTAATATAATGACATCTATTAGTAATGTTTTTAGTTGTTTATACTTATCTTTTTCATATTAAGTGTGGAATTGTGTGAAGGAACTATATGTACGTACAAATTTTTTTTGACAAATTTACTATGGGGGGGGGGGGGGGGGGGGGGGAGGGGGCTTTTGGTTTTGAAAATCTGGTCACATTAACCTAAGTGTTCTTGTAAGAGTAGGTTGCATCAAGTCCTATGCATGTGACGTATGATAGTGCTGCAAGGTTGCGTTGTTGACGGCTCACTCAGATATCCGCTTGATACATACATATTTAAGTCTTAGTAAGGAAGCACGAGTAAATTTAAGGTCTTTTAATGGGGGCAGAACATCTACAGATACAACACGAAGGGAAGAGGAACCAGTCCATGAAAATGCCTTTGCAGTCGTCATCTGGATCGTAGGCCAGCAGCCGGTGCCACTTGTATTTTTGCTCGCATGCACAATCGGCCGCGCATTTCTTGGTGTGGTTTGACCTGCGAAAAAAAAAAGAACGAATATTAACAAAATGTTCAATTCAATTCACTATTCATATAATGTTGTTCATCAAATAAGTTTTCGAAAGTCGTTATATTTACACGGGAAGAGTCCGAAGAGCAAAAATTATTAATAAAATTTTTAAGTTCGAAAGTTTTATGTAATTGTAAGCAATCTTCGAAAAGTCGTTAAACATAAAAATTTGATTACATCGCATTGAACATTTCATCGGAAGTATATATATCTGATCACTATAGGGGAGAGAAGGGTAATTGCGCCCACTTAAGGAAAAGTTTATGCCACAAGCATAATACGACACTTAGATTATGTTTTTTATTGATATTTATAAATAAACAAATATAAAACAGAATACCATATCGTTAAACATGAAAACAATAACATTTGTGCTGCAAAATTGAAAACAAGAAAATATTACATTGAGCGCCATTACCCGAACGTGTTGGGTGGTAATGCCGCTCACTGCGACGGGCTCATTATTCAAATCCTTTAAACAACATATTTCGCAACTGATTAAAATAATTTTACAATTTGCAAATAGTAAAATTATTTTGCAATAGTTACAAACATAGTTTTTTTTGCTTTATCCATGTCCACAGCAATCTTAGTGGCTCTGGAATCTTGAAGAGCCTGTTATTGGTGATGTTTAAGAAAATGACATTCCAGTTGAAGAAGAGGACCTTTATTCCAGTTAGGATAAGATAATTGTAAATGGAAAAGATATCAGGTTTATTCAACTTGTGTATGAAAATATTTATTTATAGTTTTGATTAGTTATAATTCGACTCTTCCAACAGTTGAGAGTAATGCCACCCATCTGAGCGTCGTTACCCAATCGCACCATATTTCATTTCTTGCATTCAAATTAGGCACGCAATGTATTTAATGAAATAAATTTAGTTACATTAGATAACAAGATCCTTATGCTTCGTAACTATACAATGATCATACTGTTACTATAGTAATCAAAGTTGACCAACTTCAAAGTTAGCTGCAGAAGTTTTTTTTAGATGAAAATATATTATATATTTTGTTTACTGACGAAAGACAATGTATTTTTGCTTTTCCAGCCACCATTATCACACTGAGAATTGCACGTGCATTCGGCTAACTGGCAGTAGAGTTCAATTAACTAAAGGATTGCCCAGTTTGTCACAACTTGGCTGAGCGCGATTACCCTCTGAGCGCTATTACCCGTCTCTCCCCTATTGTTACTCAATATATTTGTTTTCATTTTCCTTGTGTTTATTTAAAAAAATGGATGTTGGGAATGCTAATGGAATTGTTTAACTCATTTGTCGATGAAGGTTTTTGTTGTAAGGTTTTCGAAATCAACTTATATTTCAAAAGAGAAGATAAAATAAGTCTCGTATCGTCTCATTCCTTAAAGTTTTTTTCTCAGTCATGAATAGAACCTTGCTAAAAAGAACGATGTACAGAGCTCATTGCAAGGCAGCGAAGTTATAATAAACTTTATTGATTAGTATATTATTAAACAAGATATTTTTGGATATTATAATTTAACTCCGTGTGAATTCTTTTTTGATCTGAAAAGAAATTATGATAAATAAGTAGTATATTTATACATCCTTTGAAATATTAGACAAGGAGAAACATTTGAAGATTTAGCAAGTGAAAATATAAAATTTATTTTGTGATTTTTTGCAATAAACATGTGCAAATGAAGCATTTAAAAAATGCATTAATTTATGAATTGACATATTTTTAAAAAAATAATACGACATTGAAATTATCATCAATATTTAAATAATAAGGTAATGAGAATCGAATTGAATGCAGGACGAAGGGGATCTAAAACTTAAAAAAAAAAAAAAAAAGAATTTAACTTACTGACAAACTTCTTGGTGTATAGCTTGCTGCAAATGCTGGGTATTGACTATGGCTCTAAGTTTTCCAGCACTATTTGATGCCCAGTACGGTGTAACGATTTCTATTCCCGATTCACACGCATCGATTCTAAAATAGAATAACAGCGTTTAAATCAAATATAAATCAATTTTGTTTTGCATATTTGTTAAATACACATTATTTAAAACTTTATTCCCACAAAAACAAAAGTAGCATCTTTGAAGTATACGAATATGATAAAACACAACCGCAATAAAGAAAATGTGAACACAACTAGAGCATAATGAAGTTTAGTCAATGTTGTTGCAGATTGTACCGAATTTCTCTTTTTAAATACTCGCTAACCATATACTCTTCGCTCCGAAGCTAATTTCTACACTTATATTTTCACATGCGTTTCAAACAAATATGCATTTAACGTATGTTTTGCAAGAAATTTTATTAAAACATCAACAATATTTTCTGAGATGCACATTCATTTCATCGAATGTAATGTTTTGAACCCTAGAAATATATGCTTTTGTTCTGCTTTAAACAGACAAACGACCCATGTCAGTTTTTTTTGTAATTACTAGTCCATTCCAACACATTTAAATGCAAAACACCTTTAAAATGTAATGCTGAAGTTGTGAAGTGGATTCGACAAATTTTGTCTGTAGTGAAGAGGTAATATCAACAAAAAATTAAATGATTATGAATAGCTTTAATAGTAGTTTTGTATTTTAAATACTATTCTAAAAGAATTATGACAAACCTAAAAGGGTTTAGACCTCAAAGTGTTAAATTTGATTGTTTTTGCCACGTGTCACTTCTGTACCCTTCAGCCACCAATGGTTATTGGTTTGACATGGCACGTGGACACCAGGGCCGTCTTAACCTAGGCTGGGGCCCTTGGGCACACAATAATTTGAGGCCCTTTTGGAAAGTAAAAAAAGCAAATTATAATTAACATTCTTTACTGAGTATGACCATTTATTATCGATAATCAAATACAGTATGATATAATATATATCATTAGTGATGTTAAAATGCTGCTGTTTTTTTTTTTTTGGTTACGATTACAGCTTCTTTCGGGATTACTGTTGAGCAAAATCTTTTATTCTACCATCAAAGTCAATTTTTTAAGAATAACCCTTTCTATGAAAATAATTGACAAATTACTCAGCCTTTCTTGTAACGATGCTGTTTGCAATTCATTTTTAGCCTACTTTTCTTTTTTTTAATTCGAAGGAATTTTTAAAAAATGAAAAGGTAGGTATTGACATGCTGTCGATGTCCGTCCGTCCGTCTGTCTGCCCGCCATTCCGTACCCCCCCCCCCCTTCCAAAATAGGTTCTATCAATCCTGATCTTAAAAATTCTTTTTTTATTAAAAAGGTATGACCTCATCAGAAACCCAACCATCATACTTTTTGTCTGTCTGTACGATATGATGGACATAAATCTCCTATTTATCTACGAATTTCCCATTGGATTAGCATTGAAATTCAATTTCGAGTCATATAAATCGCTGTTGCCAACCCAACAATGGCATGAGAAACTTTTCATTTAAAAATAAATATATTTATTTAAGTTATATTTTTATTTATTTGAATAGTCAATTAGAATAGAATGAATGGAATGTGATTATTTTTGTTTAATATTTGTTAACTAAGTAAGTGCAAGGCATTTTTTTTGTATAATCCTGATTAGTTTTAATTTACATTTCCTATTATTTAAGAGCATCTTGGAGTAGTTTTATGGTTTTTGTTCTACGAATAATTAAATATTTATTTACAACTGCAAATAAATCATGCAGACGATAAGTAATATTTATTTTATTTGCGATAGAAAATTAATGAAAATAATTAATTTGGCTTTAAGAAGTTTAAATTATAGCCGGATGCTGTGTTTAGTGAAATTTATTCCAAATGTGTAAAAATTTAATGTAGAAACGGTTGTAGATGAAACTTACTGTTGCGAAACTAGTTGTTTCCCGGTATGAAATTTAGTAAGTATTTAAGTACAGAAAAGTAGGCTATTTTAGTTCTTGAAGAACTTCTTGTTTATTCTCTTAAGCTGCGAAAATGACCGCTCTCCACTACAATTGGTAACCATTAGGCAAAGGAATATTGTTGCAGCAATTTCTATGTTTGGAAAAGTTTCTTAAAGATACGTAAGTTTACGTCTTAAAATTGTCGGTCCTTCGGGGCCCCCTGAGAATGGGGGCCCTGGGCACGGGCCCCGCGTGCCCTTATGGTAAAGACGGCATTGGTGGACACAAAACCAATCACTGACGACAGGGCCTGATTTCCGGCATCGCAAACGGGGCATGCCTTCATGAACATTTATTCTCAATACAACTGCTTCAAACTCTTTAATCTGAGGTAAACAAACAAAAAAAAATTAAAGTTCATGAACGAAAGTTTACTGTGAAATTGTGTTTAAACTTTGAATTGATCAACAAAAATAGTTATTTTGGGGAGATTAAGCATGCTTTCCAAGCTAATTCGGCTATTTTTATTTATATATATATATATTTGGTAAACACTGTAAGATAGGAAAATAAACGCAAACATTTTTTATCGAGGTATGTTTTGGAGCCCCCAAATCTGGGCAAGCTGTAAATCGGGCCCTGACTGACGAGTGAAAATGCTTTCGGTAACGTATTGAAGAACAAGTGTCTATGTTTAGCAAATGCCCATATGTCCTGTCCATGAATGCTTTGCTTGTGTATCTTTCAAAGTTAAAAATTCGTCTTACTTGTTGGATGCCGCTGCAGCCGCTGCGTTGTAGTTCTTTGGAGCAGCTCTTTTTGACCGGACGTTTATTTTCTTCCCGTCGTACGTTTCGAACGAGTCCGGGATGTCTCCGTCCACCGGTGAACTCGTGTAGTCCCCGAACATCCGCTTGATCAGAGCTTTGTTCTCGTCAATGAAAGTTTCGATTTTCTCTCTGAAAAATTATAAATATTCCGATTTGTTAGACTTACCTATTCACTCCCGACCAAAATCCAACACATGTATTTTTTCTATAAAATATATTTTTCTAATAAATATACGTTTAAAAGTTTGATTTCAAGGAATAATTTGAAACGGAGTTTTAATTGTAAACATATTTCTAGGTAACAATCGACTTAATTCTGTAAGTCAGTAAGGAAAAAAATCTGGAACCCTCATTTTAAATCTGTTAGGATTTTCCACGTTGTACTTCTTTCTATCAATTTACTTCAAACCTTTTATTTATGGTCATCTAATGCAGGTAGAGATAAAAAAAAGTTATTACATGAGGTGTTTATTTGAATTAAAGTCGATCATTTTACGAGTGACAGTTAACTTCATGCAATTTTAATGATTTATAAAAAAATGTGGTATTCGAAAGTTAGAGAGAATCCTATAGTCCCTATAGAAGTAACAAAAATTATACACTTTAAAAAAGTTTGGTGCAAGATTGCTCCAAATTCCTGGAACTTTCTAGCTGCCACTACTACTTGAAGCGTAGATTTATCAATTTTGCTGTAAAAGCATAACTTTGACACACTAAAAAAAGTGGTAAACTAACGCTCCAAATAGAGTTAACGTCTAGAAAATTCCAAAATTCCGGTGCAGTCTTGTACCAACTTTTTTGTAAACAACGTAGAGGTAACATTTTGATCTTGATGAAAGTGGCTTCTTTCCCATGCAACGCTTGCAGTAATGTTCGCCTTGCCGAATAACCGCAAGTACGTTTTTTTTCTGCCATGGCATGTGAAAGTTCCGAATGACTTAAGATTGCCACTAGCCGGTCCACTGGCGCAATGGTTAGTGTACTAGCCTTTGGAGCTGCTGGGCTCGGGTTCGAATCCCGGTAAAGGCATGGATGTTTGTGTTTGTCAATAAATGTTGTTATTTGTCTAAGTGTTTGTGGCGTCCTTCTTTGTGTGTCTCTTGTGACTGTCTCTTCTGGCGAGCGGGGTAATGGGCTATATAGCCTACGCCCTTCCCTTCTAGAGGGCGCAATCACTGTCATTTGTCATAACATTGCCACTGCGAACATCCGGCAACGTATCTACGGCTAACATTACCGGAACAGCTGCATGTGAAACGGATAATTTTGTCTTAAATATTTTAATGTGATGCATATTTACAGGTAATTTTATACTTACTGTGGGTAATTCTGTCCAGGAGAAGGGCAATATAGTTGATTGAGACGTTTTATACAAGGAACTCCCCGACTGATTTCAGCATTCAAGATACGAAGGCATGAACTGATAAAGTAGAAAAATAACAAAGATACCTGTAAAAATTAAAATTGTGATTAGTATAATACGAGTTTATTTTACCGTACACTGAACAACACTAATTTTTGATGTTTTATCATGCGAAGTTCCTCAAAATGTGTTGAGTATTCACTGTTAACAATAGTTTGGTGCTTGGTTTCACTAAAATATAGTTTCTATCTTTCAGGTTTCTCCTTATTTTCGGTATTTACTTCAACCATTTCTCAGGTTTTTGTTTCCAAAATCAGAAAAATGATTCAGCCGAATGCCGAAAATATGGTGAAACATTTCACCACACAGCCGTTGAAGCTACTAGGAACCCTTAAGCTACTAGGAACCCTTATTATGGTTAAACCAAGCACATAATTTTAACAGAGTTTTACTGTTATAAATTCGATTAACATTTAAACAATTTATTTTAGCGAAAAGTAACGGAATAATGGAGTGATGGAATAAGATCAAAATGTGTAAATACAGATTGATTATACTTACTGAACTGAATATCAGAGTTCACTTAGTTTTACATCTATTTATATGCACTGCAAGTAACTGCGTGAAATTTAGTTTTAAACTGGCATCTGAGTTGCCAGAAAAAACTGCAAAAAATAAGGACAATTTCTGTATTAAATAGGTAAATTCCAGTAAAAATACGGTTCTGTCCCGTTAAGTATTTCTACGTTTTGATTTTGAGAAAAGATTCCAAATGAAGTAATGTTGTTGACTTTTAACACGCCCTGAAAATGATAGCATTGAGAACAAGTTTTAGAGGAAATGATTTTAAACTGTCGAACATATGTGAAATTTCCGTTAAAGTGACGTTTTTTATTTGTGGAATATTTCCGATGACAACACTGGAAAGAGTTTTGGCCTGATTCCATTGCTAAATGATTGGTTGGTTGGTTGGTAGACATATATTTTCAGGCTTGTGTGCTTGGTCGCAAGGACCCGCTTATAAACCATCGTCAAGTAGGACAACACAAGACACACACAAACACATATGACAGATGTTGCAATCTGTCGCCACCTCCGCAATTTAGACATGTCCCTTAAGGGGAGGGAAATTTTCTCCAGGGATCTGTACCCATGGGACTTTCATGGGACCATGGGACCCACAGGACTTTAGGAACCAACAGATTTTACGAGCACGTACTCCGCATATACTCGACAAACACAAACATCCATGCCTGAACGGATTCGAACCCGGACCCAGCAGCTGCAGAGGCCAATGCCTTAACCACTACGCCGCCGGATCGACTTGCTAAATGAAAATTAACTAATTTTGCAGCTGCGTTCAAATTGATATCCTCCGAAAGGAATGCCAGTGCTCCATTATTACTAGAGTAAATGTTACATAATTTTCTTATTTAATATCTGTTTTACAATTGCTACTTTGAATATAACTACCTTCTCTTGTATGTACCAAGTAATATGTAGACCATGCTGTAACTATTTCAATTGAAACGTTTATATCTAATCGCAAATATGAAAACATGGATACTGATGAGAGTTTTGGATACATTATTTCTTATTAAAATACCAGTCGAATTACATAAAAACTAGTAAATTAAGGCGCATTATTACTTATGATACGAGTATTTAAATACTAGTCAAATTGCATAAAAACTATTAAAATACGGTACGTTATTTCTTATTATATTAAAATACTAGTCGAATTACATAAAAACTATTTAAATTAAACAATCATATATTTAAGCTATTGTACTTAAATTTTAAAAAAATCGGAGCAGTTAACCATCGGACCTTTTTCATTTAAATACTAATTAATTTCATTGGAAATCAACGTTCAAATGCCTTTTTGAAAGATATTTCATTTATGTTAAGATGTCTCTTGATTCAAAGCTGTGGTTTTTAAAAATGTATAATAAATGCTATTACAAATAGTTTAACCACAAAAGCGTGGTTTCCTGGTGAAATAATAATCTGAATAGTGGGTAAAAATAAATATGATGCGTTCAACATTCTCGCAACTTTACTTACTACGTGGTCGCTTTGGAAAGCATTTGCACGATTTTATGACTCATGTAAAATAGATATCCATTCAGTATTATTTGTATACTTTTGGCAGTAAAGACCCAACTTAAATCCTAGTCCTTGTTATCTTAATCTTAACTATAAGTTTTACTCTGAAATATAGTTTTTACTAATTTTTGTTCGAACTAAATTGTGATACTTTTAACTAGCCATCTTTTTAAAAATCGTAATAAAAATATAAATGAAAAAAAAAACAGGTATCATTGACTTAAAATATCTTTGACATAAAAGCAAATATTAGTATTTTCTACTTTGAGATCCAATATGATCCCACCTTTAATACGTAAATTATCATCATATCATATATTTGTCATCGATGCTCTTTTCAGTCGCATGAAAAATTCATTTCTACAGGTGATGAAAACCGTCTGTTGTTTATTCCATTTAAAACATAATCAAAATATCATAGCGTAGCCAATCTCCAACTTTGCAAGGCGCAAAAAAAAGCAGCGAATTCGCATAAAAAGTGTCAGTTAGTATCATTAACATGACAGGATTTTATGATACCCGGACTTAGTGAGTATGATCTAATGGAAATAAAAAAGCTTGCCTGCTGTTCAATGAGCCACAGTTAGGCTTCTTGACAATAGGAATAAACAAAATACAAACTGATATAATTTAAAATATCTTTAACCTAAAATTATTATCAGTACTTTCTACGCTAATATCCAATATTATCACTCTTTTCCATTACGTTAAGATAGATCCTTTTAAATAAATTTATTCATTGATGCTCTTTTTTCAGTCGCATGAAAAATTCATTTCCACAGGTGATGACAACCGACTGTTGTTTATTCCATTTAAAAAACCATCAAGATCTTAGTGTAGCCAATCTCAAACGTTGCCTGAGGCACAAAAAACCATCAAATTTGCATAGAAAGTGGCAGTTAGTATCATTGACATGACAGGATTTTATGATACCCGGACTCATTGAGCATTACCTAATGGAAATAAAAAAAGTTTGCCTGCTGTTCGATGGGCCACAGTTGGGCATGGGCATCTTTTATTCGGGATAAATTACATTGTGATATTTTTAATGATTCTTCTTTATAAAAACTGTAATGAAAATATTATTCAACAAGAAAAACAGATATAACTGTCTTAAAATATCTTCAACATAAAAGTAATTATGAGTATCTTCTGAGTTAAAAGTCCAATATGATCACTCCGTTCATTCATTCACTATTCATTGATGCTCTTTTTTCAGTCGCATGAAAAATTCATTTCTACAGGTGATGACAACCGACTGTGTTTATTCCATTTAAAACACCATCAAGATCTTAGTATAGCCAATCTCAAACGTTGCCTGAGGCACAAAGAAAAGCATCAAATTTGCATAGGAAGTGGCAGTTAGTATCATTGACATGACAGGATTTTATGATACCCGGACTCATTGAGCCTGACCTAATGGAAATAAAAAGTTTGCCTGCTGTTCGATGGGCCACAGTTGGGCTTCTTCAATGGTGGGTCAAGGAGAGGCGACTGAAGACAGTAATGGATTATTTTGCTGGTGGTAAAGATTTTAAAGATGGAATAGGCTGTTTTTTTTAAACCGAAGAAGGAGGTTCTTGGACTTTGGAAGGACTGTTCATTATTTCCCGGATTTAGTTTAGCATTTTATGAATTTTATCCTTTTTAAAATGCGGAAATATTTGTTTATAAGCCAGAAAGTCCAGAGTTCGAATCCCGGCATATAGGCATGGAGGCATATAGGCATTTGAGTAGTGTGTTTTGTTAAGTAAGTGTTGTGTGTTTGTCGTAATAGCAAAACGTTGAAATAATTTTTAAAACAAACACCATCCAGTTATTTAGTTAATTAATTGATAAAGTTTAAAAATAGTCTCTTCTAAATAAAAATAGTATCCCCCATCTGTCGTTTTAAAACTCATTATATTTTCCTTCAAATTTGTTTAACTATGCTGTTATTAAAATTGTCATGCCTGGGAAGAAAGTGCTCACATAACAAAACAATACTTTTTTAGAAGTTAGGACTGCAAAATTAATTGATTACGTCTATGGGACTGAGTATCCCTCTTTAAACCTCTTTATGTTGAAAGAATATATCTCTAATTTATCATCACAGTGAGATTATAGAAGAGCTGTCATCACTTTGTGCTGTGAATTTACCTGCCATGTAAATTGATTGTGCAGTATCGACGAAAATGTTTGCTTTTAGAGCAGTGATTGGAATTACACCCATCTTCTCTGATTTAAACGCTATTTTATAAAGTTGTTCGTCAAGAAAACTTTACTTTGCTGCAAAAAAAACATTACAACAATGTGGAGTAAAAAAATTACAGCAAAATCAGCTGAAATTGTGCAGTTTTTTTACAATGTATTAGCAGACTATCTGAAAGACAACTGTACTTTACAAAGAACATAAATACCAGTTGATAGTGCTTCTTGACACGCCGTTTTTACCTAGTCAAGTACCATTTAAATGGCCTTTCTTTGGAGGAAATATGTAATTGATTTCTTTAGCACCAAGTTGTGAAAGAAGGATCTTGTTTCACTAGCTGTGCAATTTGTGATTAATGACATGAATTGATTCCTATACGGAAGCCTTAAAATGAAGTCTTAATTTTACTTCGCCGCAGTGTTGAAAAGGTTGAACAGTTTTGCAATGTAAATAAGTAACTACAGTTCAAGAATACGAACTGTAAATAATAGAGAATAAAGTATTTATAGAATTAATGGTAAATGTGATTGTTTTACTATTATTCGCATTAAGTTGGTTGATATGCATAATTTGAGACGATGGTTTTGGAGGGTTTTTATTTAAAATAAATTTAAGAATTTAAACAAACACCCATCTAAGGAATATAAACTTTTCAACTCACACACGATTTTCTAAAAATTATAAACATTATAATTTTTATAATTTTATTGAATTTTAAAATTTAAAGCATTTAGAGGCATTTTAAAACTCTATACTACAGAAATATAATTTTTATTGAATTTGACGAATTGAAAATTAAAATTTCATAAAGATGAAACTCGTTTACACTTTTCCTCTTATACACTATATATTAGAGGGACAAGTTATTATTTGGCTTTTCGTACAAGTAAATGGGAGGCATTTTAGCGAAAAAAAATTCTATAGAAGTAAGCAACTTTACTTTAAAAAAATGAAAGAATTCAACAAAGGCTTTTTCAAGTACTTAAACTTATATTTCTGCGAAAAGTACTTCCAAATATTTATAAAGCATTTTATAAAATATATTATCCTTTAAATTCTTTGTATTCCCTTAGAAATGTTCGCTGAGTCTTTTCTTCATACTGTTAGGAAGGAAAGTAAAGTTGAGGAACAAACTTTTTCGCTTAGTAAATACATAAAACATAAATGAACGTATCTTTATATAAATCGAAAAATAAAATTGAATTTTGGTTTAGGACTTAAATATAGCGATTCTCGATTAAATAATACTTAAATTGCTTTATATTGTAAATCGAGAGAGTTTTTTGTTATATGAACGTTCCTTTAAGACTTTCTTATATCACATACCTAATAAATTTAAGGATAGTGGGATGCATACAAACGCGCTTTTTATTCTGAAAAAAAAAATCTTTGCGGTGTGTGCAATTTAAGTGCAAAGATTTTATTAAAACTCGGACAAAACACATCACTTTTACGGAAATTTCCCCTTCTAACGAAGCTATTAGGTTAAAAAACTGTTTCGTTCCTCTTAGTCTTAAACAGTTTATTAAACTAGTTTACTGTTTAAAACCGTTTCTTTCGAAACTTGTGTTTCGTGACATCTTATTTGTTGTAAATCGTAGTTGTAATGTGTGGTTGTGATCATTAATTTGTTGCATCTTATTTGTTCGGTTGTAAAATTATTTATTGGTAATTAAACAAAAATATTCGAACCGATTTCCAAAAGTGGGATTCTAGAGACCTGTTAGTCAGCTTCATTTTTCATACAAAAAAACCTGTTTGTAAAAATAGTAAATACAGTCTGTATTTACTATTTCTATAAAAATAGTAAATAAACTGTAACTTAGAAATTATTTCCCCCCCCATTGGATTAGCACATATATAATTTGGTTTGGAGATCAGCGGTCACTCGGTCTCATTCTTTCTTAAGTACAGCAAACATTACAGGAACCTTTGCGTGGAAAAAAGCTTTATTTTTCCTACCATTATAAGTGGAAATCTGTCGATTTATTTATTGCTATCATAGTATTGTGTGTGTTCGACGTATCTAAACACTTCTTTTTCTATTCCTTGAAACGCGTTTACTATGTCCACAAAGCGATAAACGATATTTTATCAAGATATACATGAAGTTGTGTTACAATAATGTAGGATCGTGCTATAAATGATTTCTCTGACGAAAAACGAAAATTACTAGAATTTAATACTTGTGAACTATGCAATAAAACATATTTATCTTTGGTAATGAAATAGGTTTATTGTGTGTTGGAAAATTGTTCTTCGATTATTAAAATCCAGGCAAAAATTAGCGATAGATTTTTTTTATTTTGGCGTTTTTAACTTTTTTTCTTAAAAAATGAATATGGCATTTTAAAATTATGATTGTATCGTCTTTTCTTAATTCGCACGTGTTTGCTCAGGAAAACGCCGGGTATTTTAGTTAAGTAGTACATTTTAAATAAAAAAATCTTACCTGGATGAAGGCCATGTCAACTCGAACAAACACTTGCAAATTCCCCTTGAATTAAACCCTCAGAGGGTAGACAAAAGGCCATTTATTCCAAATAAGAACGACATCGGGCACACACGCTCAAGAATAATAAAAAAAGGTGTGAGGTGGGGGAGGACCACTTTCACTCTCTCTTTCAGACGATCTCTGAAGGGAATCGTTTGCAATTTTTAAATGTTGGCGGTGTCCGGCCTTGGTTCCGGGTTTGGGTAGACCGGTTGGGAGGTTCATGAATAAACCGCTGGGTTTTTGTTACAGATTGTTTGAATTGGGGAGTGGTAACGTAAGTCGTAAGTCAAAGTTGGCTGTTAATTTGTTTTTGGTTGGTGGTTTTCGTTTGCATAGCTTATTTCTTTTATTTTATTATGAAGGGTGTTTAAAATTTACACTCTTAAAACAAACGAGTGAATTTTACTCAGTCTGAGTTAATTTTCACTCTTTTCTGTGTCGAAAATGCACTTATCTTATTGGAGTGGATATTTCACTCTTTTGTTTAGTTAAAATGCCGACAGGATCACTCCAAACGAGTGATTTTTAACTCAGTCTGAGTTAATTTTCACTCCTTTCCAGTGTTGAAAATGCACTTCTCCTATATGAGTGGATTTCACTCTTGTTTTAAGAGTGTAGAAGCGTTTTTAAAAGACTTTTCTTTGGTTAAATTAAAGCCCCAATAGAGCTACAAAGGGCTATTAGCCTCTTAATTTGGAGCCATGGTAAAGTAACAAGACCGATACCTAAGCAGCAACGTGTACGATGTCCCAAAGAGTATCGTTGGGTGTCTACTCAGGTGTCTTCTAGGCACTTGTCGCCAACAGCTCTAGTTCAACGATAATTCAAACTTACCCAACCTGAGCAAGCACTCAACGTAACCTAATCGCGTCATCTTACTTAAAGGACATCCATTTTGTAGCGAGCACTTGTCACGAGCACGTATGTACTAGTATACTCGAAGTATTTTTGTTGGAATTGGGACTGCATTTTCTATTTATAGGAAAACAGTGTGGGCAATTATTAATTAATCTGAGGACAACTTTAAATGTCTTTAAAGTTTTCTGATTGTTGCAAATTTAAACACGAGCCTTCTTGGGGATCTGCATTCTGCAATGAGTGGTAAAATTGCAGCCGAGGGGTTTTATGCTCTTTAGGTCTATTGACTATGGGTATAAATATCATTTCGGGCATGGCTCTTACCAGTAGCGTTTCGTAACCCGTTTTGGCCCATTTCGACCCAATGTCGTTGCCGAAGCGTTTAACATTGCCTATATTTGATTGAGAATTGCATATAAAAATTTAAATACGGTAGGTAGGTTGGTACTACATGTATTTTCCAGTTTGTATGCTTGATTAGCGACCCGCTTATAAGCCTTCGTCAAGTAAGACAGACCCAGGCAGAATTTTTACACACACACACACGCAGAGAAACACCCAGAGCGAAGGCGGAAATTGAACCCGCACCCGGTACAATGCGCCTACAGTAATGTGCTGATCAAACCCACTATAGGCCACCCGGGCTGTACGTAAATATGGTTTTCGCTAAACCGTAAATGCTTTCATTGCCAGTAATTGCCAATGCTATTTTGCTAGGTTAGGTTTGAATTATCGTCGCACTAGAGCTACACGAGGGCTATTGGCGACGGGCGTCGTATTTTAGAACCACATTCAAGTGACAAGCCGACACCTGAATAGGCACCCAACGCAACCGTTAAAGGTGACATCGTACGCAGCGTTAGGACTTTGAAGGATATTTAACGTGCACCCCCTTACACGGGTATTATTCGTCGGACATTTTTGGCTGCACGGGTTGTTTATAGGTCGGCAGTAATTTTGGCGATGCCTGGACCCGAACCTGGGAAATGTGCTATTTTGTATTTTTGGTTTTCCAACACAATAAGTACACCAAGCACGACTGGAACCCTTCCGTATGCATCGGCCCTTTACTTTCTCTTCAGTGTCGCTGGATCTTCATTCCGAATTAGCATACGCGGATGAGTGCAAGGCCTCCTGCGTTGACCTACTCCCACAAGGATTTCTCCGTGTCACGGCCGCAACGTGAGTCTGGACCCTCTACAACTGGGGATGACCGCTCCTCTCTGCAACATCAGGGGCGAAAGTTCACGTGCCACTCTATGAATAGCTAATAAGGTTTATTAGGTGTGTGGACAATAGGTTTTTATTGTAAGCAATTAGTTAAGGATGGGTTTGGTCAATTGTTACATGTAATGAGTTTGGGGTATTTTTGAGCTAGCCGGATATAATGGTATTGTTAGGCATCTGTTAATCCCTTAAGCAGCTAATAGGATTTGTTTTTGTATTTTATTTATAGTTTATTTATAGGAGCACCTTCGTGCTACTGTCGTATTTCAACAGACAACGTATTTCGATAATAGCCCTTATGGTCCTGCTGTAAATTGCTGTTAATGATTATTTTTATTGGTATTTCGGCCATTGATAAGGATATTAGTTCTCAAAAAATTCCTGGGGTGTAACACGTCTCTTGCGTTTTCTGTCGGGAAAAAGTTAATCCTGTTGCATGAATTTTTTTTCATCAAGAGATAATATATTTGTATCTTTAATACTCATATACATTTTGGCACAAATGCTGAAAAATTAGCTGCGTTGGAATTTAAATAATTTCAATTTTTTAAGTTTTTTCGAAAACCAACTACAAAATTCAATTTTGATAAGAATGACTAGAAAACTACTAAATATATTTTAAAACAACCCTCTTGAACTATGATTATTTTTTCAAAAAAATTTATTTGTATTTAGTACTGATATTTTTATACTTTGAATACTGCCAAAGACGAAATCTCACAACAGTTAATAACTTCACTCTTTAATTTTGAATACACTTTTACTACTGTCATCTATGAAGGTTATTGGTAACTAAAACTTCAAAATGGAACGTAATAGATGGAAAAACCCCTCAGATTTGTGGAGAGGGAGCTCTACTTTTATAGAATAAAGTGGATTATGTTGCTTGCTGCCTATATTGCAACAGTACGCATTAGAGGGTTTAAGTAACAATAGAAAACTAGCATATTGAGCTGGAAGAGATATGATATATAGGGGCTGGACTGTTCCTTAGCGAAATTCAGCGATGATCAAAAATTAACGTTGAGAGACTCTACTTATCAAATTGCATTGTATAAACCAGTTGAATTTAAATATATTTACCAAATTAAGGCATTCGCTGCTTTGCAACAAAAATAAGTATCGATATAAAAATTGAGACTGTTTCCTTTGATATTAGTATCTCCAAGCAGACTAAAAATGAAAACTCGATAGACAGTAAAGTTAGTAGGTATATTATTAAAGTATGTAATCACTTTGTAAAATTGAGTTTGTAAGAAAAATGCTTTTAAAGAAGCAAATACGCTGCATACAAGTCTTAAACAGAATTAAATACTGTGTTTAACGATTTTGTTTTGGGATTTTTAAAAATATTATGGGGCATTAATTTATTTAGGGGTTTTAAAATGTATTTTTTTTCGGAATTGTAGAAAGTACATATTTACTATAGGGTCAAGTGGGGTAAGTGTGATAAACAGCTCCTGTAACTTTGGAAATCATTCTAAAAATCTGAAAGTTTGCAATATATAACATTAGACCACTTTTAATTAAACTACAAAGAAATATTGACCTTATTTATTGTTTAAAGAAAGTTTTGAGCTTTTGAATTTAAGTGCAACTGTCTTCTTTTTAAAAGGGTCTTTCTATGTGGGGTAAGTGTGATGGATTTTGAAATGCAAATTTTGTACACTTAAAATTGGAATTCAAACATATAATTTTTTTCTACATATGTATGTTTCTTATAATAATTCACTACCAATTTTAGGATTTGGAATTTACTTGAAGCAGAAAACGAATTTTCTTAATGAAAAATGCAGAAACCCTTTCACACTTACCCCACTTGACCCTACGAAGAAACCTATGTGTGTATAAAGTATGCATAATTTGTGTCTTATATTTTCCTAATTATCGAGTTTTGAAGTGACGTTAAAACGGATGATATTTGAAAAGCATGTTTTATTCCAATTTACACGGTTAAAACGATTGAAAAGTTGTGCTTTACACAAAACATTTCTACATTTACTAATAGATGGCAGCACTACAAATGCTATCTCTTTCAAACTCGGTATTTTTTTTTATTTCCTGTTATATTATCAATAAAAAATACCCCACATAATTGTACAATTATTCAAAGATAATTAATACATAAAGAATTACTTATTCTTGCACTTGAGAGTTTTTATTAAATAAATTCATTAGTTTTGTAATACTGAAACGCTGAAGCTTAATTAAAAGTGGTCAAAAAAGAGAACTATTTTTCTAAAATATTTCATTATTTTTAAAATGTTTGTTTTAAGATAAAAGTTAACTAAAATTTAAATATTTCATATAATATTATTAAAGATTCTTTGAAAATATTTAGTTATAACATTTTGAACAAAAAATTTGAATAGGAAAGTAAACTTAGTTGAAAATTTCGCGACAATTAAAAAAAAAAAAAACTGAAAATCGTTTTCGTACGGGAAACACTCAAGTATTCAAGTAACACAAACGTTATAATTCAATATTATTTAAATAGAAAATGAAAACAAATTGTGAAAGGTGCCGCTAAAATTTTGGGTTTATAATTACAATTACATTCAACATCTATAAATCTGGCCATAACTTATCCATATTTTGCTCCTAGAAAAGGTCAGTAAAAAAGAACACAATGAACGTGCCAAAATATATATTTCCTCACATTTAAATATATGGACAAATCTTATTCCTCCCATAATACCCTACAAATACACGAAAAAAAATAGTAATCGATGTTAATATCAACCCAGAAAAGAATTAAAAAGGCAATGCCTAATTTATGGACACACGCAAGAAAAGAAGAATTTCCGGTGATCACAAACATCGCAGTCGATAATGGCCCTTCTTCTTCTTCATCCCCCGCGTACATCACCCTTCAAAAAGATAATTTTTAACACCCCACATATTGAAGGGAGATGTGAAAGAAAAGAGCACAGTGTTTCTCTACGCATGTTCTTTAGAAATGAGCACGACTTCGCGACAGCTAATATTGTTGTTCATGTTTAAACTGTTCCCCACGTTCACTTTGTTGTTCATGTTTATATTGTTCCTCACGTTCACTTTGTTGTTCATGTTAAATTATTCATCACGTTCACTTTGTTGTTCATGTTTATATTGTTCCTCACGTTCACTTTGTTGTTCATGTTTATATTGTTCCTCACGTTCACTTTGTTGTTTAAAATTATATTGTTCCTCACGTTCACCTTGCTGTCGACGATGAGATCTTTGTATTTCTTGGTGTAATTTCCCAAATAAAGCCACAAGTTACAACAACAACTTTTGATTGATTGGGGAAAAAAATGAGAACAATACCACATAGTAACTGCTCATATGAACAAACAAGTTCGTCCCATTCCTATGGGGGTGAGTAAAAAAATGAAATCGATGAATATTTCATGTATCCCTATCGCTGTGTATGCGTCATAATTGATCTATTACCAACAGGCGACATGACCATTAGCCATTCCATCAGTGGATACTCTAGGAAGACTGTACTAGATAGGTAAGGTGCGAGGTAATTAGCAAGGTTAAAAATGGACCACTATATGGTTACTTTATGAAAAAAGTGCATGTGTTTAGGTTTTAAGAGGCTGTAGGATTTGGGTGTAATGAAGATTGAGCTGCCGATGATGATGAATTAGATAATTTTGTGGGATTATCAAGTAGTTGTTTGTGGAGTTGTGTGCGGTAGTTGATTATTAGCTGTTGTTATGAGATTTGCATCACCCAGATTAAAAAGAGGTAATAAAATATGAGAAAGTTAAGTTTAATTATTAATTTTAGCGGTTATTTATATAACCTTTTTAAGCGTAAAGGTTTTTTTTTGGTGAAAAAAGGTAATTTCATTCATATTTATTCTTAACAGACGTGTAATACAGACGTGTAAACTTGACTGTTAGGTTTTCCAAAAATACACATAATTAAAAAAAAATTATCCATTTTATAAAATTTTAAAAATTAGAAGTAAATAGATGTCATTTATCTCAACAATTTTTAACAGTACTAAATTTAAAAATAATTCAAAGAAACTAGATTGGCAGTTAAAATTTTACGTTTCAATCTCATGTAGTTAAAACAATATTATACTTCAACCAAACTGCTTAGTGCTTATCCATAAGAGAATTCTATAAACTATCGCATTTTCGACGAGTACTACTGCTACAACAAGAAATTTAAATTTTTGAGTGCTTAGAAAAGAATCAACTTCACAACAATGTCCACTTAAGCTCTTTAACCGATCCCCTTTCGAGTACTAATAAAAATACATCTCAGAAAAAACGAAAACACTTTCTGTTATAAGAGCAACAACCAAAAAGCAATAAACACAGTTCACCATACAACATTTAGCATAAGCAAACCCTCAGTCTTTTCTTAACACCTTTAACCCCCCCCCCCCCCTAAAAAAATCATTACGAGGAGAAGGTTGCCAGAAGAAAATTCCAAAATACCGCCAAGATGCTGCTCAAAATAGCAAAAATTATCATTAGCCAATAGCATCTTTCATTACACCATTATGGTTTAGAAGTAAGTCTATTTAGTCATTTCCACTCGGTTAACCAAGTATTGGTATATTAAACTTTAGAATACAATTGAACACATAATCAAAAGTATAAAAACGTACAAAATTCTAAAAAATTGATAATTGGGAGAGAAATAACAATACCAGGTTGTTTCGAAACTAGGCAAATCACTAGCCAAAACAAATTTAGCTAATAATCCGCACGTTTATTGGCCAAGCTGAGCTAATTAGCCAACATTGCAAATAGTATATGCCAAGTCTGGAATCCTTGACCATGGAGTCAAACAATTGCGCATCTTTTTAAGCATAAAACGAACAATACGTTACATATATTTAAGATTGAGCAATAATAATAATAATTTGAAGTAGATTCAAAATCTTCCAAATCACTAGCCAAAATTTTTTTTACTGATGATTTATGTTATTATTACCCAAGCTAACCAAAAATGAGCCAAAATGGCTAATATTTAGCAAGTCTGGTAGCCATTATCAAAACAATTGCGCATTTTAAGCATAAAAATTTTCAAGATTGAACTAAAAACAAAAGTACGTTTTCTTTTCAAAATAAGCCAAAACAATTTATGCTAATGTGATTTGTATTTTAATTGGCAAAGTCTATCCAAAAATTAGCCAAAAAGGTTAAAGCTAGCCAAAACGGCTAACATTAGCCAAGTCTGGCATCCCTTATCCTAAAGTCAAACAAACAATTGAGCCTCTTTTTTTTAAAAAGAAGATACCATCTCTGCCGGGAATAATAGTACATAAGCTGTTAAGCACATGGCCATATCTTCTTTCAGCAAGTCTTTCCGACCGTGTTTGATTTATATAGCATCCTATTAACCTGGAATAACAATCTCTTAGAGAGGGCTTCTTAGATAGCAGGGAATTCTCATGCCCGATTGTTGCCGGATCCTTAGCTCGATTTCAAGTTTTTCTTTTCATCTTTTTTGCTTGATTTTAAGAGCGTTTTATCATATTAAACGACGATTTGTGAGTCCCATAAAAAAGGGTTTTCTGGAATTGGTTTGTGAAATAAGTTTATTATTTATTTACGTTTAAATGGTCCAAGAGAAATGTTTAGGGAGATCAGAATTAAATGGAGATGATTTTCTTTAACCTTTAAATGGTTTATTACTTTTTGTATAGATTTTTAAATTTTTCTAGCTATTTTGTTTTTCATTGTGACTATAAAACATTTCATAATACTTCATGGGTACATCATTTGTTTTAGATTTTTCTTTATAATGGTAAATTGGAACATCTTTTATTAGACTAGATTTCCAACAAATCCAAACTAAGGTCATTAAATCGAAGAAATTTTTCGTTCAAAACGTTCAAAGATCACATTTCATTTCCCAAGTTTCAATTACTGTAAAGCAATTTATTGTGCGTGTAATATATTTTTTTACCAAAGCTAAATTAAGATTGTGAGATAAATTACAAAAAATTTATGTTAATTACTGAAACTTTACTTTATAAATATTTTTTTTTCCAAATAAGTAAACTTATATTTATATCTAGGTAAATAATATTATAAATGTTTTCAAATTTCTTCTAATATTAATAACCAATTAATTTAAGGTCATTTTTTATAATCGTTATTTTTTTTATATATTAATACGGAACTGAATTTATATAACCAAATAACTTTTATTTCCTCTTGCACTTTTGAGTTCAAATAATTTTTCGGAGAAAAAATGATATCCTCCAAACAATTGTCACTTTTACATTTCTCTCCACGATTGTCAGAACATTTTAAGCTTTATCAAAAATATGCGAGTATTTTACACATTCTAAGTGTATTTCTCAAAACTAAAATGTTTTTACTACTATAGAAATATTTCGTCACAAAACCTTTAATACGGTTAAACTGATCGTGTTATAAAAAACAAAATATTATGAGTTAACTAGATAAAAAAAATACAACGATTTTCTCTCGCTACTAACTTTTAAACAAACCTTCCGGTAAACAATACTAAATAAAACAGAAAAGCGTTCTAAAGAAAAAACAAAAAAAAAGTTCAAAGTTTACTAGCTTGAAGGAGATTTAGCCAGGATGTATAAGCGATTTATTTAAAGTTTTTTATAACTTTTTTTATCTATTAGATAGCCCGTTCATGAATAATTCTTACATATCACAACCAGGAGAGAATTTTTACACTTTTATTCATTGCTCCTTTTTTTTTGCCTAGTAAAGTGCCGATAGGTTCATTGCTTATGAAAATTTTTAAAGGCTTTGAATGAATAAAATAACGTTGGTAAAGTTACTATTTTGCCTCTGGCTAGAAAAACAAATGCCTTGTGAGGGGTGAAAATGTTAAGTTCAAAATTAGGTCATGGAAAAATAATATGGGAAAAAATAAACGGTATAAATTTTCCTTCACTTTATATCGGAGCTTTTTTTCTAAGATTTTGGATACTTATTTTAAATAACCGTTGCATTTGACAATTGTTTTGAAAGACTTGCCTACAGTTTAGTTGCAATTTAACAGTTGGTATAAAGGTAGTTCAGTTAAAATATCCCACAATTCAATAAAAACTTGCCAATAAATGATCTCGTGGTGTTATACGGTTTTGATATTGAAAAAATTGTGGAAATGCCTTATTTTTTGAAAGAAGTTGAAAAACTAGGGTTCCAATTTTCCCGTTTTGATACATGGTAGTTTTCTTTGCACTGTTGAATGTTGCTGCTACTATCAATAGCTTCATAAAAAAATTCGATAAATTTCAAAGAACACTCGATATTTGCTAAATGTCTTCTTTGCAAAAAGTTCACTCGGTGAATACTATTAACCTTTAGTAAAATTTTTCTTAAAAATATAGGAAAAATTTCCAATGAATTAACATTTTATTAATGCATAGACAAACATTTAGCTCCGGATTTCCTCTACAACTTCTGAAGTTTAAGCGATTTCCCTTAATTGTGGTGGGTGTAGATACATATATATTCCAGCTTGTGTGCTTTATCGGAGAACAGCTTTATAAGCCTTCGTCAAGACAAAAGTTGGGTTGTATACCCCTCTCTTACTCATGGATCTTCGATCTTTCCGACGACCCTATTTCAAAGATTAAAGCCATCCTCGAATTTGTGGGAGCCATAGCCAACGAACTGTATTCTGCCTAGAGACTGATATTTAGTTGGGTTGTATACCCCTCTCTTACTCATGGACCTTCGATCTTTCTGACGACCCTATTTCAAAGACTAAAGCCATTCTCGTATTTATGGGAGCCATAGCCAACGAACTGTATTCTGCCTAGAGACTGATATTTTCTCTCTTTCACCACCTTCCTGAGCCATGGTTAAATAAACCAATTCGGGCGGTCATGCTTCCAAGCAATTTCTCTACCCAGGATCATAGAGATCAAGCAGCCCAACCCGGACGAGCAAATATCTCTCTACCACTACTACTACTTCGTCAAATAAGACACACAGAAAGAATTTTAACTGTCACAGAGAAAGGAAAGTTCATCCAGGGCGAAGGTGGAAATTGAACCCTCAC
Organism: Hylyphantes graminicola; assembly: GCA_023701765.1. Taxonomy (NCBI): domain Eukaryota; kingdom Metazoa; phylum Arthropoda; class Arachnida; order Araneae; family Linyphiidae; genus Hylyphantes; species Hylyphantes graminicola. Next base: position 49,082,951 of record CM043116.1, read on the forward strand.
TTGTTACAGTGGGCATACTGCTAGCGTAATGATCCAAACCACTCGGCCATCCGGGCCCCTTTCCTATAATTTTTTTTATTTGTATTCCTCTAATTCTGAAATACAAAATAGGGAAGTAAACTTTCATAAGCCGCCCCGGTGGCACACTCGTTAGGATTCCAGCCTTTGGAGTTGCTGGGATCGGGTTCGAATCCCGGTCAGGCATGGATGTTTGTGACAGACAATAAATATTGTTTGTTTGTCTATGTGCTTGTGTCGTCTCTTTCTTTCTGTGTCTCTTGTGCTTGTGTCATTTCTGGGGCTTAGTATAATAGACTTAAAAGTCGCAGTGCTTGGCGATCTTGCCCTCCACCAAGAAAGTCATAAAGTCATAAACTTTCATAAGAAGTATTTTCTTTCGAAAACTAAGCTTTCAATAAATCCAACTCAATATTCATAATAATAATTAAATTCCATTCGCTACAAATTACCAAAGGAACAAAATATATGCAATGCCAGGCTATATTTGACAAATTGTATATTCAATTAAATTCAAGTTAAAGTTTTCTTCTTCAAAAAATTAGATTATCTGACACATACAAACTTTAGAATAACAAAAAGGCTTAACTTGCGCAAAGAGCGCGAACTTCTTCTACAAACCAGGTTAAATATTTGAATCGGAAACTGAAAGAATAGGGAAATTTTCATGCCTGATTAAACCCCCAACAAATAATTTTGGATAAGGGAATGTCTGCGTTCTTTTCCTCTGGAATGAAGTGAAGTGAAATCAACAATCATTTGTTCTTCTAAAATAGAACCCAGAGTAACGATCAAAGAAAGGAAAAGGGTAATCATTCGGAATAGAGACGTAAAATTAAGAGGCTTTTGAATAACAGTTTTTTAAAAGTTCTGTATTTTTATTTGCATAATATTGCAATTTATGTTTTCGTTGCTCCACGGATAATAAAAAGTTCATATTGTACGAGATAAAAAAAACAGCACTATAAGCACCGAAGCACCATATTATAAAGTTTGATTGGATAAAGTACGAAAACTTAACAGGGTTAAAAATAGTACTTTTAAGAAATAATAAAGATTAAATATGAATAAAAGTCAATAATCATAATTGAGAATACTAATTTACACAATTTCAATATGGTTCTAGTACCAAAAAAGTATAAAATAACTAATAAAAAAGGTTTTAAAGATTTTGGTGTTTAAGTTACTTTACGAATAGGTTGCTTTTGTTTGTTAAATATGGTTCTTAACATGGGTTCCGTTATCATAAAATACCAGACACCGCAAAAAGCGTGGGTAGCAATTCTTGAGATGTTTATTTCTGGACTTAAGATTAAGAGTTTCAGAGTTAAAAGAAAGACGATTTTCGGACTATATGCATACATAGAATTAAAGATTGCACTTTGGGCTTTAAAATGTTTTTACAAAGAGTTAAAATTGAAATTTTCTAGGAGAAATAATATATTCGAATTGTCAAGGCAATGTTCTAAAAAATACAGACGTACCATTTTCGCTTGTAAGTTTTAAAAGAATACGTGTAAATAAGTTATATTAGAAGGCTTAAAAAAGACAGCAAAATACTTAGGCAAATTGAGATGTACAAAACAGTGGCAAAAGTTTTGAATTTAAATAAGAGTGTAAAATATGATATGAGTAAAAATTGTGCAAGTAATAGGTGTAAATATAGTTTTAAAAAGGAGATAAAAATGTAGGTGTACTCATTTGCAAAGGTGGTACCAATTTTGTTATTAAAGGTAGGGGTACAAAATAGTATACGTGTAAATAAGGTAAAAAAAAATAAAAATAGTGTGCAAAACAGGAAAAAATTACGATACAAAACAGCTACAGTGGTATGGATTAAAAAAAAAATCCTACATAATTATATACGTGTAAAGATGTTGCATGCAGTAGTTGAAAAAAATACGTTGCCAAATGGGAGGAAAAGATTTGGTCCACCTATTTGATGCACTGGTACTTTATTTTGAAAGGCGTAAAAATATGATTTGAGAACAACTTTATAAGAAGTAAAAGTAAAATACAATTTATTAAAATACCTTAAAAAATTGAGATAGACATGCAATTAATAAATTAATAAAAAAAAATAGGCATTGAACCTAAAAATTGTGGTGCACCTAATTGAAGCAATGGTACCATATTTTTAAAGGAGTAAAAACATTATTTGAGAACAATTTTATAAGAAGTAAAAGTAAAATACAATTTATTAAAATACCTGGATAAATTGAGATAGACATACAATTAATAAATTAATAAAAAAAAAACTGGCGGTGGACCTGAAAATTGTGGTGCACCTAATTGAAGCAATGGTACCATATTTTTAAAGGAGTAAAAACATGACTTGAGAACAACTTCATAAGCAAATGTAATATAGAATATATCAAAATATTTGGAAAAATTGAGATAAAATTTTTTTAAAACAGAAATAGGCGCAGGAGAGCCCGATGTTATTAATATTGAACATCTCTAATCCAAAACTCTTACCCCCTTTTCCAGGTTCAGGATCGATTCTGTGTACCTGACAGTCTCTTTTGTTCCCGGGGATCTTTTCGGGGGGGGGGGGGGGGTCTAAGTGTCATTTGCATAAAATCGCACCATCCTTCGCTTCATTAAGCCGGTATCTCGTGGGAGATGGGAAAATTTTTAATGTATTTATAAGCGTTGTGGACGGGATGCATCTCGCGATATTGATCTGGTGTGTTTAGAACGTTGAAGCGGGGTTTTGACTGTGTGTTTAGCCTAAGTTTTATATGTGAAGACTAAAAAAAAGGAATTTTTGTAAAATTGTGTCATTTTTCAAATATCAATACGTTTAGGAGACTTACAGGCACACTGTTAAAAATTTCGGAACAATATTGCACCGGAATCCCGGGATTTTCTAGCTGCCACCACTATTTGGAACGTTAATTCACCGCTTTTGCGGTGTATCAAAACTATGGCTTCGCCAAAAAAATTATACATTCACGCTCCAAGCAGTGGTGTCAGCTAGAAAGTTCCAGGATTCCGATGCAATCTTGGGTCGAAATTTTCAACACTGTATTTTGATGGAATTTTAAGCTATTTGAAAAGAGTTAGTTTGAAGAATTTAAAAATTTAAACTGAACACAGTGAAGTGAAAGTTAAAATTTTTTAACATTTGTAAAATTGCCTAATTTTTTAAATATCAATAAATTTTGGAGATTTACAGGTATTTTGCAGCGATAAAAAATAAAATAATTTGACTAGAGATATATTGGAAAATTTAAGCCGAGTTTATGTCCTCTTTAAATTCCATCCAGCATAACTGCTATTTCGTTAAACTTTTTAATATCAAATCAGTAAGTTTAGGATATTTGCAGGTGTTTTGACGCGCTGAACAATAACGTTTTTTGAAAAGATTTAGATTGGGAATTTTAAAAAATCAAATTGACCTTACGTCCCGGAATCTATTTAAAAGCCCCCTCCCAGCATAATTGCAGTGCAAAATTCGCAAATGTTAACAATATACATATTTTTGTCTGTCTCCTCTTTCAATTTCCATTTCAACTGAGCGATTTTTGTGTTTAAATGGTTTGAACATCAGATTCTTATTTTTCTACTTTTTTTATAAGAATTTCTGTGAGTATTAAAGCAATAGCAAAGCAGTCTATGTTTTTATGTTTTAGTATTTCTTGTTTGATTTTGTTTGACAACTTATTTTTAGGGCATATATAACTATGAGTTCTATAGGATAAAGAAGACTAAGGTGAAACAATGGGCATTTAATAATATAAGTATATATAAAACAATATTTGTAAGCAATTTTTCCTTCTTAGAAGATATGTGCTTTTGAAATAACATTTTATTGGATTATCTACCCTCCAATTTGATTTCTTATTACTGAATTTTGCAATCTTTTATAACCTATCTTTTATACATAACCACAAATTCATCCTCCTTCGTTTTTCGAATTAAGCTTCCACGCCAAACATCATCACACCCGCATAACGCTTTTTTGTTTTCCTTCACTACCAAACCACCTTAGCGATATTTCCACAGAGTTTAGGGGAACAGCAATTGTTTTTTTTCGCCTAGCCTCCGATTAATCGCCAAATGCTAAAATTTTTGGTGAAATTTTTGGTTAACGTGTAACTTATTTTAAATTAAAGGAAACATAGATTGGTTTCATTATATGGAAAAATTATAAAATACGTTCCATTTCATGGACGCAAATCTCGCCAAACAGAGTCTTTAAGAACAAAGAGAATTGTCTGGAGTCAAAACACAGTATACACAGTTAAAGGTTACAGTTGGAACTATTTTGTTCGGAGGTGGTTTTATGCTTTTAGTGACTTAATTGCTTACAACCACGAAATTGAAAAAGTACCAAGACTACTAATACTAAACAAATAAAGTTTCAACATATGTGGAATATTTTAACATGATCTTTGCATTGGCGATAAAGTTTGGCGTAAAACTCCCCGTTAACCAGGAACTTCTCCGCAGTTTCAGCGAAGAAATCAACGGAGAGAACCACCTTGAGAAAAGCGTGATCATTTAGCAGCTGCTAAAATACCCCTTGCAACACAAAACTAAGAAAAAAAGCAACAACCTTTCATGCAATCAATAGTTTTAATGTTTATTGTTAGAAATCTTGACATGGAAAGTCTTAAGGGAAAACGAAAAATGATAATAAAAACAGAAACATCAAACGAAAACTAAAAAAAAAAAGGTGGCTGAAGTTAGAATGTGAAGAGATTTTCTTGACGTAGGGAGGAGAGATAGGTAGCCCACTCCCCTTCACCACTAGTACTTGAAGAAGGAGCTGCCTCGGATATTTTGCATTATTTTGAAAGTATAATGAACATATTTCCGTAGTTGAGCTAAACGCGTTGCATATTGATGAAGCCGAGGATGATTTTAAAAGGGCCAGGGAAATGGAACGTGGAGGTTTGCTACGTCCACTCTACTCTGCTTGGGACGAGTTCTTTTTATCGCAGCCGTAACGGATGTTATTTTTTCATAACAGCTAATAATCGCTATGTTTTAAGGGCGAATGAGCCCAAATGACCACGGATCTCGGTATAAATTCAATAGAAAAAATGTTTTCTAAGCCACATTTCTCGGGTTGAATGGAATATTATACAAACGGCTGTATTAAATACTTTACAAACGGCTGTATTAAATACTTTGCAAACGGCTGTATGGAATATTTTGCAAACTGTATTAAGTGTCTCAGTATAAATCCAATAGAAAAATGCTTTCTAAGTAACATTTCTCGGGTTGAATTGAATATTTTACAAACGGCTGTATTGAATATTTTACAAACGGCTGTATTAAATACTTAACAAACGGCTGTATTGAATATTTTGCAAACTGTTCCAAGTGTCTCGGTATTAATCCAATAGAAATTTTTTTCTAAACCACATTTCTCGGGCTGTATTGAATATTTTACAAAGTGTTTTTCATAAGGTAAATGTAGTTGACTTACAGGTCTCGATAATCCCACATTTTGAATTCATCCGAATATATTTGGTAAAATTACTGATTGAAAACTAAAATAAATATTCGAACTAACTTCAAAAATTCTTTGGTTTAAAGAAAAGTGGTCAATCGGGCTCATTCTCTTATAATATTTATTTTTTTCTAACTGCGACTTTTTCAATTATAATAATTCACCACTCAACGACTTGTATTGGCTTGTTTCAGATGACGTATTCCTTCCAGCTTTCATTTAATTTATTCTGCTTTTCGTTTGTTGCTCAGTTTTTGCGTGATATTGATTCACTAGTAGTAGATGCTCATGGAAGAATGTATTTTCATTCATCATTTATGCTGACATAAAGATATGAAAACATGCCTATTGTTGGCAATTTTATTATTAGGTAACCGAATCGGCGACCAACATTTCCTTCTATAAACGCCTCTTAATTTGTAAACCTGGTTAAATGACGAGGCTGACTCCTGAGCGGGCTAAAGACGTCGTACTTTGACTCAAAACACTCATCTTGCAGAAAACATCGTACGCTAAATACGTCGACTTTTTGACCTCACACATTTTTAGAATAAAAAAAAAATAATCGCTTTTTAACTGACGCCGTCGGATCAAAAGGAATAATCTCCTAAAATTTGGTCTTCGTAAATTTAATAGTTTTTGCTGGTAGAAGAGAACAAATATGAATTCCTAAATGAAGGAAAACAAACGTTAGTTTTTCTAATGGGCATGTTTTATTTCTTGAGTGGCAACAGAAATGCTGAAGGAAAATAAATTGTTCTGGAGCCTCGATTGGTGAATCAATATCACGTGGGAACAGAGCACCAATCAGAGCACCGATCGAAGGAATTCATGATTACGAGTTGGAAAGAAATCTGCCACTTAAAAACAAGTCGATTAAAGAACATTAGGATACTTAAAAAAACTGAACAAGTGAAAATATCTGATTGTTTGTGGATTTTTCATCTCCTGTTCTTCTTGCAAGTCGGACGATGACAGCACAGAAGAAATTGCCATTAAAATGACTTTCGATTGATTAAAATTTGCATGTTTACATATATGAATGAGCAAGGGAGGATTGCTCCACTTGAGTACCGTCTAGATAATTTAACAGGAGTCGGTTGTGAATTGTTTGGGATCTGGAGAGAGATGAAAATTTAATTTCAAATAGAATTGCCTGCTTGTTTACGTATATATTTTACAAACTTTTTCCTAGTTGGAGTGTTTTAGCTATTATTCCATGCTTTTATGGAGTTGTAATGCTAATTTTTATGTTAGAATCTTATGTTAAGATGGATTAATATAGTTTGAAGATGGTTTTAAGGGTTTTAAATCAAATACATTTCTCTCTAATTTCTTAATATATTTAATCAATGTCATTTTTAAATTTATGTAAAGAATCTTTGGGGAGCTTTGATGCGTTATAATTGATATTTATGAAAATATTAAGAAGTTATCAGATTCGTTTTTAATTATTCTGTGCATTAAATTGTATATTTATTTTGAAGATCATTATAACAGCAGTCTTCAATTTCAATATGAAGTTATTTACGGAAATTGATAGGATGTATAAGACTGTCTAATTTTTAGAAAAAATGGTAAATTCATTTGGCAATGAAAAATAGTCACTGAGGATTATAATTTACTTACGTGAATACATTGATAATAAGGATTCTTACATGTAGCGTTTTTTTATTTGTAAATTGCTTCTACAAAAATAAATTGTTAAATTCTTTTTAGTTTCGCTTTAAAGTCATAAAATAACTAAATAAATAGAATTTGCTGTCATTAAACAGAATAAATTGCTAACATTATTATTTATAAAAATACATTTCTAACTTTTTTCAAATCAATATATTTTAAAACACCTTCGTCTGGTACATCATTTTTATACATCGTACAAAAAAACTGATATTTGATAATAAAAGAAAGTGGTCTTTATATGATTCTCAATTTTTGCAACTCTCGTTTCCAACCGAGACCGCAGCTGTTTGCTGATCACAGCACGATTTCTTAGATACGTGCAATCAGACATCGAACATTTCTAGACATCCGTCTTCCAACTTTGATTCAATCGATGATGGCCGGAATTTTGACCGCCAGACAGATCGCCGAGCATGGTTTGAGATAGATCTAACTGGAAACTTTGTTCAAAAGTGTTTTAATAATGTTTTTGTTGTACTCATGAGATAGATATAACTGAAACTTTTGCTTAAGTGAGTTTGGGTGGGTTTTGTTACACTCATGAAAGTGATTTGACTGAAATAATTGTTCAAATAAGTTTTATGTTGTTTTGGCATACCCATGAGATAAATCTATCCGAAACTGTATGTTAAAATGTTTTGCATTGTTTCTGTTACGCTTACGAGATCTAACTGAAACTATTGTTTACATGAGTTTTATATGGTTTTTGTCAAAATCACGGGATCGATAGATATGTCTGAAACGAGTGTTCAAATTAGTTTTTTATTGTTATGGCACACTCATATCATAGATCTAACTGAAAATGTTGTTTGAATGAGTCTTATAATGTTTTTGTTATTGACTGAAATTGATCCAACAGTGAAACTATTGCTCCTATAAGCTTAATAAAATTTTTGTTGCACTTATGAGATATATCTGAATGAAACTATATTATTAAAATGCTCTTGTTGCACTTTGAGATATATCTAACTGAAATTATATTATTAAAATGCGTTTTATATTGTTTCTGTTACGCTTAAAGGATGTAACTGAAACTATCGTTAAAATGAGTTTTACATTAGTTTTGTTATACTCATGAGATTGAATTGACAAGAGTTTCCAATTGAGTTTTTTATTGTTTTGGGCATACTCATGGGATGGATCTAAATGAAAATGTTGTTTAAATGAAATTTGTATTATATTTGTTACTGTTACAGACGCAAAACTATCCATAATAAGAGTCCTAAAGCAATGAGTAGCTTTTCAAATTGACCAGAAGTATTGTAGGTACTCCTAAACGACGCGACGTACTCGAATCCTTCTTTTGAGCTTTAAATTCAATGTAATTATTGTCGATAAATCTTTGAATAATTCACCTTAATTTTATATTTATTGATGGATAATTATCCGATGGATAGTTTATTTTCTTCGTTAATTAATTAATAAAATATCAATCAGAGTTTGGTTTTGCATATAAATATAGGCTAACAAAGTATTCCAATCACTTTGCTTCTTTGACTGTTTCGAATGCATAACGCCCCCCTAGTGATCATTTTCTTTTTTCAAAGGTCCATATTTTCAGCTTTAATATTATTTTATCACAACGATTCTTGGTTTAGTACTTACAGTTTTGTCAAGCAAAATCATCCAAACATGAAAAAAAGGAAACAAATTGGTGATAAAAATAATAATAAATGTCTCCGGCCGGAGATTTATGTGACGCAAAAGATGTATAGAGATTTTGGAATGAAAAAATCCCATTACAGTCCGGCCGCCACTCAAAAATCAGGTTTCTGCGAAGTTACACATGCGTATGTGTCCAAGTGTGAAATATAATAAAAATTCAATCGATCAAATATGTGTGGGTGAAGTCGTGAGAATTGATCTTATAAGTTCGGCCACAAACGCAACAGTAAGTAGCTGCATTGGTATAAGAAATATGGCATTACTAAAATGCGATGTTTTTTTGGCCCGTCCATGGCCGAGTGGTTAAGGCATCAGCCTCAGGATTCAACCTTTTCAGGAGTGCGGGGGTTCAAATCCTACCTACTGCCAGTCATCCTATAAATCGGATCTCTGTACTGGGAAAGAGTAGAAAGATCCAACTCGCGACGGATGGGCCCGAGTACACTGGGACAGACGTGCTCGTTAAATCTGTGGAGTCCAAAGTCCCGACGGCTTCAGCGTACGATGCCGCTCGAAGTGTCGTTGGGTGCCCACTCAGGTGTCGACCTCGTCACATGTCCAGTTTTCTAAATTACGAGGCGTTATTGGCTGTGTTAAAGCTCCTAAAGGAGGCTTGAAATCGGCAGCCGGAATCGATTACAATACATTACCAATGCGATGTTTTTTCAGGCACAAATTTTTAGTTCTACAGAAGGAAAAATTTCATTCCTTTCATATGAAGTATGTTATGAAAGAAAATTTTCAACATTCGCTTCAATAAGGTAGTAAAATATTGAATTGTCCAAAGCAAATGTGATACCATTGAAACTGTTGCCACGCAAGTAATACAGTTGAATAAAATCTCCGGACCTCCCAAGGTAAATCTCATCCAAAATCAAGTCCTAGCCAAATACCTTCTCCGCAAACATCCATATCACACAAGATAGAAAAACTTCTCTGAGCAGATGGAACCCCCTCTAACACTAACCCTTAACTTTCGCATTGTGCAAACTGCAACCGGCGGAATGCAGAGTTTGCGGCTAACCTCCCCTGATTAACCGATTAATCAAGTAAACTCTCCCAACCCCTTCCTACTTCGAGGGGATGTTAGGGAATGGTGGTTTGTTAAGTTGTACTTGTTTGAAATATGTGGATATGATCTCTAGGGTAACGAGTACAGTAATTGGCCTCCTCATTCATTATTGAAAATAATAAGATGTTAAAGCCCAAAATAGGTGTGGCACAAAGGTTTTTGAAATTCCTGCCATTAACGTTTGTCATGTTGGCAACAGTGGACCAACAATAGGAAAAGCAATATGGTCGATAAAGACGGGGGGGGGGGGGGGGGGATCACTGTCCTGTGGGAGCCAATCCGTGTACTTGTTACCCTATGTTCTTTAGGAGATAATTTCGGATTATCGGAATTTTGTTTGTGGTTCATCTATGATAAAAGGGAAGCTGCTTTCATTGGACACTTGTGGCTATCATAAACATAATAATGTCGAAATACCCTTAAAGTATCATTGAGTTGGCGAAACAGGAAAATTTGTTTAGACCCTAATTGTTGTAGCAATAGGGATAAAGTATAGAATTGGGAGACCAACCGTTTCAGCCATTATTTCCCTTAAAATATCTCAATATCATAAAATATGGGTTTCAACTCGAAATAGTGACGATGTAGATGTTGTTTGCAAGAGGAAAAGAGATGCTGACAGACAGAGAGAGGGAAGAAATAAAATAAGTAAATAATTTTGGTGCGTTTAAGCTTTTTTTGGCAGTTAAATTGAGTTCCATTAAAAAAGTTTACTCTGTATAGCAGCAAAACATTACGTTTCGTTGCATATTGTTTTTGATTTTACACAACTTACATTCCTACAACGAAAGCAAGAATTCTTTCGATAAAATTATCCAGTCTGTATTATCTCCGATTAAAAAACTTATAAAGAAGATTAATTAATACTAAATCCCTAAAAAACTTAACAAGAACATAGAAAAACTACTCCCTGAAACCCAAACCCATTCCAGACAATCGCAACCCTAAGATTCCTTCTCTTGTTAAGGTCCCCCCAACTTGAGTGGCGCGTTTAAGTTAACCGCAAGGTTCTTCCTCGTGTCTCACCGCAAACTTAGTTAGGGCAGAGTGGAGTGTCGGCCGCAATTGTGGACCCCATTGTTCTGTGGGTGGGTGGGGTTGTCTGCAGGTAAAGGGGACGTCTTGAGGGAGGGCTGTTTTTGTTTGGGGGTTGCATAATTTACCTTGTGTGTTTAGAGTGGGAGGGATTGATGAGGTGGATAGTGATGTAAAGATTTAGTTGGAAAGGTAATGTATTGATTTATATGTGGAATTTGCATCGATACAAAAAAAAAAAAAAGAGAAGCAACAATTGAAGAGAAATGCATCGATATATATAAGAACAAAGTTGAATAAGATAATAGAATCTTGCACCAATAAGAACAGACGTGATCATATCCGTCCGGTTAGGATTGTCGACTTTTCTGAAGAAATAGTCTTCAAAATTTTTGCCGATGGAAAACTATACTTTTCAGATTCCGATGTACTTTTTCGTGTTTGAAAAACTGCTCTTAGGACGAGACTTTTTTTTTATTTAGGAAAACAAAAAACGTACAAGTCAAAACGGTAGAATCTGTAAGATCTAGCACAAAACGATGTTAAGATGTTAAAAGTCATTCTCAGCGAGTTCTAGCCAATCTGTCATCAAGGCAACCACGCATTTTATACATTATTCAATTCAATACAGTTCATTACATTCTACAGTATTTTATTTCAAATTTAACGGTTTTCATAACATCGTAGTATTATAATTTCGATATTCAGGGCATTAATACAGGAAGTACTAAAATCAATAATTAGCTCTAAATTAAAAAAAAAAAAAACACAGATACATTCTACGATAAAAATTCTGCTGATGATTAGTTTCAACTTTTGATATTAATTTTAAAATTTAATTCATAAAGTACAAACTTTAATCAAATAGATAACACTGCTTAATTAAATTTAAATTGTAAAAATAGTGTAGACATTTTTATCAGTAATTCTGTGAGAAATGTTTTTAACAATTTCACATGTAAAAGATGATGCAAAAAAGTTTAGTGTAACTAACTGAATTAATTAAGTTTCCCTTATTTTTCATTTTAATTTTCTTAGAAATAGTTAGGCAATGATAAACAATTTTTCATTATGTGTTAAGAAATAAATTGGATTTCTGTATACGACATTTTTAAATTAGCCTAAATACTGCGAGATATTTTTCTACCCTGTAAAACGATCTTTCTTTTTATAGTACACTACTGGCAGCGAAACAAACCGTCTAATAAAAGTGGGAAATTTTTTATTGGTAGATTTATTTTTTTATATATTTAAGTTATCATAATTTCATTATCTACTTATTTTTTTGGCTAAAGTAAATAAGTAGTAACTATTATAAATATGAAAATTATTCTTAATTCTTTTTATAAGTTTTACAGAGACAAAATATTTAGCTTTTTTTTCAATAACTTCAAGTATATTTCTCCTTCTTTTGGTGCAAGTATTGTATTTCGTATTAAAAAAAATAAGGAACTGCTGAATGCTGAATTAATATATTTAAAAAAAATTATAAGTAATTAGTTTTTTAAATATTGTTTTAATTATTAGCTAGTTGCAAGCATACTTTTGCAAATAATAATAATAAAAAAACATTAAGTGTACGACTATGGTGAGCTATGTAAATGATTTGTTAACGTTGATATGGAAATTTTACATTTGTATAGATAAGGTGAAACTGAATAATTAAAATGCATTAAATCTTTAATGAGACGGGAAACCAGAGAATAAAAACGGCCTAAAAATTAAACCATTGCAATTCAAAGTAAGTCAAACGAATTTTTAATAATGAGTATCTATGTCAGCTAATATTCTTTTTGTTAAACAACACTTGGTAAGAAGCATGTGTTGGCTCGTCACTTAACTGTGGTTCTAAAAGTACGATGCCCGTCGCCAATAGCCCTCGTGTAGCTCTAGTGCGACGATAATTCGAAACTAAACCTACGAAGCATGTGAAAAAAAAACCCCTGTTTTCTTGCTTTCTTAATTTCTTAAGTCATGGCATTATTTAAAGGTTTAGTTTTTTTTTATCTATTTAAAAACCTTTGACCTAATTATTATTTAGGATTTCATTTAATACACGCATAATTTTGCCAAAAAAAAAGAATTTTGTACATAGTAATTATCTTGTTCAAATATTCTTGATTCTATTTTTGCATAAAGAATAAATGCGGAGTATTCATGTCAAAACAAACTTTTTTATTCAATTCAAGAAAAATTAAATTATTTTAACAAAAAACGACGAATTATTACATCCACTTGTAAGAATCCACTTGAATTTTCAATTACAAAGGCAACTATATTTTTAGATTCTATTTGTTATTAATTTAATTAAAGTTTTAAAAGTATCAAAGTACATTTTATAAAATAAGGACATAAAAGCCTAATTTTCGGATACAATTATGTTATACAGACGTTTCAACTATTCAAAATGGAAATAAATAATGATGATAGACAGATAATGATGAAAAAAAAAACCCGAAGATAATCTAAGTTTTATGGCTAATAAATGTTGAGAAGGTTGAATGACCATTTTAATGGTTTAGGAATTATTCACAATGTTATTTTAACACACGCTCTTCACTGTAGTAATACAACTATTTAGTTAAGGGCTTAACTTAATTTAACTCGGAATGCGCCCTTTAGAAGGGAGGAGCACTGGCTTTATAGCACCTTTACACCACTCGCCAGAAGTGACACAGGCACAAGAGACACACATAGAAAGGACGACACAAACGCATAGAAATATAACAAAATTTATTGACAAACACAAACACCCATGCCTCACCGGGATTCGAAACCGGACCCAGAAGCTCCAAAGGCTAGATCCCTAAACGTTGTGCTGCCGGGTCGGTTAGATTAAGGGCTACTTATATAAGGAATAAAAAACTAAAGAGTATTTTAAAATACGATAATACACACATTAGTTGAAACTTATTTATCCCAAAAACTAGAATAATGGGTATCCATAAGAAAGTGTTCTGGAAGTGATGGCTTTACCTGACAAAACACAGATATTGCGCCAAGAGTCAACTTTATTTTCTTCATGAAACTCCGTGAAGAGTTTAAATTTTTTTAATAGGGAAGGAACTTTTATTTTATTACATTAATGAATCATAATAAATATAATTTTTTAATTATTTTTATAAGTTTCCCGTATTTTTCATTTTAATTAATAGTTAGGCAATGATAAACAAGTTTTCATTACTTGTTAAGAAATAAATTGAATTTCTGTATATGATATTTTAAAATTAGTCGAAATACTGCCAGTTATTTTCCTACCCTGTAAAACCCTCTTTCTTTTTATAGCACACTACTAGCAGCGAAACAAACCGTCTCAAAAAGTGGGAAATTTTTATTGGTGAATTTATTTTCAAAAAAATTATCATAATTTTATTATTTACTTATTTTTTTGCCTAAAGTAAATAATAATAATAATAATAATAATAATAATAATAATAATGATGATGATGATGATGATGATGATGATGATGATGATGATGATAATAATAACGATAACGATAACGACAACGACAACGACAAAAACAACAAAAACAACAAAAATAATAAATAATAAATAATAATAATTTCTCCATTCTAGTATACAATGATGAACTTTTGAAATACTGCGTAAATGTAAACGTAGAAAAAATAACCTTATAAATTAACTTTTTTTTTAAATTTCTTTTTTGATAAATACCAGTTCAGTGATATTTTAAGATTTAAAAAATACTACTCGTTTTAATATAATAGAAATCCTTTCACTTATTTTTACATGTTTTACATTAAAATTGAACGCAATGTTTCTTCAGCATCTCATAAAATAAAACCGTAGCTTGAATTTGTTTGAGTTTCTATTACTTTAAATGCAATGCGAGGTTCTCTAATCCCCGAAAACGATTGTCTTTAAATTGGGATGTTCTTTTTTCATGAAAACTATTTCTTATGTGCGAACAATAGGATGAAAAGGGACTTAAATCACAAAATTGCTTTTCTAAGGTAAAAATCACTAAAATATGAAACATTTTGATATCCATTTATTACTTTAATTCTTAGGAATCTATAAAACTATTTAATGAACATATGCTGAAAATTTCATAATTTTAATACCTATAATGGTTTCTTTGAAAGTCATGTGTTTCCAATGCATCACTGTACTATGTAATGTGCCATGTATCAGTATCAATTGAATCATGTGAGGAGAATACTTTAAATTCATGGGTTAAACCTGCATATTTCACTACTATTGGTAAGGAAAAATAATTAAATTTTTCTATATACATTTTGGGACGAAATTCTATTTTTAAAGACAGTTGTTTAAAAATTGTTTGGAAGTTTGCGTATATTTAATAGATTTTTTTTATAAAACTAATCAATACAAACATTTTAAAAGAGTTACATTCCACTATAATATTTTTTTATTATAAGTAGCTAAAAGTTAAACACTTAAAAGTAAGATTGCAACTCAGAAGTTTTAAATATACTTTACAAAGGTTTACTGATCAAATACTACTTTATATGTTAAAGCATTTTCCTTTTTTTTGCCTTGAAATATGCCTTTAAGCATGGAAAATAATATGATTTTAGATAAAAATCAAATTTTGTTAAACTACCTTCTTCAAACTTTTTAAAAATTAAACACAAAACTGCGTAGTCTATTTTCCATTTTTGCACGAGAGTGGCCTTAGTTAACCCGGCAGCACTCGCGCTGGGGTCTAATGGACCCCAGATAGATTAAATACACTGTAGATCTGAAACTCTGATTGGATTACCATTATAAAATTTTCTATATTGAAATTGATAGAGACACTAACTCCCCCAATTGTGTCCAAGGGAACTAATGTAATGGTTTACGGCTGCTTTTTTCTAGCCTCCTTTCGAAGCTTTAGCACAGTCAATTACGCCTCGTAATTTAGAACCATGGTCAAGTGACGAAAAGAAACTATTTTTGGCGACAGTGCATCGTTGCCATAAGATTTGGTATAATATAATTGTAATTAAAACGGGGGTTGAAGTTTTAGTTGAATTTTTCTCTTGGTTTAATTTAATGAATTAATATTGACTAAAAATATTGACAAAAAATTAATATTAGATGAACAAAAGTGAAACAAACAAATTAGAATTCTGTAATGCAAATATCAACTCATGGTAACAAATGCACTGTCTGCTGCAACAGTTCGACTGCTGCGCGCGACGTGTTTCCAATCCACCGATAACAGCACATTCTGATAAAATTCATAGTATACCATTTCGCCAACCGTTCTTAAAAGTTCAAGTTTGTTTGAAAACTTGATAAACATGGTGGTCTAGTGGTAAACAAACTACACGATCTAGATGAAAGCTTTCAATCGCTATCGTCGCAGCCAACTTGTTAATTGAAATTCCGAATTTACCAAGCTAAAAAAAAATTAGCGTCGTTTAGTTCTATCTCAAGAATTAGGTAGCGCTAAGATCGAAAGATTTAATTATCCATTAAAATCTGACGTATTATACATTTCGAAGAAACAGAGCTGCAATCGGAAAGTTTAATTATTCCAATCACAAATCAATCGTTAATAATGTATTAGTTCCGTTTGACACTTTGGAGGCGCTAGGCATCAGATTGAGTTCCCGATCTAGAAGACTCTTAGTCCATGCTAAGTTAGCGCGAGTGCTGCCGGGTTAACAATCCTCTGATTTGGTTGGTTAAGAATAGAAATGACATGACGTTTAACATCCGTAAATAAACTTAAATCTCAGTAACTTAAAACTTCAGGTGTGTGTTCATTTGACTGTAGTTCTAAATTACAACGCCCTTTGCCAATAGCTATCATAGTGCGACGATATTCAATCTAACCTAGCGGAGAAATTTACCAGCACCGTTGCGTGTGAACCGAGCCTTAGGCTACCTGTCCAGCCTAATCCATTTAACATATCAGTTCCAACTTTGTTTAACCGGCAAAACGAACTTATCCTCCTAATTTGCCAAGGCGTTGACTACATTTTCTCAGCTTGCGTGTTATTCCTCTCAGGGGACCATAGCAGGGGACAGGACACTTCATAATTTAAAAGACAGTTTAAAATTACGAGGCGCGTGTTGGGCTGTCATTCGTCACGTACGTCGTTCATTAGACGCGTCTTTCCTAATTAGAAATACTCCTCAACATCGGTCTCCGAGTGATGGCGTTAATTGGATGAGTTTTTCCCAAGAGCATTTGGGGGTGCCTGGATGAATATGAAATGTAGTGGCGAAAGTCTAAATTTGTTATTGATTAATGTAATTGTGTATTTGAAGTTGTCATCACACACCGTTTATGCGTTGTTTATAATGAATGTGGCGTGAATTTTGATAAAGTCTTATACCTGTAATACGATTTATATGTATGGTAATAAAGATACATTTTAACGTTCTTTTTGGATATCAATGAAATTTTATTGAATGTATGTTATATTAATTTAGTAAAATATACCTTTCTAACATGGTAACTACTGTAATGTTAGTTTTTGTTGTTTATTTATTAAGCTTTATTCATATGTCTTTACATGCTGGTGCATTCGTCTTTACTCGTTTACGCTTTATTCTTAAGCGCAAAATAATAAAATTTTATTTGATTGTTTATGTATTAATTTTCATTTATACATTATAATGTAAACTAAGTATCTTAGATCACAGCCATTTGAGTTGAAGATTCGTAAAGTATACACAGCAAAGACTTATGAAGAATAGTTAATGCCTCGCCTCAAATGCGTGACAATTTATTATAGTTTTAAATATGTGACCTTAGAAACAAGACAACATTAACCCTCTTATGCATACTGTTACCGTTTGGTAACAAGTAACATAATCCCCTTTATTCTATTAAATTCGAGCTCCTCTTAGACAAATCTGTGTTTTTTTCATCTATTGCATTTCATTTTAAAGTTTTAGTTACTAATAATCCTCATGGATGACAGTAGTAAAAGTGTATTCAAAATTGAAGAGTGAGGTTATTAACTTTTGTGAAATTACGTTTTTGGCAGTATTCAAAGAATAATAATATTAGTACAAAATACTGATAAATTGTATTGAAAAATTAATCATACTAAAAAAGGTTTATTTTGAAATATTTTTAGTAGTTTTCTAGTCATTATTATCAAATTTGGAACTTTGCAGTTGGTTTTTGTCACATGGAAAAAATTATAAAAATTGAAATTATTTAAATTCTAATGCAGTTAAATTTTTTTTAGTATTTTTCCCATTATGTGTGAGTATTAAAGATACATATATACTTTTTTTGGGATGAAAATAAAAATTCATGCATTAGAGGGTTAAAATGCTGAAATTTTATTAAATAAAAGCGGTATTAAGCTTAAGAATTTATCTTCAAACACAGAATTATATAAATAAAACAATAAGGTTATAAAAAGAAAAAAACCTTTAGAATTAACTTATTAATGATAAATAGATTTCTCGAACACAATTACTTTTAAAGAATTCCGTATCAATCTATTAATCTTTAATATCCGGTGCTATAAATATAAGTAAACAGTTTTAATATTTAATCTAAATCCAAGCAATAGAAACATTTGATATTGTTTCAATAATTTGTTTAACATAAGCCAATACCCAAATACATCAGTGCCTAGTTTCAAAACACATTTATGAAAAATTTGATATTTTGATAAATAATTGAAAGTGTAAAATTAATGATTTAAAGAATAATTTCTATCTTTTTTAAGAATAATTTTATCGTTTTTTCTTTTTTTTAATCTATAACCTACCTTCTAGCACAGGGAATTATGAACCGTGCGAAAGCACATCTACTTGGTCGAAGCACAGCATTACGCGAAGGTTCTTTTTTTTAAAATCCACTTCGAAATTAACAGTATCTGTACACATTGTTTGGGGTGAAATGCCCCACAATAACATAAGAAAAGGTGCCGTAACAACCTTATTCAAATAAATTGTTTACAATTCACCACATAAAACGAAACTATCACCTTTCTCGCAGGCACATAAACACCCCACCTCCTTAATTCACTTCGGAATTCCCAACGAAAACACCCCAGAAAAACCCCCGACAGCAGAAGATATTCCCCTTAAAGTCAGGAAGACGACCGAAAAGAAAATAATATCACAAAAGCCAGCCGATAATAAAGCATCGAATAAGCCCCTAGAGCCCGGGAACGATGATCTACCCCCACCCCCCTCCATAACCCCAGGAAAGAAAAATGGAAAAGTCTCTTTTCCCCCTTTTTTATACAAAAAACAGTCCCTGGAAAGGAAGAAAAAAAACTGGAAAAAATGGTTTTCTTCATCCACAGTTATCATCTCCGCAGCTGGATGTTGATTCCATGAAAAAAAATCGTCTAAAAATATCGGAATCAATATTTAAAGCTTTTTCTAGTTGGTTGGGGGAGTCGCAACTATATATATCTAGTTCGGTTGCATCTGCATAAATTTTTAGTTTTGGGTGGAAAATCCAGTTTTCCAGAATATCTCCGGGAAAGAACTTAATAGGAAGAGAGAGGGACAACAAAACGGGAAAATGAGATGCGTCCCGTTTTTTCGTTTATCCGTCTTTTTTAATATCCGGTGCTCCTTTAACCGGGTTCTTTGATGTTTTCTTTGCCGGATTCCACGGTGTTTGACGAGTGCCGGATTCAACTGAGTGTCCGACAGGTTTTCACAGATGACAGTAAACGCTGCCCGGACATGTCGAAAATTCGGCGGGAATCTCGTTTCGTGACAGGTTATTAGGATTTGAGATTTTTGAAGTGCGTTCCCTGTTAAAAATGGAACAAACAGTAAAAGTTGACTTTTTTTTATAGTTTTTTACTCTGCTTTATGGCAAAATTTCTAAATGATCAGAAAAAATTTGCTTTTCAAAAATTTAGATTATATGTGAAAACAGCCTGCCAGACACTGTTAAAATTAAAGCTCTTTACTAACTAAAATTGAAAAAAGGAGTTCTTGAATGTTCTCATTTCAAAATTAGAAGAATATTTTCTTATGGAAATACGTTGAAATCTCAAATTTGTGATCTTACACGTTCTTTAAATTCAATGTGCATTTTCCGGATTCCACGATGTTTGACAAGTGCGAGATTGAAATGGGGGAGTTGAGCGTTAACATTCTCACATTGAAACGCATAATTGATGAATAAAATTAATAAATAATTTCTCGTTTGGCGATCAAGTCTTAAACTAGCCACCAATTAATGTCTTTTTTCCTATTGCACAGACCTTCCTCTTCAATCTTAATGGTGGATGGTCACACAAGTTGAGATCCAATGCCACTGAAGACTTGGATAACAATACGGCACAGTTCCTTGCTTCACCCAGACATCAGCTCTACCACACAACAATGCGGACTGCCACAAAGGCAGTCAACGCCCGGCATTACCTTCCAAACTGGAATTGCGATCACGTTTCAGTCGGGCCCGTTTTATAACCCGAGGGGGCACTGGCCCCTTTGTTGCCTGGGCGGCATGCCTTTGTGTGGAGGCGGATGAAAGATCTTTGAATGAAAGGTAAGGGGGACGTGGGTTAAGTAACTTTAGATCATGGCGATGCCCCTTTTCGATGGTGTCGCGTGGAAGTAAGTATCTTGGGGGAATACCGTGAAAGAATGAGTTTGTGCAACTGGTTGAAGCGATTGGAGGTATGGTTGATTTTGCTTGACCAGATTTATTTAGGTGATTGATTTTCTCACCATCAGTAAGTTATCATAAACCATATTTTTTTAAGAGGTTATTGTTTGGAAAAACATTTAAAAAATAAAACGGATATTATTTGCTTCATTTTTAATGCTAGAGTTTCCTTATGTGCAGTTGTCCAGTGTAAACATGCTTTCAAATTCAATCCCAGGAACAAAATGATCTCAAAAGTGTCATAATGTAAGACTATCATTATAGATTTCTAAAGGGGATTGAACTGGGCAATACAGATGTTTGGGTTTGATCAATTGAATAGCAATTTTGGGGCGTTAGGGGGGCAGATCAGCAAAAGAATAGATGTACTGTGATCCTAACCCCTTCTCTTTCCATTTGACAACAATGATAAGCTAACCCGTTTAAAACTTGTTTTGGTACTTTTTCAAAACAGCAGAAACAGAAAAGTCCGAAGTTGCCGAAGGAAAATTCTTCGTTATAATGAATTTTGAGTTTTAGAAATTTCGTTGAAATGTAAATTTGTAAACTGTTATTCGATAGGATTTCAAAAGGGACAGGGGATTTATTTCGTTGTAATGATATTTTTTAGAAAAATGTTACTGCATATATCTTTTTTCGCAAAATTCTTACCAAAACGGCGCCAAATGAGCTAAAAGGTTTAATATGTTTATGAGGGAAATCACGATAACTATTATGCGTAATTTTATAGCGTATGCTTTTATTTTGGATTTTTAAGGTAATAATAATAGTAATTTATACTTTAATAACTTTATAACGAGAGGGAATAATAATAATAATAAATAATATAAATTAATTAAAATTAAATAATAAATTATTAGCCAATAATGGATGAAATAGTACATATACTTGTGTATATCAATTGCAACGTTTTTTTTAGTCCTTGTTAAGAACGGGTATTTATTTATTTTCTAGCAATTAAAAAAAATTGTGGTTCCGTGCATCTATTCCAAGCTTTTTTTAAAAAAAATGTTCTGTAAAATTTAAAAAGAAATACTCAATTTAATTAATTAAATTACTACTTTTTTATTTGCCCCACATTTTGTAAGCCAGTTTATGTTAAAGTTGTGTGTAGATGAATTCGGTTATAAATTCTAAAGTTTTTAATTTTTGGTGACGATTGGATTGTAAAAACTTGTACAGAATCCATTAGCGAGATTCCACGAGGAGGCCAACCTATCTTCGTCTCCATTTGGCGGCCTAGGTGTTCTGTAGTCAGGTGTGCGTCCCCCAAATTTAGAAGGCAAGAGATCGGTAGTGAACAGAGATGAGTTTTGGCTGTTAGTGGCAGTCGAAGGGCCCCAACTGTGTTTGCCAGAAAACAGATTGTTCGACTGAACGATCGTCAGATTGCTGATGCAGCATTCTGACGGCCACTTCCAGCGACGTCCTGAATGCGTCTACTGCTGCGCCTTAACACAACTAGAAGCTACGAAGGCGACGTCTGCATCCTACTTCAGGAGGCCAGTAGTGTTGGTAACACCACTTTAAGAAATTCCAGCACTTCTATAACACAAATTAAAAAAGCCAAAAATGTGGAAATAGAATCAAAAATCAAGAGAGCAGTTCAAGCGCAAGATAATCGCATGCAGTCAGAACCAAAAACAACGAAAAATCGAAAATTTGTATTCTTGTATAAAAGCAACCAATGATTTTTTAAAATAATGTAATTTAGATCATTTTGTTTGTTAAAAGATAAAAGTACAACAGTAGAAAATTTTTATACCGCAACTTAGTAAATATATATTTTTAAATGGAACATACACCGTATTATTGTAAATAAATGTAACTTTTTTTACCAGTGAGGAAAATAAAAGAAACTAACTCACTCACAGAAATGGATTATCAACTTCGTTTAACTTCTGTTTAAGTACTTCTATGTCTTTGGCGACAAGATTCGTCGTCCAGGCATAGTATAAAAGTCTTATTAATTTCTTTAAGCAGGGTGACCACAGACGATTTATGTGCCAAACGCTGGTTTTTGCCAGCGCTACTTCGACGGATTGATTACTTTGTAAAACGGATATTTGTCTGATAGATATACTTCTCCTTTTTATTCAATGGTTTACATTTAAATAATTTTTTTTTTGAATAAAATAGTCTCATAAGTACAGTGTTTATTAGTTATACATTATTTGCGGATCTGTCCAAATGGTTTTCGACTTGAACTCTATTCTCCTTCTAAACTTTAAAATTTTATTACTCTTACGTAGACCAGAAACTTAATGTATTTCATGCAAAGAAGAATCCGAATTTATATATCTCCAAGAAATGTGGAAATATTATCTTTTTGATGGAAATATTACCTTCCTTGAATGATTGTAAAAAGAGCTTTGAAAGTTAATCCTCCTTTAGTTTAGTGCACGGAAGGTTGTAAAACTTCTATTTGATTCAATTTTCTCGTCCTAAATTTTTATTTTCTCAGCCAGAAACACTTAAATATTATAACATCGAAAAACCCGCATAAAGATGTAAATCCCTCCTTATTCCATTCCATAATTTTTCCATTTTGCGAATAGATTTAAAGATGGCGGCTCGATCTGTAAAGATATTTCCAAACGCCAAACCACAAATCTCTAGTTTTATATTTTACTTTCTGATACCGCTTTGCCTCTTTTTTTTTTTCGTACTTGGTCTGTTCCTTCTTTTGAGTTTTTCTAACAGCGCAAGATGTCGGCTGTCGTAAAGCCGTAAATTTATACATTTGCAGGCGTTTTATTTCTTGCTGGTTTTAGGGAAAAAGAAAGGGGAAAAAAGTAAACGAGGAGTTTTGGGAATTTCTATGAAAAAGTTCATGGAAATATTCTTGGGGAATTTTGTTCGTCCTCAAAAGACGGTAGGGAATTTAGTTTGCCGTATTTTCGCCCCAGTTAAGTGTATATTCACTTTAATAAGCTAAAAAAAAATCCGCTCAGAAAAACGGAGACTATTTTTGGAGGTTGGGCGTCAGATAAGTTTTGTGTTTAAATCCGCAATGGACAATGAATTCGACATTTTAGTGCAGAAATTTGATAAAAATAAATTGTAATTTACATTATTCCGGTTCGGCTATTTTAGTTAAGTTTATTAGTATTCTTTGTGTGTATTTAATCGAACAGGGGGAGGGGGGGGGGGGCTTAAGGGTTATTACTGTACTTTCTTTTGTGTAGGTTTTATTTACTTCTTGGTGATATTATATTGGCTACATATATGAATCTGAAAAAAAAAACCCAGACTTAACATTAACAATTAAATATAGGTTTTTCTTTTAAAAATACTGTGTATTTATGATGTGTACTTTTAGTTAAATAAAATGGTCTACAAAAATATTATAGTTAGCATTTAATTTAAATAGCTAATCACCTAGTTTTATATACATAACACGTCTTATTACATTTGTTCATTTAAATAGAGTGTAACACGTTTGTGGAAGACACGTTTTGAATGAAAAATTCCTTTGACGCGTTTAATGGAAAAAAAATAATGAATATGCATTTCAATGCCACGGACTTTAATACAAAATTTTAAAATGTTTTAAAATAAAATAATCTATTTTAAATAACAAAAACAGGAAACGCCATGACAATTTCATTTGCAAAACTCCCTCAAACCCGGTCATATTTCCTCATCAACTACCACCCGCAAACAGCTATTCAACAAACTTTTTGCTTATTACATACTTCCATTCTAGAAGTTCAAACATCAATTCCACTTTAGGATTTAATGGGCTCATTTCACAGAAAAGAAGAAAATATGAGCGTATGTAATTCTCCATTTGGCATATTAAGAGTACCATAGAGCTAAAAGCATTAGTTTTGAAATAGCAACGTCTGAAATAGTACTGTTTTGACTTGTAAGCATTTTTTTACCATGTATGGTGATTATCGTAACAGCAGAATAAAATAAAAGTGAAGAGGACATATCAAATGGTAATTCCATTATTGATTTTTAAGTTATGATTGCTATTGAATCAATGAATGTAATTACCAATTAATAGCTGCTTAGTGGCTGAGATGTTTAACGTGTCCGCCTCGTAAGCCCAAGTTCGCGGGTTCAAGACCCGGCTGAGTCGTCGGATTTTCTGGATGGGAAAATCCTGGGCACGCATGTCACATGATTATGTGGCAGGTAAAAGATAACTAGAGGGCCCATTTGGCTTGGGTTCTTTCAGCAAAATTAAAAATCTCGGCATACTTTAACATCCATAGAGTGCTCAGATTCATTGTAGTCTGTGGGTCAAAATTGGTATTGAGAGCCGCCTAGATGGTGCCACAAAAAATGGCTCTCAGTTCTGGGGAATATGCTGAGTCTGCAAATGCTTGACCGCCAATATTGCAGCCCCATTAGAAAAGTAATTACCAATTAATCTCATTTAAATTTAATTCTGAAAACTAAAAAACAGAAAACAATATACTACATTAATAATAATTCATAACAATAACCAAAGGATTTACAATGTACATTTGGATTTTCAATCAAGCTAAATCGAACTTATTGAAATGTTTTTCAATGCAAAATGTCAATAAGGATCTTCTTTTGGCATATATTGCTATGATTTAGCTGCCAACTATCAGGAAGGGTATGCACGTTTAACCCCTTGAGTCTCAATATCAACTCTTCTATCTTTTTTATTAGTATTTCAATTGTCTAAACGCAAAAAACCCTAAGATTAATCAAGAAAATATTTCACTGTACGCTGAAAATGACCTATCGCACAAATATGACTTATCCAGTTCTAAATGCTATAATATTCAAAATTTAAACATATAGCAAAAAGCAAAAATTAAATCAATTGTTAAAATAGTTGGAATGCAGAAAGCGAATCGTCATTTTTTCCATAATGCAATGCAATGGAAAAAATAAACTTCAGATGATTTTTCTGAAAAACTAGTATTTTTTGCGATAGGTCTTTTTTCCGCGTACAGTGCGATCTGAAAGAACTGGAATATAATATTTTTCTGCCACTTTTCTTTTATAATTGCAAAAATTCTTATAGGCCAGATTTTAACTACCTATAATAATGTACCAAATAGCTATAATTTAGCGACCAGACTTAATTTTATGGTTTGCGACAGACAGATACACAAATAGTGTAAAAACTACATTTTTGATGCTGTCATATCATTTTAATAATAATAAAAAAGAAATTGTGAACATATAGTGTGGAATTTTGAAAAGGTAGACAGACAGGCGGAAGTACTCCACTGTCACAACGTCAGTATCTACTTTTTTAAGAATTTTTTTTTCCAAAGTAGGCTAAAAATGTCAGAATCCTCTTGTGCTCTTAATAGTAGATTTAACATTTAAGCCTTGCGTCGGTAATCAAGCGGACTCAAACCAACGTCGCATGCTTATACAACACGCGCTGCCATTGTCCTCGGTCCGCCAGATGACATCCACAATGTCGCGATGATCAATCATGGCGGGCTTATCTGCAATCTTTGCTCCCGACTGTCTCCCTGGTGGGCATAGGCATCAACAAAGGTGGATTATGGCGTATAACGGGGCCTTTAAAAAAAATCTGTGCAACAATGCGTGACTTTTGTTATTCATTCATAACTGTGCCTTGGAGGCATGTCGGTGTCGAGACGCGTTAGGAGTTTTTGTAGTGAATATAAGACATTATTTTGTAGCTTGTGTGTGGTATAAGGTAGTGCAAAGGCATTTATTACTAGTTGAAGATAGGTTAACATTCTTTGAGAACGATTTACTAAATTGGCTGGGGGGCTGGGGAGCCCAGTAGGGTTAAGACGTTCGGCTTTCATGCGGAAGGTTCCAGCTTCGGAAAAAAATCAAAGGTTCACCGGGCATCGCCAAAATAGCTGCCGACCTATAAATGGCGCAGCCAAAAATGTCCGACGAATAATATTCCGTGTAGAGGGAGTGCACTTTAATGTGCTCCGAAGTCCCGACCTGCGTAGGATGTCGCCCTTAACGATTGCGTTTTATGTATAGGGGAGAGTGTTGTACCTAGGGACAATTTTTACATTTTAATTTTTTTCTTCGATAATTATTGTCAAAATAAAAATTTCAAAGCAGCATTTCAACACACCAATATATTCCTCTATAATATATTTTTTTAAATTCTGGCAGCTTGAAATTAAAAAATTGCCACTCATTTAAAGTAGAGAGGATAAACTGTCCCAAGGTACAACATGATGTTGTACCTTGGGACATGCTTTATAATTCAGTCAATAGTCATACACTTGAACTAATTTGGGTCAGAAAACAAACTTTATTTCAAAATACATCAGAAAATGTGCTCTTCAGAACATTTCATCACACTGAAGGAAAAAAATTTATCAGGTGTTGCCCGAATTATATTTTCAAACTTCAATCATTATAAAATATATCCAAAACAAAGTTGAGTTGTATTTTACATTGTTTGTGGAATTGCTCTTAAAATAAATAATAAAGATATTTTTATTTATCCAAATTATTAAGAATTTATTCAAATTATTAATACTGTCCCAAGGTACAACACACTACATGGTTTAAATAAAAGCAAGATAGTGGCCAATCCAAATGCATTATCATTATTTCTCATAAAAAAAATATTTTAAAATCTTCTCTTTTATGAAGAAAATAAAATGCAGTTGACCTTTTGTAAGAGTACTAAGGTAAAAAATTATATTAGAATGAGAAAAATATTTACTTTGGGGTAATGAAATATTATTTTTTGTCACCATTTCATCAATTCAATTATGCTAGTGTTAAATTTTATTATGATGGTGTCTGTTGGTTAAGGTTACTATAAGAAATAAACAGTGTATGAATATTGCCAATAGATTCTTAGAAATTGTCAGTGTCCCAAGGTACAAGCGTCCCAAGGTACAACACTCTCCCCTACTCAGGTGTTGGCTGGTCACCTGACTGTGGTTCTAAATTACGACGCTCAATAGCCCTAATGTAGCTGCAGCGCTACGATAATTCAAACTAATTTAAATTGGCTGGTTTCAGGCTACTTATTTCATTCCAGCTTTCATTCCTGCCTTTCATTCGATCAGTGCTGTTCTCACGTGAAAATGATTCAGCTATCGAGGATAGAGAAAGAATTGAATTTATTTTCATTCAGCATTTGTGTTGAAACTCGTCCCCTGAAACATGTTCATTTCTACACAAATATGTAACTAATATAGTCGGCGCAGGGTTACCTGAAAGTTTATGAAAAACTCAAAAATTAAAAAATAAATAAATACATTAATTTGTAAATTGTATTTTCCTTTAGTTACTCAACCCTTCGTCAACTCGTCGAGCTATCTGTAGCATCATCATAATTTAATTTTTCAGCCTTTCATACCCGTTTGCCCATCAATTCGCACATTTCGGTCGTTGAAAAAGTGAACCAACGTATTATTTTTATTTATTGTCTGAGATTCATCCGGGCGAGGTTAACCCATCCCTTGAGCGGGGTCGAGAGGGGTTAAATGGGTACCAAGCATGCTTGGGAACTAAACACTTGGGGTTCCGCTTGAGGCTGACCACCTTACCGGGATATATGCCTAGCACCTCAGAGCCCTAGACCATAAAATCTGAAATGGACACGGCAGGCCTTGGCCTAGTAATGGGCTGTTGCGCCGAGGAGTTCAGTTTATTATTTTTACAATACGAAAGTAACTTCCTACGAATTTACAGTAGAGAACTATACTCCAAGCATTATGAAATCGTCTCTTAGTCACGCCTCTAAATTAAGAAGCATAAGTAGTTTGATATAGTAACTCGGTTTCAGACAAGTTGCTGGAAAGAGTGAGCAGGATACGTGCATTAACCTACCTCTTATGTTATGAAAATCTTACACTTCTTTTGAAAAAAAAGTTCTGTATGAGTTTATCTTATTCATAAACTGTTCTATAAAAGAATGATAATAAAAATTTAAATATGAAATTTATAGAATAATGTTGTTAAGAATATATGTGCAGCATTGATTACAAGTGTTTTTGCAGTAAAGTTTTTTACATTTAAGTATTAAAAAACAATGAAATATTTAATAATCAATTGAACTAGATAGAATAATGTGTTAAGATTACATGTGCAGTATTGATTAATTTTTTTTCGCAGTTAAGTTTTTTTTACATTCAAGTATTAAAAACCAATTAAATATTTAATATTCAATTGAACTTGTTAATTTAGTAAATGCAATTAGAAACTCAGCAAAGGTACAAAAAGCTTTCTGATTTTTTTATGTGTTTCCTATCTTCCCCTATATTGAAACAAACTAAAAGTTAAAACATAAAACCCCCCCGATTATTTAACTGATAAATATTCAATGAGTTTTAATCAAACTACTTTAGAATGAACTTTAACATTAAGCAAACTTTAAAATACATATTGGCTACACTCCATTTAAAAGGTTTGCACAAAAATGAAAATTACTTTTTTTGGCGATGTTACACTTTAATGAGTTTTACGATAAACTATTACCACTTCTCTTTATTCTAATATTTTTTTAATTTTCCACAGCCTCATTCATCAAACATTAAATACCCTTTTTTTTAACAAACGAAAAAGAGCTTATCGAGGCAAACAAACCAGAATTTTTCATTTCCTAGTTCCTTTTACAAAAGAAACACGAAAAAAAGAACACCGAATGAAAACAAATGACTTTATTAAACACATTAGATATTAATACGATATAAAACGCAGTTGATAAAAGATTTACTCTTTTCATGCGCGATGTTATAAATTAAAAAAAAATCAGGTACGTTTACGCAATTATAAAATATTTCGGCGGGAAGAGTGTATTTTTAAAGAAAAACTGCTTCCCGAAAGTGATGAATAATTACACAATTAAGCGAATGCAGCCGAGTAAATCGAAAAACAAAAACATTGCAGGAAAGAAACGGAACTATTTAAAACACTTGATTCGCAGTTTTTTTAATATTCGCCGCGCTTATTTTTAAGCTAGTGATATGAGCATATCTTTCTTAATTTATCAACCTTAATTAGGTTCGTGCGTTAATTAATTTATAATGGGAGAAAATTTGAATAATGGGGAACGAGATATAATACAGTATCTAAAAAGCATCTTAGGTTTTTAATTTTTTACTTTGGCAGTGTGTGCTTTGTAATCCTCTCTGAACCATCTATTAGGTAAACGTTCTTTGTAGACCCGTGTTAGTGGATATAAGACTATTGTTGCCTTGTTTACGAAACACTTGAAAAGATTACTTTTAAAATGTAATACTCCGTCTCAGGATTATTTTTTTGCCGTTTAGCTCTGAATTTATTTATTTGAAAACTAGAAAATTGCTTAAAATAAACACTGGTGATTGAAAAGTTACTGGTTGAAAGATTCTTTGTGTTATATCAAATCCGAAAAAGTTAAAAATCATGTTTAAGAAAACATTGTATTATATGCCAGTTTTATTTGTTGTTAATTAATTTGTTCTAAAGATAGTTTAAGTTTGTAAGCACATTTTAATGAAAACATAATTGAGTAGGCTAAAAAAAAACATTAGACTTAGGATGTTTGATTTAGTAAATTAATTAAGTTATTTGAACATTTACAATAGTTGTTTGTGTAAAAAGCAAATACTTTTTGGCTAAGGATATTGTAGCATTTTTTATTAGAGTTTGTAGCTAAGATTATTTTAAAAATAAAAAAGTAATTAAATTATTGATACACGCTTTTGAAACGCATGAAGTAAATATTATGTAGCTTTTAACAAGTTGGTACGTAAATAAAATGTAGAAAAAGTAATATAAACTGAGTTGAAGTCTGATACAAAATGAAGATCTCTATTTAATGCAGAATATATATTGCTAAATAAAACACAATGAAAAATTGGTAAACACAAAACTAATGGTACTTGAAACAGATTTAAAACCCTTAAG
Source organism: Hylyphantes graminicola (assembly GCA_023701765.1). Lineage (NCBI taxonomy): Eukaryota > Metazoa > Arthropoda > Arachnida > Araneae > Linyphiidae > Hylyphantes > Hylyphantes graminicola. The sequence continues at coordinate 49,113,330 of CM043116.1, forward strand.
TTTAGGGTACACAATAATTGACCTTATGCTTTGAAGTTATGTATGATACCGAGTTAAAAATGATAACAATAATATTTATTAAACATTTAATATAACTTTTTTTGCGGTTTTCTTATTGCAATAAGTAAGCGAGTACCCATTAAAAATGCGCTACACAAAAGGGAGAATTCATAATAAATTTCCACAAAACAGTATAAAGTACAAAGCAGTTCAGTATCATATTTTTTTTTAAAATCTAAAAATAACGCAATAAAAAAGCCATTAAAAGGTTCTCCAATAACCCCCGATAGAAAACACCCATTTTATCTTAATTAAGACGCCACCCAAAACCCCCCAGCGAATTAACACCCAGCAATAAATCCTTTTAATACATTGGAAAAGCACTCACGAGTTTTAATACGCTTAAACTCCCCAAACGCTGCCGGTGGCCAGTGGCCATTCTTCATTCTGGACGCTACCTTTGGCCTCGTGATACTGCAAGTCAGCCTGTGAGACTAAAAGTGACATAAGTTATATTAAGAGGATTTTATTAAAAATGATAAAATCTCTTGAGGTAAAAGTTATTTTTGGTTGATCATAATAGCCGGTGTCAATAAAAAATACCCGAAAACGGTCTGATATTTCTGAGCACGGCAGATCTCGAAGAAACTTCTGAGAAAATATTATCTAATAGGTATTCACCGAAATCGACAAAGGTATAAACTATTAAAACTTAGAAATCTTTGGATCGTTCATGCCAGCAATTTATTGTAATATTAAAATTTTTGGTTTTCTAATATTTTATTGTTAAATTTAAGCTCTAAATTCAACCGAATAGTTTCAAAATATTAACTGAATTCACTGACAATCCCAAATCACAATTTTCACATAAAAAATAGGTCTACGATCGCTCGCTGCTATTGACTATTCACTCTATAGGTCACACACTACTCTCTCACTGGTCGCCATTTAGACATGTACTTAACCATGTAAGGCATGAATTTTTTTTCCATCCCGAAAAAATATATTTGTATCTTTAATATTCATATATTATTTGAAAAATTAGCGTTAATTAGTGCGCATGTGCGATCAGCTGCACAAAAAGAAGCTGTTTTTACACAGCATTACGAAATACTTATGTGCCATAGCCACCAGCTCCCCTTCAGGGACATGTCTAAATTGAGGAGGTGGTGCGTTATAGATGGCAGCATCTGTTACGTGTGCGTGTGTGTGAGTGTGTGTATGTTGTGTCTATCTTACTTGACGATGGTTTATAACCGGGTGTCTGACCAAGAACACATGCCTGAAAATATATGTCTACCAAACAACCAGAGCCACCAAAAAATAGCCTTACCTGAATGGATTTAATAGTCTTACACTGTTGAAATATTTTATTCAAGATTTCAACGGAATCTTAGAGCTTTTTAGTTGTCACCACTAATTAGAGCATAAATTTACCAATTTTGAGGCAAAACCATTGCTTTGATGCCTCAAAAGTAGAATAAACTCTCGAAACGGATGTGGCAGCTGGAAAGTTCCCGGATTCCGTTGCAATATTGCAACAATTTTTTAAACTGTGTCCTTAGACTTGTGCCATTTTTTCTTTTAAGCGCAGACACGGTAGCAAAAAGCGAAAAGAAAATCATCCCAAGAAATAATCTCGTTATATTGCCGCCGTCCCGTCCTATTCATCTCCTATTCCCTGGACTGAGGAATCAAAGCCATGTTTCTGGCCATTTCCTCCACTCCCTTTGGTGAAGAGGACTCCTTGAATTACATTTCATCAACTTTTTTTTCGTCCCTCGGGTATTGTACCTCGCGCGCTGTCCGGGCATCTCTCGGACCTTATTTATTATTATTATTTCTTTATTTTTCTTGGCTATTTCACGGAAGGTATTTGATAAAAAATTTCTTGTTTGAAGGTGTGCGGTCCGCAGTGTGTTATTTCACTCCCAACAACACTCCTTCATTTTATTATTTTTTTTGTTTCTTTGTCGTATCTTGACGTTCATTTAAGTTTTGGTTTTTTACTCGTGGAGAAATTCTATTCAATAAAATAACTTCTCCCCCTTGGGATTTGGAGTTTATAGAGATTTGTCTGTTTTGATGTTTTGTTCTCTGTAAGTAAACCCACCAAACTGTGAAACACTTATTATATCAGTTTCATAGAAATGTTTTTTATAGTATTGGTTTCACAACCTTGTTAGGCTTTTTTAAGAATTTATTAATGCTACAAAATGTCTATATTTAATATTATCATTACTATTATCGATTATGATTTCATTTATTACACGTCGAATATTAAGCAATTAGCAATTCCTAGAAGCCAATTTTCATACAAAAATAAATGTTAATCGTATGGCAATATCGTAGAAGTGTACATTTTAAATTTAGTATTATATTTGAAAGTTTTATTCTAGTTTCATGGGTTTATATTTTTAACTCATGTGAATAATGTTTATCATATGAGACGGAATTTTGGGAACATTAGTCAGTCATATTTTTGTATTCGCCATGTACAGTTTGGTTTTTGCATACTATATTAAAAATAATGAGAATCAAGATCAAATTTGTGTTTCACTTCTTAAGCTACAGCGCTTTACATAATCCCTATTTGAGTTCCGAAAAGAATAGGAAATTATTCATAACTCTTCTATACATGACAAATCTTATGACATTACAAATCCTCACAAAATCCCAATCTTAAACTTTAAAGAATATTGAGCCATTTGTCATTTATATAGGGGTAAGTGGTGTACCTTGGACGTATGTGTACCTCGAACCTATGCTGATTCTAGCTCGATTAGGTTAGATATTGAAACAACACCACATGCAGTTAAAGTATTTGTTACCAGGGACCTCAGTGAAGTTCTATCTGTTTGTTTAAAAGGTCAATTTATTAAAGAGGTTTCGAAAAACTAAATTCACAGTTCAAAAGTAAATTTTTGTCAGATTCTTCAGTATAATTTTTACTCAAACATGTAGTGTTTATTCAGAAACAATGGTTATGCAATATAAAGCAAAGTTTTAGCTATAAAACAGTGTGCTTGAAATTAAGTTAAGTCTAACCTTAACTTGGTGATTTACTATTTTGTTTTTAATGTCCAAGTGGTGTACCTCGAACCTAATACAAGTGGTGTACCTTGGACTGGTCCAAGGTACACTACTATAGGTCTTATGTGCTTCAGATTGTTGAAAAACCCTTTTAAAATTCAAGTAAATTCTTTCCTTTGAAAAATTAAGTATTTTAGGCTATTAATATGCAACCCTGATTTGTAAAATCTAGAAGACTGGAAATTTGTAAGAAATTTTGATATGGTGTGATATAGAATTTTTTTTGTAGTTAATTATTTAGATTTATGGAAGCATATAAAATTTGAATAATATTGATATGACATAGAAAAGAATTATTGCATGCTCATCTAAAAAGATAATTTTGATAATAGATATCTAAGAAGAACATCCTTTTTACGTTTAGGCCTAGTTGAATAAACATATGGGGAAATATTGGAGTTGTTATTTCTTTCAAATTTAAGACAGTAAGATCAAAGATAGCAAATGCAGGGTGGCTACAGAATCTGTCAAAACAAATTCCATGACTTTTCCAGGCTAAATGTAAAAAATTTCCCTGATTAGCGGCAATGAACTATATTAACATATATGGTCATTGATATAGGTTGAGAATGATGAAGGTGAATATCATTGCACTAGAGCTCTGGGAAGGGCAAGGCAGTTACAACAAAAGATTAATAAGCAGTAACTCAACCATTAAAGTGAAAGCCTTTTCAGGATTACACTTTTTGTTATCCTTTCTTTTACCGGTTAAAATGGCAATCTTGGAAATTTTCCCTGATTTTTTTTTTTAAAAATCACCAATTTCCCTGATTTTTCCAGATTGATTAAATTCCCTGACTTTTCCATGATTCCCTGATTTCCCTGATCCTGTAGCCACCCTGAAATGTTTTTCTATGGCATGAAATAACAGTTTAATTTTATGCTGCATTTTAACGGATACACCCGAGAAAGATTGCATTGCAGCTGAAAAAGCCAAAAGGGCACTAAAAAAAACTAAGGCAACAAAACCCCTTACTGAGCAAATTGACCTAACATAACCAATTACTACAATCTTGGCTAGAAATAAGAGTATAGGTTGTAAAATGAATTTTTTGAATTTTATGTGGCCAATAAATATTGTTTTTCGGACTGTAAATCGAGTCTCTCTACCTGTTAATAATTGGTCCAAGGTACACTACCGGTTGGACCAAGGTACACCGCCGGTGGTGTACCTTGGTCCTAATTACACTTTTCTGTATTTGTTTTTGTAATAGTTGAAATCATTTAAATAACATGTTAAAATAAATATATGTTGTATATAACAACATAAAGTACTTAGTAAAAATATTTTTAGTCACTTTTTGCAAGTAATTAAGAAACTAAAAATTGAAAAGTCAAAATAGGTCCGAGGTAACCCACCTTCCCCTATGTATATCCAAGACAAATCTTACAAAAAGCTTATTAAATTGAAATATAACTCTAGTACAGTGGTTCCCAACCTGGGGGCGATCGCCCCCAAGTGGGCGATTTGTGCTACAAAGGGGGCAATAAACAGTTGGGGGGCGATGAGTATTCAAAGGGAGAAATTTAAAATATTACTGTACAGTAGAACCATTCTCTAAACACACCCAACCAATCAATTTTTACTATCAACTCTCTTAAATTATCTAGAATTCAGTTTAAAGATCTTAATTTTTTCACTTTTGTTCTTTAAAAAATGTTGATTAGTAAGTGTTGAAAATATACATTTTATTATTTTAAATTTAACGGTGACCATCTGAAGCTGCTTTGGTTGTTTTTATATATGGTGCAGTAAGTGTTTAAAATAATATAACTGCTTTATTCGTTACATTTTATCTCAAATTATAATTATACATAACATCAAAATTAAAGGAGGGCGATGGGTGGTAGTCAACCTAAAGTGAGGGGCGATGATTCAGAAAAGGTTGGGAACCACTGCTCTAGTATATTAATTTCCTTGGAAAGAGGCACGGAAAACAAAAGGAACCACGGTCAGCTCTAACTCTATCTCATCCTCGCTTTTTCAATATAAACAAAATACTCCAATCGTGGTATCTATCACTTCCACTTCAGAACACACAAAGACTTCTTAAAAGTAGCGTCAGAGAATCATCTTATCTAAACAGGAACAAAGATGACTACAGTGAATGACCCAAGTCACTTGGGTTTGGTACAATGTCTTAGCGTTTTTCGCAGTTCAATCTAAAAAACGATCTATTATATAACTGGATAAACTTCCCAATATTAAGGAAACACTACCTTCAACTGATACCTAAAGACAACTATTTTACTTACTATTTCTCCTCTAACTTTAACATTAGTTTTTAGGATGCATGGATGGTTTAATGGCGCAAGGGCATCATTGGCCATACTTCACCACATTAGTTTATAGATTGTTTAATGCTCCTTTAGAACTTTATCACTATCATTTAGTTTTAAAGGTCTAAGCATTTCACCAAAGTATGTCGCTCTTTTATTTTCGGCATGTGCATTTTGCTTGAACCACATTTTGAGATTCTTTACCACTACGAAACACACTTCCAGTAACATACAGGGTGATCACTATGTTCAACGAAATTCTATAAAATATAACTTTTTACACCTCAGGGTAATGTGATGTGACCAGAGACATTGCATAGAATAGACTTATTGGCAAACCTAAAAAGGCAACTTTGTGGTCACGTGACTTGCTATCAAGGTACGTGCCGGGTACCATTCCCTTTCGATCATCCATGTCCATGGCCAAATCTAAAAGGGCCCTTTCATAAGTCATTTCAATTATTTTTTATTAATTTCATCGAACATATGACAAATCATCCACCAAAAAGGTTTTTTTATCATAAAAAAAGCGATCATGTCTTCACTTGGCAAACTGTATTTTTTCATTAGTTTTTTGGTCGTAGTCACGTGACTTGCTACCAAGGAACGTGACGGGTATAATTCCCTTTCGATCATCCATGTCCATTGGCAAACCTAAAAGGGCCCTTGCATAGTATGTAACTTGGCAACAAGTCACGTGTGTTTACCAAGTCATTTAAGTTATTAATTATTAATTTGATCGAACGTATGAAAAATATTTGCCAAAAAGTTTTTTTTTGGGAGCATAAAAAAGCGATCATGGCTTCCCGTGGCAACCTGTATTTTTCCATTAGTTTTTCTCCGGCATCATCTCCTTCTTATTTTAGCTCCGTGACCAACCTTTTTTCTATTGGATGCTCCGGCGTCTATTCCATTTAGGTCGTTGGCAGCACCCCACTACACCCACTTTCTGTCCAATGAAGAAAAATGGCAGAAGACAGAAGAAGAAGAACACTACTAAGGGCAGTTGGGGGATTTTTAAAAGTCCTCCATGTTGCCAGCCAAATAAATATTCCATCCGGGATGTCTTTTGGCTGCACATTACTGAGCAGGGGAGGATTGCGGACGATTTGTCACAGACCACTGTTTAGTATGCAGCTGTCATCAGGTTCTGGTGTTAGATGACAGCTGCCAAAGCCCGCGACGCATTGTTTGCGCGTCTTTTGTCTTTGCCCACTTGGCTTCTGTTTCGGAAGACGATGTCGCTGACGTTTTCAGTTTTTTGTTGTTGCAAATTTTCATTTCTGATTGTCGTAAACTGTCAAGAGTTTAAAATGAGAGAAGAAAATTAGCTATAACACTCTACTAATTCTCCAAGGATACGATTATAAGTACTTGTTTTAAGTTTGAATGTCAGTAAAAAAACTACAAAATGAAAATACAGACATTTTCTTTAAAGATTTGGAAGTTCATATTAAGATCTCAGTGTTTTCCATCTTGTTATTATCTGTGCTATGAAATGCGCGAAAGGTCCACCATACACTTTATTTTTTTAAATAAACCTTTATTTGAAGGATTCGAAGGTTTAAGTGTCAAAAATTGATCAAAGTTTAAAATGAGACATTATTGCGTAGCTAATTTCACAATTGTTTGTCCAAGAGACAGATTGTTTTGCTATAAAAATCTTTTTAAGAAAATCCCAAGGAGGACAGGTTTTAATCAACCCTTTAAAAAATAATATCTTTCTTAAATTCTAACTAACAACGGTTTTAATATGTTCAATTTTGTTTCAAAGAGCTTCAAAGAATACAAGAATTAATTAGTTTCCAGCCCTTTCATTGGCGGCTTCGTATAGGAATTTTTCAGGATTAATGTGATAACAGAAATGCCGAATGAATAAATTATATCTAGGACTCAATTGGCGAATCAATGTCACGTGGGAACAGATTACCAATCGGAATACCGATCGAAGAAAGTGCAGGAAGGACTACGTCACCTTGAAACAAGCCAATTGGATTTCCGTCAAAAGTCGCCAATAAGCGGATCGGACTCTATATCTTAGTTATACTTTGGAGAATGTGGGTTTTGCAACTAGACACAAGTTTTAGTCCTCCAACCTTTCATGGACCATATTTTGAATCGTTGTGAGACAGCTTGTACAAGCGATTGCATAAAAGCAAAGATATCATTTATTTATATATTTATGGAAGAGGAACTTTGACGATATATTTAAAAGTTCCCATCTTTAAGAAAATAAAAATAATGGGATGTTTTAGAGCAGGGGAGGGGAACTTTTTTAAAAAAGAACATCTTAAAAAGCCCCTTTTTGCTTCTGAGTGCCTCGCATACGTAACTAGTTGTCCGGGCCGTACAAAAGCACCCAAGTTCGTTTTTTAATAAGGACTGACGTTTGATATGCAAAAGAGACGGAGGAGGCTCGAAAGAACACAGAGTGAAGAAGTGAAGAAGGGAAAAAATGTAGATAAATACTGAGAGGGAGGTAGAGAGGCAACTCACGGCATTAATGATATACTCCGACCGCCAGATGGCGCTATTTGACACGCATCGCCATATTGGTGGTGGTGAAATGTCATTAAGTGTCCTCCTGGTGTGTAAAATAAGGTTGCATTGTTGTTCTCTGGAGAGGCTAGTTTGTTCCTGTTTTTGTTCTTTACTGAAAAATTACCATGTAATAATTAATCCAATAAAAAGTTTTTTATTAACAACATTGAGAGATAAAGATTTAAATAAATATCGTCTTTTATTAATAAAATAATAAAAAAAGTCACTATTGGCGCCTTAGTAACTTAAAACGAATTGTTAGGAACACAATTAACAATTTTATACGAAGCACATACATTAAAAAATATAACCAAAGAGAGGAAGAGTCAAGAAAGTAAATGAACATTACGAAATATTTAATGATTGTTAAAATCGTGAATTTCATGTATTGTTAGCTGTATTAGCTAATCAAGATTAAATGTATCAATCATTCTTATGAGTTGTTGGTCTCGAGGTTACAACCGAGATAGCTTAAATAATGATCGATATAGAGTGGCAAGTAATATCAAAAGTAAAATGAGATGAAAAATGCACAATGTATAAAATGCTTATTGATACACAAACAAATACAGAATTCATGTTAAAAATGTAAAAACTTTAGTACGAGGATTTCCTAAAAATGCTGACATTGTCAAATCTAAAATGGTTTACATCGTATATTTAATAAGGAATGTAATCTGAACCACATAGCTCCGCATCCTAGTCGTCAGATCTTCGGTCTCTCAGCAAGAAGGTTCCGGGCCCAAGACACGTCCTAAACTTTATTTAGACACTAAAAAAGTACACTGGATTTATTGAATACATTAGGCGCGATTTATTGAGCCACCGAATCCATGGATTGAAGAGCAAACTAACCAATTTTTCCCTCTTGGGGGGCGCAGTATGGCCTTAGATGCCCTTGCGCCATAAAACCCAAACATCCATCCAAACATCCCTCTTGGGGATTTTCTCCCAGACAGAACCGGAATTGCAGGGTTCATTGGGTGGTTTCTCAAACCCTCCAATGAAGGAGGGTCTGATGTTTCATACCATGGATTCGGCCACAGACTATCATTTGGGTTAGAAATGCTGCTTGACCTATCTTCCCCTAATGGGGATTTTGGCATTCCATGGATTCGATGGCTCATGTAAACGAGCCTATTGAGACAGATGTGCTCGTTAAATCTTGAGTCCTGACACAGCGAACTTAAAACAACAGAGTTAAAATAATCTATTGACATCGATCTAACATCCCAGTGTAAAACCGCTGTGGGAGGGAGGGGTATATGCAAATGTCACATTTCGCTATTGCTGGCACAGATGCTGCTGTGGTTTCATTATTCTAACGGTTATGAAAAGATTTCGGGAGGGGAAGGTAAATATTGGTATGCATAAAAATTACCTTTTTGATGCGCCGAGGGAGAGGCCGAAATGAGAAAACTAAGATCTTTGATCAAATTTTCGAGTACTTTTTGTTTGGGATCTTGGGGGTGCCTTCAAAGGAGATTGGACTTTTTTTCTTTGGAAGTGGTAAGGAACAGACGTATTCATAAAAGTTTTTTAATTGTACTTTATAAGTGGAAGTCAGCATTTGGAATATTTTTAGTGAGTAAATTAGATTTTTTATTTCTGTTTGTGCAGTAATGAGTAGAATAATGAATGAAATTACGACTTAATTATTTGTTTGGTTTTATTAATTGATGCAGAGCAAATATTACAAATATTCAGTTGAATATATAAATAAATTTTATTTAATTTCATCTGTATTGATTGCAACTATTCATTGTTTGTAGTTGTACAAAATAGATATTAGTTTTTGTTGCCTTAATTTTTACAGTTAATTTTAACATAAAGAAGTATAAGTGAGCGCAACTAATATTGAATGTGGAAATATTTATATATTTATATCGAACATTCATATTTACATAAGTCTAATAGTTTTTATTTTTTCGTAATATGCGCATAAAATTTTCATTCCCAATTAAACGCATTCCAGTTGATCGAACATAAATATAAATATTTTCTTTAAACATTCGATTTTCAAAGTATTTTCTTTGCGTTTTTCTAATCTCATACGATTTGATCTACAATATAAAAACGAAACCACAAAAGCTTCGACTTGGCTACATAAAAATGTCTTACCATAAGAAAATATAATAAATTGCCCATAGAAATTTTATGCCTTTTCATTGTAAACAAAAATACTCTTTTTCTAGATACAAATTGAACGTTTTTCACTTTTATTCTCCCAAAGAACCCTACTAAGAAAATATCCCTTAAACGTAGAACACCATAACTGAAGAAAAAAATTGCGAAAAAACTTATCCTGTCCTATATTTGCCCAACTTTTCCGCATCCTATTTCTCTCTCTGAATAACATTTCCTATATAAGGCAATACTAAAGAAATCTAATTTTTCAGCAATGACTTTGAACCTTGGCAAACTGACCCGCACCCTGGGGACCATTTCCCTACCAAGTACTCCTGGGGCTTTAAGTCATATATTTATATGTATATAGAGGGGGAGGGGACCAGCACGGAAAAGCCATCGGCTCGGAATCGTATGCGTTTTCTGTGCCTTTGCAGTCACGGAATTTAGGCATTACGGATGAGGTACAACGCGGTGTTTGCTATCCTGTTTTCGTTTCTGGCAGTCCCCCTCACGTCCTATTACCATTCCGTTGGGTTCTAGGGAATAGTGGGGTGTTGTCACGGTTGAATATTCTATTGTTTTTCCGGAATGCAGTAGGAAGTGTTCTTATAGTGTCTATGTGTGCAAATATCGTTTTTTTGTTTTGGTAGAAAGTGATGGATAGTTCTTGTTTTGGTTCGAATGTAGTTGAAATGTATGCAATCAATACCAGTTCCATGTATGCAATCAATCAATTTTCGTAACACATAAAGCTGATCCGTAAAAAAGTTTAAATAGATAATATATTTCGATGGTTTATTTTAAACTGCATTTATATCTCTTAAGTTCGACAAAACAATCGATATAGTTGACCAAGTATGCAAAATAGTGGGGTGCTGTCACTGTTGAATATTCTATTGTTTATCTGGAATAAAATGGGAAATGCTCTTATAGTGTCTGTGTGTGCAAATATCGCTTTTTTTGCTTTGGTAGAAAGTGATGGATAGTTCTTGTTTTGGTTCGAATGTGGTTGCAATGTATGCAATCAATACCAGTTCCATACATGCAATCAATCAATTTTCGTAGCACTTTAAGCTGATGTGCAAAAAAATTTAAATAGATAACATAGTTCGATGGTTTATTTTAAACTGCGTTTATATCTAATAAGTTGGACAAAACAATCGATGTAGTTGACCAGATATGCAAAATAGTTGAGTGTTGTCACTGTTGAATATTCTACTGTTTATCTGGAATTGGATAGAAAGTGTTCTTATAGTGTCTATGTGTGCAAATATAGCTTTTTTTTTAGTTTGGTGGAAAGTGATGGATAGTTCTTGTTTGGTTCAAATGTAGCTGAAATTATGCAATCATACCAGTTCCACGTATGAAATCAATCAATTTTCGTAACACATAAAGCTGATCTGGACAAAAAATTTAAATAGATAATATAGTTCGATGGTTTATTTCAAAATGCATTTATATCTCATAAGTTAGACAAAACAATCGATGTAGTTGACCAGATATGCAAAATAGTGAAGTGTTGTCCCTGTTGAATATTCTATTGTTTATGTGGAATAGAATAGGAAATGTTATCATAGTGTCTATCTGTGCAAATACCCCTTTTTTGTTTTAGTAGAAAGTGATGGATAATTATTGTTTAGGTTTAATTGTAGCTGCAATGCATGTAATCATCCTAGTTCCAGATATGAAATCAATCAATTTTTGCAAAGGATGAATGTTTGCCGTCATTTAAATTCTTTATAAATGGATAATATAGTTTGATGGTTTATTTTAAACCAGTTATAGTAACCAACAATATTTTTTATTATGTTTCAAACTATATTGATATCTCATAAGTTGACAAAATAATCATTGTAGCTGACCAGATACGCAAAACGGCAGAGTGCAGTTTCTGGAGTATTCTATCGGTTTTATAGTATAGATTAGGGAGTGATCTTATTATATCTATGTCAATGCAAATACAGCTTTGTTTTATCTGAAAGTGATAAAGGTTCTTTGTTAGTTTTGGCTTGATTATAGTGCCGTTCCAATGTATGCAATCAATGACAGTTCCATATGTATGCAGTCAATAAATTTTCCAGACGGATAACACTATTCTGTAAAAAAAAATTTGAATGATGTTATAGTTCGATAGTATGTTTAAAACTACATTGATATATAACCAGTTAAATGAAATAATTTATGCAACTTATGGAGATATGTAAAATGACGGAGTGTTGTCATTCCTGAATATATTCTTTCTATTCTCGCCCCGGTGGCGCAATCGTTACAATGCTAGCCTTTGGAGCTGCTGGAGACGGGTTCGAATCCCGTTCTGTCATGGATGTTTGTGACCGTCAATACATGTTGTTATTTGTCTATGTATTTGTGTTGCCCTTTCTTTGTGTGTTTCTTGTGCTTGTAAAAACTCTTTCTGCGTCTGTCCCACTTGACGAAAGCTTATAAGCGGTTCTCTGAACAAGCACACAAACTGGAATATATATGTACCTACCACATCTTTCTATTTTATCGTTATGATTCTATTGTTTCTGGAATAGAATAGGTAGGAGTCTACAAGTACAAATGCAGTTTCTCGTTTCCTTGGGAAGTGATGGTTGGTTCTTGGTTCAGGTTAACTTGCAGTGCGATTGTTGTACAAAGTGTGTTCGAAAAAATCGGTGATTGGTCTAATAATTCAAAAATAGCGCCGGTTAGGATCTTGCACTAGCGCAGACGCAGTGAAAGAAATGTCATCTAGAGAATGTCACTGCGTTTGCTTTTGTGCAAGATCCTAAACGGCGTGGTTTCTGAATTAATTAGACCAATAACCGAACTTTTCGAACACACCTTGTTCATGTAATAAATACCATTATCAAGTATGTAGATACTTATCAAGTATGTAGATACTATGAAAACTAAATTTACTTCAATAAAACTTCGAGACGGATTGTTTCCTTTGAGAGGAATTTATCGAAAACATTCGCAATTTCTTATTTTCAATACACATCTTGAATATGTTTTTTGTATGTATCTACATAGAACACAAATGAAACGTAAACCTAACGTTGTAATCGAAACACAGCCGAGAAAAACCATAAAATAGCTGCTTCGTGAAGAATATACAGAATTTTGAGTGAATGAAAATATCTGAATCCGGAAAAAAAAAAACATCTTTGTTAAAACAATAAACGATGAACTTTGTTGAACAAACTTTGGTAAACATTTGGACTTTGTTTCAAAAACTTTGTTTCGTAAACGAGGAAAATAGTGGGGCGTAGAATAGGCATTGTTATGGTATTTAAAAAAAAATCGTTAAAATGGTTTTTGGCACGCACGATTGTTTTTCGCCAAACTTAGCAAATGCACTTTATAGCATAGGATACATAGTAGAATTTCTTCTATCACCATACATTTCAGTCTTAAATTATATTTTATTTTACTAAAATGCAGTCACCTAGCTAGTTTAGTGGTTTCGACCATCGCTTGCAAAGCGAGTGGGCCCGGGTTCGAATCCCGGGTAAGGCATGGATATTTGTGTTGTCCTGAGTATATGCGGAGAACGTGCTCATTAAATCTATGGGTACGAAAGTCCCGCAGTCGGTCATAGCACAGTTTATCATGGGTGCAGGTCGTCTGCAGAAAATTACCCCTTCCCTCCGTGCGACATGCCTAAATTGAGGAGGTGGCGCCATCTCGGAGTAGAAGTCAGACATCCACCCTCTCATGGGTACTCAAAGCCCTGTGGCAACGAATGCAACTGCAACCCTCTCGTCTTCCAATCTACGGCCAGGAGGCACACGACAACAACAACTAAAAAGCAAGCAAGTTGTTCTTCAAATATAAAATTCGTGCACATTTCAACTGATTTCAAGCAATCCTTCTACTTCAGGAGTCTCCTTCTGCAGTACCTTCAACATCGTAGCTTAAAGAGATGGTCTAATAGAATAACTAATGTAACACAATTTTCCTAAGGCTTAAAGTCATTAAATAGTTAAAACTTCTTTATTTAATCCTAAAAATTAATTATTCTGTTTCTCAACCAGTGAAGTATTCCATTGACATTTGTATTTTCAACTTTATAGTACTCTGTGAAGTAGTCATGAACTCTTTCATCCGGATAGTAAGTTTAATATTTGTATTTCCTGTTCTTAGTGTGATTTAGAGACTAGGCATCATTATCACGCATTCCTACGGTTATATAAAATAGATTAGGGAGTTGTCTTATAGTATCTATGTCTGTGCAAATATGGCATGAGAGTAACAGCATGGACAATGAATTGCACAGAATTGGAAATGGTATCCCACCGTATCATAACAAAAATTCTATCATAACAAAAATGTGAGGATAAATATTCTTAATTTTGATCAGTAATTTATTTATAATGCTTAGCTATATTTTTTAATCAATTTAATAGTTTCTGTTTTTCTCAATTTGGAATGGCCGATAATCTACGTTTGAAGATATGACTTTAAGTTTATGCCTCTTAACAGGCATGTTTCAGGCCTTGAGTGATAACCAAAATGTTAAATGAAAAACATTGTTCCTCTAGCCCTGATTTGTGAATCCGTGTCACTTGGAAACGAAGCATCAATCGGAGAACTGAGTTAAAGACGGACAGGAATGAATAGAGGAAGGAATAACTCCAATATCGTATATTGTCCTTCATTCAACTTCACTTTTTTATAGAAATAAATGACTGATACTTGTAATCAAAGGCTGAAAACTGTTATTTGGATCGTGTTCTATCGGACCAGGTCAGTTTCAGAACTAATTAACGTGCTTATTGTTTATGGGGAGGTTTTAAAAAAGTCCTCAAATGGGGACGTCCGGTCGCAAGAATTTAAACCATATTACACTGGTTATCTGGGCTTGTTTAATGTTCATAAACCTCGACTTACACCATTCCTCCTTAATCTCCATTCCCAGCATGAGATCTAAACCTGGTGGCGACTCGCAGCGAGCCTGGAAAGTGGTCACGATACATTATGCATCTCACTGCGACAAATCTGCCCGTGTATAATTAAATCTCGGCGTCTCTGCGAGTTGTTTAATAGTTCCGGGGCCATGCCAACAACTAAAAGACCTTTTTTTCTTCCACTTTCTTTCATATCCGTTGCTAAAAGTCGGCGCAGAAGATGAAGAAATGCTTTCTGACGTGATCCTGAAATGTTATGTCTGAGGAGCTTTGTCAGGTTTCTTGGGTTGAGTGGTGTGACATGTCGGTTTTGTCGAGCTATAAACCGGATGTTCGTTATTGTTGAAGTCGTGTTATGGAGTCGTTTTGGGTTTTTGGGCGCGGTTTTTGATTGCTGTGTTTAAGTGTAAGATTGGTTCTTGTAGTTTTTTTGTTAGTTTGGTATTTTTTGGGAAATTTTTGCTTTCGGTCTATGAGAGGTTAATAAAATGTGAAATTTATTTTCATTTAGTTATCAAAGCAATTCCCTCCGTGCCTTGAAAAATGTGTCCAGCAGAATGCTTCAATGATTATTCAGTGTAAGTGGATGATTGATTCTCGAATATTTTTATTAATGGTGTGTTGTATTTTTGTAGAAAAATTTTAGTTTAGTTTATGATTGAATCATTAAAGGACTTAAGATTTTGATTTGTTGAAATTAATTTACATTTAGCACCCAACTAAATACGTTTTTTCCCTCTTTTCTTTGTTTCATATCGGTTTGGCTGCTCTCTACATTTACTCGCCATAGAAATGTAACTGATGCCTTGATACTAATCTAATAGGTCTGAAACGCTTTGTCAAGGATGTTTCTTTTGGTTTAGTGGTGTTGCATGCCAGGTGTTTTTTTGGGCGGACGTTCTTTATCATTAAAGTCGTGTTTTGGAGTCGTTTAAGTTTTGTATCTCTGTACCTGTGTACCTGTAAGTGGAGAAATAGTTTTTATTGTTTCCTGACGTGTTCTTTAGGGATTTGTTGGTAAATTTTAGTTAAGAAAAATGAAAGTTTAGATTTTTATATTTTGAAATGAAATCCTCAGCAGTTTTTTTTTATTATCGGTTTATTAAACTTCATGTAAAAAATACCATCGTTATATCTTTTTAATGCATTTTTATAAGTTCTAAAAACGAAACTATTTAAATATTAATTATTTTTGGTACTAGAACATAATATGTTATCATTTAATTGTAGAATGTAATCAAATGTCTAACTTAATTTAAATTTAAATTTTTCGTATTAAATATTCGTTTATTATTTCTAATTATTTGATCTTATATTACTATTTGTATTTTTTTTATCAACCAACCAGTAGAAAGTGTTCAGTATCTGGCACATCATGTATCTATTTTATTATTTGTGTAACAGAAAGGTCCTTCCTATACACTTTAAATATATGTATAAAGAGTGTCTGACTCTATAAACGGGCAATTCAGCAACACTGAAACTCAAACACTTTACATTGGCGTTAACTCACAAATCCCTCTCTATCGAGTAAAAATTCCTTCCGACACGGAAATCCCAGATTCAATTTTCAAAGAGGTTATCAGACTTCATCCAAAGGAAAATAAAGTTCCCATCTTTAGAAGCCGGTTCATCTTCAGAGAGATTCTAGGAATTGGGTTGAAAAAGATGTTACTAACAATATTTGTTCTCGCTTAAAATGGGCCCTTAAAGTGAGTATAACCTCATAAACAAAATCCCACACATACATTCTTTTTTAAAATTTATTTTTTTAGAAAATTATATATTTAGTCGCCGGTAGTTTTGAAGAAATTACGTACAGCATTTGTTTAGGGGCATGTCAGTTTAGTAGAAATTAAGGTTTTTATCAGTAATAATTTAATATTTTTGTGCGCTGTAAATAAACAAACTAACTTAATCAGATTTCTTTGTAAGTAATGACTCATTCTAGCATTTCTTTTAAATGAAAAATGTCTTATAAACTTACCCCTCACAAAAGTTTTTTGAAAGACCTTTGAAACCTTTGTATTACGCTATTTTTTACGAATAAACGACATATACTTGCCAGCTGCTTTGGTATTGGTAATTTTCAAAAGTTTGAACATTATCAAGAAAAAATCTAAAAAGAAGCTGTGAAGTGAGTTCCATGCACGTGGAATTGCTGCATTTGTATAAAGACCTCTGGAATGAATAAAACAATGACATGGATGGTATTGGATGGATTACTGGAAATATTAAGAAAGCTCGACCGATGCCAGATACCCTGTGTTATTTATTTGGCTTCCTCTCTATTTTTGAGGATGCTTTTGATAAATTATCCATGTTTGTCTAGAGCTTTATGCTATCAGTTAGCAAAAACATTCTAAACGTGGCGTTGTTGTACTGTACTTGCGATCAGCCATTTGGCTGGAGCTTGGCTTGTCTCACATTTTAAGATACGTTAGTACTAGGGTATATGTTTAAAGTTGGTTGGTGTCATGTCCTCTATTGGATTATAACTTATGGTGTGTTTGACCAGTCTTTGCCCTCGTTACAGATCGTCCCCCTTAGAGTAGTTTAAGAGATGAAAGTCTGCAGCTACTGCAGGGCAGTTAAAATCATGATGAAGTTTTACGTCAGGACAGTTGCCACAGTCTGATTTTTTTCTGGTCCCACTAGTAGAGATTTTCATGTTTTTAAGATGTTTCATCCTTAGTCTGATGAGAGTGGTGGCTGTCTTCCTGTCGATGTCAAGATTAGGTATTTGATCATGTGGTTTGCTTTTAAAAAGGGTGAAAAATCTTGATCTTGCAGAAGCATTTCAGTAATATAGTATATACATCGACGGAGAAGCCTAATCAAACTCAATTTTTACGCCAAGTTCAAGTACAAAATATCAGTTACATTTTTCTCAAACTGTGCTTCCGACCTGGGAGGTATTCTAGGGAAGGGTTTGAATGAAACACAGCACCCAATTTTCTTCCGTACCGTATGACGCACGTCTTACGTCTTGAAATCTTCCCCACCTTCGCCGTGTTGGCGAAGATTGGGTAAAGAGATTAGATCTTCTATTTTGTCGGCGGTGGAACACTTGACAAAAAAAATCATCCTAGTACGGTCTGATTATTTTTTACCCGATGATATTTGGTCTATTTTTTTTATTTGATTTGCTGGGGAATGGGGTTATTCAATGAAATTATATTAATAAAAAAAAAACAATGCCATTGTAAACAGCTCCAAATAATTTAATATTCTATCGATTTTTTGTTATTTTTTTTATTGTTTTTATATTAATATTATTTGGTGAAAGAAAATATAAAAGTAAAGGTGTAATCACTTTTTTTTAACTGTGTGTACATCTCAAAAGTTTTGGTGAAATTTTTGTCTTGGTTTAAGTACACTGTGAAAACAAGGGAGTATTTTTACTTATTATTTTGGTGTTAGTGCCGAAATAAGTGTTATCATTAATTTAAAATGGTTTTAATATGAACTAGAACTTGCAGTAAATACAAACCCCTAGAACTTTTTGCTTGTAATATCGTTCTGAAAGAAGTTATTTGACCTATTAAGTATGTATGAACTTTTGTGTTTAACAAAAAAAAAATGTGAAAAGCAAATAAAGTGTTTTTAAAGTTTTGTTTATGAAATATTCATTGAAATAGTATCCGATAATGTCACCATCTTAAAAATGTAATATTTTATTAAAAACGCTAAAGAAATATATGGGAAAATATCTATTTCAGTTCATACTTCTAAGGTCAAATACATGTTCAACAAATATTTTAATTTGATATTTTATGGCAAATAAAATACTTTTTATTCGAAAATTATAATTTATTTTAAGCTTGGGGTGTTTCTATTCCTCCAAAGGATTTCTTGTTTTTACAAACTATAAGCTTTATTTTTTTAAAAAAAATACATACATTGTATCAAAAACTGATTATCTAAGCAATAACATTAAAATTTGATTACGAGCATAAAGTGAAATTTACTTTCAAATATCTTTTATTTAAAATATTTTTCGTACTTAAATAGGTTTTAAAGTAAAATGAGCTTGGATGGCAGTAACACAATAAGGCAGCTTTCATTTAACGTTGGGTTCAAGAACCTTTCAATTAATGAGGAACACGAGAAAATGCTTAGCTATTTACTTTTTTAATGGGCAAAGAGACCGTTTTATTAGCTGGTAGGAAAATTGCCAATTTGGATATTTTTCGAATTATTAAAAAAATGAAATAATAATTATTTAATTTTAGAAAATATTTCCTGATATAAAATAGTTATTTAAGAAATATATTTTTGGAAGTGCTTATTTTTAAATTTTCGTTGAGATATTGAACTCTCCAACATTAAGGTTTTGTGGTAATTACTTTTTTATGATGATACTTCAAAATGCCTTTCGTTTCAAACTTTTGAAATTTCGATGAAGTGATTAAAATTTCTTTTTTTCAATGCATTCTATTAAGAACATACTTTTCTCATACTACAATTTGTATTTAATTTGTGCAATCTGCTTCCTTTTGTAATTTTAATAAAAGTGAAACTTCGTTCCAAAATGTTATCAACAAAATACCAAAATATTTAACCTAAATGCGACAATAAATGTTATAATGTTATTTAAAAATGACACCAGTTTTTTTATGATTGCTAATTGTATATAAGTTCGCTGTGAGTAGATTTTCTCTAATCTTAAAAAATATAATTTTCTTTGTGTTCCTTAAAAACACTCCAATTAATTGATATTTATGAAATTTAACATTTCTGTCACAGATTGTTTTATAAATTAACTTAAATAGTTTTTGTTAAAAATTTTTGTAAAAAACACACAAGACACTGATTTCATACCATTTTACAAGACATTTATTAATAATATTACTACAAGCTTTCGTTCCTCTACAAATGATCTGTACAATAGAGTGCAATGTATTTAATGATTGTACAGGATGCCCTTTTGCTCCAAATATTTTACTCAAAATCTTCCAGAGGCTTGTAAATATATTCCTGCACGTGTTTGGTTGTTACAAGAGTGGTCATTGTTAAAGTTGCAATCGAATATGTCAGAAAATGGGAAAAACAGTAAAGATAGACTTTGAATGTGAAATTTGGTTATCTTGGAGTATGATATTCTACTTGGTAAAAAGCAATGGGGTATCTGAATAGCAGAGCAATGAATATTTTTAATCGAAATTATTTAAATAATTGCCCTAATTATTACCATTGTCCTAATTTTATATGAATCCATACGTGGGAACTTTTTTTTCTATTGAAGCCTGTTAAAATTAATCATTTTTCAGACTAGGCATATTACCGAGAACTGAGAGTCATTTTATTTTGTGATACCTACTAAGCAGCTGTTGACGACACTCAGATTTCAGAGATCTCAGATTGCAGTAAATCTGATCTCTGTGTAGATGCTGAATTATGCCGAAATTTAATTTTGCCGAGAGAACCCAAGCCAAATGGGTCTTCAAAGGATCTTTTCATTACATGCCGCATAATCAGTTGTAACATAATCAATCCTTATAAACTCACTGATATGATATCCTAATCATTCTATGAATTCATGATTCCATTCCATATGGGACACTATTTTTATAAACACATGAATTCATAAGGGCCCATAACCAATCCTTATGTTTTTAATCAATACTTACCTATGTTCCTTAATTAGTCCTTAACTCGTTAATCCATAAGGGAACAAAATTAATTATGAACTTTTAAATTCATGAGGACATGGTTCTCTATAATTATATCATTTTGCGGATTTTTGTCTTTATTTAATTGCTCCATTATTGAGTTATTTAATTTTTCGTTGACCTTGGTTAAGAAAAATGCCATTACGATTTCTTACTGCAACCAAATAAATCATCATTATGAATTTACCAACTTGGTTAATATTGCAGCTGAGTTGATAAGCAACTTTAATTATGACCACACTGTAAAATTTAATATCTGACCACCGCTTGTAGCTTTCTGATTACAGGAAATGAGATCCCACATGATTTTCATAAAGTCGTTTGATTAATTTGGGACGATTAAAATCTTTTATAGCAACAAATGGTATAATGAAGTTTATAACTTCTGTTTATTAAATTTGAATATTTAAAATTTGGTTTTTATTCACAATATAAATCGCATATAAGATTTTTTATAGTGTTTTCATAACATTGGATTTTTAAGAGTAATAAAATCTTTGACCGGTATCGAAATATTTAGAGAAAAGAATGACATTTGAGTGTAAAGAATTACTTTATACTTACATTTGTTTCAATTTAAAGTGTTTTTATAAACTTTCTTTTAAAATTGGTTTATTTTTGTGTAATAGAATTACTGTGTATTTGAATATAAATTTAATCAACGACAATGGACAAATAATCGTTATTTATAAAATGATTAATAAAATTCAAAAAGGTCATAAAAGCTAATAAAGCTTTTAAAAACTATGTAAATTATTTATTAATAATTTGGTATTCATTCAAATTTGGTTAAGGTATTGGATCCCATTTCCTTTTAGAAACTTTTCGAATACGCTGTGCTGTGTAATCTAACATCAATCCCATGAATCAAACGTAAACACACATAAAACAACTCAAGAATTTCAAACGGTGTTAAAAGCTTAAAACAAAATATAAGAAATGTGTATTTCAAATCAGTTGTTTACGCTCGATATGACACATAATCTTGAATATTATATTCTATTACTATTATTTGGAAAAAATTAAAGGGTACCTGCATTTATTTGTGTTAAGTGCATGAATCAATGCAATTTAAGTCATTCCTAAGCAAGAATTTTTAGTTCTTTACTTGAGTAATAAAATATGTTGTTGAAAAAAAAGCAAAGTCCGATTTAATCTTGTGAATGTTATAAGGTGAATGAATTATGTTCAGTTATCCAATAAATAATACTAAACATAACTGATATATGCTAATGCCAGTTATTCTTATTATAAATGCCAACATATTGCATACAAGGTAAAATATTAAGGAGTTTTTTCCAAGATTATGTGTCGAATACAATTCACATTATAAATAGAAAATAACATAAATAGCTAATATAAGCACCGAAAATTCAAATATCGGAATATGAGCTTATACAGTAGGTATTCAGTAAGTACTGAATGTTTTTCTCAATAATTTAGGACACGTAAAAACACGCTAAGTACAAAAATTTAACAATCTTAGTATATACACTAGTATGATACAAGTGAGTAAAACATAAGGTTTATAAGCATAACAGTGATATGTTTTGAACACAAATGCACAGGTTAGATGCCTAGTGTTTTTGTTATTGCTTTACAAAAATGATGTAAATTGCATAGTTTTTTTTAAAGATTAAGTTTAGAAACAGAAACGGCGATTTGTTTTTCACTGGATTTTCAGAATCGAAATACTTTAATTTATTTTCAAAACTGACATATTTTTTTTGTGTGAGAGTGTTTTCAAATAATAATAAATATTAATTTAGTTTTTATTAACTTAAAATATTATTTGATTTTTTTGAAAATTTTAAAGCAAAAACAATTTTTCATATTAAAATTAAGCTTATAAAATAGTAGTAGTGAAGCACAGGAAAAGAATTAAATTTAAGATAAACATTTGACTGTTTTTAATCTGATTAATTTAAATTACTTATATAGATAAAAACTAGAAACACTTTATTGGATCTTTTCATTTTAAGAAAATGTTAATAAAATTTTCAGGACCATTGAAATAATTTTTAAGCATGTATTCGATACAGAGTGATGTAATTTAAATGTACATTAAAATACAATAATTTTTTATTAAAGAATACATTAAGAGACATGTTTTAAAAGTTGAAATAGTTGTATAAGAAATTGTTCATTAAATGTCAAATATATGGTTAGATATTTTTTTAAATTTTGCTGAAGATTATTCATGTTGAATAACTAATCATATAAAAAAAACTTTATGTCTTTAAATTTTGCAAAAAATTCGAATGAATGTTAGGAATACATTAAAAAGTTTCTTAGAAACATTAAAATTAATAAGGTTTTGTAAATAACTAAATGGAGTTTTTTTATTCGATGTAAAAATCAAAGTTATGAAGTCAGAATTTGCGTTTTCGTTAATTTTTATGATGTTTTAGCCAGATTAAAAACTTCATTTGTACTCTAAAATCTTTTCAAAAGACCAGAGTTCTCCGCCAATATTGAAAGAACTAATTCAGGGAAAAATGGTCCCTTTTATATAAAATACATTTGCTACAAAACGCACGCTAAAAATCTGAAACATCTAACAGTTACTTATCAATCACATTTCAGATAATGCATTGAGCTTCAAAAAGTTGTCTAAATTTTGTATTGGTAGGTTAAGAGAAATTTTTACGCGATTGCTAAATAATTAACATTACTTATTACATAATATTTCAATTATCCATGTGAGTTAGCAGATCAAAAGACATGTTTAAAATAATTTATAAAGGATACAATGCAAAAAATATAGTTAAATAATACGAAAAAGACATTAATATTGCACTTTTTAAATTGAAAATTTATACACAAAAGTATTACAAAAAGGTTACCGCATTAGTACCAATATTACAATTGAATAGAATATTTACAAGAAAGCGTAAAAGAGTGTTCTTTTGAATTTATAAAAACTTACAAATGAAGAACTGGATTTAAAGGACTGACTCCTTCAAAAAAGAACAATTAGGCACCATCGAAATTCAATTAATGATTGTTGCTAAATAAAGTTTTACACATAAGGAAAAAACAGCTATAACAGACTGAACTTTCCATTCTATTTGTAAAATTCATTTGAGCCAACACTAAACAACTTGACTTTACTCCTTGTACTTCTCATGGTTTCGCTACCAGCAGTTGAATGCACTTGTTTATGAAAGGCCAACTATTTGATATTTCAGTTGATCCAACTCCTGACTCCAAAAACTTCATATTCCCGATGGAAAGTCTTCTCCACCGCTTTCAATAGACGATGTTTGTGTTTTTCAAGTATCCTCTTTCCTCAACCTCGGAGAACTGCCTTGCGTGATGGTAAATACAAAAATAAATTATCTCAGCTTAAGAGCCTTTATGTCATCGGTCTAAAGGATATGCTTCGAAAATCGCTCGCAGCTCATTCTCGATTCAGAGTACTGAACAACACCGAATAATCTAACGCATCTCTCACACGTGCAACTGTTCACTTTTTATCTGGATCTTCTATATAGGAATGTTTCGGGCTTGATTCCGTGGGGGTGGGGCTTCTGCCCTCCCTCAGTTGTGCCCGCTCTGTGCTGAGTTTCCTGGCCGCGGTCGTGGCGACCATGTCGATGACCGCGTATTGCACTGTCCCTTGCTGCTTCACCACCGGGCTGGTTGGCTCCGACTCACCAACTGAAACAACCTCCAGATAATTCAGTTCCTTGTTGCTGCTGTCCTTGGGGAAGGTGAACTGGGTGGTGGTCTTCTCTGGGGACCCGATGTAAGATGGACTGTTCGTCTTGTTGTTGTTGATGAAGTTGCTGTTGCCGTTCTCCGGCTGAAGAAGAACGTTTTCGTTGTTGGAGGATTCGTGGGTGGGGTTGCCCTCGTCGAAGGGTTTGCTGCATTGGAGGCAGTCTGTCAGTGGGATGTAAGGGCAACCTTCCTGGATGAGGACTCTGTCGAACGAGTGGTACTCTTTCCCAGATCTGGGTCTGAGGGAGCTGGTGCAGGAGGTTGGAATCTTCATGAGGGCATTGCACAAGTCATCCGTCCGGATGTATTCTCCAGATCCGACTCCTCCGCTACTGGCGCTGCCGCTACTGCTACGGGAACACAGGGACAGAGACTCGATGTAGTCAGACATGTCGGACGACGAGCTAGAGGTCATGCTTTTGGCATCCAGGACCAAAACTCCATCAGGGGATGTGACGAATTGGTAGCATTGTTTGCATTCTGAAAAAAGTTTATTTTTAAAAATCTGTGCTTACGTAGTGTTTTAATCAATGCAAAATTATTTAAATTATTTCATCAGTCAAAGCTCAACGTAGCAAAATGTTATAGATAAAAATGGAACCGAATTCAAATGTAAAAGAGGCTTAAATAAATATCCGACTTCGGGTAAATTATACAGTATACAACACATACTTACCTGATATAAGAATCATTTTAGATTGATCCGGAGTTGCATTTGGATCTGGTTGAGCTGGTGGAGGTTTACTTCCGACTCCCGAAGAAAACTTTCGTTCTGGTACAGGATGTCGACTGGCAGCATTTCCCGAGTGCCTCCTTGGTAATGAACCATGGTACGCAATGAAATGTGAGAACACAGCCCCTTGACCACCTAGTGCTGGTGGCAAATGCGTTGAGATTCCTGAATCCGTCGAACTAGCTGAATGGGATTGCTGTTGATTGTTGGGATTTGCTTTGCAAGGGACACTTGAAGACCGTTTAATGCTCATGGATGTTCTGGCTAGTCCGCTTTTGTCCATGCTCTGACTCATGATGACTTCAGGGTCTTGAGACAAATCTTCTTCCGAAAGTCTATACTCTTCGTTCAGCTGCAGACAGTCAGCCGAACGATGGAATGGGTATTTTTGAATACTTTCCAAAAAGAGGCTATCTGGTGATGACGGCGCTGATGACGGGGGAGTAATTTCATCAGTACTGAAGGATTTTTCTTTGGACCTAAGCGTTAGCTTGGTGAGGAGAGGGTGTTTTCTGGGCGTTGATTTTGGGCTTGCGGCATGAGGGCAGTTTGACAGTTCATCTGCACCTTCTTGTCTCCCATCAGTTGAGCTGGATCTTCCTTTTCGTAAAAGTGATACCTTGATATCCCCTAGTGAATTGGATCTAGGGGATCGGCAACATTCACCTCCACATTTTCTTCCACAAGTGGATTTGCAAGATCCATCACATTCGGAATCTCCCTTCACCTCACACGTGTGGTCATGGAAAGGCAGAAGTACTGGCATGAAGGGTCTTAATGGTAAAATGGTATCAGATCCTGCCGAAACCTCACTTTCTCGCGACGAACTAGAAGGCAAGCTAGCTGAAGAAGTTGACGCAGCGCAGCTTTCACTGCTGCTGCTTTGTGAGGGAACTGGCAGCGAAGTACCTGCATCAGCCACAGTCAACTCTCTTGTTTCGGAAGTTCCAGGTTGCATGAGCAAGTAATTTCCACCCGAAGCAGCAGAGAACGCTGTTTGGTTAAACGACATCATCTCGTAAACTCCGTTGTTGGAAGGGGTTTCAATTCTTTTCTTGGGTCTTTTGGGAACAGCTTCCGTAACTGTCTCACTGTCTTCGGGAATAGTGCCATCAGGACAAGGATTGGGCATCATGTGCGATGGTCTGACATCCAGTATTTCCGCATTTTCATACAGTTGCAGTGTTTGTAGAAAATGCAAATTTGCATAGTAAGGAATCAGCTTGCCTGGCACAGTTTGACCTGTCATGGCAGCCGCAGCAGTTTCCTGAAGGTACTTCAGATTTACATAAATGTGGTTGGCGTTATCTTTTCGGCCAACTCTGGCTCCGAAGGGCATCCCCAACGTTGCAATCTTTCCGCAGCAGCATTCGGGTGCAGGAATTGGACATACAACCGGGGTTTGTCTGCAGCGGCAGTTGAGATTGTGATCGTTCCCAAGTCTTCTCTTGGAGCAGTCGCTGTCGCTGGAGGTGGAAGCTGTGGGCGCTGCTTTAACAGACCCGTATTCGGAGCTGTTGCGACCTAGCATTCGTCTAGCAGCTTCAGTTGGTGTTGTTTGAGTAAATTGGGGTAAGAGACTGCCCGGGCATAGAAGAAGGCGCTGACAAGAGCATACTGGTGGTTGCTGGAAATATCCTGGTTGAACTGGTTGGATTTTTGTAGCTGTACCACCAACTACATTTCCATTGCTTTCTTTGTCATCCGTTGGAATGTTTGCGTTATCCATTTTGTTTATGATCTGAACAAAAAAAGATATTTTATTCTTAAAGATATACATTGATAAATTCCTTTGATAATCAGTTTCATATTTGCATAAAATATATAATTTTTAGCACTCGCAATTTATAAAAAAATATATCACACAAGCGTTAGCATCATTCAGCAAATAAAAGGTAGAAATACTACACAAAATGAATGTCGTATTGTAACAATTGGTTCCATAATGCTGTACCATTGTTTTCGTGTTTCAATTAATGCCAAGTTTTTTTTAATTAAAAAAGTAACACATAAAAAGGCCTATATTGATTCTTAGTGTCTGGTGGCGTAAATCTTTATTTTAAAATAGCTATATGAAAATTTTTCCGACATTTATTCTTATATAATTATTTAAAACAACATTTAATATATGCCAGAAAATTAATATTACGCAATCGCATTTCTTATTCATTTCGTCTCCTCTGTATTTTAGTCCGGTCAAAATAGACCAAAAATAGGGGTAGGTTTGCAAAAATTCGCACCCAGCTAAATTTTGGTATCGATCTTTGGTACACTATTATAAGTAAAATATCAAAAGTCCCCATCGATCCCATGTCTGCGTTTTCCGCCATCTTGAAAAAACGTTCGAAATTGTGCCCATTTTCCTGTTTTTGGCCTATAACTTTTTTCCTAAGCATTTTTGAATGTAACTTTTTGACACAAAGTTGTAGAAAACAAAATTTTCTTCAAAATAGGTATGAAAAGTTTTTATGTACGACAATTAGTTAAGGATCTACGAAGCTGCAAAAAGGGTGTAAAATCGAGTTTTCCGAAAAAATATTACGTTCTAACGACTTTCTATCGCCGTAACTCACATAAAACTTCATTTTATCAACAAACAAAGATTTTACAAGTCGTAGAAAATTTAATTTCCTATAAAATACACTTATCAAAAATAATTTTTTTATATATTCCAAGAAGAAAGGTTAAATTTACAGAAACCCAAAAAAGGTTCTATTTTCACCCGGCGATACACTGTTTTATTTTTTTGAAGGTAGCTCTTTCCCATTGTATTTTTTACTGTTTTTGTGAAAGCAAAACTTGCAGAAAATAATTTTTCCTATAAAATGGTTCTATTTCGGGATTCATACGATAGAATGTAACGGAGCTACGTTGTTCGAAAGGTGGCGTAAAATCCTGAATTTCGCCAAAAGAGTTTTCTATCACTTCGAATCCCAATAATTAAAACAAAAAACTTCATTTTAGTGGAACATAATTATTGTGGAACTTGAAGACATCGTCATTTATTATATTGGTACGGTATTAAAAGTTATTTTAGACCCAGTACCAAAGAATTTAGTCAGATTTAAAAAAAAACGAAAAGGTTTAGAAATTCAAATGAAAAATACATGTGATTTTGATAAAAGATTTCCATTTCATTTCAACAAATGGTTTGAATAAAAAATACTTTTAGTTTAAGGAACATCTACCAATTGAACTATGAAAAAAATATGGGAAAGTGTGTAATAGAAAATGATTAATTTTCTATTGTACACTGCATTACGTTACATTTATTACGTTTTTCAACCAATTTAAATACTGATGTTTTACCCCTTCTGAACATTGCTGAATGCTGACGTAGTATCGCAGCCAGTTATTGCACATACACAAATGTAATAAAAAGATATGATTTTGATATTTTGGATAAGTAGATAAATTCTTCGATAAATATACTTTTGATTATTCATGAGTATAACAAGGTTTAAAAAAATAAATAAACAGTCTTATCAAATGGAGTTCGTGTATTCAGTAGTATTTTCTATTAGTTTTATTAGATAACTATTCAATAAAAACGGTACAATTAGTTATGAATAAACTAAAAAGATTTTTTTTTTAATTTCGGGAAAAATTTAATCTGGCAGATAATTTTCAAATCCTTCTTCAACAATAAAGTCTTCTTCGCTTTCTTCTTCATCTTCTTCCTCTTTTGCTGAAAATCTAGGAATAGTTCACGTAAAGGTGAATCGATTATCTCCTATATAAGAATCCTCATTTGTTGCATTTGAATCAACATTTAAACAAGATTGACCATGTCAATTGGTACATACTAAAGAACAATATACATAATCCGACTTTTTTTACAGCCACAGTTTGCACTACAACCCTTTTTGCAGTTACAAAAATGGTATGTATATTAGGCAGTTTTTCTGGAGAAGGTAGGAGTAAAGTTTGAGTTGGCTCCAAAATATCATTTACTAATTTCCAACCCCAGTCTTCTGGGTTCAGTTGATTGCAGATGATTCAGTTGATATATTCCTGCTGGGTAAGTCATTTTGGCTGTATTGTAATGAATGGTTCCTTCTCGACCGGTTGATGCTCACTTCGAGTTATCGAGACAGTTTTTTTTAAAGAAAAGTATAGAAATGATTCGAGACTAGACTAAAAGTTCGATTTAAGGTATCCGATGACCTTTTTTCAGCAAAAATCAACTTATTATCAAACATTTGTTTTTTGGGATTTTAATATAAAATAAACGTTTTGCTTTCTAAATCTGTTCCATTTTAGTTTCTAGTTTTTAATCGAACCAAAGTTATAGCACTTCAAAGCTTTTTTTTTGTTGCTTTTTTTGCATTTTTTTTTTCAAAACGCATTACGCAAAACATAAAAACTGAAGTTCTTTATTATCAATAGCTTCCGAATTATTACAGTAGTTTTTTAACAGTATGAAGAAGGTTTTGAACTGGAATTGTGTAAAACTATTGAGAATTGGATATTTTAAAACGATTTTTCTGATTTTTACTATCTTGTTTCTATGTGCTTTTGCAATAATGCTACAAACTTTTGGCTATAAAAAAATTGGGAACTGATATCTTAATGATTTTAGTTCATGACCTATTTTAATGTTGGTTAAGCATATTTAAATTTAAACGATGGTAAAAAATTAAAAATTTGTAAAGATCATGTTTTGCGTAAGCGTGATTTTTGAAGCATATTTTACTATAATTTTCCACAACTACAAAAAAAAAATGTTTTTTATGATTTACTTTCTCAAAACTATTTTTATATTCATACATAATAATAATATCCCCCAACGATAGGGTTGGAATAGAATTTTCAGAAACTTGCTGTCAAAGGTGATTGGCCACCTTAATGGATTATTCGACTTATAGGAAGTCGAGTTATCGAGGTTAGACTGTATTTGTGAAATTTGACCTAGAATAAATTTTTTAACAGATAATGTGATAGGTGAGGACTTTTTTTTACGCTATAATAGTGTACCAATGACCTATACCAAAATTTAGCTGTATGCGATTTTTTTAATTAAAATGTCTATTTTGACCGGACGTGGTAGCCATCTAATGCAACAATTACCGTAGAGCCATAATGCTTGAGAATGTACTTCCGATAATCAGTGTAAATTTCAGAAAACGTCAAGTTTCGACTCCACACCATTTTGTGGAGTAGATATCCATAATCAATAACAACTATGCAACGATATATAAAATATATTTTTTTTATAAAAAGCATCGGTATCGTAAGATCTTTGGGGCTAAAATTATTTCCCTTCTTTTCTCTGTGTCCTTGGCAAAGCATACGACGGCTTCTACTCATGTTTTTCCAAAAATAAACCAAAATTCATTGCTATTGAGTCTAAAATAACTTTTAAGACCGTACCAATATAATGAAGGATGATGTCTTCAAGTTCCACAATAATTATGTTCCACTAAAATGAAGATTTTTGTTTTAATTATTGGGATTTCAAGTGGTAAAAGACTCTTTTGGCGAAATTCAGGATTTTACTCCATTTTTCGAGCACCTTAGCTCCGTTACATTTTATCGTATGAAAAACAAAATAGAACCATTTTATAGAAAAAATTATTTTCTACAAGTTTTGCTTTCACAAAAACAGTAAAAAATACAATGGGAAAGAGCTACCTTCAAAAAAATAAAACAGTGTATCGCCGGGTGAAAATAGAACCTTTTTTGGGTTTCTGTAAATTTAACCTTTCTTCTTGGAATATATAAAAAAATTATTTTTGATAAGTGTATTTTATAGGAAATTAAATTTTCTACGACTTGTAAAATCTTTGTTTGTTGATAAAATGAAGTTTTATGGGAGTTACGGCGATAGAAAGTCGTTAGAACGTAATATTTTTTCGAAACACTCGGTTCTACACCCTTTTTGCTGCTTCGTAGCTCCTTAACTAATTGTCGCACACAAAAACTTTTGATACCTATTTGGAAGAAAATTTTGTTTTCTACAACTTTGTGTCAAAAAGTTATATTCAAAAATGCATAGGAAAAAAGTTATAGGCCAAACAATGGAAAATGGGCGAAATTTCGAACGTTTTTTCAAGATGGCGGAAAACGCAGACATGGGATCGATGGGGACTTTTGATATTTTACTTATAATAGTGAACCAAAGATCTATACCAAAATTTAGCTGGGTTCGAATTTTTGTTAATTGAATGTCTATTTTGACTGGACTATTTTGTATCTGGCGCCTGGGTCACATGACTGGCATGTGTCATTATGTAATGTGTAGCTGTAATATTAGCGAGAAGAAGAGTCGTTAGATTTTGTATTTTGAATTCGGCGGAGCACGTTGATTGCTCTTTGGCTGCTTTTAATGCTGAATAAAATTTAATTTGTGGAACTTGTTGCAGTTTGCTTCATGGTGCTGATCAATATATTGGTCACGATAAATAAAAAAAATCTTACATTTATTTTTACCATTAGCTACAGCATAATTAACCTAGAATATTAATTTCTTAACATAAATAATAAATTATTTCCGATCAATTATAATATAATATACAAATTATTAATACTAAATATTTTGTTTAACAAATATTGTATTATTGATTTTTTTGGAATTATGAAATCAAGAAAACTAATTGATTTGCCATTTTATCTATAGAATATGCGCTTTGAAAATAAATATGTTTCCCTACATTACACCAACAAGTACATCAGAAATACAAAAAAATTTCACGATTTTTTTTAGAAAATATTATTTATTTTAAAAATCTGTTGCTGATCTTTAGAAAAATATGCGTTCAGTCTCAAAAGATTCTATAGGGAGGAAAAAAATAACAATTGCTCTCTTTTAAGCAGAAAAAAACTTTAAATAAAAAAAATTGTTTAACATCGACTTGTTATTTATAGCCCTAAAGGCAGTATGTCAATGATATCCAACGAAATCACCAAGTATCCTTTCTTTCAAACTCGCCTCTTTTATAAAAAGTAAAAAGATATAACGCTAATTACGTCATGTACCCCCTCTTCCATTCGCTTCAGTTCTCTATAGAGTTTTTTTATTTTTTAAAGTGGTTCTTTTTTCCCCTTGTGTCCCTTTGCAGTCATTATGTGTAACGAATGTTTTTTTTCTATCTTCGAACCACGGCACTTTTTTTTTCACCACTCGAAATAATTGTAAATGTCGCTCAGTCAAAAGTACTTGTAACCATAGCCCTGGGCGGTATGAAAGGGAATTCAGTTTGTAGTCAAAGCAAACGGCTTTAGAGGATGTTTTTACGTTCAGCTTAGAGATAGAGATATTGGAAAAGTAGGGTTATCTACAGCTTTCTATTTCCAATTATACAAAAACCTTATCCCGTTTTTTCATTCAATTACTCATGTATCGCTTAATGTATCAGATAATTGAATTCAACTTAAATGTGTTTCTTAGATAAAATTTTGAAAAATGGTTTAATGAGCTGAAAATATTAAAAAAAAACGAAAAAAAGGATGATTTGAAAATGTGAATAAATTTTAATATTTGAAAATGAAAGAGTGTCAGTGTATTTTTTATTTTTTTTATATAAATGTGATTCCTACTTCCCAATTAACAGTTGTTTCAAGCGATATGATTTCAATTTGAATTTTTGAATGGATAAAATAAAGTGTTGAACACTTCGGTAAAATTATTTTCTATTGCCAATAAGTGTTTTTATTTAATTTTTTTGCTTGCAAGCATGATGGTAATATGTTTAGAAAATAAGTAATTTGTATTGAAAGGGATATCAATTGCTAGGGAGTAAAGAATTTTTAGCATTTTATAGTCAATCACTTTGAAGCTTTTTTCGTTTAAAAAATTTATTTTAAAAACATATTGTAAACTAATAGCATTGCAATTACCTTAGCTTCTTGAACGTCTGCAATAGAACTGGTTCCTGCATCCGATTTCTTATCAGTAAGTTCTTCTTTTATTACCTGTAATAATTAAGAAAATTATTTTCATTACCTTAACACACGAAACCTCAAAATTCCACTTGTTTTGATACAAAAATTCTATTGATAAGCACTTTTGATATTATTAAAAGTCAAACCAGATTAATTCTAACCCTATTAGGTCAAAGAAAAATGATTCTAAGGTAACCTTTTTTTGCCAATAAAAAATAGGATTTTCAGGATAGAAAAATCTTAAAATTATATCGTGGAATACTTTAACATCCACAGAGACCCTCATATTCATTATAATCTGAGTGCTTACTTTCTTCCTAAAAAATGGGTCTCAATAATGGAGAATATGACGAGTATGTAAGGGCTTGATCCACACCAAATGAGAAATATACACAAAAAATAGCTTATTTTCAGTCTTTTAAAATTAAAGTTACTTTTACCTAAAGATGTCAAAATTATCAGGAAAATCGACAAAAAATAATGACTGTTTTCAGTTTTTTTTTATATTAAAGTTACTTTTACCTACTGAGTGATTGGTTTGGAAATGTGAGCTATAAACAAGTTGCGCCAAATTCCCGCAGTTAAGTGCATGTGAACATTCACTAAATTTCAGACATTCATAGCAAAACGCACTCTCTCCGAAAAAGCTAGTGTTATTAAATCAAAGGGCAATTTTCCAGTCACAATATTCTCTGACAGACAATAGCATTTATTTTCTACGTTACTTCTGCTCTTATTATCCAAAAGAAACAAATTGATGTTCACCTTTTTTCCCTTTTTAAAAAAGAACAGTTGTTAGAGAGACTTAACCAAGAAAGATAGCAAAACAACCTCAACACTGGTGGCCTACTAAAACCTAAGTGTTAATTCAATTATCATCATTAACCAGGCGCGCCCCTCCCGCATTATACTGACCCAATTAATTGCACAAAAAAAAAGAACACTGTTTTATCTCTTACTACAAAACAGACTACCTTTCATGGACAAATTAGTACACTTTCCCCCACAAAATATTGACATTCCCTTCCCTACGCTTAGCTCCTTTGGTGTGATAGAACTGTATCATGTATTTTATTCAAATGAACAATTTCCCTACTTGAGTGTCAGGTTTTCCATCAACGCACATTTTTTATCGAAAAATTATATATTTAATATTTTTAAATTATGGAGCCTTCATATATAATCCCGTTCTACATAAATAAAATTTAAAACGATTAAAAAAATCAGTCAATATTTTATATTTTAATCTTGTGTAATGAAAACAAGATTAAACTTAAACCAAATTGCGTATCCTCAGAGAGATATAACTGTATCCTCCTGTGACCTAGCGTCCCCATTTGGGGACATTTTTTAAAACCTCCCCACTAAAATTTAACTCTTTAATTAGTTACGAATAAAAGAAGATCCAAATACCAGTTTTTAGCCTTTGATTACAGGTATCAGTCATTTATTTCGATAAAAAAATGAAGTTGAACGAATGTCCATACGATATTAGAGTTCTTAAAAAAATTATTAAATTTTTTTCAAACTTTTCTAAAAGTTATTTTAGTAGTTAATTTTAAAGGCATTTTGCATTAAAAACAATGTTAAAATAATCTGTTAACTACAAATGAGTGATACGGCCTTTTTTTGTTGCATTTATAGCAAAAAAATTGTGTTTTTAAAGTTTAAGGCGTGTCCTTAAGTAGCTATTAAACACAATTTTTTTTTTAAAAAAAAGTTATCTGAAAAACATAATTTTTAGCATATATTTGTATGAAAAGTATGTATAGATTATATATAAGAATATACGTGTAGGATTTTGCTCGGGTCTTAAGAGGACATACTTCGAGCTACATTTGGAGAATGCGACTCATGCAGTTAGTTACACATACACTTTAGCCAAATCGAGGCTATGTATGAGGGGTCGAGGGCAAACAAGTGATCTTTGGGTGTTGACTCAACTTAGGCATACTCTCTGACATCACAGCTGAGTGACCTTCCTGACGTTGTACACAGGGCGTGCAAATAGGCTGAAAGAAAGTTCCTGCTTCTTCTGGGATGTTAAGAATACAGTTTGTTTGATGGGGATCTTTTTGATCCTTGAGTGTACAGAATGAACACTCGCTTTGCTGAAGAAGGGTATAGTTTGGCATAGCGGTTTTTTTTGTATGGTTGTTCAAGGGTTTCTGATTTTAGAGAAAGTTGTGGTACTCATGAGTTCTTTTTTAAAAATTAAGTTCCAAATCTGTTGTTCTAAAATAAAAATAATAAGATTTGATATATATCGGTAGAGATGGATGAATACTCTACTTATTGTGGGAAACTGTGGCTGATATAAAGATTGAGTGTTATTTAAGTTCCACAAACTGTTTTTGTTTGCTATACTACTCTTCCATGGACAATAACTGGTGTTTTAACCTTGTTTAACTTGGACTTTAAAAAAAAATGT
The DNA here is from genome assembly GCA_023701765.1 of Hylyphantes graminicola. NCBI lineage: Eukaryota > Metazoa > Arthropoda > Arachnida > Araneae > Linyphiidae > Hylyphantes > Hylyphantes graminicola. The sequence continues at coordinate 49,148,718 of CM043116.1, forward strand.
TTTTAGTTAAAATAACTTCTTCATTCCGTACTAAAAAACTATTTTATGAAAAAAAAATTTATTTTAGTAAAGAAGAGAAATCATTAACCATTGAACACAAACCAACTATCATAAAATCGAAAAGTTATCTTAAGTTACCCAAGTATTTATAAAACTAATATAAAGCATATTGCTTACATAAAACATCTTGAACAAGTTATTATTACCATCAATAAAAATAATAGCCTTTAAAACACAAACTTTTTAAGATAAACGCAAAAATTAATTAATCAAAAATTTCGGCACAAAAAAGTTCATCGTAAACAGCAGATTTACACATTTTAATTAGGAAAAATATCTTGTTTTCACAAGTTGACGCTTTACCATCAACGCTGATGGAAAGCGTGGAATCATAATCAATGGATTGATTTTCAATTTCAGCGAAACTTCCAGAGTATTTGTGAAAGTAAATGGAAAAAGAAGTAACCAAAACAAATTTTTCCAATATTTCCGACTTTCTCCCATATCTTTAGAAAACAACGCACGAAGAAAAATGTTGACGTTCCTAGAGCTGAAATTTCATTTCAATCATAGAGTAGGCAATAATTATTTTTGTAAGTTCTCACCCTTTTTTTGTTATCGTTTCAACATTCAATTTCAATTTGCCTTTTGTAGAAACAACTACGATCAATTGCTTTCGGCTAGTTACACGTTTCGGCTTTTTCAGTTACTTATTTATTTACATCAAAACTTCTTTTCTGCTGGAAAGCCATCGCATCACGCACGAAATAACTTTCTTTTACTTCGGAAATCCTTTTGTATCGCGCCACGGTACGTGCTAAAGCTGAAAAACAGAATTCTATTTCCTTTTACCAACTTTTATTGCGATGTTTTTTTTGTTTATGGAAGTCAACATAAAATATTTTTGTACCCTAAGGTGGCTTTTATTGCGTTTTTATAATTAGAACGTATCTTTTAGATAGTTAAGAACAGGCTACATTCGGGAGTAATTATCAATGTTGCAAGAAAAGTTTGCGGTTATCTAAAACGTGGAATTCAAAAGTTGAGACTAATTAGCTTCCAATGCATTAGAAGAAAAAAAGTTTAAAAATGTATTAAAAAAAACGTAGGAAGAGCTGTTTTTTCAGATTTCTTGTTAACGTTCAATGTTTTTAACTACAGTTCTTTTGGGCAAAGTTTCCATGCTTTTATCAGCTTCTCCAAAATTGTTTTTTTTTTCATTTTTACAAACAAATTATCTAAACACATTAATTACTGAAATTTCCATTTCAGTAAACTTTCTATTTTTTAAACTGCTGATTTGCATTTTGGTTGTTTTTAGTTAAGTTAAATTGTTAATTGCTTAGTAGTTAAACTTTTAAAACAGCTTTTTACAAAGTCTGTTTAAATTTTTCTCTCATTACGTGATGGTAATAAGTTTTTATTCCGAATGATTAAAAAAGGAAAAATACTATTAACAATTTAAAGTGGCACTCTTATAGAGATATGGCATTTTATTCAGCAAAAAACTCGTAATAAAATAAAGGAGCAATGTAATAGGCCTAACAAATCCCTAAAATATTGCACCCTGAACTAACTTTGGCGTCTTATTTCTTATATTCCCATGTGAAAACTTTCTTGATCTGCCTGACTGATACCTACAGCCAGTGCCCTACTTACATTTTTAGGGGCCTATTGCACGAGCAAATTTGGGGGCCCAAAAACATACCTCGATATAATATTTGCGTGTATTTTCCTATCTTACAGTATAAAATAGCCGAAGTAATTAGCTTGTAAAGCATGGTAAATCCCCCCCAAAGTAACTTATTGTAAATAGATTAATTCAGAGTTTATTGAAGACAATTTTAAAGTAAATTTTTGTTCATGAATTTTTTTTTGTAAACTTCAGATTAAAAAGTTTGGGGCAGTTGTATTGAGAATAAATGTTCATGAAGAAAATTTGGGGTCTCCTTAAAGTTGGGGGCCCTGGGCACGTGCCCCGTTTGCCCTGCCTATAGCCATACCTATCAATGGATTTTTAACCCAACCACATAGTTACATTATTCCACTCGTCTTCACCTAATAGAATTTCTGAGCACCACTCTTCACAAACCTTACCTTAACCGGTGTCCCAGGTCTCGGCACCGCATAGTTATTCTGGAACTGCGTATTCGCCACTTTGCCACACGTGCACGGCAGCAGAATGGGCACGCTGACCAGCGGCATCTGCTTCTTCTGGGGCGAAGTCTGAGGCGAAGCGTTGCTACTCCCACTGCTGCTCACAGAGGGCATGTCCGCATCGGGGCCCTGTGGCCCTCTCTGGGCCCCCCAGCACGAACAGAGTAGGCCCCCGCCGAATAGAAGCAGTTCGTGGGAGGCAGGGTCCGAGGTCTTCTGCTGCTTCCAGCATGTGCACGGGGCCCCTTCGCGGATGGGGCCCAGCCTGTCTTTGTCTTCGATGAGACTGAGGCGGTTGGCGTGGGGGGTGCTTTGGTGGTGAATGTTTTTAGGCCTGTAAGGAAATTGGAGTTATTAGTTGTGCTAAAGAATTGTCACAGGCACACAGCTGAAATGTAACTCTTTTATATTAGCATAACAATTTGTTTTCAGCTTACTTATGAGTTAATCATGTCTGCTGAGATTGAGTTTTTATTGCTATGGGTGGTATAAAGTTAGCACTTTAAGGATGAAAGGGCATTATACAATGAGGATTTAGCATTTTAAGGGTAAACTAAAAATTGTTTTATTGTCTATGTCTATCTGTATCATAAAGTCTAAAACAAAAAATTAAAGAGATTCAATTAGTTTAATTGTCCTAATTTTATTAGACAAAGCTGTTAGTCTATTATTGTCCTAGTCTACTACTGTTAGTCTATTCTTCGGCTGTGTTGAGGAAAGTTACTGTTTCATGGACAAAATCCTATTGTAGATTCATTATCTAAAAATCAATTAAAAAGTCTTCATCGGCAATCTGACTATTACTAAAAGCAAAACAATTATGCCTGCCGATTTTTGAAAAATGTTAAAAAAATAATTATTCATAATAACACACTGATTAGAATCATCATCCAAATTCTCCAAATTACCTATCATAAAAGGAATCCAAACAATTCTTAGGCACTGAGTACTCCGACATGCTACTACCACTACTGGAACTGGTGTTGCTAGTTGTGCTGGTACCACTGCTCTGGCTGCTCTGAGAACACAGTGAAGACCTGTCATGGGGAGACGCCTTGGTCGTCTTGTTCCTAGAGCAAGTCCTGGTCTGCACATTTGTGTTGTCCGCCGATGGGGACACGATCCCTAGGTCCATAGTCCACTGAGGAGTGAACCCTGCTGGGTCCTCGCCTGGTCCTGGAGCTGTGTTTTCTTTGTTGCCCGCGTTGCGTCTGCAGTAGTGCACACCGCAGCCTTGGCAGTGTCCGACAGCCCTGAAATTGATGGTGAAGGAGCTTTAATGCGAAAGTTAGGAATAAACTACCTAATCAAATGGGGTTTTGTTTCTTAAGAATTGAAATATATTTGAAAAATGTATTTAAACCATTAAAGAATGTTCATTAAAAACAAAAACAATATTTTAAAGAATTTTGTATGATAATGGCTATTAATAAGAACATCAAAATTCAGGTAAAATTTTCCTTTAGTTCAAAGAAGCAAATGAATGACTTTTACTGGCCAAATGTACTAAGGAACGGACGTAGGGGATGCCAGAGATATATTTCCCCCTGCTTATTTTTAATTTTTGAATATATTTTATACTTTTATTTATTTTGAAAAAGTTTGATCTCATTGATTGCCTCACGCTTTTATCTACAAAGTTACTATACTTATATAAAAAAAGATATACTTTTTGGCAGTAAGTGGGCAAATGCGTTAAGCTGCAAAATTTTCCCCATATGCGGGATATATTTTCGCAGTCCGCCAAAAATGAAAAGATATGTGGAGAAACTAGCCCCAGTCTCCTTGGGTTACATACAAAAAAAAATTCTTTTGATGCAACGCTCAAATCCAATCCAAGTTTCCTTACCACATCATCTGCCCTTCTCTTCCATGTCCCCCAACAGTGGACCTCGCAATGGTCTTGGCACCCTCCTCGGCAGCGCCACCCTCACCCCTGGTGGAGCCGCAAGGAACTATGCACGATGGCCATCTGTAGTGGAAGTGGCATGGTCGTACCCCTTTCCCTAATTCGTTGCCCCCTTCAAGAAGTGGCTTTGTGGATGATTCTGAGCTGCAGGTGTCGCCAGATGTCGACAGCTTCTCGGCTTCGGGTGGTCCTGCACCACTACAGGGCCGGCTGCCGGCTAGTGAGGACCGGCTGGTTGTGCCTTCTGCACCACCTGGAGAGAGATAATGAAAAAAATGTATTAGGTTTAGATTAAAGTGTCTGTGATACATGTATCATATAGGTTGGTGCATATATTTTCCAGTTTGTGTGCTTGATCAAAGACCTTCTTATAAACTTTCGTCAAGTAAGACGGACACAGAGAGAGAAAATACACCCAGGTCGAAGGCGGGAATCAAGCCCACTCCTTGTACAGTGCGCAGACTGCTACCGCAATGGGTTGCGATCAAATCCACTAAGCCAACCGGGCCCCCACATTGGTCAGTTTGAAATATTAAATTAAATTAATCTGTATTTTTTTCTCTTCTTCTTCCTCTGCACTACATTCGGTTTCCATCCAAGGCTGTCTCAGTCAGTTTAAATCATCTTGTACAATCCGACTCCACAACTTTCCATCTGCTAACAACAAGACCTCTTAAGCACTTCTCCACATTGTCTAGCCATCTTGTTCGGGAACCTGCCTCGTTTTTCTTTCTCCTTCTAGTTTATGAAATGCTATGTCTTTTTTTGGGTTTAATCCGTAGTATACATTTTCCATGTATCGTAGTTTATAGGTACTTAAAAAAAAATTCATGATGCCAAAGAATATCTTTGAACATTAATTTTACGTTTAGAAAAGTAATAATATTTTATTGGATTTTATTATAGTTAATTCTTTATAAAACTTGATTTTATATGTCGTTATTTATCTATTTGAGCTCCATGTTTAAATTAAAAGCTTCGTATTACTTTCTTAATGTTAAGAAATTTATCTTTAACAGGTTTTCTTTGAGCTCAATTGTTTATTTTAGTCAAAATCTGCAGAATCTTAGCGAAGCCTTGAGAGAAATTTATAAAAGTATATAAATTGTCAGTAAAACATAAAGAAGTTAGATTATTGAAAAAAAAGTATTTCGTTATTAGTATCATATATTATTTTTTTAAATTTAGTAATTACTAGAGTACTTAAAAAATTACTAGAATTCTGTTTTTACAACATTTTAATTGTGCAATTAAAAAACAATCATTTATCATTTCTCGAAAAGAGCATTTAACAAAAATACTTCAACCAGAAACTGCACTCATCGACGCGTAAACATGCACTTATCTATAAAAAAACGTTGTAAATTGAAGAAGATAACCCTTTAATTTCTTCTTACTTGTGTTTTTCCTCACAGAAACTTTTCTTTTCCCCGGTAACCTCCCACGAGACGCCATGTCGAAAGTTTGAACCAGATCTTTTGCTTGATTGGTCAAGAGAACATGTAGCCCTTCACCTGAAAATAAAGTGGAGTTTAAGTTTATATATTTTTTTATTTTGAAAATATGTTTTGACACAAATAAAAAAAGATAGGAGATAAAATATTAGAAACTTAATTTTTGATTATATGGTAAAAGGTATCTTATAAATTGAAATAATAAATCGTATAATTAATTAGAAAAAACTCCAATATTAAATCGCATAGTTAATTAGATAAATTTCAATACTTAATAGCATAGTTGTAATTAGATTAACTTCAATATTGAATCGCATAGTTAATTAGATATACTTCAATACTTAATAGCATAGTTAATTAGATAAACTTTAATATTAAACTGGAAGCACATTTCTTTAAAGCGTATATATTTATCAGCAATTTCAAATGACTATAACAATAATTTAAGAAATTAAAAATGACGAGAAGAGCCTAAGGGCTTATTTTTGAGGAACTGACTCAAATAATAAAGTGTCATAATTTAACGTCTCTATGTTAGAAATATCTTAACATATCTAATCTCTAAAAATGTATCTCATGACAAGTGAGAGTTTATCCGATTTTTTCTAATATTTTGAATCTAAATTCTTTCAATTAAAGTACTTGAACCAAATGTTTAAAGTATATTCATTAAAATATACTTCGCTTTAATGTTTGTTTTTATCAATATAGGTTGAGTAAAATCTAGCTTGTTTTGTTCAGTTCAATGCGAATGACATATAATTAGATTGAACGAAAGAGCTTGTTTAAACAGATAGTTTGAAAATTAAAATATTCATAAAGATTAAAATTTTAGATTTTCATTTAACGTACTTGAAGTTGAATGGATATTTTTGTGTTTCATCCAGGTCATTCAGGCATTAAGTAATAATTTGTAATTTTGCATTAAGTATTAATTTGTAATTTAAGTATGAATCTGTAATTTTTCAATTTTTCACGCTTTTGAAAACAAGTGCACTTTAAAAAAATTATTTAACATATGTTAAATTTTTTAAGAAGGCCCATCTGCGTGCCGAAAGTTACTTATTTTAACAATTAATAGTAACTTTACATTGAAATCGTGCCAAAATGATTTTATAATGTGTACGAAAAATATTTCATTGTTAAAAAATGTGGTGTTTATAAAACTAACGTGAAATTTATAACGTGCTAAACTATTTTTTTCACTTTAAAAAGCCCACTTTTTCCCTTAACAGAATTTGTACATCACGCACTTACATCATAACCGCCTTCACAAATACATTACATTATATGAGTATGGGTAAGTGTAGAATTAAAGCAATACATGCAAGAACCTCATTAGCAATCAATACACTAAATTAATGAAGTCTAAAATTTACTCATGAATTTTTCATATTATAAGACACGTGATGAAAAATGAATCAGTAAATAGGATAATGCTACACAAAGCTAATGAGATCGTGAATTAATAAGCAGAATTGTTGATACTCAAGAATAGTTTTTAAAAATATATAAATACCAGTTTTTCTTTCATATCGCACCGTGCGTGGAAAAGTGACCTAAGTCAAAATGCTAGTTTTTCGTAAAAATCACATGAAGTTTATTTTTTTTTGATTGTATTATCTATTTCATTATCCTTTTACGATCTGGTGTCCCCATTTGGGGACATTTTTTAAAACCCTGCCACAAACAATTAACAAGTTAATTAGTTTCAATCTGGTGTGAAAGAAGAAGATTCAAATATCAGTTTTTAGCCTTTGATTACAGGTAGCAGTAATTTATTTCTATAAAAAAATGAAGTTGAACGACGGTCAATACGATATTAGAGTTCTTTTACAATTATTTTAATCTTTTGCCAAACTTTTCATAAAGTCATTTTAGTAGTCAATTTTAAAGGCATTTTGCAGTGAAAACAATGTGAAAATAAGCTGTCAAGTACGAAAAATTGAAGCGGCATTTTGTTTTGCATTTATAGCACAAAAATGTGTATTTTTAGCGCTTAAGGCGTGTCTGCCAGTAACTATTAAACATAATTAAAAAATACTTAGCAAAACATACTATTTATAATAGCATATATTTTAATGAAAAGTATGTTTAGATTAATAATATACGTGTAGGATTTTGCTCGGGTCTTATAAGGATTCGCGTACTGTGTAAACCAACTCTTCTACCAATTGAATTAATATTTGCTCTAATTGCTAGATAGTTAAATTTTGAGTATTATAGGATTTATAACACGAAAAAATATAGTTGTCCGACAGGGTCATTTTCCCATGCACGGTGCGATATATTTATAGTTTTATTTTTAGCAAAAATATTCAAATATAAATGCTTTCTTTGAAGAGTAACATTTCTTTTTAGAGCACATTAGGATATTGCAAAGTATTATATAACTAAGTGTTTTTAATTTAAAATTAAATAATCATTGCAATAAAAATAATGCAAAGCAAGTGTCTAATATCCGTGAAACATTCAACACGATTTTTTAAAACTAATTTTTTAGAATAAAAGATACTTGACTAAAAAATAACTGAATTTAAAAGCGAAAAATTATAGTTGTCTCAAAATATATGGTTTTATTTTACTCTTTTAAAAATAGTTGATTATTTTTGTTCATTAATTTACCTAATAAAAACTTGTTTGTTGATGACAACTGGAATTGTGTTCATCATTAACTCACACTAGACGATTTCAAGGTTATATATAAATCTTAAACGCACCCACATTTTATATATACCGTTATTTCTTTTGTTTAAATGAAAGCTTTGTATTTACTCACTAATTAAACTCCTCGGCGCAACAGCCCATTACTGGGCCAAAGCCTGCCGTGCCCATTTCAGCTTTCGTGACCTACGGCTTTCGGGTGCTAGGTATACGTCCCCTTAAGGTGGCCACCCTCACGCGGAACCCAATTAGTTCAGTTCCCGAGCATGCTTGGTACCCATTTTATCGACCCACTCAAGGGATGAAAAGATGGGTCAACCTCACTCAATCCGGGATTCGATCCCCGAACCTGTGGCGTGGCAATGCGAAGCACTATCACTAAGCCGCTGGGCCTCACTCATTAATTACAAAGATAGTTATATTTTTGGAATAAAATATTAAAAAAAAAATTGAATAATCAATTGTGTCTTTGCTTACAAATATTAAAATTATAACATGCAAAACTTTTTAATTTAATATAAAGAATTTATAAACAGTAATTTAAACTATGTACCATAAAGCAATTCTATGATTGTCCAAAATTCATACTATCAAGTATAAAGTCCTGTAATTAAACTTCAGCTGAGTTTCTGCTTCATAGTTAAACTACTGAATGGATTATCTGCATACCGTGAAAGAGTGAAAACGATCTATTCATACACAACGTTTGTTTAACCGTACCATTAAACAAGCGTAATTCACGTGGAAGGGTCAGCTATCACAAGTATTTAAAGCCATCCTGGATCTAAAACTTGGTAAACAATCCATTTAAAGATTACAATTCCTATTAAAGTGATTAATGGAGTTATAATTCAGATCATAGATTTACATTAGGGAGAATGATACTTTGCGGACCATCGAAAATCATTTGCTCGTGCCATTGAAGCTTAATGGAACCGTAATGTCAATAATTAACTTTCAATACTTTACGCAAATATGGTATAATTGATTTTCAGTGTAATATTTAAAGGGGGAGTAATGATGGTGTATAGTTTAGTTTTTCTTAAAATATTAGCATTAAATTATCCGAAAACCATTAAATATACATTTTTGCGGTATTTATCTAATTGTTCTGGATGAAATCGATTTATGTAACACGAAATATTAATAATTATCGATTCATATTTCTATGAATAAATCAACTAATTCTATCAATAATTAATTTTATTAAAGTTTTATTATTTAGAAATCCTTATTTCTTATGGATAAATTTTTTCAAAATTAAATGCTTTATATAATACTATACGAAAATAAATACTAAGGTCAAAATAGTTTTATAATTATTAACTTTTAAGTGTATCAACAAAATAAACTATTAAATGATTGTGTTCAAAAGCTTAGTGTAATTTAAACTTTAATTTTAATACTATACATAAAATATATTTTACAATTTTAACTCTTATTTTAATTTGAAACATCAGTATCGGCCAAAAAATAACGATATAACTCCCTTTTTGCAATTTTTGTCCTGGTTTGATGAACTATTTCATACCAGTGCTCGGTTCACTCGCTGCTGTGTCTCACTGTCATGTCCAAATCGTCTAAATGGATTGGTAGGAAGCATAGTTCATTTGTGATTCAGAACATTTACCCTGTGACGAAGTTTGGTGAGATTCAGTAGAATTTGGTGCGTAAATAAATTTTAGTGGTTAACACTACTATTTACAGCTTGAATGTACTAACCATATTTACTAACCATTTCTTTTTTTTACAACAACGTTGCACACATAACATTTATACAGTCCGCATTAAAGTGGTAAATTAAAACATCATATAGGAGTCTTTAAAGTCTTTTAAAAATTATCCCCATCTCTCGCGTTCTTTAAAATGTTTTTTTATAGAAAATTTTCATATAAAAGTTCTAATTCTCCCCGTCTTCCCACTGTAATCTTCACCAAAATTATTAACTATCATATAATAAATCTTTAAAGTCTGTTAAATGCTGTTAATTGTAACATCATCAGTGCTTTCTAAAGCCTGTTAAGTGTTTATAACAAACATCAGTTCTTTAAGTCTTTAAAGTTTTTTTAAATCCATAACACCCATTGTCCCTTCGTAAAAGTCTCGCTTACCCTTCCCACACCTGGAGCCTCCCTCGAAGCAGAACTTGCCATCCACCACCCCGAACCTCCTGAGCTCTCTGAGAGGCCAGATGCCCAGCAGCTTGGGTGGGACCCCGGCTGTCAGGCAGAACATGTAGTCCAGAAGATGGAGTCGGGCTGGACCGCTGGCCAGCTTGCTCTTGGCCGGCACGTATGCGATCTGTACCAGAAACTGGTGTTCTGAAAAGATTCGAAGAGGGATTATGAAGTATGACCAGATGTATGGGATAGTTAGTACATTGATACACGTCCGACTCACCACTGAAGAGGTACAGAGATACCTGGTTGTGATCTAGCACCTCTTGCAAGTGAGCCATAGCCCCAGCTTTGGCAGCCCATAGTCCATCAAAAGGATCCCTAAGGTGGAGATGGGTTACTTCGGCATATATACTAGAATTACTATTATAATGTAAATGACTGGTAGTAGCATAGTAGTAATTCAACTCCGTCTAGCGCAGTGGCGCTGAATCCGTGGCCCCTATAGTGAACCCGAACAGAGCCACCCGGTTTTTATCTGGCACCTCTTGCAAGTGTGCAATAGCTCCAGCCTTGGCGAACCATAGTCCATCAAAAGGCGCCCAAGGTGGAGATGGGTTACTTCGGCTTATATACTACAATTACTATTATAATGTAAATGACTGGTATATATAGTAACACAGTAGTAATTCAATTCCATCTAGCGCACTGACGCTGAATCTGTGGCTCCTGTGGTGAACCACCACAGATTGAATGGCAATATAGTCAACATCAATATACAGATAATAGTACAGTGTTTTCCCTTGTAAAGGGTTTACTGAAATAATATGAAAAGTGATTTACATTTAGTTTACTACGATGATGGCAGGCCGCATTTTTTCAGATGCATGTTGGTTTTAGACAGGATACGAAAATAGTGTCTTATTGACGTTCTTCTCGAAAACTTAATGTCTTTAAATGTACTAAAATAACTTTTGAATTATTTGAAAATAAGTAAAAACAAGTATAAGCACTGACAAAAAACTGTAAAAGCAACGAAATTTGCATAATTGGATGGAATTAAAAGCAACTGAAAGTATTAGGATAGAAATTTTATAAGTTTTTAGAATAAGTATTTATAGTCAAAAGATATTAATATTCATATTATTATTAGCACCTGTGCAATAAAATTTTGCACACATACGAATAATAATATAAGGAAATTTTCCCACTCATTGGAAATTCAATAAAATTTTTTTGATTTACCCTAAAAATGTTTCACCATATTTTTGATATTCAGTAGAATCCTTTTTCATGTTGAACAGTGTAGACCCAGATTTAAGCATAGATCTAGACCTAGAAATAGATTTTTACCTGGACCAAAATCTCAATACATATACAATTAAATTTTTTTTCAAACAAAATGGTCGTTTTAGACCTCGATATAATATCCGTACGAAGAGCTGCAAATCTATTTTCTTTTTTCAAAACTACGAAGATATCTGTAACTTGTTAAAATGGATTTGCCAACAGGAGCCTTCATAATAAAGCAGATACTATAATTTTTATCGAAACATTCTTGCGAGAAATCAAACGTGGGTTTATCAAATTCTTGAGGGATTTTTAAGAGTGAGAATGAATAATTAATTTACTTAATTTAAAATGACGAAAAGGGCTTAAGTGCTTACTTTGGAAGACCTGATTCAAATTAAAAATCAATGCTTGCACTAATTCAACGCCTCCATGTTAAAAACCTTTTTAAATGTCCAATTTTTGAAATGTATCTTATGATATGTGAGATTATATCCGATTCAACAATTTGGTTCTGTTTGTTTTAATTTAAATTATTTCAATTAAATTACTTGAGCAAATGGTTGAAGTATATTCATTAAAATACTACTTAGCCTTAAATTTCGTAGTTTATTAATTACAGTTTTTAAAAATAGAATTATTAGCCTCTCACATTTTTATTCTAAAGGATAAATTCTAAGTTTATTATAGCATTTTAATGTTATTTGGTAGCTAAAGTTCATGTAATATATGCCTCAATTAAAATCAAATCTGCATATAAACCCCGCAGGAGTTTATTTTCGTTTAAACGTTTTTTTTTTTAATTCAGCAAAATTTCTCCGTAATGAAAGAAACTTCGTTAAACCTAGAGGAATACAAGTTTTCTGCACATCTTAATTTCAAATTAACCCAAGACATTGAAGCCTTTTAGGTTTTGGGCTTAGTTATGGCAATTAACTCCCTAAGTAGCATACTACACAAATATTCCTTGCACTGGTAATGCTGGTAATTACAATTAATTAATATGGCTAGATTTATTGAATGCAAATGAAGACACTATTAGCAAGTAACTAATTAATATTCATAGTCATTTATTTTTATATTTCAATAATTCATACTTTTTGGATGACATGAAGTATTTCACAAGGGAATTTATAATTTTTCCTGATATTAATTGATTTTTTTATAAAATAATTAAAAAAACTGCTTATAATTCTAGGTAAATACATACATATAAATGGCATATTTAGTGAATTTTCTATTAACTAAAGAATGATTAATACAAATAATATTTACTAATTACTTTTACACAGTTCGATAAATGAGACTTAATTTAACTGAATAATTTGCTCTAATAGTTTAGACAAAAGACATTAATATGTTTTGTATTATTTGGCTTGCATAATTATATAAGAATATTTTTCTTTCAACTTAAACCAGTCCATGTTTATGTTTCCGAGACAATATAGGATTTTATCATTACTCATAATTTTTTTTTAATTATTCTCTAGCTCGTTTGATTTTTATCGCATGGTGCTCCAATCTCAAATTTGCAATGAAGAATTCTACGCTATTTTATATTTCATTGAAAAAATATTTTTTTCTCACATACAGGGAACTGCTGCTTGATATCTTTTTTTATTGTAATCCATAAGATGTAAAACTTGGTGTAACGTTACTCCTTAATACTGGTAGAAAATATCTTTATGAAAATAATAACCTACAATAACTTTTTTTGTATGAGAAAAAAAATAGAACTGTTCACTAGTGGGTTTACAAATATACACGTAGCCAGCCACAATAACTACTTAAAATATAATTTTATTATAAGGTCTTTTGAATCTCTTGAACACATTGCAAAAATGTGGTTGTCTGATAAATCTCTCTTGTAGAACTGGTGGCAGATGCCTCCAATTTCACGGAGTCAAGTTAAAAAAAAAAGTTTATGGTGTAACATTACACTAAAAAAAAGGAGAAAGATTGACGCTTTCTCCTATATGGTTGCAATGTTACTATGTAAACTAAAGGCAACGCATCCAAACACCGGTTTTAGAGAGTAACATATCCCCAAATTTTTACACTACATGAAAATCTACGGAATTTTGATACTACAAATATCAAGATCCTTGTATAGTATGCAAAAGAGGCCCGGGTGAAGACGTCAATGTTGTTAAAAACAGAAATCAAAATTACATCTTTAAATCAACGTAATTTTGTCACACTTGATTTTAGATAACCATTTCAAAAGGGTCATAATAAATGTGGCTTGGAGAAATTAGCAATCATGCCCCTTCTATGTCGTGGGCAGGTAAATTGCAGTAACCATCGCAATAAATTGGACCACTTTTGCCCTGAAATAATCGGTCATTCAGTATACTTTGTTGCAGATTAAAGTTATTGAGTTCTCACAACATTGGTCCATCTCTTTTGTTTAGATACTGCAGTTTACGTGCCTGCGGCATATGTATTCTTAAAGAAATGCCATAGCATCTTTTAAGTTAATCCATTGAATCAATTTGACAATCTTACTCTTACTGTGCATAAAAATAGCAAAACATATTACATTGTTCGACATAAATAACGAATGTGTCGTATACTTTATAATGAAACTTAACTTGTCGTATACTTTATAATGAAACTTAACTTTTAGTTTAATATAAGTGGATTAAATTTTGTATACTATATATTTAAAATTTTTGTAGTTCACTGAATTGAATAATAGCGAATACATTTTATGTAAGGAAATTCAAGGACGCTTCTACCAAATAGTATTTTTTATGAAGAGTTTTTACAAAAAATCTGCTTGATTAAAAAATCATAAAAGTTCGGTACCGAAAAGTAAAATTAGAATTTTTTTCTTCAGTTCACTCTTTTCTGTTGTAATACATGTAATGGAGGTACGGCTTTTTTTTTTTGTAAAAACGTAAAAATATTATTAGTTTTAAATATTTTTTTTTGTATAGGGAAACTGTTAACTGTTCAATTTTATTCATCAAAACGTTTTAGGAATATTTTACTGTTAAATTAAAACAATGATTTTTTTAAAAATAATATGAGAAATGAGATTTTCCATATTTTTTGATGTCATTTATTGAAAATGTCGAACACGTACTAATCTGAATTCACAACATTGGTCTTTTATAAGGATATCTCTTGGCTAAAACTACGAAATAAAATTGTTTAAAAATATAAAAAAATATTTTATTTATGTATATCATTTACTTTGCGAAAGAAAAAGAAGCTATTATTTTAGTTTCTTTCCATTTGGAAATATTCTAAAGGGAAAAAAATAAATGGATGATATAAAAAAACACTAATGGAAAGAACAAGTTATGCATTCCATTACGAAATGTTTTCGAAAGAATATACTTTATGAAAAATGATTTTAATGAGTGTACATTCATATTTTAATTAATCAAATATCATTGTACGGTAACGTTTTTAATGAAAATTCTATTTGCTTACAACTAAGAAAATAAATGTAAATTTTTATCAATTCTCTCTTCTTCATAATCACCAAGTTTTATGAATGAAAACAGGATAATGCAAAACTAAAAAAGATTTCTTTTGGACGTTTATTTTTTCTTAGTTAGCATTGATATTTGTTTCAATATTTTTGTAATATTCTTTATTTATTAATTTTTTTTCTATCTACATGCATTCAACTAAATGGTTTGACAAAACTTTCTGGAAAACTAATTGATAGCTTTTGGTACTGTCGAATGGGGTAACTTTGGTCTTGAAGAGTAACCTTAACCCAACCTTTTGAAGTTAATTACTACTCGTTAGATTTACTCTTCAAAAATATATACTCTTTTTCAATTAGTCGCATTTCTGCCTTGATCTATGGTAAAGAAATATTTAACATATATTTTTCCCTCGTGGGGCTGTAACATTGGTGGTCAAGCCTTTGCAGACTCAGCATATTCCCCCAGAACTTACACTCTTAAAACAAACGAGTGAAATCCACTCCAGTAGGAGAAGTGCATTTTCGACACTGGAAAAGAGTGAATATTAAATCAGACTGAGTTAAAATCACTCGTTTTGGAGTGATCCTGTGGTTGGTTTCACACCAAAGGCTTCCACTCCTAAAGGAAGAAGTGCATTTTCTAGACTGGAGGAGGGAAAATTACTCAGACTGAGTTAAATTCGCTCGTTCGTTTTAAGAGTGTAGAGCTATTATTTTTGTGTCACCATCCAGACGACTCTAGTAACCAATTTTGACGCGTAGATTACAATGAATCTGAGTCCTCTGTGGGTGTTTAAGTATGCTGAGATTTAATTTTTGCGAGAGAACCCAATCTAAATGGGCCCTCAAAGGATCTATTACATGCCACTTAATCGTATGACATGCGTGCCCAAGATTTTCCCTTCCAGAAAATCGGACGACTCAGCCTGGTCTCAAACCCGCAATCTTGGGCTTACGAGGCGCACACGTTTAACCTCTCAATCCCGGAGCCGCTTAAAATAATTTAATATAAAAGTTAATGCCACGTTTTTTTTGCTTGGATCAAAGTTACCTCATTCGACGGTACTATTTGGTTGTGTTTTTTAAGCATACGAACCTGTGATAATGAATCAAGTTCAAATTTTATTAAATAAAAATAGTGAAAAGGGAACTGTCCTAAGTATATCCCAACATCGCATTTCAGTATTAACTTTTTTCTTTGATATGAGTTTCATCCACCCAATTTATAGACCATTTAACATAATTCAAGAAAATCCAATTACCATATCTTTCAAGCACAAAGGAGCTCAATGCCCTGGCATTTGACGTAAAAACAACCAGCCGCTTTCTCCTTAATAAACTGTATACAATAATTGCCATGATAAGTTTTAACATACTACATGCGCTGTAACTTCAGACCAAGGATGATAAATAAAACAATAAATTTTTCGTTTATACCTATTTTTATTTGCGGAATAGATTAGGTGAACAAGAGTATATGTAACTAGATTCATCTACTGCTGTTTTGGTTTGCTTAAAACATACGTTGCACTTAAGCTACCCAAGTGCTATTGTCTTAATTTGTTACCTAAAACAACTTATAAGAAGAATAAGTGAGGATAGAACCTGCAAATATAATCTTCGAGACACAACTCCCAAATCTACCAAGGCTTAGCCCACCCTTCTATATTTTAGTGGCCTTTAAAAGTGAAACGTTTCTATTGATTAAAACTTTCTTTAGTTACCATGTTATTATATTTTTATTTGTTACGGGTTAAATTCTCTAAAAGACGGTATATATCGATTAGTATTCTTTGAAAGAGGTTTGGGGATATGAAAACTAAACATCACCATAGTATAACTTTTTATTTAAATTTTATAATTAATTTTCAAACTATATGCTACCCAACAAAATAAAAAGAACCCCATTTTTTTTTAATCTAAGGTGTATTGAATATAACCTTGGTATTTTACAGATTTTTGGCAAGTTGCAAAGTAGCGTTGAAATTTTTCGAAAATTAATTTAAATTTATAAATTGCATTATTTTACTTCTGAAAAAGAATTTTATTTAGCCTTAAACAAGTTAAATAGTGTGTTTTGGCAAACATTTTTATCTTAAACATTTTTTTCAAAGGTCATCACGGTAGCTAACTTTATTTTAAAGATATAAGAATGACATTCGAAAAATAAGGACAAAAACGGCCAATTCAAAATGTAACCATCTTAGGTACAATAAAATTGAATTAATTTGTTTTTGCTGCAGGTGTAAAAATTTAAAATTTTAAATGATAATTTAATTTTAAATTTTTATAAACTTTATTTCTAGAGCAGATACTAACGAATAACTACCCCTTGCTTTGTATTTTAATATTTAGTTCAATAAAAATTATTTTATGCTGGAAAATTTGACATTCAGATGACAGGTATGTACGTCTATATCCCTAAGAAGGTTAAAATGACTAACACCTTTTTAAAAGCTAACAAGATGTACAGAAGGAAAAACTTTTGATAAAATTCCTCGATCAAATATTTGATAAATTTTGAAAAGGATGCTAAAAAAATACAGATGCAGAAAACATTTGGTGTCTAAAAATCCATGTTTGACATCGGCACTACAAAACCGAGACGGTATTTTTGTAATTATCCTCGCTCCAATACCTCGACGCATTAATGAAAACTTTTCCACTATAAAACGGCGTTTTTGATCACGATCCTTCGTCGGCCGTTGGGTTTTTCATTACTTTAAATGTTTTTGCCCACCACTCAATGTAATGAACTGTTATCGATCATCTCTTGTGAAGGCATTTTGCAGAAATAATATTTCTTAGGGTGGAGTTGGCTAGAACGAATGTCTACAGTCAAATGTGATTTTTTTTTGCGTGTTCAGAAATATGGTTTGATAGCCTGTTTTGTTGCCACCTTTTTTGTGAAAGAGATTGTGATAAATTGTAAAGGGTTTTTCTCATTTCTTAAAAGATAAGGTTTACCAACTGTTGATAATTTATTCACGTTAAAGTTTAAAACCATCTTATTACCTTTCGTTTCTTTTTGTTTTTTCATGCAAATAGTTTTGTAGTATTCGCGCAGAATAATGACAGGGTATTTTGAGCGAGCGCCTTCGGCCTAATAAACTTTCTTGAAACGAAACAGGTAGTAAATTAAACGAAAATAAAATGTTTGATACGAATGGCTTAATAATAGCTTAAATTAAACCCATGTTTCGTAAATGTGTAATTTAACAGTTAGAAAGACTAGGCACTGATTGCACAATATATTTAATTCATAGATTAATGCGTCAATTTTTTATTGTCTTCTTGATAAACTGATTTATTAATATAGTTTTATGAAAAATTCAATGCGTATTTTTAAGCATTTTCATTTCATTGACTTGTATGTAAATAACAGATGAGTACGTAAGTTAAGAACAGTTAATGATAGTAAAAAAGTTTATGGATTATACATAAACTTTTATACACTGTCTATATGTTATAGTAGATCTTTCTTGAATGTAGTGCCTAGTAATTATTTTGGTCTATTAAAAAAATAGTTCTTACACACGAAAAAGATGAACAGCAACAGATAAGTTGGGTGCAATTTTTTCTTCTTCTGAAATTTGGATAATCAGCAACTCTTCGGATGATAGGAGTTTTACTGTGCACGTAAAAAAAACACAGATAAAAAACTAATCTGTTTCATAAAAATTTGATTACCCTTATACGTTGAAAAAAGCAACAAAATCTATTAGAATATTTCTATCACACTCACCTTCCACAAGATTGGCCCTGACTTTGACCTGCCACTGTATGAGCAGTTCCCTGGAGTCGAACGCCAGCACCACCACCACCTCCGTGCAGATGAGAGCCATGGTGTTGGATTCTTTGTCCAGGGTGAAGCCCGTCTCCAGGCCCAGGAATCCCTCCAGGGACAGCGAGGCTTTTGTGGGGCCGTTCTTGCATCGGTCTTTGCTGTCGCGGTACAGCTGGAGATGGAGGCAGTCTGGAAGGTAAAGAAGGCATTGTAGTAGAGGTGTAGTGTATACTGTAGGTCAGGGGCTCTCAACCGGTGGTACGGGTACCACTGATGGTACGTGGTTAAATTTAAGGTGGTACGCGAGAGTGATGTGAGTAATATGATGCTATTAATAGTTTTTGTACGAATGAGCAGTGAGCACGCCAACATTAGCAGTATTTTAAAGAGGGAATTTTTAATTAACATCTGGATCGGAAGTAAAAAGAACAATCTTTGATCTTCCGGTAAGTTCCATTCTTTTTGATGCTATTTATTACGAGTTGCTTGCGTAAGAGTTGATTTTCTGAATTCTTGTACATAAAAAATGAACATGTAAGCAGAATAAGTGCAAAAAGTTTGGAACCCCTGCTGTAGGTAGCAAAAAAGTACAAGGTTTCTGGATGTCTGTTTCGTGAATTCTGTTCGTTAAATTTTTTACGATAAAGTTTAAATATTTATTATAACTTTAATATCTAATGACTGGTTTCTTACGTATTTTTTAAGCATAGATTAAAAAAAAGGACATTTTAATCTAACTAAATTCAGGTAAATTACAGCAGTGAGTATAACTAAAAGTGTTTCTATTATTTAAATATAAAGCTTTCTTGTTCGTTAGACTGAATTCAAGCGTGAGTTGAAGTTTAAAGCGACTTTAATTGAAAGATGAGTTTTTTAATATAAATTAACGTCTTTAATACATGTTTAAGTTTTACAGACACAAACATATTGAAACTTTCATCATCATCAGAGAGCTGCATACCTTTTTCTTCAATTAATTCCTCAGCAATACATTAAATAATCCCACACAAAATATAACTAAATACGGATGATTAAACAAATTAATTAATGCAAACGGATATACGTATCCGTGTTTCGTGGACTAGAAGCATAGCTGGATTGGAACTCCTGGCCATCCGCCAAAAGCGGGAACTCAAAGCACGGGCACAAGTCAACTGCACGGCTCATACAGTGGACAAAAATTTTCCAGTTCTTTCTAGAGTACTGTTATTTTACAATCCAATTTTCAGAATTTCTTGTTACAAAAATATTTACAAGATTTTTTATAAATAAAAAGTAATTGGTGATTAACGGAATTTAGGTTTGATAAAACCATTTTGATTTCAAAGAAATATTAATTAATTTGATTACGTCCGTCTTTATGACGTTATAAATCATCCAACACTTGCCTCCTCTTTCATTGAATTAAAAGTGACGAATCATGTAAGATCTTGTGGTTTTCTCCGAAGTAAAAAAAAAAAAAAAACGTTCAGTGCCGTTTTTCTTAATGTTTTGTTTCATTTGATCTTCGAATAAAAAAAAAAAAAGAAAATAGTTAAATTCTAATTTTTAGTTTCCTTCGTCCTCTTAAAATGGAGATTAAAACCATGCGGATACTGTTTAAGCGAACAACGAATCAAAAGAACGATCTGTTCTTTTCTTCATCATCGGTGCAAAAGCTCACACCGGACGTTCCTGGCTTTTTGAAAATATATCTCCGTCCCTCCCGAAGTTCGCCCACCATCAGTCATGGTACAACCATTTGTTTTATTCGCTTGTCAAATGTGTCTGAGGGCAGAAGCAGGAATCGGCAGATAGCTGAGGGGCAGATAGGCTTGAAAGTTCTGGTGGTGCCGTATGGAAAGTTTTAATAGATAGTTTTATCATTTATTATTTGAAGTTTTAAATTGGTTTTTAGGAAAGTAGTTATCAATTGAATGCCTCGTTAGTGTTCGTTATCGAATTAGTGTTTGATGTGAAAGTGCGGGATGGTTTGTTAATTTACAAAAAGGGGGGTATGACGTAATGGTTTGTTATCTTACAAAAAGTGAGGTATGACGTAGTGGATTTGAGCGTGTATTGAAACTGATGATTTTTATTTGAATGTGTGATGCTACATTCATACAAAAAATTCATAGATATTAAAAGAAATCGTTGGTTTGTCGAAGAAAGAGTGTCGATGAATTTAAAATATTGCAATAAAATACTAAATAAACCTTCTTAAAAAAATTAGTATTGTTCTTTATCTCTAAAACAATTTCAAATCACATTTTCGCTTTACAACTGCACTTGTATCAACAACTATTCTAAATTATCCATCTTTAATAAAAATGTGTATTTTTATGCTTCCACTTAATAATATCAATTTTCTTTAATACTAAACAGTTAATTAAACGTAATCTATTTTAAATAATTTCTGCAACACAAACTTTGATTTGGGAAGCAGTTATTACTTTTCATTACACTTCTGGAATATAATTACAGCAATCTATAATATCATCTATAAAAAGACACATTAAAATGTTCTCTATAGTTTGAAGATTTCTCAAGTAAATAACTATTTTGGAGATAGCAATTTTTACTAATAAAACATGAAAGACGCTATTTTAATATGAAAAGATCAGTATTGGAATAGATGAAATAGCTTAAAAAAAATCTTACTGCGCACTGACCTTCAATCATTTATATTTGAACATGGTACTAATTGTAATGATAACTATGCTATAATTATGACATGAGAAAGATAATTGGATTAATTTTCCTAATTTTAGATTGGTAACTATTATAAATGAGCATTGGCCAAGGCCACCATGGTTTATTTCTGGCTTCATCAGTTCACCCAGTTACTACTTTTGCATCTTGATGACGGCACAAGAAATAAATTAAAGATCCTTTCGAAGTGTAGTTGATTACTATCTCTGGTCACAAATAACGTTCTATGTATAGTATATGTTCTGGAAATAGAGAACGTCTTGGAAGAGTTAGTGCACACAATATGGGAACTGAATTCCTAAAACAAATATACTAACTTTAATGTATAAATTTAATTTTAATAACTATTCATCAGACAAAACTTTTAAATATTGCGTGACTATGTAATTACTTATTTAATAAGTGATTAATTTATTGTTTAATTCCTTTAATACTAATTTTGTTATTCAACGTAAACGCCCGATTTGCAATATAATTTATAGAAATAAAGATACTTCTGGTTACTAAAAATAAAATTCTATACATTTATCAACTGTAGACCTCAAGTAAGTTAATTAAAATAAACTATTTAAAACTACTCTCACACAATATTTACACAATTCAATGTCAATGTTCACTAAAAACCTTGTGTCTTTTAATATG
Organism: Hylyphantes graminicola; assembly: GCA_023701765.1. Classification (NCBI taxonomy): domain Eukaryota; kingdom Metazoa; phylum Arthropoda; class Arachnida; order Araneae; family Linyphiidae; genus Hylyphantes; species Hylyphantes graminicola. The sequence goes on from CM043116.1 coordinate 49,170,877, forward strand.
GAGATTTACTGGGTATGGTCAAATTAATTAGAGCAAAACAAAGGCTATTCGTGACAGGCATATTAATTTTGAGCCGCATTACAAACTAAATTACCCATTTCGGTTTATTTAATTTCGAAAATAAAATTTAAAATTCTAATCGTTATCTACAACCGGTTATTTAGATATATACATAAAGAAATATAAAGTTATGCTATTTATTCTAAACCATTGTTAAAACTAACCCTTAATTCAACTAATTATAACTTAAATATAAGCTATTAAATTGCCTCCCAAAACTGCAATTTGACGTAAAATACACTTACATGTGGCGAATGCATTAGGGTAAAAAAAGATGGATCGTTAAAGACTTTATGACTTTTTTAAACACCTTTTGTCCAATAACACTACAAATTCAGTAACACCACATTCTCAGTAATAACACACTTCTAATGCATTTCCAGACCATAAAATTGAAATGAGAGTCGCGAATCTGAAATACCATTTGAACTTCGTAAGAAAAATTAGCATAAACAAACCACGAAACAGTTTACAAAAAAAAAAGTGTGGTGCTTGTCAATTTAACTTGGGTGCTTACGAAATTAATTTCCAATTTTTACTTTCAGTTGCGTATTATGTAATATAAGGTAATGGAAGCATTGCGATGGGGTAATACAAAATGGAGATGTTGCGTTTTCATCACGTTTTGGAAAATGCTGACTACAAAAAAAAAAGAAAGGTTTTTGGACATTGGTCCGTCTATGTGTCAGTGTTCACTTTATTAGAGCATACTTATTTTATTAAGATCCGAAAAACCTTCATCATCCCTAATCTTTCCTTCCTCTAATAAGGCCTTACAGAGGCCCTTATAAGGCCTTAAAAATCCATACAGCTATTTACAATACACGTTCTAATAAATCTTTAAAATTTATCGTAAAAAATGAAATTGCCATATTAATACAATTTAACATAAACCAATTTAACTCATATTAACACTTAATCTTATCTCTTTATCTCCGAAAACAATATTCACTGTATGAGGTATACTTCTTTTATTAAGTCCCAAAAGAAAACCCTTCATCATCCAAAATACTTCCTTCCCGAAAGGCCAAGAAAGGAAAGAATAGGTAGTTCTCTACTAAAATTTTAAACTTAACCATAAAAAATTGAAAAAACGACAGCTTAATACTATTCATCACAAACCAATTTAATACAGATTATCCCCTTATCTCCGAAAACAATATTCACTGTATTAGGGGCATACTTCTTTTATTAAGTCCCGGAAAAAAAAATCCCCTCCCTAGCATCTCAAATATTTCCTTCCCTTAATAAGACCGTCAATAGGCAAGGTCATGAGCCTGGCACTGATGTTGTGCCCACCTTTTATTTATTCGCTAATCTTTTTGTTTTCCCCCTTTTCTTCATCTGCGTCTAAGCGAAGAAATAACTCGGGGCCCAATATTATCCCCGCACTTTCTTCGGCCCAACAATTCCCGGAGTTATTGGGTGCATCACCTACCCTCACCTTTCCCTGGCAATACTTTTTGTTCTGTAATGTATGGGGTTCTGGGGGGAAAAGGGGTAAAAGGGTTTAAGTCCGAAAATTCCAAGAAGTTTTTTTTAAGCTTTAGAATAAGAACTAAATGTGAAAAAAAAACTAGTAAATTATCGTAGTAGAAATTCGGAATTACAAATAGACAGACACACATCTCTAACATGGCAGTAAATACTTTTAATTTTCTTTTAAATTCATTCTAATTACAAAAAGAAGAGTGGCAAAAATCTGTAATTGCTCGCAACAAACAGTTTATTAGAACAATTAGAACAAATTGTTTTAGAAAAATGTTTTTTAAAATTCAAAATGTGCTTTGCTTGTAATTCAACAAAATTACCAAATTCGAAAATTCTAAGCTAACACAAAAGGCTGAAGCAAAAGTAATATTTTTAAATATGTTTCACTACTTTTTATCCCCATTTTCAAGATAAATAAATACCCACATTAGAAAAATTTCTCCAACAACCAAAATTTCAGTTGATCTTTGAAAATCATATAGTCTGGAGATTTCCTCAAAACTTATGTAAGCAAAAGTGTTGCACAGCTAAATTCAGAAAGTCTTAAAATCAAATTAAATTTTCTTTAAACTTATGTATTTGTAGGATAATACATATCCAAGTTTAGTCAAACAAAGCATTGAAATCCGACACTTTATTTAAAAACTCTTTTAAGCAACTTCCAAAACAAACTCCCATAGAATTGCCACAAAACAAACTGTTAGACAATATATAATTTCCAAAATAGACTTAAGCTAGTCCATTAAACACTCTTAAGGAACTTCCAAAACAAATTCCTATAGCATTTCCACAAAACAAACGCTAATACAATATATAATTTCCAAAATAGACTTAAGCAAGTTCGTTAAACGCTCTGAAGAAACTTCCAAAACAAACTCCTATAGAATTTCCACAAAACAAACTCTTAGACAATATATAATTTCCAAAAAAGACTTAAGCTAGTTTTATTCTGAGCCATACAAACGAACCAAAATGCCTGAAGGTGTACGAGACACAGTTTTGCAACGGTGTTTCTGTTTTTGTTTTGTCACCTCCCGATCTCCTTGGATTTGTTTCGTTTTTGGTGCTTGTTTTCTTCGTCCACAGTTAATGATTTCGGTGTCGGGTGTTATTGTTGCTATTATCGCATGAATTATTCAAAGATAGGACTGGGTGGTAAGTATATTGTGTCGGGTGTATGGGATTGGATGTATTAATATGGGGGATATTTAATTCAATATGGCATTGAGGTTTTGTGAGGGATGCTATTATATGGGAATGTTTTGTCAATTACTATACGTGTAAGAAAGTAATACATATAGGGGATAATATGAGATATACTGTAAGGATAGTTTCAGATTATCAACAGTAAAAAAAATGGAAATAATTAAAAAATTTAGAATGCATGTATACAATATAAACTCAGAATGGTCTATAATAATATGTCGAATCAACTATATGAAATTTCGTTGAAACATTAATGAATAAAACAATATATATTTCAATAATATATATAAAAAAATTATTAAAAAGTGCTTAAAAATATAACTCTACCGTCAATGTAATAGGGGATATTAATCAAATTTCTTTTAAAGATATAAGCCCATAATTATTTATATCAATTGATTTGTCTCAATTATCTTACCATAAGGTTGCAATTAAAATAAACTTGATTCCTAAACGTGCTTGGTGAAATTCAAACACACCCAAGTATTGAAGGTTAATAAACTGCAAACACAATACCAAGTCATCTATAATCATAAACCTAGACAGAATCTTAAAAAATTGGTCACTTGAGTTTAATTACAGTTTAAATTGTTTTCAAAACAATAAATTATCAATTTTTAAAATCAATCCTATCTAAACTTTGTCACCCAATAACTAGATAACCCAATCTTCCCAATTGAGAAAAATTGAAACCGGCTCTGGACAGGAGACAGTCCTCACTTCCGTATCCCATTTCAAGCAGAATGACCTAGTATCGATTTGTCATTATCAGCTTTGGGAAGAGATAGATAAAAAAATAAATAAAAAAAAATCCCCTTCCACTTTCATCTTTCACCAGTTTTCGAAAGACGAAGTGATGAAAAGGTGATGAATCCTTCTCCCCTCTGTCATCCATGGTGATATCCATAGTCAGTCAGTCCACCGTCGAAGAATCGACTGACTATGCGAAATTACCGGTCATCATCCCTCAATCGATATCAATTTACTTCCGAAGACGATGATAGCACTATGTGCATATATGAAGAGCTTAGTGGCAGAACGTTCTAAGTGACATTTTTGAAAAAAAATTACATATTACACTCTCAGAAATAACACTTTCATTTTTGACGATTCATGAATCCTCAAGCCTCATTTTGTTAATTTTGAGGATTGTTTCGTCAAATTATCACGTGATTTGAGTAAACGCGAATCCTCACTTTTCCGATCGTGATTTGACGATTCTGTATCTTGATTTTGAGGAAACTGAAGCTCATTGTTGAACTCACATGCTCAAAAATGACGACATATTTCTTTAGATTAGACGACATTCAAATCCTCTTAAAAATGACGATTCAAATTTTCTCACTTTGAGGAAACGAAAACTCGGAGCATTTGCCAGTAATGGAATCGTCAAAATTAAGGAAAATTTCGTCGTTTTTGAGAATTCATTTTTAAGAGTGTAACTTCAATGAATATATTACTAACATCTTTAATGATAGCAAATTTTCTCCTTTTTCATAAACTTTGACTTGGTATAATTTTTACGATTTTCAAGTACCGTTTTCATCAGATCTAAGTGCAAATGAAAAAACTTTAAAGCAAATTTTCTCTTTTTTACCTTTTTGTCACTTAGCACGTTCTTTCACTAAGGTCTTCATATATGTATATCAGTACAGACGGATCTATCCTCCGATCTATCTGCATACAATGGCTATATTCAAAGGGGCTCTTATTGGGTATCTAGTTTGATTTTTACTGGGAAGAGACAGGGTGATTTTTGGTTCTTTTTTCGGCCGGAGAAGTGTTCTTTTATTTGAATAATAGATTATTTTTTGACAATGGATTGGAAGGGCGGGTAGGTGATTAGCTTTAAAAACAGTTTTTAGACATTATTGAAGGGTTCTTTTTGTAACGGCGTCTTTCAGTGGGCTTCTTTGGTGGCATCCAAAGAGAGTAAGTTTTTTCGGAGGAGATGGTGAAAGTAATGATTAAAAGTGAAAAGTTTGTTGTAATACGAGGAGTGCAAATGTATTGAATTTGTTGAGACAGTCTTCTTTCAATTGATAATTAATCAGGTTAAAATTGCATAGAATAAGATAATTTCTGTGTCTTTTAGGTAAGGTATTCTTATTATCATTCCAGTATATTAGCAGATAAAGTATTTTGCTTTTAAAAGTTAGTATTTTTGTGAGTTTTTCTTTTAATTTTATATTAAAAAAATAAGTTAATAAGAAAAAAACTTTCTAAATTAATTAGTATTATTATATATTTAGAAGGATTTTCTGTGTTATGAAATTTATCAATTGATGTAATTGTCTTCAAAATCAAACTATTTTGATTTATTGGAACATGAATAACCACAGCACTTTCCTTGAACTTTTGACAATCCAAATATTGAAATTTTGAGGCATGAAATATAATTTTTGAGTTGAGAGGATCTCAAACAAAATTTCAATAAATTGGAAACATAAGCTTCATGTTTTATAAACTTCAAACCCTACGGTATATATTGAAAACTTTTATGGCGTCCACATTTGCATTGTATTGCACATAAACTCGGTTTATATACGCATATAAAACCCTCCAAGATTGTCAGCTTTTTGAATATCCCGCACCCTCTCAAGATTCCAAGTTTCACTTCGGATTTACGACCTCATATCCCCTCTACAGCGGGAAAGTTTCACGGAATAAGGATTCGTGTTCTGCCTTTTCTTCAATCTCGCATTTACATCCGGCTTTCGAATAACATTTCCCTTTACTAACGGAGCCCGAAATTTGCCATTCAGAGGAGTTTAGAAGGGCCAACCACCAAAGAAACCATTACGTATGATAAAGCTCCCACAAACCAAGATCACTGATGTCGTCTTTCTCTCTCTTGTATCTATCTGGAAATCGAAAGAATTCCTTTGTAATGTCCGAATGAAGTTCTCCCAGGAGATATCAGGGAATTTCTCCTTAAGTATGCATGCTTGACATTCGTGCATATATTCAACAAATTCTTACGAGCGAAAGCGTGGTAAGTAGAGACTTTTTGTGAAGTCTCAACATAAGACAGCGTAATTTAGCCCAATTTGTACATTTTCATTGCATTCCATTGAATTTAGAGTTTCACCTTGGTGATTCTGAAGAGATAATGACAAGGCATCGAACAGTTAATGTTATGACTGTTTCAACAATAAGTTTGGGTAACTTAATACAAATTCATCGGTTTTCAATTGCTTGATGTCAATTTTTCTGTGCGGAATAGTTAAAAAAAAAGAGTTAACTAACTTTTAACTTGGAAAGTTTCATTAAGTTATTGCCATTAAATTCTGAAGATACATAAAATTCTAGGTATAGGAAATATGTGTCTTGGAAGAGAGACAGTTCCGTTGAATCTTTTTACACCCAGATCTTATCCACAAAGCATGTAATAAATCAATTATTTGTTATTGTATTTTATTGATTCTATTATGAAGTGCAAACAAAGAGTATAAATAAGACTTTGAACTTTTTTGAAGGTTATTGCCATGATTTCAGAATCGCAATAGTTTATCAATGAGCAATAGCATGGCCTAAAAAAGATTTTTGTACGTGTATATAAGTGGTATACAACATCCAATATTGCAATAATTGTATGTAAATGCTCAATAATAGTTAGCGGACTATAATGTGGAAGAATTATACATGATATATATACAGCCTCTTTTTTTTTTTTAGCTCAGTTGAACTGAGATTGAAATTTGTTTTGGTGTTTTCAGTGTTGCATCTATTGCTTGTAAATGCTCAAGACGAATTTGAGGAAAATAAACTGCAAGAACTATGGTATATACAGCTACATTTCTAGCGCAGTTGAACCACTATTGAAACAAACTTTCACACAACCTCTACATAGAACACATTCTAAAAAAATGTTCTTCAGCCAGCGGATATATGCAAATGACCTCAAGATGCGCATGTCTCTATCCCTTCCGATACGGATGGAACTCTATAGAAATTTGAAAGTTAAAACAGAACACTGCCGATAGTGGATAGAGGCTGCCTGTATATATAAAAAAGGAATATATCAGTGCCACTTGAAACAACGCAACTTCGCGACTCCTTTTCGTCCGTATATGGGGAGCCGTTGGGGGTTCGGCTGTCTTGTTCAAATCGACCGAGTAGTGAGAGAAGAGTTTCTTCTTTTTATTTTATAGAAAAGAATCTTTTTGTCATCTTTGAATTCGGAGAAGGTCGAAGACAGCTACACATTTCATATTTGAAAGCCTGTGGCAGATTTTATTCGTAGAATCTTCTTGGAGAAAGGTTATATTGCGAGGATATGTAGTTATAGAGTATATATTATTGTTCTCTAAAGTTATTCTTTTTCATGACATTTCTTTCAGTTTGTAAGAAAAACCTGTGTATTATTTTTATATGGTTCCTTGTTAAATTAGCTTAGTAACATACGTTACTCATTTAATCTTTATATATGTTTTTATATCGGTTGAGCAATACAACCTAAAAGTTTAAGTACATGTTTTTACTTGGGAAACATTCAAGCTGTATGGGCACAGAAAATAAAGTTTTCATTACAAAGAGGGAACACTCCTAAAACAAAAGAGTAAAATCCACTCCAGTTGGAGATGTGCATTTTCGACACAGGAAAGGAGTGAATATTAACTCAGACTGAGTTAAAATCACTCGTTTGGAGGGATCCTGTCGGAGGTTTAACATACAAAGGATCCACTCCAAAAGGAGAAGTGCATTTTCCAGACTGGAGGAGTGAAAATTAATCAGACTGAGTTAAAATCTCTCGTTCGTTTTAAGTGTATATAAGCTCCAAATTTTATCATCAAAGCAACTAAAAATTAAATTTAACTCAAATTAAACAAGGCTACAGAGTGACTATGGATTGAAGTTACTACAAAAAATTTTCAGGTCTGATTGTCCCAAACACACTTTTGTTTACAATATAGCTGTTTTCATTGTATTAATTTTAATTAAATAATTGTGTTTATTTATGTAAAATTTGTTGGAAAATCTCCTCTCTTACTCTCCTCGACGCAACAGCCCATTAGTGGGCCAAGGCCTGCCGCGCCCAATTCAGCTTTCGTTATCTAGGGCTCTGGGGTGCTAGGCACATGTCCCGGTAAGGTCACGCGGATTCCCCAGCGTTTAGTTCCCAAGCATGCTTGGTACCCATTTTATCGACCCACTTAAGGGATGAAAGAATGGATCAACCTCGCCCAATCCGGGATTAGTTAGAAAATCACCTATACAATAATTCACTTTTAACAAAATAAACTAAATCTAAAATACTGGTATCGAAACACAGCAAAAGCTCATAGGAAAGTGAATAAAAACTCTCTGGCAGAACCGTTATCTACAGAAACATGCAAATGCGGTCGATAAAATCTCTCGGCCACAACATCAATAATGCCCCATGAAATCGCAGAAGAAAGCTCACTGAGTTGGATAACGGACAGACCCCCGAAACTTCAAAAGATCACGTTTTAACTCTAGACACTCTTAAAGTAACATAAATATTCAAGTGGAGAGTTTGAAACAGATTTAGATCAGATGTTGGCGGTATTTTATTCGTTTCGGCGTTGGATAGTTAGACGGGGCTGAATTCAATGTAGTTGGAGGGCTGTAAGGAGCCTAGTGGTCCGGACCCCGGACTTGAAATCGAAAGGTTGAGAGTTCGAGACCCGGTTGCCACTGAAGACTTACCGAGTATACGCGGAGTACGTGCTCGTAAAATCTGTTGGGTCCGAAAGTCCTGTGGTCTGTCATTGTGCAGTTCACCATGGGTACAGGTTCCTGGAGAAAATTTCCCTCCCCTTCAGGGACATGTCTAAATTGTGGAGGTGGCGACAGATGATGCCATCTGTCGACAGATGGCAACATCAGTCATATGTGTTTGTGTGTGTCTTGTGTTTGTCCTACTTGACGATGGTTTATAAGCGGGTCCTTGCGACCAAGCACACAAGCCTGAAAATATATGTAAACCAATCCAATCCAATCCATGTAGTTGGAGTGTTTATTTGGTTTGGGGTGTTTATAAAGGAGCTTCATTTGCAAAATTATTTCGACATTTTGTTTTTTCTTTTGTGTATATTTATGTATTTAAAATTATTAATTTTTGGTTTTTTTATTAAATTGTAATGTGTCTTATTATTTATAATAATTATTATTTTAGTCACATATACGGTTTTTTACCCCTTGTGAGGAACAAAAAATATTCTTTAATGTTTTTTCTGTGTTAATAAAGTGTTTGTGTTTGTTTGTTTAAAATTGGAAGGTGCTTGTGTGGATATTGTGTAGATTTGAATATATTGAAGGTTCAGATTCAATTGGGGGAATATTTAAAAACTTTTATTTTACATGTGGTAGTTTTAGAAATGGTTATATGTACAGTTAAATATGTTGTGCGATGTTCTTCATACTAATAATTCCTAGTTGATGCAATGGCAGTATGGTGAAATGTTTCAGCATATTTTCGGCAACCGTTTAACCCTTTCAGTCCCAGTGATGCCATTTGGCATCATCACTTTCAATATTTTTTTCAAAATGTTTATGTCCCGCTATGACATCCAAACACACATCATTCGATTCTTCACACTTTGCTCTATCAGACAAAATTTTACTTTAATCTCAATAGAAGTCAGAACTACTATTTTTTTTATTTACAAAATAGTCAACAAGCGTTTCTCCTGATTTTTTATAAGTTCACTTCAGTTCCACATAATTAAAACACAATTTAAACTATTTTGGTTAAAATAATTGCTAATTTTTTTTAATAATATGGTCAGATACCTTAAAATATATAAGTTTTTAGGTAATATATATTTTTTTATTTTGTTGTTTTTCACAGTTAAAGAATTTTGGCATTGTATCAAAAACCACATAAAAAATTTAAATGGATTTTTTTCCTTATGGAATTCGTATATTTGACCTAAAATAAGCTTATTTTGTGAATATCAGATGTTTCTGTAGTGTAGTAAATTTTTGGGACTGAAAGGGTTAAATAATTTTTCAGGGTTAGAGACAAGAACCTCAGAGAAGGGCTGTGGGGAGCCTTGTGGTTAGGACCTTGATCTCCGGATCGGAAGATCCCGCGATCGAGTCCTGGTACCACTGAAGACCCACCGAGTATATGCGGAGTACGTTCTCATTAAATCTGTTGGGTCCGAAAATCCTGTTGGCGGCCATTGCGCAGTTTCCCACGGGTGCAGCTCCCTGGAGACTATTTCCCTCCCTTTCAGGAACACGTCTAAATTGTGGAGGTGGCGCGCGATAGATGACAGCATCTGTCACGTTTGTGTTTGAGTAAGTGTATAAGCGGATCTCTGAACAAGCCCACAAGCCTGAAATATATGTCTACCAACCAATCAACCAACCTGAGATAAATGGTTCAAATGAATGTCGAAAATATAGTGAAACATTTCTACAGCAGATTCAGCTACTGGAAACAATATTTCTGGTGACACCTAGCTCCCGATTTTTAACAATGTATTTCATTTGAAAATTATAAATAAAGTAAACTGGACAAAGAGAAGCAAGCTTACTTTTATAAAAGTTAACTTCTACAATTTTTTTTCTTCTAAAATAGTGTCGCGTGTCATTTGGGATAAAAACAAAAATAATCCAAACTCCGAAACAACCTCTAAATATTAGTTTGACATTCGTTTTTTTTTTAATGGAGACAACTGATGAAAGTTCTCTTAAGTAACCCATTGTTTTACATTAAAAAATTATATAATGTTTAGAAATTTGTCTGATAAATTTTTTCTGGTATAATTTTCTGATAATTTTTTTCTAGTTTCTTTTAATTCAGAATTTTTTGATTATTTTTTTAAATGAAGCTTTGTAAATTAACAATTAAAAAATTTTCACACTCCTAAACAATGAACGCAATTAACAATTTAAAAGTGCGTTAGTTCTTGTGCGACAAAGACAAAAGGTTTTAACAATAAAAATTAATTAAAATAAATATAATTTATAAAGTCGAAAGAGGAATAGTAAATGCCTTTTTTGAAAGATTTCTAAGAGAAGCACATCTAATTCATTTACATTTGGAGCCTTTAAAACACTTTGTACCAATGGTCTGTTAAATAAATTTTGGGTTGAATTAGAAAGCTTTAAATCCTCGTTTTTATCTCAGCCAACTCCTTATAAGGCTTCATATTCGTCTAAGTAGGCAGTTAAATTGATTAGCTTTAATTTAAATGAATAATAAGGCAGAAAACGTGTGCAAGGGATTCATTAATTTGCCCATTGTTTAGCGGCGTAGAGTAAATAGGACATTTTCGTTGTTTTTAACTAAACTTACAATATTTAATTAACATATAAATGTAATTATTTTTTTGTGATTCAATAAATCGGATGTAAATAAATAGTTTATTTTTCAGGAGATAAACTTACAGTTTGAATATCAGTGTATAGTATTATTCCACTTAATTTAATTAGGAAGTGTATCTGGCAAAGTTCTTAATAAAATAACCATTTTTTTACATTGATTTTGATCATTGACAATTGTTAATTCGTATATTTCTACTAATAATATATTGTTTAAACTGAAAGTTTATTATACCTTACGTTATTATATTACAAAATTGTGTTACAAACAGTTATATTTTTAAATTTACATTGAGTGACGTGTCTTTAAATATGTGAATTGTTTCATTAAAACACTTAATTTATTTTAGCTTTTTAGTTTATGGCACAATAAAACTTTACTATGTATTTAATTTACTCTCTACAAGTTTTTTTTAATAAAGTTAATGAATTTTGTGAGAGTTGAAATAAATTGTACCTAAAACACAATTAATACTTTTGTGAAACTTTTGCAAGCAGATATCTTTAAAAAAAAATGTTTAAACTATTGAGATTATCTAGTATTGTGTATGGATTTTAAAGGAAGTGGTAACTAAATTAATATTTTGTTTTATTTTCCTTTACTGACAGTTTCAAGTAAGAAATTGAGAAATAGTTTTCACAATAGAAACTAAATTATTTTTTATGAATCCCAAACGTTGAATTTTTTTCACATTCTAAACAATGAGATTCGAGATAACACCGACCTAACACTTACGCGTTCGTACCAGATTTTTAAAGGACAATTAACACTAACACCAGCAAATCCAAGCATTAAATTCTGAATTATAGAGTATTTAAAATACTTTTTGAATTTTAAAAGCTTATAAGACGTATGCAGAACTAGGTTCGTCTTATTTGGGGTAATTTCTAAACGTAATTCAACATTGATTAATTACAGAAAACCTTTGCACCACAAAATTCTAGAACTTTCTAGCGGCCACCACTATTTGGAGCCTTTATTTACCATTTTTTCAGTATATCAAAACTAGGGATTCACTACAATATTGACAAATTCACACTCCAAATAGTTGTGGCAACTAGAAAATTCCACGATATCTGGCACTTAAATTTTTAACAGTGTACGACTACATGGGTAAAATAAAATGATGTCAATTATAACCATTTTCTTTTGCTTAAATCGAGGATGCATTTTACAAAAACTAGTAAACATTACAGGCAAAATTTCTCAAAGTCCACCGTGGATACAACTATATGAACAATTTAAAATCCGTTAATTATAAATATTCATTGCTTAAATAGTATATATATTCAACAAAAACTAAACAAAAATAGATAGAAAAAAATCCCACCGTGGAATTCCACATCAATCGGGCTCACAAAGAGTAGGATTGCAACGGACAACTACATAATCACCATGAAACCTGTAAATTATAACTATTCATTGTTTAAAAAGTCGACCCATTCGACAAAAACTACCTAAAACTATAGGCATCTATAAAATTCCTCAAATTCCACATCAATCGGCCTTACTCCGTGTAGTATTGCAACAGCTATATCACAAAGCAACTACATACATGACCACTTTGAAACCTGTTAATTAAAACAATTCATTGCTTAAATAGTGGACCCATTCGACAAAAACTACCTAAAACTGTAGGCATAGATAAAATTCCTCAAATTCCACCGTGGAATTCCACATCAATCGGCCTTACACCGTGTTGGATTACAACAGCAATTGCAGAGCACCTACATACATGACCACTTTAAAACCTTTCTTAATTATAACTATTCATTATTTAAATAGTAGACCCATTCGACAAAACTACCTAAAACTATAGGCATATATAAAATTCCTCAAATTTCACCGTAGAATTCCACATCAATCGGCCTTATTTCGTGTTGCATTGCACAGCCATCACAGAGCAACTACATGCACGACCACTTTAAAATATAACATGTTAATTAAAACTATTCATTGTTTAAATAGTGGACCCATTCGACAAAAACTACCTAAAACTATAGGCATAGATAAAATTCCTCAAATTCCACCGTGGAATTCCGCATCAATCGGCGTAGCTCCTTTCACGCTCGGCCTTGCATCCCCCAATTCCGCCGATCCCAAGAAGTAAGAAAAGAAGGTTCCTTTCCTCTTCCGGTAGCTCTAATGAGAAGGGTTTTGTCCGTTGTTAAGGATCCGGACCTTCTAACAGCTTTTCCTTTTTGTACCGCTGCCGATAGTTCTACTTTTCTTGCTGCTGCTTTCTTTCTGCCGCCGCCCTTTCTATTGCTCGCGTAGTTACGATGTTAGAGTCCGTTGTACTTAAGTAATTTCTGTGCTTAGGGCTTCGTATTTCTCTTTTTTTAGGAGGGTAACTGGAAAGGCAGTCAATCGAGTCGTTTTGCCGATGATTATATGATGACTGTCGCTTCTAATGTATTATCTAGAATTTTTGTTAAAGTACGAGTATCAAATATTTTTTATTTATGTAATATGCTTTCAGACATTAATTTCTGAGACAAAGTGGCATTTTGTAATATTTATGTGTATATTGGTAAGAATAATCTATTAATATTTCTATTTAATTTTCTATTAAATTTAATTCAGTTAATATTAATTCGTGCGCTTTTTACGATGTAGTGTTGAATCTATCTAACTTTACAAATTTTTATAATTGATAGATCTTTGAAAGATTTCTATCGAAAAAAATTGATTTAACAATTGCTTAAATGCCAGTGGACTGCTGCTGCAAAAGGTCATCATTTTACGAAGGTTTGTTAAAAACCCATTTTGATAGTTATTTTATTCACTTGGCACAACTAATTTTTATGGAAAGCATTCAGTAAGAACTGTTAAGGAACTTTGTGTTGGTTAAAATACAAAAAATGACCTTTGGTACTTTTTTCTAACAAACATTTTAGCATTAAAAAAAAGCACATACATAGTAATAACTAAACAAAAAAAAAATAAGATGCATTTTATATAATATTAAAATAAAACATTTAAAACAAAACCAAAAGTTTTAACGACAAAATAAAGTTTCTGAAAGTCAAAGAAAGAATCAAACAACCCCTAACTACGAAGTTCCAGACTACTAGACATTAGTAACAGTAAAGTATCACCAATTCCAATTCAAAACTCCCCAATTCAGTTTGAAAGAAGCAAATGAGTCCACACTAAGGATCCTCATAAGTGTCAATTCCTGGAGAAATGTTTATTTCCCCGGGAAATTGGAATGGTTAATCTCCAAATAATGTATGTAATTCACAACCTAAAAGTATGTTAGTACTTGTGTGACAAAGACAAACGATTATGAAGCAATACGAACATTAAAATTAAATACTATTTATGAAGTTGAAAGATGAATTTTAAATGCTTTTTTTTTGGGGAATAATGCTATTAAAAAAGAGCATTAGAGCAAAACCAAAAGTTTAAACGACAAAATAAAGTTTCCACAACTCAAAGGAAGCAGCAAACTACGATATATTAAACGCTACTAACAATAAAGTATCACCAATTCCAATTCAAAACTCCGACATTTCGTTTGAAGGAAGCAAATGAGTCCACACAGAGGGTCCTCATAGGTGTCAATTCTAAGAGAAATTGTTATTTCCCAGGAAAATTGGAATGGTTAATCTCAAAAACAATGTACGTAATTCACAACCTAAAAGTATGTTAGTACTTGTGTGACAAGGACAAACGAATAAAACAATCCAAACATTAAAATTACATACTATTTATGAAGTCAAAAGATGAATTCTAAATTCTTTTTCGTGAATAGTTCTATTAAAAAAAGAATTATTAAAACAAAACCAAACGACAAAATAAAGTTTTCGCAAGTCAAAGGAAGCTGCAAATAACCCCAACTACGACGTACTCTACGCTACTAACAATAAAGTATCACCAATTCCAATTCAAAACTACGACATTCAGTTTGAAAGAAGCAAATGAGTCCACACAGAGGGTCCTCAAAAGTCCTCATAAAAGTACATTCCTGGAGAAATTGTTATTTCCCTGGAAAATTGGAATCGTTAATCTTCCAAACAACGTACGTAATTCACAACATAAAAGTATGTTAGAACTTGTGTGGTAAGCACAAACGAATAAAACAATCCAAACAATAATATTTAATACTATTTATGAAGTCAAAAGATGAATTCTAAATGTCTTTTTGTGAATAGTCCTTTCAAAAAAAAGAAGCAATAAAACAAAACCAAAAGTTTAAACGACAAAATAAAGTTTCCACAAGTCAAAGGAAACAGCAAACTACGACGTACTCCACGCTACTAACAATAAAGTATCACCAATTCCAATTCAAAACTACGACATTCAGTTTGAAAGAAGCAAATGAGTCCACACAGAGGGTCCTCATAAGAGTCAATTCCTGGAGAAATAGTGATTTCCCCGGGAAATCGGAATGTTGTTGAAACACCTCGAGGCGATTCATTGGGACGGCGAGTGCCAGAAATTCCGGAGAAATGAAATCGTAACGAGGAAATTCTCTCGCCGGACCTTCCTCATAAACTTTCATTAAAGATAGGAGGAATTGGGCTTGGGTCGAGGGTTTAGTGTGATTCCAGCAGACGCCATTTTGTGTGTGGAACGGTTTGAGTTTAGAATTAATTTGATAAAGGTGGTTTGGAGTGACGTTTGCTTATAGTATTTATTGTAAGAGTTTGTTCGGTTGGGGGATATATGATTGGGTTTTTATTAGAGTTATATGTATCAAAATCACAACTTTCGATTCTACTTTTGAACTAAACCCGACCAATAGAAAGTGTATTTGAAAACTTAAAAGTGTATTTTATGGTAAGGTACAGGTACAGTACGAATTTAGTTTTGAGCATCGAAAACGTATTTAGCCTTTTTTTAAAAACATAATTCACGCTTTTGCAACAATGTGACTTATTATTTTTAAAAGAAAAAAAAACATTATAATATTTTTAAATTTGTATGTTTAAGTTAAAGAGGTTTAAAATGACTATTAACCCTTTAGTTAACATTCATTTTAGGCAGCCCTAAAAACATTGAGACAAAAAATATATATGTATTTAATATTTCTGCAGATAATTTGTTGTATTTTCAGAAGCGTCTGAATGAAAATAACTTCATTAATGCATTCGATATTTTGAATAAATTTTGCTAGTTTGAACTAATTATTATAATTAGTTTTGGCTTACTAGATACGAAAGGAATAAATTAACTTACTTCAAGTTTTTATATTTAGGATCTGAAATTGCACAAATAAATTATAGAAGCATTTCTTTCCTTCTAGTACAAACAACATTCCAATAAATACTACAATCGGAAATTAAACCCCAAATTAATACCACAGAATATTTTCATCTCCACTTTTTAAATGAGATATAAAAATGAATAATACATAACTAAATTATATTCATTATTATGCTGTGGTACGTTATAAAACTCTATAATTAGCATTACGATACCATAAAAACCCTTCGGTTGCCCCACGCGACAATGTTTATCAAAATATCTTTCATCTGTTTCAGTCATAAAATAATAAGAAACAAATACCATCGATCGGACTTTATTGAATCGCAAGCTATTCAATCTACTCTATGGTAACACTGTTGACTTAATATCGCCGAGTAACGCACAATTTAAGTGCTAACAACGTAAAAAAAATAACAGTTTAGCGTGAGATAAATAAACAATAAGTCCATTTCATCTAGTCTGGCAGAAATCGCGTGCAGACCCAATTTGCTGCAATCCCACCCAAGAATCATTTCCAGGAAAGGAAATCCCAAGCGTCAGGAAAATGTCATCGACTCATGAATTATTTTTTTTCTCCGATGAAAAACGGGAATTTCTATTTAGCTGATGACGTCGACGCATGAACAAGAGGACAGGTGTAAAATGTTTGGTTTTTATTGTATTCGATTTTTTGGAATATAAATAAATCCTTCAAAACACAATAAAAAACATGTGTATTTGTGTGTATGAAAGAAAAACCTCAAATCAACAAAGTTGAAAAATTAAAATATATTTTTTTAAAAAATAATTGAGATATTTAATGTAATTAGTGCTAAGAAAATGTCATCGACTCATGAGTTATTTTTTTCCCGATGAAAAACGGGAATGTCTTTTTAGACATGACGGACTAATGGGACTGATGACGTCGACTCATGAACAAGAGGACAGGTGTAAAATGTTTGTTGTTTTTGTATACGATTTATTTGGAATATAATATGAAGCATTTAAAACATAATAAAAAAAATATGTGTATTGTTGTTGTCGTGTCCATGATATGTGCAAAAATGTAATGTAAAATGAATGTGCATGTGTATTTGTGTGAATGGAATGTGCATGTGTATTTGTGTGAATAAAAGAAAAACATCAAGCTAAAAAAAGTCGATGAGTTAAAATACTTTAAATAAATGAGATGTTCAAATTAATAGTGCCAAGAATATGTCATCAGTTAAAAGAATTATTTTTTCCCGATAAAAAACGGTATTTCAATTTAACTGGTGACTTAACTCGCCTTATGATTATGAGTTCAAAAAGAACAAACGTAAAATGTTTGGTGTTTTGTATTCAATTATTTGGAATATCAGATAAAGCATTTAAAACATAATAATAAAAAAAAACTGTATGTGTCTTTGAGAAAAAAAGAAAGCAACTTAAAAATTTAAAACATTAACGTTTTAATTATTACGTTATCAGTTCAATAATTTTGTTGTCGCCTCTAACCATTAATATTTATCAAAAGAAAAATGTTTATTTAAATAAAAGATAGAAATATTTTAAGTAATAAGTGTCAGCAACATGTCACTGAAATGAATTTGTTTTTCGTAAGAAAAATGGAATTTGTATTTCGTTGAAGAAGTCCTTTTATAAACTTGAGATAAAAGAAGAGATAGACATTTAAAAAATATTTGATTTGTTTAGAAAGTTTCCGGCCATCTATCTCTTGCCTCAATGAAGAGATTTAACACAATCAAGTACGACTCGTAATGTAAAGCAATTGTTTGACTTGTTTGTTGCCTTTTAAATCTATCAACGCAACAGTGGCATTTAAGCAAAAAAAAAACGTATAATAAAATGAACAATGAGAAAAGATACACACCAAAATATTGAGCGTAATTTAGCCTTTATAGTTATTTTTTTAATAAAATAATTTCTCCAAGCAGTTGCCCTTAATAAAACTCAGGTATTCAAAAGCTGAATCAAAGCAGTCAATAAAATAAATATTTCTCTAAATTATTTTTTTTAATTATATACTTAAACCATGTTTTAGGATCCTGTACAACATATATATGCTTTTCAGAAACGAAAATGTAAAATAACCTATGGTCGGTAAAAAAAGTTGTTTAATAAACACAAAGTATTTATTTATTATTATTTTGAGCAACTTAATCTTAAGACAATTATTTACTTGTTGACCTTGGTTTACAAATCAAATTTTTTTCGGAATCATATGAAAATGTCTTTTACAGCTTATAGGTAATCGAAGAAATGTCAGATTGTTTTTTTTAAAAACAAATAAGTTCAACTTAATCAACCAGAACGAAAATCGCAAGCTTTTACTAGTTTTGTAACATTTACTAGTGCACTGTTTAAGCCTTATTTAATTTCAGTAATATTAACTTGCTTCCTAATCGAAGTAATAACTGGAAAATCACCATAATTTTGTAAATAAACAATAATTTTACTTCTTTTAAAATTACTAACTCCACAAAAATAATACCTCCTCTCCCTCCCCTCACTCTAATTCCCCCAAATCATTTCCAGCAAAAATAAAAAAGAAATCCAGAGCGTCAAAAAGGATATGTCATCAGCTCATGAATTATTTCCCGACTCAAAACGGGACTTCTATTTAGCTGATGACACTACGTCATAAACCGAGTTTTTTTTTTTTAAAGTCAGGTGGAAGAGAAGTTAGAATTTTTTTCGGAAGTCCCTCCCAGCTTGTCAATAAATAACTGAGCATTTCGCTCTGTGGATTATGATGAACTGCGCTGAAGGAATGGTTCATGGGGGAAGGAAGGGAATTCTGGGTACAAGATGTAATGAGTGACGTCAGTTGGAAAAAGGGTTTTCTCGTTTGTTTTGAGTCATTTTTAACCACACTTTTCTAAATTTACGCATTTTTATTAAAAGCCGATTTAGAGTAATTTTTTTTTTTTAAAAATCAAGTTTTAATTTTTTTAAGTTTATAAAGCATTTATAAAGTTTGATATTGTTGAAATATTAAAAAATATATTTTTTCAAATTTTATACTATTAGATGAATAAATTCATTCATATTTTTTACTAAGTGACTGAAAGTTCAAAGTAATGTAAAAAATACAAAATAAATCATTGCGAAACAAATATTTTATTGTAATTTAATTTCTTAAATCATCAGACGTTTTTTGAGTTGGCTATTTGTTTCAATCATTCAATGAAGTATTTTTCGATTTCAGAAATTATAATTTGCTGACAGATAAAATCGATTAAAACAATTTTAATTATAGAATATACTCCTTAAAGCTTCCATGTTATAAAATAAATAATAACAAAAACTTCATTATTAAAACGAGTACAACAAAAATTTGTATTAGATATTTCATTTTTATTGAGAGAAACCAATAAAAATAAATTTCATCCTAGCCTAAAAAAAAATAGCAACAAAAAAAACAGAAGCTCAATATCCCTAACTTATTGATTTGCGGTTTAGAAAAAAATATCCATTAAAAACCTCTAAATCCAGCGCATTCTATTAATAAACAAACGTTGCAATTATGGTAACTAAATATACATTAAACCAAGTTAAACGCAACTCACATATAAACCCTGCAGTACATAATCGATCTCACATTAAGCTACCCAAATATGGCTTCCAAGGCTCGTAACTTCTTTCACCTGTTTATTCATTTGGCGCGAGACATGGCACATTTAATGACAATTTGGCACGAGATATATGTGCAGATGAGTCATTTGGCGTAAACCGACATATTTGCAACTTAATGGCGGCAGAATTTTACGAAACACGACGGAACATTCGGGGCATCGTAAATATGTAATTTAAAGTAGCGAACATTCGGGAATGGTAGTTTAAATTATACTTAAGGATACATTTCCGCTGAGTTAGAGTAACTATGTAGTAATTTTCGAGTTATACTTTATAGCAATTACGAGTTGATGGGAGGATAATATTTGTAGTATTTTTTTTGTATATTTAGTGAAGAAGTTTTGGCAGTTATTAATTTTTTTTGTAGAGATCAATATTTTTTTAGTTTTATATGCCTTAAATGTGTATTATTTTTTTATGTGCAGATATCTATTTTAGCAGATGATTTGAGGCTAATAAGTAAATATTTATATATTTTATGGATTCTTTTGCTTTATATACCCGGCGTTGCATGAGTATACCCCTAATATTGCATTATCAAAAACTCCTTACCTTCATGCTTAAAAATTCCTCTCTTTACGTTTGTCAAATCAAAATAAATTTCGGAAATATTATTAGAATCGAGTTGAGTATATTCGATCCAATTAAAATCACTGGCTTTTACGCTATGTACTACTGCATCTAAAAACAAATTTACCGTTTGAATCTCCACGGACACTCAAAGCCAGAAAAGAAGGGAGAATTCAAAGGTTATTTTACTTAATCATAATAATCATAAACCATTCAGCACTTATTAACTAATGCTAAACGATGAGTATGTAGATAGCTAAAGTGGTTGTTGTCAAAAAGTGTTTTACAGTTAAGAACTTAGAAAAAAACTATTTAAAAAAATATTTTTACATAGAACTGTTCCATAGAGACTACGAAACGTAAATAGGTTTTGTAGGTTTTGAACCTTCGGTCGCGTAGATTATAAGCCTATCGGTTACAAAAAATCCTTGTAACCTTTTATATGCATGAAAGATTAGTGTGACTAATAAAACAAGAGGCAAAACAGAGATTTTTTTAAAGTTTGTAACATAAAATAACAGCTACCTAATCTTTAATTCTTTTTTTTAAATATGATACGCATTAGAAAGTATATTAAACATTCTAAATTAGCTACAATTGTTCATTTTGAGATATTAAAGGAAGAAAAAAAATTCCCATTGGAACGCAAAAAACGATATAATTCCTTATACATTAGCAGCATTAACACAGTTAAAAAATCATTTAAAAAACCTTCCAATACAAAAATCATCACAACTTTTGAAAATTAGCTTCCCTTTAACAATGAATCATCCCTAAATCTCTATATCTACTCCCAAACAAATCCTTTTAACAACACATCGGTAAAAAAGCACCCAAAACTTGATATGGGATGAAAAAAACATCCTAGTCCTAATCACATTGAGCGCATGCATGATCACCCAAGAGAATCAACAAATTCAATTAAAATCAAAACCTCTTCAGCGCCTACTTAGGGGCTTAAAACCCGCTCTGCAACGAGTTAAGGGCCGGGCACGGGTTAAAGTTAGAACTGGGATATAAAAGAAATAGATGATTGTTATATCAGATATGATTTTTTCTAATACCAAAGAGAAGTTCTATGAAAACTGAAAAATAATATTTTTTCCAATAGTTATTGTCGATGTTGGTTTGTAATGTTAGCAGCCTGGTTTGTGTCGTATTTGTTTATTAAAAATATTTTTAATGCACAATTCAAATCCAAAAATCAGTTGACCAACAAGTTAGAAGCTTAGCTAATTATTTACTAGACTCCAATAAATGTCGAGATTTTTCTTGAATTCTACTTTTATTAACTTCTAAGTATTTTACTATTAATTTTGCCTTATGATTTACTTTAACTATTTTTTCAACAAATTTATAATGTTTTTTTTCTAGAATTTTGTGATGAGCATCCAACTACAGAAATAATGCCTGGTTTTCTCTCATAGAATTGATCGTTGGAATTGTTGGTAGCAATTTGCAACTATTTATACGGGCTAATATTGTACCATGTATTGGGTATAAGCTTGTCTCGGTTGATATGCAGTATTATTAAGATATCTTCACTCAATTGATTTTCGCCAAATAAATTAAACTTTATACGTGCGCTTCTATAAAATTTAACATTATTCCACTCAACAGTTCGATCCTAAATTCTTTTTAAAACAAAACTCGAACATCTTACAGTCTTATAGTTAGAGCCTTAATAGTTATCCCGTACTTAGCTGAATTAATTAAACACAATAACGACTACAACAAAAACCTATTTCCCAAAAACACTCAAATCCAACAATGTAGGGGTGTCTGAAAGTGGGAGTAGAGACCCCGATTACCCATAATCCTCTCTTCCGTCTGCAGTAGTGGGAGCAGAATCACGTGACCCTGGGAAGCCGGCCGCCTGCCGCCCGGCCCGTGATTAAAGGCCAGGCCTATAGGCCGCCTTTGTAACAATCTCAGGCACACACTCACACTCAGTGTTTTGTGGAGTTGAGTTCAAAGGGTTGCCGGGGGTCGACTTGAGGGAGAGTGACTGCTGTTTTTGAGGGTGTTTTGATTTTTAAAAAAGGGGGAGGGGCATTAGTCATCGATGGCCGGGATTGCTTTTAGATCGATGTTGTGTTTGGTGATGGTGAAGTGGATATTAATGAGATGTTGAAAAATGAGGATGTGTTTGGGGTCATTGATGTGTTTCAATGAAATGTCTGAACTTGTAAAAAGTAATTTTTTAAATGCTTTTTTTAGTTTTAATGCATAAAAATAGCATAATAAAGTATTTTTAATAATTAAGTATAGTAAAAAAAGGTAAGCAATAAACACCACAAATAAAAAACAATGAAAAAGCCAAAAAAAAAAAAACAAATTTAAGAAGCATAATATCGCTCAATGATTGCGCTAAAGTTGCTATTTACATGAAATATGTAAGCAAAACTATTTAAGCACAAGAATGTATATACAGAGCATGAATAGATGAGTCTCTGTTTAGGCTCAGCTCTCGACGAAGTAGCATGAACAGAGTTATTGTTTGATTTTTACTGTTTTATTTTTGCATTGCGTAATCAATAAATTTAGGTGCAATATTCAAAAAATATTTTTAATCCCCACTTATTCCGTTTGGTCTAAAATTAAAGCTGCTTTTATAAAGACAATCGCGTAATATTTTTTAAGTTCAATTATCAAATAAGGACCTAACATTGAAGATTTTATCATTCATATGGTGAATTTAGTAATTATAGAAATGCTTCATTTGTTAAATGAATATATTTAAACTCATCTAGCTTCCTGTATTGTGCTTTACATTCACACTCTCACGATAAAATCCGTTAGAATACCTTTCCAACCAAAAATGTCAACCTCAGAAATTCTCATTCAACATACATCACCCCCTTAACTTTCCTATTCGAAGATTAACGGCAACTTTATCAATTCACCTCCATTACACGTTTCCTTTAAAGGCCTTTAACACACCCTTCCGCGTACAACGACGAGGTAAATAAGCCATCTTACGACAAATCTATTTGTCTTCGGGTAGGAAAGTGGTGACACTTCCAGCGTGTTGCCAGCCGAAGTGTGAGGAATAGTGGGTCCTGAATCCATCAATACTCCCCTCCCACCTTCACTTCGCTTCGCTAATTTATAACAAGGGGCTATCTGCTCCGGCCCCCGATGGAAATTTGCTGCGGTCGTTGCCAGACAAAGAGGAGGGCTTTTGGACTATTAGGGATCGTGGGCCGTTGTTTAAACGATCTCTTGTCGGTGGCGAAAGTTTAAAATGTGGGGCAATGCTCAACCTTAATGAGTTTGACACTGCGGTGTTGGTATTTTTGGATTGACACAATTCTAATCCACAGATTTCGGGTTAAACGTGAACGCACATAAGATTTAGGTTAGGTTAGGTTTGAATTATCGTCGCACTAGAGCAACACGAGGGCTATTGGCGACGGGCGTCGTATTTTAGAACCACAGTCAGGTGACGAGCCAACACCTGAATAGGCACCCAACGCAACCGTTAAGGGCGACATCGTACGCAGCGTTAGGACTTTGAAGGATATTTAACGTGCACTCCCTTACACGGGGTATTATTCGTCGGACATTTTTGGCTGCACGGGCCGTTAATAGGTCGGCAGCTATTTTGGCGATGCCCGGACCCGAACCTGGGACCTTCCGCATGCTAAGCGAGTGCTTAACCGACTGGGCTCCCCAGCCCCGCACATAAGATTTGAATCCGTTGCTTGTAGTTAGAAATAGCTTTCATTATTATGTATAAACGCTCTCCTTCGCACAATTGCTCTAGTAACACATAAAATTCTAAATATTATCTCTCGATATCACATTAGAATTTAATACCGACATAATGTGCTATTGGTGGTTGTTTTGAGAATTGAAGATGACCGTAAACTTGCGCCTTAAAACTCTGAATCCATTTTTACTTGGTATTTTATACAGAATATATCTATTTCGGCAAATTTATTATTTATAGTAGCGAAAACGATAGAAGTATTTTGTTGCAAATTTGTGAAATCCTTACATTCTATTCTTTGATAAAAAAAAGTTATTTCTGTTTTTATAGAAGATTCTATTATAAAAGTATACACAATCATAAACTTTTTTTTTGTTACATGAAAATTTCATTTCCAATTTCTTCAAACCAGAACTAGTTTGTTGATAGAGAAGCCACCATCTCTTCCAATAGGAAAGACTGAAATTTCTTGATCTTTATTATATCCTTTAAATTATTTGGCATAAATGAATTAGAATCGTTTAGAATCGTCTATTTATTTTAATGGATACTTACTTTAAAATGAATGTTTCGGTATTTGAGTATATTTAGGATGCATTGTTAACGTTTATTCAGTTTACTTCAATGCACTTTCATAGATCAGGCTCTTTTAAGTTAATTAACTAAATACCCTATGATGAATTGATAAAGGAGAAGGTGATGATTGACATCCATTTATGATGAAAACGTTTTTTAAATATCAGGAAATTAAATGTGAATGCTATAAATTAATATTAGTATAGTTAAGAAAATAAATTTAGTAACAACTATAGTTGTTAATTGAAACATTAATTGTTGATTTTGTTTGACGAAATAGACTAAATCAACAAAGCTGTTTAGCACTTTTACTTTATAAGCATCCATAAAATTTTGTAAAAAAATATTAATTGTAACTTGTTTTGCACAACAACATTTATTGTAAAAACGCATTTTAAAGCTGTCTCCAACATGAGTATTTTACTATTCTAAATTTGACTTTTCGTTTTATAATGTATGCGTATAGTGAATGCAGGTATTACATTTCATTAAAATTTTTTGACCCTTTTCAAAATCAATCTATAGCAGTGAAATTACTTACAGATTGATCAATAATATACGCTTAAATTTAAGCAATAATATTTCTACTTGCAGGCGAAAACTAGCGCTTATGAAACTCATTTAAACAAGCATCTGAAGATACTGGCACTAAAAACTTGTTATAGAATTCCTTTTAAATTAAAAACAAATATTTCCTTACTACAAAAGAATTTTAATCGTTTATTTGAGCCTATAATAAAACCTCATAAAAATTACTTCAATTTACAGGACGGAGGAGCCTACAACGTACGAGGAAGCCATGAAATTGAGTTCGTCTAGAAAGTGGAAGCAAGCCATAGATGCCGAGCTTGCAGCTTTATCTGAAAATGAGACTTGGGACATTGTCGACGAATCCAATGACTTTGAGGTTATTGATAGTAAGTGTGTCTTCAAAATTAAAGAGATAATAAGATTTTTCAAAAACAATCTATAGCAGTGACATTAACAGTTTGATCAATAATATACATTTAACCCTTTCAGTCCCAGTGATGCCATTTGGCATCATCACTTTCAATATTTTTTTCAAAATGTTTATTTCCCGCTATGACATCCAAACACACATCATTCGATTCTTCACACTTAGTTCTATCAGACAAAATTTTACTTTAATCTCAATAGAAGTCAGAACTACTATTTTTTTATTTAGAAAATAGTCAACAAGCGTTTTTTCTGATTTTTGATAAGTTCACTTCAGTTCCAAATATTTAAAACACAATTTAAACTATTTCGGTTAAAATAATTACTAAATTTTTTTTAATAATATGGTCGGATACCTTAAAATTTGTAACTCGAAGTGTTTTTAGGTAAAATATATATTTTTATTCTGTTGTTTTCCACAGTTAAACAATTTTGGCATAATTTCAAAAACTATATAAAAAATTTTAATGGATTTTTTTTCTTACGGAATTCGTATATTTGACCTAAAATAGGCTTATTTTGTGAATATCAGATGTTTCTGTAGTGTAGTAATTTTTTGGGACTGAAAGGGTTAAATGTAAATAACGATATTTCTACTTGCAGGCAAAAACTAGCGCTTATGAAACTCATTTAAACTCGCATCTGAACAAACTGGCTCTTAAAACTTGCTGAAGAATTCCATTTAAACTAAAAAAAAATTCTTGCTACAAAAGAATTTTTATATTTTCGATAGTCGATAATAAAACCTCATAAAAGTTACTTGTCAATTTACCCATTCTTACCCCATTTATCTTCAAGAATTAATTGATACAGCGATTTTCATCATTCAGAACGCCCCACTTCATTAAATGAAAACATAATATGTATAATAGAAGGTTTTAAATAGCTCGTTGCCACTCCCAAATAATTAATTTTATCAGTAGGGGGGATATTGCGACGACTTCCGGTTCTTTACGAAATAAAGTACCCATAATACCTCCGTTTAGTAGTCTTTTACAGACCGAACAATGACAACGCTATCTAAAGTGTTTTAGAATATAAATGTCCCGTAAAATTCTGTCGTTTTAAAAATAAAATAAGAGTTACGTCGTTCAATCATGGAAATAAGAATAAAGTTTTTTGTATTGATATATTTATTGTTTAAGGATGTTCTTTAAGACTTGCATTGATATTTAATATGTTTTTTAAATATAAGTTTATTTGATTAAGGAACTTTCAAATTTTACGTATTACAAACTTTATGTTTTCGTTTTTTCAATAAACACCTGGTTTATTTTTTTTATCTGTAGAGGTTAGGCTAATATTTAGTTGTAATATTACATTTAAGGACCGTAATTTCGCAATTGATACTGTATTATTTTACCTCGTTAAATTACGGTCTGCAGGAAATTATGGGTATGAGTGTTTTTTTAACGGTGTAGAGGTTAAGCTAATATTTAAAATTTTTGTAAAAAATAGCACTCATTTATTTATTTGGCCATATAGTTTAACAAGAATGGCTAAATTTTAAAACATAGCAACCGAAATTGTTTACAAAACAGGCATAGATAATAATTTTTATATCGACACAAAAGTCTTGTTTTGAAATTGAATTTTTGAATTCTTCGATACGTTATTAATAATATCTTCAACATCTAAATATTCATTATTGTTAATCGCTTTTAAAGGTTTAAAATAAGAAGAATTCAAATTAATAAAGCTTAATTAAATGCATCCATCGTATTCAAAAATCCTTTGAATTACCGTGCATAGGATGAAATGCAGCAAAATTAAATCAATTTTCTGTGACAATGAACTAAAAGTGTTTAAATTACATTAAATTAGACGACCTTTGTATTCCAGTGAATAAAATAATTACTTTCCGAAACTTCGAAGGGAAAAAAACAGATAAAAATTCATTTTCAAAGATGAAAGGAAGTTTAATTTCAAAAGTTCGCATTTCAAATAAATAATCCTTTAATGCGATTACTGGAAACGATATGAGTTTTCATTGAAAAGTTTGCTGTAAACTGAAAAGATGTTCTTGCAGTAATTATAGCACCTTTTCTTATAACATAGAAAAGTGTTAAATATAAATAAAAGAAGTATAGATGTCGGTAAATTCCTAACAAATGGGTACTGTAAAATTTTTAAATGACTTTAACGATTTTTTAAAAATTAATTTCTCCGAACCTTTGACTTCTGACGCGGAGATGATTAAAAACTTGACTTTAATTTATCACTTGTGAGGTTGTATGATGTAATGCTTTGTTTTTCAGTTGTTTTAAGTAGTATGGAAAAACTCTTTTGTTGGATTAACCTTTGGTTGAAAATGTCTGATGTGGTTTTGGGTTTACGAAGTTTTTTCTTAAATAATATTTCAATTTTTTATGCAGTTTTTGGAACAAGAAATTAAACATCCTCAGAATAATCAAAGTTCGTGATGAAATAAGTGCTAAATAGCATTTTGTATATTATTCATACCTGTGGTTTATACAACGCATAATTAAATGTAATAATAGAAGTTCATTATTTAGCATGAATATATGGAAAATGCAAAATAATGCTGAATATTGATATGACTTTTTTTACCTTATACGTGGGGGCAACAAATTGCTTGGCACGTGATTCATATAATGTCTAAAAACGAAACCATTATTAGCTTAACAAGTAAACTTTCATATAATTCCAGAAACTCTTATACTCTCACAGTCTCAAAAGAAATTCAGTTTTCTTCTAAAAATATATCGTTTTGATGCTGTAAGAAATAGCACCCACGCAAAAACAGGGTAAACAGATGCAAAATTTTCAGAGATGATCAAAAGACGCCATGGAAACTTTTCTCCCAGGATTGCTTGAAAGTGTATTTTCTACTTTTCGTACCGCACGCACAGCTATCTGGATGCAAATCGCTTGCATATGAATCGAGTAGCAAGACGGTTTTGGGTTTTGGTCTAGAAACTATTTACATTAGTTTGAAAAAGTTTTAACTGTTCCAAAGAGGATGATTTCAAATAAAATTAGTTTTGAAATGATTCAACATGGAAATTTTAAACTTATTTGATAAATAACATTATGCTTTTCGACACAGTAGCTCCATACAAAGGTGAAAAAAATCCCACTCTGTTAACGGTAGTGGATACATGATGTTCAATAGGAAAATGTACTCTTAAAACAAAAGAGTGAAATCCACTCCAGTAGGAGAAGTGCATTTTCAACACTGAAAAGGAGTGAATATTAACTCAGACTGAGTTAAAATCCCTCGTTTGGAGTGATCCTGTCGGAGGTTTAACACACAAAGGATCTACTACTTTCGGGGAAGTGCATTTTCAAGACTGGAGGAGTGAAAATTAACTCAAACTGAGCTAAAATCGCTCGTTTGTTTTAAGAGTGTGATGACATAAAAAATTGAAACTGTAAAAGTAAAATCCAATGACAGGCTCGAAAAGATATCATTTAACAAGAAACAGAATAGCTATATATTTAATTGAGATATTAAAACCCAATATGCTCAAAGTCAGTAGGTAAGAAAGCTTAGGATTAAAAAAAGCCTACACCTATTGGAAATTGATAAAGAATTTAGTCAGTATAAAACTCAACACACACAATTTTACCTGTACAAAAAGGAAAACGACCAGAGACCGCGCTGGTAGAACTCAAAGGTTAATAACTATAAGCATTTAAATCTAACAAAATATATAAAAATTGATTATTAGAGTATAAACAAGGATTTACATAGAATATTAAAAAAATATTGCGGGAGAAATAATTTATACATTTGTGATTACAGTCATTTGTAATTAAACCTGCAAAGTTATACACACGTTAATGTTGCTAGTGTGTACACCAATAATGCCATATTTTTAAAAAATTCAATTTCCGAACAGTTACCAATGGTGTCGTTTGGGCCTTCATCCTTTCTGTTTGTGATTTTGTATTCTACATTTTTATTTGGGCAAATGACTTGTTCCAATATTCTTGATATACCTTTAAAGATTTTATACTTTCTCAACTGAACTATCCTGCAGATGTAATATTAATGTATGGGATTATATTTGATTTTACATCGTTACAGTTTGTAATTCATTTCCCGATTGAAAATTGTATACCAGTATTTGCTTAAACTCAACAGCAAATGCTTATGAACACCCTTATCCGACATAAATATAAACCTACCTTATAAATTTCATTCAAAATATCGTCTTCTTTAATAGGGTTTTACCATAGAGATAGAAAAACCGTGTGCTATCGCCCACTATCTAGAGGGGAAAAAGAGTGTCAAAATCTGTTTCCTTTGAACACCTAAACTCAAGTTGCGTAGAAAATGACAGTACTAAAAGTACGCTTTTTTAGAAGCTCTTATCTGGGAGCTGGGAGCTCTTTGAAATTGTTTGTAGACATATATTGTACTTTAATGATTTATGAATCAGGATCACTTTTTGGGTAGTTCTATTTCTATTTATTGAAATAGTTTTAATGTCAGACTCAATTTTTCAATGACATTTTATGATTGGTTAGGCTTAACAATGAATATAAAATCAATAATTCCACAAATTATCAATAAACAACTATGCAAATTTTCGGTTACTTAATAATATTTTTTTGACACTCACAAAAGGAAATTCGAAATATTTACACTTACATACGAAATATTTACATTTTTATTACATGTTGAGGTGATGCCTCGGCACATAATTCCCCCTCGTTTCTCCTCTGGATAGTGTGCCATAGCCCACGGTGTTTCTATCTCTATGGGTTTTACCAATATGTAACTACTTCAAACTTTATTTACATCTATGTCAAAACAGTAAAGAGTCTGCCTCCCCAGTATACAAGATTTTTTGTGTTTATTTGGTACAAACAAGCTGGCGCAGCGGATATGTATTTTGGTCTCTCGAAAACTTTGCAAAGGGATTAGATTTTTGCTAGACGTCGTTCTTTTGTTTTTGTCACTTAGGGATTTGTTTCCGTTCCTTCTGTTTTTTCTCTTCTTTTTTGTACTTTGCGGTCTCATCTGGTGATGTTACTGCTAACTCGGAAGTTTTGCGAAACGACTTTTTGCGTGGTGTTCTCTTTTAAAAGCATCTTCTGGGGAATTTTAAGCATTTCGTAAAAGGATTTTCTCCGAAGGCGATATTGGAAATCACAAACGAAACTGTATCCTTAAAGTTGAACGAAGAAATTTTTTTCTTCCTCTTTGTTCAAACCATTACGTTGATTGACTAACAATTACATATAGATTTATTGAAAATAATTATATCTAATAACCTAAAATTAGTTGGTTTATAGTGTCTAAAATTCATTCTAAAAAAGTTTTTATGTTTTTTAAAGTAGAAAATACCTTATAATGTTTCTGAGCTGAATAAAGACATACATATTTATTATCTGTATAAAAAATACATAATAAATGCTTATGTATAATTTCTATGTTGTACTGTATATTAACACTTTAAAGACGGGCGTCGACTGACCCGTAGACTAAGAATCTTCTAGACCAGCAACTTAATCTAATGCCTAGCTCTTCTAACGTATCGAAAGGAACTAAAATACTATAAAAGATTGATTTGGTGATTTGCATAATTGTACTTTCCGATTGTAGGGCAACTGTTTCTTCGGAATGTACAGCTGTGGAAAAAAAAGTTACCCACTAGTGATTATTTCAACCGTTAGTCATCCTTTTACATCGGACCTTTTTGACTATGTGAACAAATAACATTCTGAGTTAATTGCATGACACAAAATTTGCATAAGGGGCCGTCTTAATATTAAAAATGTTACGAACTTTAAAATTTTCAATAGCAACACCCAATGTTAATTACTTTAAAACGTGAAAAACCCTTGAATACCCCTAAATTTAAGTTTTTGTTACATTTGGATGAATATTTGACGAGTTATTCAATCGAATCACTTGTGGAAATTTGGGTGACCATGTCTAAAATTACAAGCGTAGTCAGTCTGTAGGTTTATTAATGGATTAAAAAGAAGCACAAGGTCAAATATCTTGAGGATGGGCCTACGAGGGATATAAAAGTAAGTCAGTGAGTAGCTGTACATATTAAAAAAATAAAGTCGAAAATAAGCTGTCGTCAAAAATAGATCCCTATCTTCACTTGATAAGGGTTCTAAGTTACGAGGTGAAGTTGGCTCTGTTAAAGCTCCTAAAGGTGGCTGAATATAGGCAGCCAGAAACTATTACATTAGTTTCTTTAGACACAACGGGCGCGCTAGTTTCTATGTCAATTTCAATGTAGAAATTCTTCAATGAGAGTTTCAAACTTAGAGTTGTCTTAGTCTATGGGTCAGTAGACGCCCGTCTTTAAAGTGTTAAAAAAAGTATTAAAAAAACTAAGTCTTTCAATGTCTTTTAAATAAACAATATAGTATAATATTTCTGAACAGAATAAAGAAGCACACATTTATTGTATATTTTTTTTACTTCTCTTCAATAACTTAATTAATCAAATCAAGATGTAATTATGCCTAATTTTGTTCTTTATAAAAAAAAGACAGCTAGTCGTTATTTAACCAAGCAAAGATCTCCCATAATTTATTATTATATGAAATTGACCTTCCTCCACTTACATAAAAAAACCTCCAAC
Source organism: Hylyphantes graminicola (assembly GCA_023701765.1). NCBI lineage: Eukaryota > Metazoa > Arthropoda > Arachnida > Araneae > Linyphiidae > Hylyphantes > Hylyphantes graminicola. The sequence goes on from CM043116.1 coordinate 49,203,167, forward strand.
AATAAAATGCGAAATTAATAACCAAGCATACTGCTGCCACCATTTTTTTCGTAATTCTCCGCCAAAAAGAATCTGTATCTGTCAGGTAGCTGACAACAGGTCCTTAGTCAAAAAGGACATTGCATTACAACGAGATTATTTCAGCAGTGGACAGAGCTTTTTTTCTTTTATTTCCTGTCGCTAAATCTGAGCTTGTGCGTTTTATCATGGGAAAAGAATAAGTAATGTAGGGCTGCCCCTTTTTTATTAATTTAAGGATATTTTGGGTTTTTGCCAGTGGTCAGGGAGTGCATTCGCCTCGTTTACTACCCGTTTAGGGTAATAATTTTTTTTATATGCTTCAAAATCCCATTGGTCACAGATTTTATTATGTTATTTATGTAATTCAATTGAATGTTTAACAAAAAGGCGGGCAGGTTACAGGGTTTGCATGTAGTTTACACATAAAACAATGCAGGTCTGTTAGTGTTAAAAACATTAAAAAAATCATCTCCTTAGAGTTCACAATGGTAATATCATTACAAACAGGCCTATTAGTAGCATTTTTGCACCAATAACATTGCGATTGCTCAACATTTTCTTTGTTTTACATGCTATATGATAGTTTAAAGTATTTTATTGCTCTAAATAATTTTTTTTACTAATTTTTCATCAAGTCAGTTAAAAATGGTAAAACCCACGCAAATTGACCTTGATGCATTTTACGATTCCAACGGTAAATCTTCGCAAACTGGCCTTCAACTTTACATCAATTACACTGTGACTGTTCAACATTTTCCTCGTTTTTATGTAATATTATATTTTAGTAAGTAAGTAAGTAATTTTAGTAAGTAAGTAAGTAAGTACAAGTAAGTAAGTACAAGTAAGTAAGTAAGTAAGTAAGTTTAAGTACAGTAATTTTTTTTACTCGAAATAATTTTTCAAAACTATTATTAATATTCTAACATCGAGTCATTTTAAAACGGTAATTCTTCGCAAACTGGCCTTCAACTTTGCATCAATTACACTGCCGACTGCTCAACATTTTCCTCGTTTTCCAGATGAACCCGGGTCTGTCTGGGATCGATGCAATTGAGACGCCATGCGTGCTCTGAGAGGGCGGAAGAGATGGAAGCATCCTCAACCGTTCCAATTTATCAGACTTTTGACGAAGTTGAAGTTGAGGAGGAAAATGGCGTCTAGATGTTATGGATGAGATGAGGGTTGGAGTTTTAGGGAAAAGTTGGGTCTTGTAAAGAGGGTGGATATTCATAGTTTTAAATTTTGCAGGATATAGATTTTAGTTCAAATTTTACTCAAAAAATGCAGCTTCATTGGCTGATTTGTTTTTATACGTTAGGATTTAAAGTAAGTTTCATGCAAATTCAGCATGCTAATGGAGCGGTTCATTATTCAGCTGCTGTCGAATTAAAATGCTGAGATTTTTTTGTTGTTGTTGATAATTTAATGTTAATATTTCTGGTTTTCATGTTGGTTGGATATCGTTCAAAAACTTTACTTCATAAATTTTTACTCAGTAAAAAAGTAAATTTAAAACACATTCATATTGTTATGTAGTTATTCGTTAGTAAAACTTGTAATGATCAAATAAAAAAAAATCGGCATTTATTTAATAATTTAATGTGTACTTTTTTTAAATTCAACTTGTATATGAAACAAACATTTAAAATAAAATTATTATAAAAATGAAACCACGAATTCTTTACCATTACAACTGTTTTCACTAAGACTCCTACCTCATACCTCGATTTTATCATAAACCCTTTTCCATACCTTTGCCCAAATCCATTTCCCACTTACCTTACTTTCACCCTTACATCTGCATGCACTTCCATTACTCGCATACGAACTATTATTCCAAAAGCACAAGAGAAATGCAAAGGGGGCTAGGGGGGGGGGCAAGACACGGGCCGAAATTGCAGACGATTCCAGGGAAAAGGGCCACGTGAGGTTCGCGTGACACCACCACCCCGATGCGTCACACGCGCGAAACGCCCATCGAACCACCCCCGCTGGGAACATTTTGTTCGTTATAACCTGTTCTTATATGAAGAACATAGGGGTAGAACCCCTTGATTGACTAGGAATCTGTCTACATCAGTTCTGTTTGGCGAAGATATCGAGGCGTTACCTAAACTGGTGTGAAGAAGCGTGTTTTGTATTGGTTCTTATCACGTTGCGCAAGAGTTTACTTTCTCTATGATCTAGAATCACGTCTGACGCTTGAACTGCCGAAGACGAAACGGACAGATAATCGGCCGATAAAGTTTTTTTTTCCCCAAATTAATATATTTATGGGAAATGTGTGTTATATTTTCCAGTAGAAGACTGTACCCCAAAGTCATAAAAAAATAATCTTCAGACAAGCATGAGAGATTTTATCTTGTAGATTTGCATGATACGGCCGACACACATTTACACTTATATCAATGAAACAAGATATTCGAACTTACCGGCAATAAGGCGAAATGTATGATTCACTTATATGAATATTCACGTTTTTCTTAAGATTTAGAGCAAGACATAGCAAACTATTTAATGAAAGACAAATTTATCCACAAAGTATAAAAGTAACAAAAACAGCTAACAACTACTCTTTCAAAAAACAACCATAAATTCATCTCTAACTAGAACTGAAGAGAAGAGACGGACATTTGCATCATCTAGGATTCCATACCAGGGTATGATGCGGCAAAATGGAGTCTTTTCGGACTCATTTATAATGACACAGGGACCACGAAGGGACGTCTTTTGTGTCATCTTGTAAGGGGCTCTCTTTCACACTCCCTGGAATTTGTCAGACGATAACGCGGGTGGGAGGGGTGATGAGGGTGCGGCGTTCTGATGAGAGATCGTCCCTTGAAATATTGATCTTAATATTCCATTGATGGAATGAGAATGTACATGGGTTTTTGTTCTTTGTGAGGGTGTGAATAATTTTCAATGTGAGTTTTTTTCCGTAGCGTCATTTTTTTATTAATTGAGGAGGGTAGGGGGGAAGAATGGATTAGTAAAGGTATTATGAAATCGAATAGGCTGATTTTGAGGTTTGAATAACTTGTTTATGGAATATATGTTTTTTTTAGCTTCCACACTACTTTTATAACGCAAAAATGCTTTGATAAATAGACATTTAACTTAAAGACTATGTCCATCCGTCTTTCTACCTGTCCATACCCACTGTCTGTCCGTCACCCACTTTTATAACCCAAACTAGAAATGCTACAAAAAAAAAGTGTGATTCTACACTGAGTGCATTAAATTAGACGTCATGGAACTATCAGAATTTTTGTTGAATTTGAAGTACTTTAGTGTATTCGAACTACTTGAAAGCACTCGAAGTACTTTTTTGCATTTATTTAACAAAGAAACTTTAGTTTCACTATCATATTAAAAATCATAAGGAGGGGGGGGGGGGGCATTTTTACTGGAATTAAATCATCATTTCCAAAGAGAACAATCTGAAGATATTATTTTTATTGTTATGTTATAAGCTTTCATTGCAATTTAAAAATAGATAAAATTTGTTCGGTTATGAAAAGAAAAGACTATGCTAACAATGCAAACTTGAAAATGCAAGAAAAATGAAGGAACGTATGATGTAGTGTGAATAATGCCTCAATTCAAGTATGTTAAAAAAAACTTTTTTATTCATAAAAATATCCCTATTCCAAACAAAACAAAAACCTACACAGCTAAATCATTACAATTCATTTCACATGATCTTAAAACAACTCCAAAAACTCCATTCATGATAACGACTGCTGCTATGTAAACTCCAGATAAAAACAAATCCCCAAACAAGGCACACACACACCAAAAAAAAAAAAAAAATCCCAATACGCTAAGCACCCCCCTCCTATCAATTTGACATCGTCAAAGGCGAGTCCAGATAACAGACTAGCTCATCGATAATCCATTTGAAAGGGGGGGAGGGGGGGATTCCAGATCAAAAAGCGCGGGAACAAATCGACTAACGTTCTTAAGTGGGGACGGGGCTCTAAATTAGCGCTACACCCCTTAGTCGATGCAGTGGCGCCACTTTGGCACGCCACTGGCAGAGAGGGGCTACCAACCCCTCTGAGGAGGATCTCCTCCCTTGTTAAAATGGAGGGAAGTTTCCAGGAGGGGTTTATTCTAAATGGCTTTAAGGATGGAGATTTTTTTATTTGGAGATTTATTCATTTAGGTTTCCGGATCTGTTTTTGTGTGGAGAAGTGGGTAGCGATACTTGGTGGGGTTTACTTGGAAGTATCGCATCGTTTGGAGGGTATGATTTGTGAAAGTTTCTAAACTGATTCGATCATGGAAGGATTTCCTCAAATTAGATCGTTGTAAAATATATCTAAAATTATCCGCAATAAGCATGTTAATCTCAATTTGCAAGTAATTAAAATGAGTAATTTTCTATGCATAGAGTGGTTTGATTCTAGATGTTGCAAGTTCATAATATTTTAAAGTTATTTATATTGTATGAAAAAGTAAAAGTCTTCACAAATATAAAAGTACAAAAAGATCTTTATGCTGCATGGCAGCATGTTGTTGTCAACAAATCTTTCTAATATTTGTGTCATTTTTTGACATCCCAGATTTTGTTTGATTTAAATAAATCCAGAACAAAAGTGTATAATTTGCTGTCTTGTACCAAATGCGAAAGGATTTACATTTGATGCAAATAAAGAATTTTTATTTATAAGGACACTGACAAAATACAGGTGTGAATTTAAAACACTATACTTCTCCATTATTTAAAATAAAAATTAAATTAAACTTAACCAAGTCACCCAAATCCAATATATTAAAAAGAACACCCGTCCCAAACAACATCAACACGAGGCACTAATTTGAATCCAAACGTTTACAGCGCTTCCAGCCAATTTCCAGAATTAACACGAGGGCCCCTTGTAACTCATTTATCCATCTCAAGACACTGAATCCATTTGCATTTTCCGTGCCTTTCCTTTCACGTATCCAGGCTTTGTCCTCGCAGTTAGTTACACGTGCTTTCGGGAAGCGTATCGCATACACTGGGAAGCCAAATTCAATCCATGGTTCGTTGCCGACCGCCGCTGTCATCATCACTAAAGCCTTCTGTGTTGCCGATACGGAGAATTAAATGACAGATCGGTGGAAGAGGGCTAATTGGACGACCAGGCTTGATTTCGGGCGAGATAGAAATGTGTGTGTGGAGGATCTGTTGAAGATAATGAATTGTATTACGGATTCGAGGCTCTCAGTTTACAAATAGTTAGTGGTGAAGATAATGTAATGTAATCGATTCGCTGCCTATTTCTAGCCTCCTTTAGGAGCTTTAACACAGCCAATTATGCTTCGTAATTTAGAACCCTGGTCAAGTGACGAAGTCGACACCTGAGAGGGCACCCAACGGAGCTTCGAGCGACATTGTACGCTAACGCCGTCGGGGCTTTCGACCCCACAGATTTAACGAGCATATATATCTCAGTGAACTAGGGCACCCCGGTAAATTTTTAGAGGATTTTTTTCCACCAGCACGAATACGTCTATTGTATGGCTAGGACAAGGACAAAACCAAGAACTTTCTCGGTGGGAGACTCGTCGCTTACACCTCTCGGCAACCGGGGGCCAACGTGGTGAAGAAGTTCGAGAAACTATAGGTTGAATCCGTAACCGACGAGGGTAACACCGGGTTCAGATCTTTCATAAGGCCCAAGCCTATTTTGTGGCCGTCTGAATTTCAATTTTTTAATTCCTTAGTTTGTGTATCCTCAAAATTTTAGTAAACTTTATAACTTTTGAAGCCCCATTTTTTAAACTATCCTTGATATTGGACTTTGACTTAACATGATTGGTATGATCACTACAATAAAGATGATGGCATATAAAATAAAATATAATACATCAGCCTACTAATCCTATCATCAAGCTCGATCATGCAAACAAATATTTCGCACCCACCCCCTCCAAAACAAGTTGTAAATATAGTCTATAATTTTTAGATAAGGCCCTGTGTACCACAGTTCTTAAAATATTTTTTTTTTAAAATCGTCATCATTTCATAACAAAACTTGCAGATAGTTAGCATGTAATCTTTTCGTATCGGATAAAGACATTTTGCAATTATTTCAGTTGTATTTTATATGAAATGGGGCATGCCTTTTCAGAATACTTTCGTACTTTTAATCATATATGGTAATTGGTGGTCACTTTAATTCGGGGTACCATCTGTGCAAAAATATCATCACCTTGGTAACGAGTTAAATTAAAACTTAAGGTGAAATAAGAAATTTTAATAGCTAATCTTAATTTGTTACTTAGCATTACTGTGAGAAACTTGCGGTATATTGAAGATCAGTTATTAAACCAAAAGTCGCTGAAAGTTATTTTCCGGCTTGGTCGTAGTTTTTATTTTATGAAAACCGTTTAAAATTTATTGTCATATCATGTTTTTTAATTAAGCAAATTTAGCTAATTAAAATATTAATCAATTGGATTTGGATGATATGTGGTTACAGTAACAGATACTAGAATTATAAAATATCGTTAAAGTATAAATAAAAATTTTGTCAACTGTCAATTTACTACATGCTTTTAGTTTTTAAAGTTTTCTTTAACCATGACAAAACAATTGAAATATTGACACTTCTTATTTTCAAATTCCAATTTGATATTACCTATTGTGAAAAACAATATCTTAAAGAACACATTAAAATTAAAGTCTTAGTCAAAAAATTTTCACTCTAACAAAAGAAATTTTCTCTGAATTCTTATATTAAAAACTTTTACTTTAAAAATCATTTGTTTAAATGCTAATGCAATGTATGTTGGTTTATGCATATTAGCAATAATAGAAAACGTTCCTTTAGAAAAAGTATTTGCTTGTGCATCAGAAAGAAAAAAATATTCCCTGAATTCATCAGAGAAAGTTTTGAAATTCCTTGCGCGTTTTGAATTTTACTTAGTTAGAATGCTTGAATAGGTTTTGCAATATTCCTGTGACAGAAGTCGGTAAATATTGACTAAAGCTTTATAAAATATTTAATCGGAACTTAATTGAATTGGCCGGTTAAAGACGTAAAAAATATTCGTATAAAAAGCTTTGAATTTATGCAATGCATTAAACTGCTGATTTATATGGTTTTAAATTGCATTGTTCAAAAAATATTTTTAAGGAAAATAATAGTAGTTAAAATTTTTATCGTTTAATTTATTTTTCGAAAGTTTTTTCGGGTTTTTCCTTTATATATTTTTCTGCGCTTGAATAAATTATATGTATTGTATATTAATTATTCTTTTTGTGCTAGCAACATTTTTTTCCAAAACATAGTAAAAATAAATACGAACTAGGTTCATTATTTTTGGTTCAACAACATTAAACAAGGACTTTTGAATTAAAATGTATTATTAAGAGCAAATAAAACATTCTGGGGGTATCATTCATCCAAAATCTATTGTATTTTCCATATTCTAGCAAAGTTTTATTTAAAAACATTATCTTCGTTGTTTACTTAGATAAATTGCTTCTTTTATTGTTCTAAAGACATGCGACATATTTGAAATAAAAGATGAAAACACATATTTCTTAATATAAATGCATTTCAAAACGCCTACAAAAAGAATAACTTCATTTATTTTAAAGAAATAACACTCCCGACATTCTTAAAAACCAAAGAAATCATCAAATATCATTACAGTCACACAAAAGCAAAAGAATTTGTCTGAACTATATCTACCAAAATTCACAAATTGGGAAAAACTATCGTCCCATTGCGACTAGAGTAGTGAATGCAATGCTGTATATAAAACAAATACAAATTCGCATTACTCTTTGTTGTCCCTATGTATTGAACATTGCGTTTTCATTCATGATCGCTTACGAATATTTGTGTTAAAGAAAAACCATCTGATTCATTTGTATTTGTTACTTCAAGATGATATGAAACAATTTAACGCCTTAAAGCAATTGCAAAAAATGGTTTACAAATGGCGTTCAGTTAATTTTTGCATTAAAAAAGTGATTTTGTTTACATATAAACATAGTTTCACGACATCTGATAATCACGACTGGAATTAGGTGCTTTTAAGTTACACAAAGATTTATAATAGAATAAAAGGAAATAATTATTTCCCCAAATTTCTAACTATTTTGAGTTTAAAATTTCTAATTACGAAAATACATTGCTAGACATGTGCTTCTATATTTTGCTTTGAAAAGTAAATTTTTAAACTTTAATTTAACTCGTTTTGCAAACAAGTTTATCCATTTTATTTGGCACTTTCTTTCTGAATTTTGAAAAAAAAGTAGGTTTGTAACAAAATCTGTCACTTAACCTAATTCCACGCAACAGCTGTGTTTAACAGACAAAAAGGCGTCAAGCATAGAATTAATTCTTTTTATTAAACATTTACACAGGATAAATTTGGCCAGTTTCATTTATTTTATTTTTCAAATTCAATAATTATTATACTTAATAAATATAATTACTTATATATCGTTTGCAAAAATTAATTTATGTTTCAAAGAATAAATATGAATTATTCCTCACTTTTAAACAAAATGAAAACATTTCATATAAACTTACAGAAAATCTCATAGTGAAATAAAATTTGACGTCATTTCAAACTGATCGATGCTGCAAAAATAAATTTATTTTAATTTATTGTCGAAAAGAATTAAAGTTTCTAGAGCGTTGTTACGAAGGGAAATGCTGATTTAATTCTAATAAGAATGGCTTCCTATGCTTTTTTAAATGAGCATAATTTTTTTTTAGTTTTTTAAGTAATTTATGCACTTCGAATTCGAATTCTTTTCTGAAAATTTCAATGTATTCTAATTTCGATGCGCTGAATTTTTTGACGTATCATACCTGTCCGTAACATTTGTAGTTTGGACTATGATAGTGGACGACGGACGGACAGACGGACGAACTGAACGATTGCAATATGTCCATCTTAACAGTACACCCACAAGTTACACCTATTTTACCCTAGCATCCATAACGGGAACAAATGTTCCCAGTAGCAATTGAAATCCAACGCAAATGATTCAGGCAAATCCTCTACTGAGATAAACTTACCGATAGACTTAGATAGACTTACCGGTAAAGAAATAGCTACACTATCCTGTATTTTCTGCACTGCAAGGAAAGTATGCCTGCAGTAAAACGGGTTTTACAGAAAACGTCGTAACATTTATACAGTAGAATTCCGATTATCCGAATTAATTGGTGCCGATTACCATGCCTAAAATTGAAATATAATGGGATTTAACAAAAAAGGGTGTATTTTAATTAATCATTTTAATTTTTAAAAAAATTGTAGAAAAATTTGTTTTAAAAGAAAAATATACCTAAGTTAATTAAAGAGACAAAACATTTACACAGTAAACTTTTAAATCCCAACAAAAACATCTCTGTAAAAGAGGGCCAAGTTCTTACAAAAAAAGGTCTGGCCTACAAAAGAAGTGAAATCAACAAAAAGACCAAGTTCAATGGAATTTGCTGAGTTAAAGTTCTAGAAAAAATTAAGCCTGGACAACCAAAGATTTGAAAACAAAAAAGGATCAAGTTCAATAGAAGTTGATGAGGTTATAAACCCCAAAACATTTTGTTTTAAGATGCAGCTTAGGTCTAACACATTCTTACTAGCTGTTTGTGTAACTTGGCCAATACGCATCGTGAATATGGAGTTGAACCCTTCGTACCTGGTTGAATTTCACCTCGGGGCGTTTGAGTAAGTATGTATTTGATTTATCCTCAGTTAAGTGGTGAATGGACACGCACCTCTCGGGTGGAAAGGGGTAAAATAGTAGTCGTACCACATGCGTTGGCGTTGCAGGTAAATAATAAAAATAAAAACGTTTGCTTTTGTTGCCAGGATTACCATCACACTTAGTTGGTGATACTTATCTGAATGAACATTTAGCTGTTTGCAACTGTTGAAGCGTTTTAATAAGGTAATCGTTCTATTTCCTTCAAAGAAAGTAAGAAAGAGTAATCAAAGCTCCATATATTATAGTAAAGCTTAGCGGTTTTACTACAAGATTCAATCATTGGAAAACGAGATGCTACATTTACTTACGTGATCTAAAGAAATGCTCCAATCTCCATCGACTATTGTATTGATCTATTTAAAATTTTTAAAACATTTTTTTTTATTTTATTTTACTTGATTATCAATAAGGTTTCAGCTGAATAAGGAGAAAGACATGTTTTTTCAATTGCAAATAGCATTTATTAATATAAAAACACTAACAGAAATGTAATAATCTCGAACATATATATACATAGAACTACATAATACAAACTAACTAAATGTGTCAACTTTATAGTTCATTATTAAAACACCACAGCACATTATTGTTCTATAGATATACAACACATAGCCATCACCACGCAGAATACCACTAGGATTAACCATTTGATTAACTAGGGATAAATCAAATACAGACTTACTCAAACGCCCAGAGGTGAAATTCAACCAGGTACGAAGGGTTCAACTCCATATTCACGATGCGTATTGGCCAAGTTACACAAACAGCTAGTAAGAATGTGTTAGACCTAAGCTGCATCTTAAAACAAAATGTTTTGGGGTTTATAACCTCATCAACTTCTATTGAACTTGATCCTTTTTTGTTTTCAAATCTTTGGTTGTCCAGGCTTAATTTTTTCTAGAACTTTAACTCAGCAAATTCCATTGAACTTGGTCTTTTTGTTGATTTCACTTCTTTTGTAGGCCAGACCTTTTTTTGTAAGAACTTGGCCCTCTTTTACAGAGATGTTTTTGTTGGGATTTCACTTCTTTTTGTAAGTGGGAACACACAGTGAAGTATATATAATGAATAATGTGTTTAGTGAATAGGCAGTATCCTAATAAAATAAACATAGGATGGAGATTTACACTGCGGCGAGTACAATATTTACAATTCCTGTTTAAAAGAAATATATATTGGTGGCAACAAGCAGTAAAAATAGTTTATAACTTTTTAAGTATATTTTGTAACAACAATTGAATTAACGTCGCACTAGAGCTGAAACCAAACAATATCTATAGTGAAATTATTTCCTGTTCTGACTGCTTTTTAAACAAGAAGTTCTAAAAGAACTAAAATAGCCTACTGATGTCCTGTCACTTTAATACTCACCGAAATTCTTAGAGAATAACAAGTAGGTTTGTAATAGTAACTATCACCTGGAACTGCTTCCACACAAAATTTATACACCTTAGAAAAAAATAGCCAAACACAACATTTAGTTGTAATTAAAACTTTTATAAGCATGCCTTTCCAACAAAAAAAAAGAATTTTTAAAAGTGGACGATTAGAACCGAAAGAATGACAGACCGTTTTATAAAGGACAGACGGACAGAAAAAAGTACAGACAAAAAATCAAAAAGTTTGAAATATAGGTGTTTGATGTCATACCTTTCGAACAAAAAAATAATTTTTAAAATCGAGCGGTTAGAACCGAAAATATGACAGACCTTCTTATAAAGGACAGATTGACAGACGGACAGAAAAACGTACCGACAGACGGACACAAAGTATGAAATATGATGCCATAACTTTATAAAAAAAAGATTTTCTAAAATCAGACGATTAGAACCGAAATTATGACAGACCGTCTTATAAAGGACAGACGGACAGAAAAACGTACAGAAAAAATCAAAAAGTTTGAAATATAGGTGTTTGATGTCATACCTTTCTAACAAAAAATAATTTTCAAAATCGGGCGGTTAGAACCGAAAATATGACAGAAATTCTTATAAAGGACAGATTGACAGACGGACAGAAAAACGTACCGACAGATGGACACAAAGTATGAAATATGAAGCCATACATTTATAAAAAAAAAGTTTTTTAAAATCGGACGATTAGAACCGAAATTATGACAGACCGTCTTATAAAGAACAGACGGACGAAAAAGCGTACAGACGGACGGACAAAAAGTATAAAACATAGGTCAAGCCTTTGATATATGTCATTTCTTTCTAACAAAAAATTTTTTTTTTTTTTTAAATCCGATGGTACTGTTTGAAAAATTCTGTTCAAGAAATCGTCACTTGACCACGATTTAAAAAATACGAGAATCGCCGCCAATAACCCTTATGTAGCTCTGGTACAACGTTACTGCAAGCAAAATCTTTAAAAAAAACATTTGCCCGTTGTGAAGCATTGGTTCCAACCATTACTCATATGTAGCCCTTGTGCGATGTTAATCCTACCTCCAAACAACCAATGGCTCTTTATAAAACATGGTGCTGGTTGCCAGCTCAGGTTGACACATTAAATTAGTAATATCGTGTGCTAAATCCCACACATGAAAACCTTTAACGTATCTGAAGGCAAATAACTATTTGAATTGTTGGCGACGACGTTTAATCGCCGCTGGTATATCAGCGTATGGAGAGCATTGCAACTGCTTATGAAAAAGGGCGCCAATCAGTTTACGCCCAACCCCGGGTAAAATCTTCGAATTTCGGATTTTTCCTGTTATATGCATGCTCTATTCTATAAGTGTTCCAATTTTCGTAACTCCATAACAAGCCGTTGTACCTAAACATTATGATCGCCCGTCAGTGAGTGAGTCAGTCAGTCAGTGAGTGAGGGACATATTTGTCGTTTTTCTGGTTCATTTATCTCTGGCTTAAATGAATTTCGAACGCTAGAAATTTTTTTCTAGGTTAAGTCTCACTAGGACACCCAGAAAAAAGTCTAAACTCGAATCTAAAGTGCGTAGAAGAAAAGAACTGGGTCTCCAAAATTATGCCGAAATGGTCCCAGTAAAGGATAGTCAGTGCCGCCTTCGTTATGAACTTGGCGATGCACTGCCGTGCATCCAGATAAGTGAATGGATAATTATAATGATACCCTTGGAGTGTTCAAATAATTTGGGTTATCCCGTGTATGTTTTTAGCCTACTTTACTTTTTTTTAATTCGAAGAATTAAAAAAAATGAAGAGGTAGGTATTGACATGCGGTCGATGTCCGTCCGTCCGTCTGTCCGTCCGTCCGTACCCCCCTTCCAAAATCAGTTCTATCAATCCGATCTTAAAAATTCTTTTTTTATTAGAAAGGTATAACCTCAGACACCCAACTTTCATACTTTTTGTCCGTCTGTCTGTACGATAGGACGGACATAAATCTACTATTTGTCGACGAATTTCCCATTGAATTAGCATTGAAATTCAATTTCGAGTCATTTAAATCGCTGAATTTAACTACAAATGCTACGGACAAGTGGTATACGTCAAAAAATTCAGCGTATCTAAATGAGAATATATCGAAAATTTCAGAAGAGAATTCGAATTCTAAGTACTTCAATTATTTAAAAAACTTCAACATTTAATGCTCATTTAAAAAGCATAGGAAGCCATTTTATTAGAAATAAATTACCATTGCCATGGCAACAATCGCTTGAGAAACTTTAATTCTTTTAGACAATGAATTAAAATAAATTTATTTTTGGGACATCGATCAGTTTGAAATGACGCCAAATATATATTTCACTTCGAGATTCCGTATGTTGGTACGAAATGTTTTCATTCTATTTAAAAGCGAGAACTGTTACATATTTATTCTTTGAAATATAAATTTTTGCAAACGATTTAAGTAATAATTATTTAATTTTCGAAATAAAATAAATGAAATTAGCCGAATTTATAGCAGGTAAATGTTTAATATAGAATTAATGCTGGGTTTGGCGCCTTTTTACCTGTGGAAGCGGGTTAAGTGACAGATTATGTTACAAACCTACTTGTTAATTTACATTTCCTATTTTAAGTAAATTTTGAAGTATTTTTTTGGTTTTTGTTTTGCGAAAAATTTAGTATTTATTTATAACCGCAAATAATCATGCGGACGATAAGAAATATTTATTTTATTGGCGATAAAAAATTAATGAAAATAATTGATTGAGAAGTTGAAATTATAGCTGGATGCTGTGTTTAGTGAAATTTATTCTATGTTTATAAATTTAATGTAGAAACGGTTGTGGATTTCACTTACTGTAACGAACCTAGTTTTTTCAAGATAAGAATTTTAGTAAGTATTTAAGTAACAGGAAAGTAGGCTATTTTAGTTCTTTTAGAACTTCTTGTTAAGTTTTAAATTGTACAATCAGTAGTTTTAAAAGTAAAATTTTTTTTTTTATAAAAAAAGTATGTTAAGAAAAGATATAACAAGTTTTTCACAATAAAAGGCCGTATTTATTAAAAATCTTATTTTGTTATGTATATCAATAAATGATTTTAAACTTTATGCTGTTTCTTGGAAAGATATCCAAATTGGTAAGAATTAAAAACTCTATGAAAGTTATTGGCTATTTCAATTTTTGGATGAACGGATCACTCGTAAAATAAAATAATGAATTCTATCCAAGCTATCCAAGGTATAACAATTATAAAAAATATCACTTTTATTATCACCAAAAACTAACAATCTGCAAAAGTAACAAATTCTAATATGACGCGTCCTACAAAATAACTCCAACTTTACTCCTCCGCTCATAGAGCAATAAATATTTGCATACGCTGGATGGTTCATTCTTCTTTTCGAGCACTTATACGAGCGGGGGTGAAATTTTAAGGTGGGAATATTGTTTCTATTCAGCCTTTAAATATTTACAGCTATCCAAGTTTTTTTATACATACTCCTCCCTTGAGTATAAACGATTGTTGTTTTTAGGTGATGCATCCTTTTGAATTTACCATGAAGGAAATGGTACGTTTGCTGGTGTTTAAATCCCCAAGGATGTTTGCGTGTAGGGATTTCTTTTGCAGAAGGTCTATTTTCGTGTTTGTTTTGTCCTTATTGGTAGTAGTATTTATATTAAGGGTTTGTTTAGGGCTGGGTGTGTTTGAGTTAGGTTTTATGTCTACAATGATTATTTATTAAAAGGTATTATTATTCTTTATCTTCGAATGCTTTCTTAATCGCACAAATACATTATATAAATATGCAAGCTTACAGAACTGTTTTACCCCTGTTCCGCCAACACGATGCCAATGTTTACTAAAATAATTTCATATTTCCTTTTTAACGACACAAATACAACAGGGATAAAACCATTATACGTTAGATGTTTAAAAAAATTGTTGAATTTGGTTTTGATAATGTGACACGGCATAATATTAGTAAAAAATTAGCAAAGTTTTTTTATTAATGTTTTCTATAGTAATGAATGGAGATCAGTTTTTAAAGTTTATTTCAGGTAAGAAAAATTACCTTTTTTCCATTTAAATTAAAATTTTTATGGATGATCATGCGTAATACTTATTAACGTTTTAAGATATCAAAAAAAAACTGTTAAGTGTTTTCGACTTAATTACGGCTACAACGTTTTAAAACTATGAGCATTAAAACCCAGACATTTATGCATTAATAACAATACATTTTCAATAAATTGTATATATAATAATGATAATATCAAATAAGAAAATTTGGCATTCATTACACTTTTAAAAGCTTAAATATATTAACTTAATAACTTTCATATTAGATTTTTAAGAAAAATATAAATGGGTTATTACTTATTTAAATAATTAATAGCAATTAACTGCATTAATAGAGGGATAAATGTTTATTGCTATTACCAAAGATCTAACTAACCATCACATTCATTTTAAATCAATCAGTGATGCTTTATCGAAATTTTTTTGAGGTACTTAGAATTTCTTGTAACTAAGAGTGTTAAAAGTATTACAAGTAGCTTATAAAGTTTTACAAATCTGGTTAAATTATCAGGCATTTAATTTTAAGCACAGGAAGTTACCATTGGTATTTTCTCTTCATATCATTTTACGTAGAAAGTAAACACATAAACATGTTATCATTAACCCTTTCCTTACTGAAACGCCCCAAAGCGCCCGAACAACTAAGGATTCGATAATGTTATTCTTATCAAATATTACGAGGAAGCAACAATCCTTCGTAGCGAAAGGGTTAAACAATTGCATTCTAATATTTTGACATATTACTTCACTATTTTAAACTTTCATTTTATTTCCAAAAAGTCTTTTTAACAATTTTCACATTTCTTCTCAAACACATTTCTTGACAGGACACACACATTCCCGCCAACACAATGTCAATGTTTAAGAGAATGGAAGTCTTATCGTCAACTCGAGATTCAATACCCAATTTCTGACAACTAAACTTCACCCGGTGACAAACTGACAGTCGGTCCGTCTCCCCAGGGATACGGGAAATGGGCCGCCTAAAGGCCATTGGAGCTGAAACAGGCCTAGGTGGAGAATGGGTCTAGATACGATAGGGGGTGTTGGTTTGAAGGACTGGTAACTGGGACTGGACTAGTTGCGTATAGAAGGATATTGGAAACAGCTTTTGAATATAAGAATTAGCGTTTTATAAGAGCTAAGGAAAGGATATCAGTGGAGGGTTTCATATTTGTTGACATCAGTATGAATGAACGAGACGGTCGCCTAAGATGACGCTGAATTAAAATTTTTATATGCATTTAATTAGGCGTTATAATTAATTAGGTGATTTTTAACAACGTCAGATTTAACATTACCATGGGGACAGAAGGGCCGAGTGGTTTTTGAAAGTACGCCATCAATCTGAGAACTGTAATGGGTGCTGGTTGGATTCCCGTTTTCGCAATGAGTGTACTTCCTTTCTCTGTGACAGTAAACATTCTTTCTGTGTCTGTCTTACTCGACGAAGGCTTATATAATCGGGACTCTGATCCAGTACACAAGCTGATATATATATGTACCTACTCCTATCCCAACCCAACATCACCATTCACATATACATGGGGCAATTTATTTGTGGGACTTTTTAAATTCAGGCACTATCAGTGCCGCCCGACCTTTGTGGCGAGGATAAAACCTATGGGTGGAAGGTAATCATTGTGATACAATGCCTTAACCACAACCACGTTAATTCGGCTATTTTAATTATAGGGTAATGATGTAGACTCACTCAGAGCGAGAAGTTGTTGATTAAAGAAATAATTTCTATGCCATTTTCGCTAAAAAAGAAAAATACCCAGGTCCATTCTATCTATGAAATTTTATAAATATTACGTAAAATTTTAAAATAATTTTAATGTGAAAAAATGTTATTGTGTCACTCAATTCTTGAGACGAGCTTTGAAAGTGAATATTTCTGTCATAAAAACACAATTTCTAAATGCAATTTTAATTGGTTCGAGTCCAAATCGACTCATGTGTCAAGCTTTCTACTGACGTACGTGGTTGTGTTAAATTATAATCAACCAGAGAGAAATATACAACCAGAAATATTAAAATTAAAATATATTATTTTTGTTTTGTCACAGAAAGAACAGCTACACTTTTATCAATCTAACGATCCTACGAATGGGCTCGGATTCGCGAAGAATGAAGGTCCAGAGAGATGGGTCTGAGAACACACAGGACGAATGGAAGCTTTTATTCTGGTAATGGGTAATTTTGATGGATTTTTTCCTTCAAAAAGAAAGTAGAGGTGAAATATGTTTGAGTTGAAAGGAAATCTGTCAAGAATCTCGCAAGATTATCAGAACTTTTTTGAAAGAATCGAAAAGTGGAATTGAAATTGTAGAGATTAAGGATGACGTTAGGAGTTGATGTGTTACAACGTATTTCGTATTGGAATATGAAAGCCAAATGTGTATTGCAATAGGAAAACTAAATGTGCGTTGTAACATGAAAATTAAATATATTTTGTTATATAATACTAATTGTGTATTGTAATATGAAAACTAAACGTGTATTGTAATATCAAAACTAAATGTGTATTGTAATATCAAAACTCAAAGTGTATTGTAGTACAAAAACTAAAAGAAATGATTTAAGTTTTGCGTTTTTTATTTAAACGTATTATGTAACAATGGTTAATAAACCTTTTCATGTGCCGCCCCGGTGGCTGAATGGTTAGTGTACTAGCCTTTGGAGCTGCTGGGGTCTGGTTCGAATCCCGGTCAGGCATGGATGTTTGTGACAATCAATAAATGTTGTTATTTGTCTAAGTGTTATTCATTTCTTTGTGACTGTAAAAATTTTTCTGTGTCTGTCCCACTTGACGAAAGCTTATAAGCGGTTCTCTGAACAAGCACACAAGCTGGAATATATATATGTATCATACCATACCATACCTTTTCATGTTTACTTTAATATTTAATTTTTTTTGCAAATCATCTTTTAATAATGTATAACACTGAAACTCTTTAATTTATACAGCTACACTTTTCCTTTCTAATATTTTGAATTTAGTCGAATAGAAAATAATGCTGCATAACTAATGCAATTTTTTTTGGTTAAAAAGCGCGGCATTTTGATATTGTTTACATTGTATTTTAATTAAAATGAATTCAATTTTTTTAAGTTCTGAGAAAAAAATTCCTTCACTTTTTATTTTTATTCGTAGAATTCTAAACCTAACTCTAAAAAGTAATCTTTTGTATTTATATATTTTTAAATTTTGTGGGGACAGTTTTGTTTTCATGAATATTTTTTCCATAATATTTTTTTCTGCTCTTTATAGTTTTTTTCCCAAGAAGATTTTTTATTCTAGCGTCAGAGTAGAAACAAATTGGATGAAATGTGTGGTACCCTAAAAAAGAACGTTTGCAAATTAAAAAAGTGCTGGATACAATTCCAAAATGTATGTTAGCATGCTGAAATCATAGAAAACACAATCAAAACTTTTTCATGCTACAACCAATCATATCTTCAGAAGAAGATTTTTCTTTGATTATTTTTATTTCATAAAAATAGACGGGAAATATGACAGAAAAAAATATGGAACCAACTTCGAATAATCGAATAAAGAAAAAAATATAGGTGCGTTAAGTAACAAACAACAAAAATGTACCCGAACGTTTATCTACAATTTCACTTCCAACTTAAAACAATAGAAAACCACCGTGTGATAAGACGCTTGGCTAGAAAAAAATGTTTTTTCGAAGAAATAATATAAA
Organism: Hylyphantes graminicola; assembly: GCA_023701765.1. Taxonomy (NCBI): domain Eukaryota; kingdom Metazoa; phylum Arthropoda; class Arachnida; order Araneae; family Linyphiidae; genus Hylyphantes; species Hylyphantes graminicola. The sequence goes on from CM043116.1 coordinate 49,222,090, forward strand.
AATAATGCATTTTTTGCAGCTTTCTTCTCCAAGTGAAACAAAAATTCGTTATCTTTCCACATTTGTGAGTAAATAGTTTTCTCCGGATTCTGATAACGGGAACAAAATGCAAAAGGTAGATGAAAAAAAAAGTTCGAAGGAGAAAAATTGCTTTTTCGGAAATGGTAAAGAATTTGAGCGTAAAAGTAGGTTCGAAAGCTTGCTGGCGGATTAGAATATAAAATATGAATTCCCACAGTTTTCGAGATTTTTTTTCAAAAGGATGGGAAATATTAAATGTTTTAATGTGAAGTTGATATTTAAATCGTGTTTTAATGGAACGTAAAACACGAATGTTTACATTAAATGCATTAGGGGTAAACGTTTGATGATATTATTTCAACACGCGTTTTAGAAGCGTAGTATAACTTTAAAATAAGGATTAGTTTTTATGATGTTCCGGACGTGCTTGTCGACTTTGCATTGTTCCATGTTGAACGATTCCATAAAATTAAATATATTTGGATTATTAATAATATCCGAAAAATAGTATGCATTGCTATGCTTTTATCTAAAACAGGAAGCCATTAAGTTTAAAATGAGTTTAAAAGACACCAGGACAGTTACTTTCTCGTGTCTTTCAAAATAATAATAAGAAAAATATTTGAATTTAATAAGTAAAAGATTTAATAATTTGAAACTAATAATGAGCAAAATATTTTATTGTTATGAATACTACATTAATTTATTTCGAACTAGCAGAATGGACCGCCTTACTGGGAACCCGTTAACTTCGCATTGCTTCCTTTTAGAGGCATGTTTACTTTTGAAAATACACTCAAAATCAAAACAAAATTAAATTCGTGTTAGCGCATGCGCACTTAAAAAAGCAAACACTAACAGAGGATGAAGCAGCCTTCGGGCGAGCGCATATCTCAACCAAACTCAATCAATCAAACTAATAGATGACGTCAAGCCCCCGTTTCGGTCCATGTATTTTCAAGCCCTGTTGGTCCCGCAATCCCACGTGGATGACGTTGTTTTAAAACTAATTATATTAATTAAAAATTACAATCAAATATGAAAAAACTAAGCCTCAGGTGCACACGTAGGTATTAAAAGGAATCTATATTAAAAATTTCGAATTTTTTAGAGCAGTCTAAGTAGGTCTTTTGCGATCCACAGACAGACAGACTCTTTCTTTTATTATTATAGATAGATACTAATTTGTCAATAATTGGAAAGTTGCAGTGTGAAATTAAATAAAAAGCATAAAAAAATCGATGTAAATATATCCAGCAAATAAAGTCGACTTAGAGAAAAAAAAATCCCAAAATTTATAATAAACATGTAATTTTCTGCGTTTACATTTATTAAAAAGTGTAACATTACCTTTTTCGAAATTGTTAAAAACTTGTGTGTTGTGCATAATAATGGCGTAATGCCATGTATGTTAATGCATTTCAAAAATTTTATTGATCAGTATTAAAATTAATCATTTTCAGTATTCAATAGTAATGAGTCACATCCTTTTCAAAAGCATAACCGAAAATGTATAATTTTTTTTTCACTCGGTTATACTCAAATAACTCACTTAGCCCCAAAATATAAAAGATTAAAATATGTATATAATAAATAATCTCTTTAAAACTTTACTTTTAAAGTAAAACATGTAAATGATAGATAGTTTATTATTTTATGAATTTCCTCGCCTTGTTATTATGCTGTAAGGATCTGGTCATTGTTATGCCTAATTTAAATGAATGAAGGAATTAGAAATAAAAAAAACTGAACAAGAAGTCACAATCCTGACAAAAATATTTGCATATAGTTATTAAAATATAACTTGAAAATTAAACTTTAATCAAAATAATGGTATTCCTTAAAGTACCTTTTATTTTGATAAATTTATCTTTTCTCGTTTTAAAAGTATTTTACTGTACAGTTAGGTTAAGTTTGGGCAAATACTTATTTATTAATTATATAAAATATAAATACTATGAATTTATCTATTTTCGAATTAAATGCATTTTTTTTTCAAAAGTTAAATATGATTATAGGTTGAACGCTTCCGGATGCCTAGTTATAGCTAGGCATCCGGAAGGAAGTGCAACACAGCCGAATTACGCTTCGCAATTTAGAACCACAGTCAAGCTAAAAAGTTAAATCCCTAGTCCTTCGATCATATATCTGAAGTCCTAAACACACATTGCGATCTAAGACAAAACAAAATACCGGTACTCAGTATCTACGTTTGACGGTTTGTGGCATTTCACACAGCGTTTGCACCCATTGATTTATGGTTGCCATGACTACCAAAGGCCTGCGTGCGGTCTCCATTGTTTTACTATGGAGTTAAAAGACTGGGTTTACATGCGAGTTTCCGCTATTGATTACTATTATGCCTCTTCGCTCTATCTATAAAAGCGAGCGACGGAATTATCGTGCGGTTTTCTATCTGCCTATACAGGAATCGTGGGTGAGAGGGGAGTAGGCGACCCTCTCTAGCGGTTTTTGTGTAAGGTTGACCAAGTTTTAACTAAAAACATCGTTGAAAACTAGTTTATATTTTAACTCATAAGCGACGATTGACGAGCAAATTTTCCCTTCGGAAATCAACTTTATGTTTAAGTTTTTCTAGATACATAAAGTATAAGACCTTGGTAAATTGCAAATGATGCAAAGAATAGCGCCAAACGTAACTCTGGTGCATGGTAACTCACTAACAAACTATGCCACGGTCTGAGAGTGTGACCTCAGTATTCAAGCAAAATCTTGCAAAGGAAAATATGTGTTGTTAGAAATGGGTTAAGGCTAGAAATATGACAGCCGGAAGACATACATACTAATCTAAGGGGGCTCCGTAGAACAGTCTTCAGAATATTGGACTCTCATGGTGTCCCGCGTTCTAAACCCGGCCACATCCTATTGACGGATATTTGTTGGCAAAAATAGGAACATAATAAAATATACTTAATTACTCGGTTCTCGAGTACACTGGGAGAGACGTGCTCGTTAAATCCTTGGAGTTAAAAGTCCCGACGGCATTAGCATATGATGTCCTTGCAGTGCAGTAAAGGGGCCAGTACAGGTGTCAACTTCGTCACTTAATCGCGGCTCTAAATTACGATGCTGTGTTAAAGATTCTTGGATTGTAGAAATAGATATCCAGAAGCGTTAAACCCAATTTAACCTAACTGGCCGATCCGGCGGCGCAGTGGTTAAGGCGTAGGCCTTTGGAGCTGCTGGGTTCGGGCTCGAATCCCGTTGAGGCATGGATTTTTGTGTTTGTCGAGTATATGCGGAGTACGTGCTCGTTAAATCTGTTGGGTCCGAAAAAATCGGTGGGCGGTCATTGCGTAGTTTCCCACGGGTACAGGTCCTTAGAGAAAATTTCCCTCCCCTTCAGGGACATGTCTAAATTGTGGAGGTGGCGACAGGTGGCAGCATCTGTCGTTTGTGTATGTGTGTGTCCTGTGTTGTTCTTCTTGACGATGGTTTTTAAGCGGGTCCTTGCGACCAAGCACACAAGCCAGAAAATATATGTCTACCAACCAACCAAACTTGTATTGGAGATGGGGCAGGAGTTACCAGTTAGATGAGGCCGGTGAGTTTAGTTAGTCCGCCTGCAGGTCTCACATTTGAGTATGAGCATTAGATATCGGAAATCGAAGCCTAACTGACGAGTGTCGACGCGAAGTGTCCTTGCTCTTCATCGAAGATATGTATTGAAAAGAGGTTAACTTGGAACTGGTATAAAGCTAGACTGTGTGTAATCACATTCTACGACGGTCATAAGGTGCCGCTGGGTTTTGCAAAGGCATGTTCTAAAACCGAGTTCAGACATGGCCAGACTAAAAATAATTAAATATATAATAATAGTAATAAAATAAATTTATCCAATGTCATAATTTATTAAAAATAATTGAGTGTCTGTTACAATAATCCCAAACCAATAAAACGATTTATGAATGAGCCAGATTGTCGCCCATTCATTCACTCCGAAAATATTCGCAACCTAAAAATAAATATCACTTATTAAACCCGGTCTTTTGTGTGGCTGGGATTGGCGTCTAGTATATCGTGCACCGGGAGTTTAGCGTTTGAAAAGTTTTCCAAATATTCAATTACGGCCATAACTCGTTTTTAGCGGCTTCTGGTGGAATTCGAAAAATTCTTGTAATATAGGGGATTGGCGTGTTTTGGTACATACAAAGGCTTGCTTGATATTGGAATTTCTAGTTAATTATACTAAATGACTGCAGGAAATGTGACTGACTATGCAGGAGTGTAATTTAATATGTGCGATAAGTATTTTGTTGAAAAATATTAATATTTTAACCATATTGTATGCGTATTAGTTTAACTATATATCCTAGATTATATCACTTTTAATTATATTACAATGATTATTTCTGCAATCATTCATCAAAATAAATGCTTAAACGTGTATAAAATACTACTATGCATTATTTATTTACAATATTAGTAAATTCACAATCGAAGGACTATTTAGAATATGTTATGTGATAATGGAATTAATAACTATAACTAATTATTGCTATGTCGTTTTAGTACGACACTTAGTTACTATTGCGGGGTGGTATAATTATAATTTTACTATACGGTTACAGTTTAAAATTCTTTTCATTATTGACTAATTGTGTTTTAGAAGAAAAAACCGAAAATGGCTCATCACGATAAAATTTTAAAATTCAATTGTTATTTAAATGGTAACACTTTTGGAATGCAAGCAAAAGCCTTAAGTAAAAATATTTTACTTAAAAAAAAATATTTACTTCAATGGGAGTATTATTACGAATTCAGTATTTACGGGCCAATTGTTAAATAAGCTGATATAAGCTTGATATTGAGCTTGTAGTAATATCACTCTATGGTATAAAAATAAATTATCCGGGAATTTACCATACTCTTAATATCGCAAAAAATATTTGTAGAACAGTTAAAAATATTTTAGCACCGGAAGCTGCAGCTGTACGATTAAACTGATTTTTATGCTCTCTTCTTAAAAATTGGAATAAACGGAGAGGTCCTCTTATGGTTGTGAAGTAAAATAGAACAGTCATTACTTCTTTATTATGCCAAATTAGAAAAAGTGCAAAAAAACCCGTTTAAATAATAGTTTATACAAAAAAAAAGACTGGACAATTATTCTTTAGAATGGAAATTTAAAAGTATGGTCCCAAGTAGTTTTACATAAATTATTGGAATGAAAATTTAGATAAAGACGACACTGAACAGAAGAGCGATCCTGAAAATTATCTTATGATACAAGAATAAAGAATGTTTAAATTTGTCTCTGAACTTTGAATAAAACCTCTTGAGTCTTAAAAGCTTATTTTAAAGCATTCTACCATATCAGCACTTTGCAAACCAAAAGTGCTTTCTTAATATAATTCCTAAGCACCTCTTCTTAAAATACGAGTGCCGTAATTAGCAATGAGTGTTATCCGTACAAACCTGTACTCTTTTATTTAAATAAAAGAAGCGCGCAAGAACTTGAGGAATTAATTCTCTCTTAGAAATGGAAGTGTCACGTTCTACTCGAGCAACCATCGAATTGAAAAAAAAAAAGAATATTCCTCAGTGAATATAATTCTGAATATCTAGAACAAAAAAGTATATTGTGCTTGCATATTGAAGTGAAATTAATAGAAACTACTTTAGAAACTATCAGAATAATACTCTAAAGACGCGATCCTTTCAAAAATATTTTAACAAGTCTCTCTTGAGTGATCGCGATTATTTTTTTTACTAACTGCAACCACGGTTGCTTGAATCGCTGCACTCAAAACTCTGTTCTAGCAGCAACCAGCAAAATATATTTAATTTTATTTTTTTATCGCTTGGTTAAAGGACCAGGATCGGGAGGAATTTCCTAGTTTTCGCTATTAATTGCTTCGCTTGAAATGCAGGCTCGTTAAATTCTTGCTAATTATCCATGGAAAATTCGATCATCGCTAACGAAGAATCGTCAGCTGATGTGTGGATAAGTTGAGTTGTTGTGGTTCTGCTGCGTATGGGGCATAAAATTGGGAATTAATTTTAACTGAAATATGTAAATCGATTCTTTAAACGCATTTAAATTACTGACTACAAAGTGAATTTGCTTTAAAAGCTTTGAATGCTGATGCTGAAAAATTGCTTTTTAATTCAATATGTGCTTTCTATGTTTAAAAGGCTAATAATTATTATTTCTCGCTATTGTTAAAGCGTCATTAGATATTTTTATATTTACCGGCGGCGCAATTGTTAGGGTGCTGGGTTCCGGTTCGAATCCCGGTAATGCATGGATGTTTGTGTTTGTCAATAAATGGTTGTTATTTATCGATGTGTTTGTGTCGTCTTTCTTTGTGTGTCTCTTGTGACTGTCTCTTCTGGCGAGCGGGGTAACGGGCTATAAAGCCTATGCTCCTCCCTTCTAGAAGGCGCACTCGCTGTCATTTGCCATATGATGATGGATAATGATATCTTTGAATGTCATGATATCTTTAAAGCCTTTCAGCCATTTAGGTAGAGATGAGACCAAAAGTCGGGTCAAACGATGTTCTCTCCTTGTTAATCCAATGGGAAAAATATTTTTCTAAGCTTAATAGTCTGCAAAAAAGTGAATGCATTTCATAGGATAGTATAAAAAAGCAATGCAAATAGTTTTGTACTTTTACACAGAAATCCATTTAATTACCTGGCCTTTCGATACTTCAATTTTTGAGAATTGATTTCTTTACTTTTTACATTAACTTAGATTGTTTTCCTGTACTTCCGTAGAGTTGGTAGTCTATTGCACTTCAAATAGTTTTATTTTTGAAGTATTAAACCAACGTAAAAAAAGAATAATATATATATTTTATTCTGCTAATTTAAATATAATTAACGGATTACACTTATACTCTATTTTCTGGGAAGTACATATTTTTTAAACTACAAAAATCAGGAATTCCTTATACTTCCAATAACAGGCTATGACATTCATACATAAAATATCACACGAGCTGCACTGTTGCGTACATGATTCACAGCAATACCCGAAGCACATAACAGATTGCATTAGGACTCACGGGGCCATACTATCGCGTGATGCCTTCTTTCTATTGGTGGAGTGAGCTGTCACTCAAAACAAAAGCCGAGTCGAGATGCATCATTCCTGCTTGTTGTTATCGTTGACGCGTGTGTTTCATATTTCCTAAGCTGTGCGAGGAATACTATGTTGAAACCGTAACCTCTTACGGCAGTGCTAAATGGGAACAGACAGCTGTGAAAATTGTTGAAGATGGATTATTTGGAGCATGGAAACTGATTTGTAGGTCTTTTGTAGGTGTTTAAGCAAGGTGTTGAGGTTGTCTGAAACGATTTGGTTTGGTAGATAAAGAAAGTCGAGTAGAAAAAGGAGTAGAACCATATTTAATCTGCTATATATCGTATATATTTTTTATTTTGTTCAAAATTAATAATGCTAATAAAAAAAGACCACTGGCATTTTATTGTTGAAAGTTAAATAAAAACAATATTTAAACATGTTTACTTGCTTCTAAAGTTAATTCAAACCAAATTTTATTTATTTTAAATAAATATTTACAAAATTAAAAAAAAGTATCTAAATATGTTCGAAATTAAATTATAATTCGCAGCATTTAATAGTAATAAAGGGTAGGTTTTACATTATAGTTTAAAGGGTATTTTTTTAGCATAAATGTCACATATTCAAAATTAAAAAAATAAAGACTCATATAGGAAATCCAATTGTTTTAATTTTTTATACTTAATTAGAAATCATAGTTTTTTTCTTTTAACCTGTACAAACCACAAACTTACATTAAAATTCCAAATAATAAGTAATTTTCTACTTAACTACCACTGCATGAAATGAACGAAAAATAGTCTTAAGAACTCATTAGATATATTCTAATAAAATTTATAATTTTGTTCGAGTTATTGAAATAGATAATATCAATTAGATATGTTAAACGAACTAGAAAAATACTTTACATTATCTTAATTTCCCCATTACCCATCGACGCACCGATATTCCTTTATCATTTAACAGAAAAAAAGCCCAAAATTTGCATTTTTTATTAATTATTCATAGGAATGCTCTCAACCAGCAACTTTTCAAATTGACACTGGAGCTTTGCTCTCTCAATTTTTAAAAAAAATCTATTTTTCTTTTATCCCAGAAATATCTAAAAAAGTGAATAAAAAATAGGACGATGGTTGGGTACATTTGTATTTGAGGCATACCAAATTTATGAATTAGTAAGAATTTTTAGATAAATATTTTCGTATGATGATTATTTCAAATATTTTACTAATGCATAGATATGTTTTCATAACAAGAGTTACCATTTACTCGGCTTTCGTACGTCTATTTGATTTCTATCATTTGTAAAAAAAAAACGTTGTTTGACATCCACACCGTATGTTTTTCCAATTGATTAACTCAATGAAATGTTAATTTTTGTTCTTCCAATATTTGAGTTATTAATGAATCTATATTATTATAAGTATATGTAATCATAAGTATATATGATTAGAAGAAAAGTTATCAAGTATAGAACATTGATTTTTTTTTTGAGATAGCTTTACTCTTTTAAAATAAGAATGTAAAACTTAAATAATCATTTTGTTAAATGATAGAAAATTTTTTACCATGGGAAAAGTTGTCGTACCGCATAATATGTTTTAGTTAACAAAATCTAGTGTGTTATTTACTCAATTTATTTAATAAGGTTACTAATGACGCACAAATAATATAGAAAAATTTCTTAGAGAATGGTTTTTACCAATTCTCAACAGATTATTAACAAAATAAAAATATTTACTTCAAAAATTGACAAAGAAAAAATATATTTGTTGTCGAGTAATGTTCCCTGATAATATGTGATTAGGTATGCTCATTTGTGTTCGAGTCACTTCCTTTTGGTATTCGTTTGAGCTGACGGAACTTACAAAACTCCAGTTTTGCACATTTAATGGCAAACATGTGCCCATATGTCACATTTACAAGGTAGAGAACTTTTCAAATGAATTTATAGGGGGGGGGGAGGGTACAGGGGTAGATACATTTATATTCCGGCTTGTGTGCTTGATAAAAGGCTCGCTTATATAAGCCTTCGTCAAGTAAGACAGACACATAAATAATTTTTACTGTCACTGAGAAAGAAAAGTACATCCAAGGACCAAGACTGGAATTGAACCCGCACCCGTTACAGCTGGCAGACTGGTAGTGTTATGGTTCAAACCACTCGGCCATCTGGCCCTCATGAATTTATATATTGTCAAAAATCCCATTCTCCAAAGTATAACCATGATACAGAGTCCGGCTCGCTCATTTGCGACATTTGACAATCGTAAATTCAATTACACGAAGTAGCAGATGAACGGACCAGACTCTCTTTATAATACTTTGTAGAATATATTTTTTTTTGCGTTTTGCAAAGAATATTTTTTTGCGAAAAATTTCGCAGCTGGACCCCTCGAATAATCTCGTGGTCATGTTTTAGTTTTAAAAACGGAGTTTTATGTCGAAAAGAGAATTTGATTGAGCTCAAAATTTTGCATTTACGATTTTAGTTATCGTTACTGTTACATATTGATTTTTTTTTGTAAAATGCATATTGAAATAAAAATTGCAATAAACTTCAGTTGAACACAAATTGCGTGGTTTTCTTTTCAAAAATAAAGATTTTTTAAAAATAAATACCACATGTTATATTATATATTTGGCTACTCATGCTGTATTAGAAGTAATTTTGTACTTTTTTTGCATTTTGAGGGATTTTTAGTAAAATTTATTTGTTGAAGTTATTTTGAACGGCTATAAAATATTTTATTTTTCATAAAATATAATATTCTATGTTTGAACGCCATCAATAGATAGTTTTAATGACATCGTGCAAATGTCATAACTATTTCAAATCGATATTCGTGGGAAGTGATGTTTTTAACGAAAATCTTTAAAGCAATAATAATATATTTAATAAGAATTACAATCAAAAGCTTTAACTTAAAGCGAAGTCATTGACAACTAGTCTACAGCATGAATTCTATCTGAGCCAATAATCTGTAAAAAAATCACATTCATATATTTTTTATGCATTCTAGAGCAAACGAAGTTCAACTTCTCAGATACACTTGAACTGAGTTTAACAGTTAGTTCAACCTTATTTAACACTAGACATTCACTGAAACTCTATTTCAGTCTCTTCTTATCGATATTACTTGAAATAAATTCATTCTAAAACTACCTTAAAACTCTCTTTCGCTTTGAAATGTAGTCAGAGATAGTTCTGAAATGGAACAAAATTCGAACCATGCCCAGTTAAACGGAAAAAAAGTCGTCACTTTTTGTCGCTTTTTTGAAAACGACCCGTATATGCTTTTTCCTATTTCATAGCGATTTTGCAAGTGTCGCTGGACTTAGTGAAGTTGAGATTGGGTGTAGGAGTGAGATTTCTGAGTTCAATATTTTTTTGTCAAAGTTATCGCGTATCTACAGTGGGAAATGGAAATATTAAAAAAAATGAAGGAGGTATATGATAGAAGTATAGGTTAAATTTTTCGAGTTTGAAATGAATTTACTGTACACATAATTAATACTTTCATTACGAATTGAGTAAAAGTCTTGTTGTTAGTGTAAATGTTTTTGAAATTTGAAAATATCTTGGTTATATTAGTACATATTTAACTAATTAAGTTTTAGTATAATAAGTAATTGTAAGTAAAGTAATAAAAAGCAAGAAGGAAATTGAAAAGTTAAATAAAAGGTATTTAGAGTAAAACTATTTAATGTTTGGATTAAACTATTAAATGTACTCTAAATATAACTTAGCATTTAAAAGAAAAAAACTTTAAAAAAAATACCTTCCAAAATATATCCGTAAGCCTTCCACAACCACAAAATACCTTTTAAAATTCCAAGAAAGCAAAAAAGAGTCTAAAAACTCATAGAATAACACCTTACGTATTTAATACAGTGTTTTAATGGTTCACAAAACACTGTACTAAAACCAAACACCTCCCCTAACTCCACCATTCAACATTCCGACAAAAAAAGGAATTCACGTTTATTTTGAGGAATATGTAGTTATTAGTTTTGTTTTAGCTGATATTTGAAAAAAAAACACACTATTTTAAGAAAGTTTTGTGTATATTTAAATGGGATATTTTAGTTTTGATAGCCGATTTTCACTTTAAATGAAGTCGTTTTTTAAAAATATATACATAATTTAGCCATAATAATTGCATATTGAAGATGTACAGGGTTTATAGCAAAACAAAGATTATAAGGGCACTTTTATTCTAATTAATTTGTTGGTTAAAATTATATATCAATGTAGTTATCTTGTAATATCTGTTAGCTCTAAGTAATTAAAGAAATTACATTTGGGAAGTACAAAATATTTTGATGGTAGACTTCTTTCTGCATATTTTTGAACATTTCTATATTTTGAGCATTCTCTTACGAAATACACCTGGAAAGTATTCAACAGCGCAGAACTTATTCAAATTACTATTTAAGAATACACATTATAAAAGTAACGCATGAACTAATTTAACATAAATTAATTCAATTTATTTGTTAGACCTTTATGGTTAAAGAAAATCAATTTAAGTAAATTAACAGGGTAAAATAAAACTAATTATTTCTTTTACATCCTTGATTCCTCATCCTTTTTCTACTAGACGCCCCTTTGAAAGAAAATTAACATTAAATCCCTCATCTAAAATAGAGAGCCCGTTCCTCGAAGGACGAAATATCGCACAACGCGATTTTTACAACTTTTTTTGTCGTCCATTTTTACAGCAGAGTCGTAAATTTACAGAGTAACGGTCTCTGTCGAGGGAGGGGTAATGTAAGAGTTTAAAAAGCCCGAACTTATGGCTTTCATTATCTTTTAGAAAGGATGAAGTACTTGAAGACAGAATTCTGTTGGATCGGTCTTTTTTTTGTGCTGTGGTATTCGAGTTATTTTTGTGTTGTATCTTTGAACGATGTCTTGTTTTGGAAAGAATTGGGGTTAATTGGGTATTAGCAAATGTAAGAAATCAGTTTGTAGAAGACGCTGTCTTTAGTGTTAATGGTTTTCGTTATCTTAATTGTGTTTTTTTTTGTGATAGAAGAGTACACTGTAAGAAGTATAATGTTAAGTAAAATCGACTTTAGTGAAGTTGTAATACAATTAGGATTTATTGTGCCTTCTAAATACTTTGTAGGAATTGTGCATGTGATAAACTGTAAAGATGTTTTTATTTTATTTAAAAGACTGTCACTTGAAAATAGTTTTAAAATGCGAACATATTTCTAATCAATTTTTTTTGTTATTGCAATTATTAAGACAAAACAACTTTAAAGGATATTTGACTCTCTCAACTTTTTATTAAAGCTTTTATTTCTAATTTAAAAAAAGTTTTTGGTAAAAGATTTGTTTTATTATTGTAATTATTACGACAAAACAGCTTTAAAGGATATTTGACTCTCTCAACTTTTTATTAAAGCTTTTATTTCTAATTTAAAAAAAGTTTTTGGTAAAATATTTGTTTTGTTATTGTAATTATTACGACAAAACAACTTTAAAGGATATTTGACTCTCTCAACTTTTTATTAAAGCTTTTATTTCTAATTTTAAAAAAGTTTTTGGTACAAATCAATCTTCAATATACAAAAACACAACTTGTCTAACACTCTAATATACCAAGGCAAACCCTAATAATTTATGGAAATCTTATTTATTTTTTTATTTATAAATTTTCGCTTTGGAAAAAAGCTTATATTTAAAAAATATATGCATAGGAAATACTGCAACTTCTTGGTCTAAAATTTTACGTATGACTTTGAAACATAATTTTTTTTCAAATATAGGATTTCAAAAATGATTTGTTTTGTTACCTACAGCTTTCTTTTTAACATAGCTCAAGCTTATCTTAAGAAGTATTTTCTGAATATCTCACAAAAACAACGAGTTTTTGAATAATGTCCCAAGGAGCATTGACGATGCGCTTCACGGAATTGTGTTCCGAAACTGTTGTTTTATTTAGGATATTTATGTATTTTACCTTGCAAAGAAGAGTAATATGCTCAGTGTCGTATGCAGGAGCATGCATATTTGAAACAAAAGCGTCACTGTTTGAATATAAATTTTAAATATTTTCTGTGTAGTTTTACATATTTTATCAAAGGTAGAGTGTTTTGATACAAAGTTCATAACTGTTTGAAATCTGTAGCTGGGAAGTTTATATTTTTTTATTCCCTTTATATAGCTTCTGCATTGTGCACCTTAAAAGGTATTTTCAAAAGCTAATTTATTAATGACTAAGGTGTTTATCTTTAAATAGTTAAAATTTTGATAGAGCTATAAAATATAATTAAATCTGAAGGGGAGTGATCCAAAAGAAGCAATTACTTTTGTCTTTGTCAAACTTATTATCTGTCCTTTCCTTCTTATAAATGCATTATTAATTAAACAATTCAATTATAAAAGATTTAGAAATATATCAAAACAGAAACGTTTCAATCATTTTCTTTTGGATATAAAAATCAATTCAGCACACAACAAAGGAAAAAATAAAAACTTTTTATTGAATTTGTCATATATTTCATTAATGCATTTCTAGTTTACAAAAATTACTAATGCTCCTAAAAAATGTTGTCAAAACAACGAAAACGTCAATGTCAGATTTGCATCCAGATCATGAACAATTACTACAACCATCCATCTTGGAGCTCTATCCATTTCGGAAATGGAATTAAAAATTCTAGGTTTTGCTGAATCTTTTTACAAGTGTTGGTGCCATTGTCCTAAAATTACTACTACTTTTCACTTCCTTACAAATATATTTATATTTAAGTAATTTATTTATAAAATATTGTACAAAAGTATTAATAATTTGCAAATTGATAAAGAAATGATTGCAAAATGAACATTAGCCATTAGCAATAAAAAGCCAATTATACAGATTGTCATATTTTTCAGGAACAATGTAAATCAAATAATTGTAGGAATATGTATTATCTTGACATTTTTAAACAAATATTTTGAATTTTAATGATAATTTTGTTCAAAAATTAGTGTAATTTTCTATCATAATGAATATAGTTTGTTAATTAAGTGGTAATAGATGTGAAATACTTTATAGTGACTACTGTTTGAGTACTACATTCATATTTCCTCTATTATTAGAGGTAGTACTCAAACAGAAGAACGTTAGTTAGTAGAATAGAACAGAGAGTTCTTAAGATGGACTAAAATCACGATCGCAAATAAATGTTTTCTTATGACGAAATTTCAAAGAGATCGCTAAAGACATTTCGGAGTTAAATCACGACTAACTAAAAAGTACATTTTCAATTATATATATTACCATTAATTTATTAATAAAACAATCAAAACTGCACTAAATACCCCATTATTTCTATTCGCATCCCCACCCACTTACGAAATGGAATCTAGACAGAAACCAAGCTACAGAATCTCTCTTCCAAGTGCTGATGGTGTCGATGACATGGAAGAATCTCTCCACTTTCGCATTCCGTTACACGAGCATTAAGTGGAGCGCCCTTTTTGTCCATTCACGCAATTTTGTCCCTTCAAATGTCCCAATCACGACTAACTAACGCTTACATTTTCAAAGATGTAGAATATTATTAATTTATTAATCAAAACTGCCCTAAATACCCTATTATTCCTGCACGCATCCACACCCATCTACGAAATGGAATCGAGACAGAAACCAAGCTACAGAATCTCTATTCCAAGTGGCGATGGTGTCGATGACAGGGAAGAATCTCTCCACTTTCGCATTCCGTTACACGAGCATTAAGTGCTCTTTTTTTCCCTTCACGCAATTTTGTCCCTTCACGTGTCCCAATCACGACTAACTAACCTTACATTTTCAATGATATAGACTACCATTAATTTATCAATAAAAAATCTAAACTACACTAAATACCCCATTATTTCTACTCGCATCCACACCCACTTACGAAATGGAATCTAGATAGAAACCAAGCTACAGAATATCTCTTCCAAGTACAGCTGGGGAAAAAAAAAAACGCTCCACCCCACGTTTCTCAGCTGCTATTGGACAAGGAACTTTGTGAAAGGTGTCATTTTTCAGGAAATTGCGTAAGGAACTGAGAACTGGCAACAAAAATTGTATAAGAGGTCGTCTACATATTAAAATGTGTACCAACTTTGAAAATTCCAATGGCAACACCCAATTTTTTTTACATAAAAATGTTTAGCACCTTCAAAATACCCCATGTGTAAAAAATAATTATTTACTTTGCATTATTTGCTAGGCTATAAGCATTCAAAGTTGAACGCCCATAATGTTAAAAAAGTTTCATAAACTTTTATTCATATCTCCACAAATAAAAGGAATTAAAGAAAGTTTTTTTTTCATTATATACTTCTTAATCTTCCAAAAACAAATCACACAAGTTTTTTCATCAGTTTTTCAGTTTTAATAATTTTTTATTTAAATTTAAATAATAAAAAATAAAACATGAATAGCAACCCCAATTTTTTTTTTACATAAATTGATAAAGTAGATCAAGTAGAACGAAAATCCCAAATTTTTTAATTCAAAAACAATTATTTGCCGAGTTATTGTAAAAAAACTGAAAAAGACGAATTTTAGGGATCGTGTAAAAAATTACTTGGCGAATTCGATCCTAACTTGCATTATCGTTTGGTGATTGAAAAGCATTTGTTGATAAATGTTTATTCAAATTATTGATGGCTGAAAAAAAAATCTAAAAATCTTTTCTTATTTCAAGTGCATGCAATGTATTTTGTTTGTCGAATTAACTTTAAATTATATCGATTACTATGTTTTTAAATATGTGTTATTTCCAATACAATTTCAAGAAGTGAGTATGAAAAATAAGTATGCTAAAATATAATTGGAATTCGGTTTTCAGTACATTTTATTGTTACCACATTGCTTATTTAATATTATTAGTGCCCACTTTCCTTGATTTTAAATCATTGCCCAATCATTCTGAATAATTTTATTTTGCTTTCCTTAAATATCGTTTTAAGGTTGTAACCCTCCGTTTTGAAATACGTGGTTTATATTACCGATAAAGGGCGACAAATTTTTAACAAACTTTTTGCAGCAATATTAATGAAACAAAAATTTGCATAAAAAATGTGAAACATTAATGCAATAATCATGTTGGTCAATGTGATTATAACTAATCGCATTTGAAAATCTGTTCGTTATAAATAACCGTATATGCGACTTAAATTAAAATTTAAAATAACTAACTAAAATTTAAAATAATAAAACTTTTTATCTTCTAGTCTTTATTTTATTTCTGAATTTATAATTTCAAAATAAAAAAAAAACATTAAAAAATCACAATATTAGTGAAAAAAGTTAAATTCTAGCATCCGTTGGCGAGATTATGTTAACCCAGTTAGTTTGTTGTTTTGAAAAGACGCAACCCAAATATTACTGTTTTCACTTTAGAGATGTCCCCCTAAACGAGTTCAAAATTAATGCTTTAATAACTCAGCAAATAATGCAAAATAAATAATTCTTTTTTATACATGGGGTATTTTGAAGGTGCTGAACATTTTTATGTAAAAAAAATTGGGTGTTGCCATTGGAATTTTCAAAGTTGGTACTAATTTTAATATGTAGACGACCCCTTATGCAATTTTTTTTGCCAGTTCTAAATTCCTTACGCTATTTCCTGGAAAATGACACCTTTCACAAAGTTCCTTGACCAATAGCAGCCGAGAAATGAAGGGTGGAGCGTTTTTTTTCTTCCCCAGCTGTACCTATATGGTGTTGATGACAGGGAAGAATATCTCCACTTTCGCATTCCGTTACACGGGCATTAAGTGCCCTTTTTGTCCCTTCACGCAATTTGTCCCTTCACGTGTCCCAATCACGACTAACTAACACTTAAATTTTTTTAATGATGCAGATTACCATTAATTTATTAATCAAAAATTCAAAACTTCACTAAATACCCCATTATTCCTGCACGCATCCACACACACCTACGAAATAGAAGCTAGATAGAAACCAAGCTACAGAATCTCTCTTCCAAGTACCAATGGTGTCGATGACAGCAAAGAATGTCTCTACTTTCGCATTCCGTTACACGAGCATTAAGTGGAGCGCCCTTTTTGTTCCTTGTCAGGACAAAAAGACGATGCTAAAGACATTTCACAGTTAAGTCACGACTAACTAACACTTACATTTTCAATGATATAGACTACCATTAATTTGTCAATAAAAAATCAAAACTGCACTAAATACCCCATTATTCCTGCACGCATCCACACACAATTACGAAATAGAATCGAGACAGAAACCAAGCTACAGAATCTCTCTTCCAAGTACCAATGGTGTCGATGACAGGGAAGAATCTCTCCACTTTCGCATTCCGTTACACGAGCTTTAAGTGGAGCGCCCTTTTTGTCCCTTGTCAGGAACAATTTGTAATGCAAACAGCCTCCGCTGCCGATTCTTTGCGACGGGCGAAAAGTTAGCACTGGAGTCGCATTAAGTCTTTTGCGTAGCTTCTCAAGTGGGAGTCTGTGTTGCATTTTGGATTGTGTCTTATTTTGTTTGGGAAAGGTTAAGTTAGGAAGTGCGTAACTTTTTAATTGTTTGAAATTTTACTTGGAATTTCGGTTAAGGGTTAGGAAGGTTTAAAATAAAAAGGTTACGTAAAGGTTTAGCATTTACAAAGGAATTTTCGTTACTTTTTAATTGTTTGGGTTAAGTTGGGTGCTATTAGGAGCTGTTAAATTTGAGTTAAAGTTTTGTCATTTTTTTTTATCAAGTATTTGTATAACTGATTTTCCGATGACTATTTGAAAAGGTATTTAATTAAGTTTTAGTAATTTACTAAATAAAGTAAAGAAATAAGGTGCTTTTTTTCCTAATTATAAATGTTTTTCCAATCGTTAATCAATGACATTTGACTACATTGTTTATTCGACTGCGATTTTTTATGCTGTAACTTTAGTCACAAAATCGATTAATGTTGCAAAATTAGACAGAAGTTACCTTTTTATTGAAACAGGTAACTTTATATAGCTTAGAAAATATTTAGTTAGAACTGGTATAAAATATAAAGATCATTTTGTTTCATTAATTGTTTCTCTCGTGTATCTGTATTACAAACAATAGCCATAAATGTAACTAAAGTTTTTCACTGTATAGAAAATAAAATCAGATAACGTTAAATTTACAAAATTTGATGACTGCAGCTAGCAATGACTGTAAACAAATATATTTTTATTTTACTTGAAATAGAAAATATTTCTTGCATATTAACTTGAAAAATTTGGTATAAAATTCACTAAAGTTACCATACCATATTTTACCGTTTAATAATATTCCATAAAATCTATTCATCAATACAAATACATAACATCCATTACTTTTAACCTTCAAACAAAGAAACTTGTCCTTTCGATCTAAAACCAATAAATACTCCCACGAACTATCATAAGAAATATTTCTGTGTCTGTTTAATAAACAATGATATCTAAATGCACCATCCATCTAGATCAACACTAATCTATCAGCTGTCACAGGACCAGTGTTTTTCTTCGCGACGATACACACAATTCTTGTAGACCAAAGGCGGTTTTCTTTTAGTATGTATTTATTTATGTATGACTTCTCTCGAATCGAGTCAAAGTTTGGGTCAAAAAGATGAACAACCACGGATTCATCTTGTGGAAGAAATAGATGTCATTTATCATTGATTTTAGATCGTTTATGGCGTTTTAGGATTTTCATGATGAATTTTGGTGTATTTGATTTAGTAGTGGACGTTGTCATTATTTAGGAATATAATTTCGTTAAAAATAACTATTTGGGAGTTTATTGAAATAAATATTTTTCCAATAATATAATTAACTGTCCAACAAACGTGATTTTATTTGTTTATAAAATAATGTTTTACTTAATGTTAGTTTTTTATTGAAAGATTTGCTCAAAGTTTTGATGATTGGAGTAATTTTTTTTTATCTTTATATAGGTTAGTAAAATCTAGTACACAAGTTTGAAACTAAGATACTTTCAGCTTTGGCCAATAAAAAAGCTATTGGTACAAAAAAAGTAGGTAATTATTAAAAACATTTTAGAAATATTCACTTTCTATGTGTATTTAGTCTCTATTTTTTGATTCACATGACGAAATTTTGAAAAATATAAGATAATTTTAAAAAAAAATGTAATGGAATATTTTAAACCTAAATTAAAATTCTGCCTAATATCACTCAACTTTCAAGGAAAAATAACAAAAAACTTCCTACTAAGTTTTAAATTCTGTGAATAAATTGAAAACGAGCCATCTGGAAAATTAAACAGTACATTTCTCGAATAACATTAGTGTATTTTTTTTGTATTAAACAGTTTTCTTTTAAAATATTAAACTTACCCTAATATTTCAAAAATCCAAATATAGTTTGAAATGTCTTACCTGCAAAAAACAAGAAAATTTAATTAAATTTTTTTAAAGATATTAACTACAGATATTAAATTATATCACTATTTAATAAAGATGCTTGAACTCAAAACATAAAACAATTTCATACATCATGACTTATCAAATAAATATGGTACAAAATCTATAGTACTAATGGTATGTAAGTTATTTATTGAGTGAACTGATGTATATAATAAGGCTAACTTTGTTTCATATTTTCGAAAAATTTCATACTTGTTATAGATTTTCAAATGATTTAGCTTCTTATCAAGCAGTATAAATGTAATTTTTATTTATAACAGACACACAGAAATATAGAAATTTAACAACTAAAATTGTAATAAAAATTTCGGAGCAAAAGTGCACCTCGTTTTTGTTCGATTTCCCTACATATAGTGTTAATAAGTTTAGTATAGAAATATGGAAATTATGAAAGACAGGTTTTCTTAGGAAATCATATTGAGAAAGATTTTTCAATTGCCATTAAGTATTGAAGAGAGGTTTGTAAATCCTTTAAAAATATTATATTCCAATCTACTTTAAACTACATTTTGAACCATTTCTGAACCTCTGCTGATTAGAAAATGATCCTATTACCATTATAAATACCAGTATATACCAAAATACGGAAACCAAGTTCTACTAATCCGAATTTTTTTTCGAAATATAAATTCAAAACAGCCTACACATAATTCTACAAACAACGAATCCATGAACTGTACGAAAATATGGGCGAAACATGACTTATTGGAAAAACAACGGAACTCTAAGGATAAATCAACGTGGAATATTTCTGGAAAAATGCCAAACAGAGAATGTTTCCAATACGCGTTTCGTTTTGAGCTTTGTTTTATACAAAAATCTATTTTACGTGGATTCAGGTATACCGATGCAGCAGTATCTATTTGAATTCTGCAGGATGCCCCGATGCAGTAAATTTGGGGTAAAAAATGGGTAGTTTGGTGTTTTGAATAATATATTCGGGATTGTGTAGGGTTATTTTTGGTTATATTTGTTTTCGTGTTTGATTTCGTTATGTAATCGTGTTACGAAAACTAAAGTTGTTTGCGTTGAATTACCTTCGGATCAATACTACCTAAATTTGGAGGTCTGCTTTTTAAGTTAAGTTACTTTAGTGGACTAGTTTAAAGTTTAGATTAAATATAGTTTTAGAGTTGATGTTCTTTTTGTAGTTTAGTTCAGTTCAGTTAAGAACTAATGCAAGAGTTCAAGTATCATTGGCCAAATCCTCAAAATTCTTCCACCAATGGGGCGTCTCTTATCTTAAAATTCAGTCTCACAACAAATCATTTAAATAATAAATAATAACTTATAACTTAACTAATAACTTATAAAACTTAATAAATAATAACTATTAATAATAACTTGACTGACATGGCTAATTTGTTTACATTAGAAAAAAATAAACATTTTACACATAAATTTTGGAATTTCTGTCTAGATTTTATCCCTTAGAAGTTTAGAGTAAACGAGCTAAGTTCATTTACTTTCAAACTTAATTTTTTTAAGTCAATAATTTTCTGTTATTTTTTCTTTTTAATAATTTTCAAATTTAAGCAACCATATAACAAAATTGAGAATCAATTTATTTGTAACTGAATAATTGAGTAAATATTATTTTGAATTTAAAAAGAAAAGATACACCAATTTAACAAACATAACATCAATGGCAAATATTACTTTATGTTCATATTCCAATATGTACGAACATAGATACGTACAAGTACGTACAAGATATTCCATCCTATATCTTGTACGACGTTTTACAAATATGTGCGGAAATGTATAAAATTCCGATACAGATGTTTGGCTCAATTGAAATAAACTTCATTACGACTTATTTGATTTTCTAAGTCTCTATGCAAAACTATTCAATTTTCGTAACAGACTACAAGGCAATACATTAATTACTAGTCCTAACCCTGCACACACACACTAACATTTATTAGCAAACACACTACCTCTCCTTGGTTGACAAATTCGAATGAAAATTGTCGCATATTTTAAAAATGTATCCTCGCACAATCAGAACTTGGATAGTAACGTCGAGTGAAGTTTGGTTTCATTTGCATGTCAGAAATCGAGTTTACGCTGAAGATAGGCTGCGAGTTTAATTTGGGTTGAGGAAAATCCGATATTTTTCTGGTACTAATGGCATTCGTAATGATGATGAGCAAACTCTGCAGCAAACGTGGAAGTTGTAGTTATTAATCTTAACATTTCAGGCTTACTGGTTTAGAAGGAAAGAGCTCATTGATTGGGTGAAGTTAAAATTGCGAAGAAAAATGGCGTGAAATGTAGGAGATTATAATGATATATATATTTCTTGAATAATAAAAATGTTCTAAAATTTACAATTTTAAAATATTGATAGTTTTTCAGGTTTTTGAAACGCTTAATAGTTTCATTGTTTTTGAAAGAGTTGTTGCCTTGTTTTTGAAAGAATTGCTATAGAGTGGTGAAAATTGATTTGTCATAAAGGGACAAAATGTAACGTTTTAACTTAAGAAATAATACAGGATTTGTAACTAATTGTGTTTCCTTTTTCCAGAAAATAAATTACCATATTTCTACCAAAAACTTCAATTGAAATATAAATATTTATAATTTTTAAATTAATTTTTTTTACTAATTCTTTTTTAAAGTTATATTTCAAAAACACTGAATCAAGGCTTATCGAATTCTCGAAGCATATATTTATTTCACAGAAATGTTTCGTTATTGTTTACTTTAAGGGAGCAACAAATCGACTTAATGTTTCATGTTTAGGGGATACAGTTTAAATGTTTAATGCTGGCATCAAAAATGCTACAATATATTCTTAACAGTTAATTTTGAGTGCGAAATAAAATGATAAAGAAGTAAACAATAGAAGAGACAATAAACTCCTAGATGACAAAATAATTTATAAACGCGGTTTACGAATAGATGAGCCAAAGTTTTGGACTTACATCATTTTGTTTTGCAACTTTAAATACTTTTTCCAATTACAGATAAGTAAAAATCATAGCCATGGGTTATTACACGTGTAAGATTGAAACATGAGTCCAAAGGGGATCGAATGGTGCTGAATATAATTAACTCCGTTAATGTCTCAATTAACTTCAAGCAAGAGAATAAATTTTTCGCATTCAGGAAAATTTTTACACACGCTGAAATTTATGTTTTATGGTAATTAACATAGCGACACACATGATTTAATTAATACTTCCTAATTGGGCGACTGAAAAGTACAAGTTAGTCTTTGGAAGTTTATAGAGGCCTCTGTAAAAGGGCCCCGGGAAAGAGTTAAACGGAATCTTAAATGAGCTTATAAATTCATTATTGTTATTCATTATTTATTGTTACAAGTTTTAAAGCAAAGGTTACTTTGTATTTCTGTGCTAATTAATCTGAACTGCTTGTTACAATAACGAGCGTGAATGATCGTGAATAGAAGTATTAAGGCAGAAGTACTCAGAAATGTGAGCGTAGTTAAAGTAACATTGCCAATACATTTCTTGGACTATAAAATATGTTAATAAATCTCCTGACTGATATGCATGCACACTAGCAATGAGGTTGTTTCACTGCCATGAATGGCAACAGCTCAAGCTATCTTGTTTTCATTTTTAATCTGAAACTACATTTGTTTCGGTATTCTCGCTAGTCAAATTTCAAAGAATATTTTACGTATAAATTTTTTAAAGTGTCAGCTTCTTGCGGTTCAGTTGGTTGTTAAAAACTTTTGTTAAAGAAAGTTTGCATCGAAAGAAAAGTTTCCTTCTATTTATGACGGTCATTGAGAGGGAAACCGAAACAACCAATGAAATCACAGGACGTTTAAAAAAGAAAACAAGTGCGAAACGTCATCTGAAACGTTACTATTTAATGCCCGTCCTTTTCACGGGACAATAATAATGAGCTCATTTTTAAAGTCAAGTACATATATTTTAATCTAAAACATCAGTTTTGAGTCCGATACAAAGTCAAGAGAACTTATGATGTTTGACGACTTTGGAGTGTTAACTGCATATGTGGCGTAGAAATTATTAGTTATACTGAGTTTTGAGCATAATTAGTTATGAGTAACCAAAAACCTCTCAAATATTACGAAACAATTTTTTTAATTAAAACAAATAAAAATTTATTCGGCCACAATGTTATAATCTTTAAACATTCATGTTTGGGACAGATTTGTGTAATTTTTGCCTTCTTTCTTGGCAAATTCGGACGGTAAATGTGCATTCATATCAGCCAAATGAGCGTTTACCCCGAATTGGCTTTGTTAAGTGCATATGTGGCGTAGAAATTATTTACAAACCATGTTTTTACGTACTTAAAATTAATAAAATAAATGAAGCAAATTGAAAAATAATTTCATTCACCATTAATTTTAAGGAAAAAACAAGCCATTGTTGTAACCACAAAAAATCAATGTGTACAAATAAAATTTGAATGCTTTTTTTTTATCAAAGATACTTTTTAGTGGTCAGAACTTCGGAAAACAATGTTTAAAAAATAAAATGTAGAATAAAAATTGTTAAAAACTGTTCTATAGTGATTTAGAAACTTACACTGAGGTTTGTAACTGTTTATTTTTTATGAAATTCTATGATTTTTATTTTAAAATCAGTTACATTATAATTCACATTTCAAATGCCTTTAATGAGAACCTCAAGCATTACAATAGATAAAATAAGAACATTTCTAGCAACAAGAGTCATATTATTTAGGTGTGGCTGATTTCTTCTGTTATGAACTCTTATTCTAGGCTCTGGCAATTCGTTTATTACGGATCTAGATATCGGGTTTTCCCCCGCCAAAATTTCCAATTTATCGCCAACACCCACAAAACGTGTCAAGGAAGCATGTCTGATATACTATTAACTTTTGTTGCATTGTTAATTAATAAGTGAAAGGTAAACTAAGTTATTTATTCGTATATAGCAACGTCATCATAGGATTCTCGACCTATTTTTGAAAAGGATTTCAAATGCTTTGGCGATGATTGGCGGGAAAACCCTCGATAACTAGGAATTCGCCATTATTTCTCTCCCATTTTAGTGATTGCTTTTCGTTTGCGCCGCGCCGCGTAAGTGGTGATGTCAAGACACAAAAAAAGCTGTCACTATCACTAATATGAGAGTATGGACTCCTTCTATCGCAA
The DNA here is from genome assembly GCA_023701765.1 of Hylyphantes graminicola. Classification (NCBI taxonomy): domain Eukaryota; kingdom Metazoa; phylum Arthropoda; class Arachnida; order Araneae; family Linyphiidae; genus Hylyphantes; species Hylyphantes graminicola. Next base: position 49,246,725 of record CM043116.1, read on the forward strand.
TCAGTATCAACGTTTATTAAGATTGAGTATTTGTTCTGTATTTTTTTGTATAAGGCTAAATAGATATGGCCGTAGATGATAAATGTATTTTGCGCATTGCGCATTGTTTGATTTGAATGTTTCTTTAAATAATATTTTGAAGTTTCTTTCAAAAATAAGTGTGTAGATATGACGAATAAAATAACATTAATAACGAATTTATTATTATAAGCAATAATATTAAATTAAAGTTACTTTAAAATCAAAAATATAGCAGTCAATTGGCTTGTTTTACGTGACGTAAATTATTCCTGAATTTCCTTCCTGAACTCCATTGGTGGTTTTGGTAATTACTGATATGACGTTGTAAACTTCTCCTACTTCATTGATTAACCAATTGAGACCTTATTTTCATTCTTGTAGAACATTTTCCACTCAAGACATGTCTTGTATTTGATAATTTAATAATAAAATTTTTCTTTATTCTTTACAATTGGTTTCTTTTTTTATTTTTGAATTGATTTTTTAATATATTTCATTTTTTTTTTTTTTATTTGTAAAGTGTTGAACAAATTCTTGTGATGCCATTTTGTTTTTTGTTTTTTTAAAAATTTAAAAAATTTAAATGTTTTTTATTTAAATTTTTTACAATCCAAGTGTTAATTTTCATTTGGTTTTATTTTTTATGTAAATATATAGACAACAAAGATTTCCAAGATATTATGTTACAAATTTAAGAAAAGTTTAGAATAAAAATGCGATTTTGTATTTATCCTTCCTGCAATGTGAAATTCGATTGCTTTGGCGATAGTTCCGATTTCCGAAACAAATCTCATCGCAATAAAAAAATTCAATATTGTTTGTGTAAATATGTGTGTGTATATGATTTACTCAAATGTTTAAAAGTTTTAATTTGAAATTCTTAAAGAAATTTTAATACAAATTATGGATCAAAAAAACAAATCCTATTTTTTTCTAAAGAAAAGATAGAAGATTTAATTTTAGTAAACTTAATTTTATTTTTAAATATATAACTTTACCTAAAACTTAATTATTAATTTTTATTATAATTGATTAATGGGCAATTTGGATCACACATTTATTAATGAATTTTAAAAAAAATGCATATTAAATTAATCAATCTCTATTTTTTTCTAAAGTAACAAATAGAAGATATGTTTTAACAAAAATTAATTTTTATTTATAAAATAATAAATTTTTTAATTATTTTATTTTATTTTTAATTAGAGTATTATTTTGGTTTTTATGGATAAAAATATAAATATTTTTTTTATAATAATAATTTAAAAGTAAATTTTTTTTGTTTTTTTTATTTTTATAAATTTAAAATTGGGTTTTTGATAAATTTTTATAATTTTTTTGCTTTATTTTTTTTGATTGATATTTTTTGAAATTATAATATTTTTTTGAATTTTTTTTATTTTTATTTTTTTTTTTTTGTTTTATAAGTTTTAGTTTTATTTTTGATTTTATAAAAAAATTTTTTAAAAATTTTTTTATTTTTTTTTTTTAAATTTTATAATTTTTTTATGAATTTTTTTATGATTTGGATTTTTTTTATTTTTTTAAATGAAAATTTAAAATTATAAAAATAAATAAAAAAATTTTGATGATCCAAAGATAATTTTTTTTATATAATTAATAAAAAAATATATAATTAAAATTTTCATTTTATTTTTTATTTTTTTGAAAAAATTATTTTATTGAAAAATAGCACCAATTTTAGCTTCAAAATGATTTCTCCATAGCTAAAAACACTTAAAAAAATGTCAAATTTTTCAAATTACAATATGAAAATTTTTAAAATCATTAAAAAAAATATATGAATATGAATATGAATTTTTTTTATTGGATTGAAAAGCTTAGACCTTTTCCTATTGAAAAATAGCACCAACAAAAAAGTTAGTTCAAATATGTTTCTCCAGTATGGATCTTAAAAAAAAAATGTTTTTTTCAAAGACAATCTTTTTTGAAGATGTTTTTATAGTAGTGTAAAAAGTATTTTTTTCTATTTTTTGCTGCAGATTTACATTATTTTTGAACTTGATATAAGAAAATAGAATGTATAAGGATGACTTGGCATAATTTATTTTTTTTCTAAAAACCATTTTTGATCCTTAAAACTTAGTGATCATTATTTACCCCGGAAAGAGAGTGATCCATAATTCCCCCATGTGACCCTATTTTGCAATGATTAATTCCTTACGTAATGTAGCTATGTAATTTTGCTACGAAAAAAACCCACTTTAAATATAGTACAAAACTTCTCTTCATTTAACGTACTTTGAGCTTCATTACTGTGAATTCTAATAAATTATATTTTTTCCCTCACACACACATTTTATTTGTATCTTCACGTTTCATTTGCTGTTAACTTATTTATTGAAAATAAATTGGTCAGGCTTTAATTTACAAAGTCAAAACTTTGTAAATTAAAGTTCATGCTTTACTTAATAAGCAATATAGGAATCAGCATTTAAAACACATTTTTTATAGTTATTTTTCATGGCTTGATTAACGAACCCTTCTTAAAGGCGTTTTCTTGTAACCAGCGTTTGACCCGGAAAAGCCGTAGTCTGGAGACCCTTTAACTACACAAAGAACAAAACTCTTATAATACGAGAAACATAAAGGAAGCAGCAGAGGAATTTTAAAAAGAATGGAATCAAAACTGGAGTTAATGCTCTTCTATTATTACGGTACATTGCCCATCGCTGAAATATGATCATTTCAACCGATCTACGATAGATGGTGCGAATTCGCAATGGAACTTCGTACGAGAACCATTGTTAGGATATTCGTGAAATTTAAAGCTCATTCTTTAGATTTGACGGTTGGTTTTGATATTGGATTGATAAATTTTGATTCAGTCAGAGGTTATAAGAAAGAATTGTTCCAAAATAGTATCGTTTTTCAATCGAATAAGCTCGGCTGATTGATTACAAAGCTTCGTTTTTGAAACATTGTGTTGCAAGGAGATAAATAAATTTGTAAATACGTGTTTTGAAATTTTTTCTGGAAGTGTAAGAATAAATTAGAAAATGTAGTTTTCTCATAGGTTGTATGCTTAACTTTGGTTCATTGATCTGATTTAATTAATTATTAAATCAAAACTAATATTGCGTGGTTCTTTGAAACACAATTGAAATTCTTATAAACATAAAACAGACATAAAACAATTTGAAATATCTAAAAATAGAATAAAAAACTGAATAAAGTTAAGAATGCATTTTTCAAACGTAAATACGTTTATTGATATTAATTATGTGTAAACAACACTTTTAAAAACTGTATTTGTTTTAAATAATATCAGATATTGTAGTTTCCCATGCACGTATTAAAGCGAAACTCCATACTTTATATTGTAAAATAACCGGAAACTAACACTATAACTAATCTTAGTTACTTGTATTTTGGCATGAATTCAAACTAGTTATTTCTCAACACCATATTTTATCCAACACACCCAACACGCTCCAAGACCGGATATAAAAGAAATTACAAAAAAATCCAAGAACATACATTACAATTACTTTTCATCACATTTTTTTAAAACTGCGAGATAAATATTTCTCAATTTTCTTTAATTGGCGAGCGTATTTTCAGCACGTATCCACATTCGTGATGTTTAGTTTGATAAATTGTTGCAACGAGAGACAAAATGGGCTGCAACACTGGCTGTTTCAACATACATTATTCAAACACACAGTCGAGGTTGGATGCTTGGTGCATCATTAGAAAGCATTTGTAATTCCAATGGAGCTTGTCAGATGGATGTAGGGTGCTTTATCTTAAAAATTATATTAATGGTTGAAGTTCCGCACTGATAAAAAATGTGGGCTGAATTATGTTTTTGAGTGTTTTTGTACCGTTGAAAAACTGATTATTACAATGGATATTTTATTGTCAACTTAATGACTTATTTAGGAACTATCTTAGAATTGCGTGCATTGTACCATTATGGTTTTGATAAAAACTATACTACAATTTTATGAAAATACAATTTAATTGTTAACAATGAATTATTATTTAATGTTATTGTGTTTAAAATGATTATTTAATATTATTGTGTTTAAAATGATTATTTAATTTTATTGTGTTTAAAATAATTCGTGATGTTTAGTTTGATAAATTGTTGCAACGACAGACAAAATGTGCTGCAACACTGGCTGTATCAACATACATTATTCAAACACACAGTCGAGGTTGGATGTTTGGTGCATCATTAGAAAGCATTTGTAATTCCAATGGAGCTTGTCAGATGGAAGTTGGGTGCTTTATCTTAAAAATTATATTAATGGTTCAAGTTCCGTGCTGATAAAAAATGTGGGCTGAATTATGTTTTTGAGTGTTTTGTACCGTTGAAAAACTGATTATTACAATGGATATTTTATTGCCAACTTAATGACTTATTTAGGAACAATCTTAGAATTGCGTGCATTGTACCATTATGGTTTTGAGACAAACTATAACACAATTTTATGAAAATACAGGTGTGGCTCGTCACTTGACTGTGGTTCTAAAATACGACGCCCGTCGCCAATAGCCCTCGTGTAGCTCTAGTGCGACGATAATTCAAACCAAACCAAATGAAAATACAATTTAACTGTTAAAATTAATTTTTTATTTAATTTTATTGTGTTTAAAATGATTATTTAATTTTATTGTGTTTAAAATGATTATTTAATTTTATTGTGTTTAAAATGATTATTTAATTTTATTGTGTTTAAAATGATTATTTAATTTTATTGTGTTTAAAATGATTATTTAATTTTATTGTGTTTAAAATGATTATTTAATTTTATTGTGTTTAAAATAATTCGTGATGTTTAGTTTGATAAATTGTTTCAACGAGAGACAAAATGTGCTGCAACACTGGCTGTATCAACATACATTATTCAAACACACAGTCGAGGTTGGATGTTTGGTGCATCATTAGAAAGCATTTGTAATTCCAATGGAGCTTGTCAGATGGAAGTTGGGTGCTTTATCTTAAAAATTATATTAATGGTTGAAGTTCCGTACTGATAAAAAATGTGGGCTGAAATATGTTTCTGAGTGTTTTGTACCGTTGAAAAACTGATTATTACAATGGATATTTTATTGTCAACTTAATGACTTATTTAGGAACAATATTAGAATTGCGTGCATTGTACCATTATGGTTTTGATAAAAACTATACTACAATTTTATGAAAATACAATTTAATTGTTAACAATTAATTATTATTTAATGTTATTGTGTTTAAAATGATTATTTAATATTATTGTGTTTAAAATGATTATTTAATTTGATTGTGTTTAAAATAATTCGTGATGTTTAGTTTGATAAATTGTTTCAACGAAAGACAAAATGTGCTGCAACACTGGCTGTATCAACATACATTATTCAAACACACAGTCGAGGTTGGATGTTTGGTGCATCATTAGAAAGCATTTGTAATTCCAATGGAGCTTGTCAGATGGAAGTTGGGTGCTTTATCTTAAAAATTATATTAATGGTTCAGGTTCCGTACTGATAAAAAATGTGGGCTGAATTATGTTTTTGAGTGTTTTTGTACCGTTGAAAAACTGATTATTGCAATGGATATTTTACTGTCAACTTAATGACTTATTTAGGAACAATCTTACAATTGCGTGCATTGTACCATTATGGTGTTGATACAAACTACAACACAATTTTATGAAAATACAATTTAACTCTTAAAAATTAATTATTATTTAATTTTATTGTGTTTAAAATAATTATTTAATTTTATTATGTTTAAAATGATTATTTAATTTTATTGTGTTTAAAATGATTATTTAATTTTATTGTGTTTAAAATGATTATTTAATTTTATTGTGTTTAAAATAATTCGTGATGTTTAGTTTGATAAATAGTTTCAACGAAAGACAAAATGGGTTGCAACACTGGCTGTATCAAGATACATTATTCAAACACACTGTCGTGGTTGGATGTTTGGTGCATCATTAGAAAGCATTTGTAATTCCAATGGAGCTTGTCAGATGGAAGTTGGGTGCTTTATCTTAAAAATTACATTAATGGTTGAAGTTCCGCACTGATAAAAAATGTGGGCTAAATTATGTTTTTGAGTGTTTTTGTACCGTTGAAAAACTGATTATTACGATGGATATTTTATTGTCAACTTAATGTCTTTTTTAGAGACAATATTATAATTGCGTGCATTGTTTCATTATGGTTTTGATAGCACTATAGTACTACAATTTTATAAAAATAAAATTTAACTGTTAAAAATCAATTATTATTTAATTTTATTGTGTTTAAAATTAAATTGCTGTATTTTTAATTGAACTGTTATTGTATTTGTCATTTTAAATTAATTGTTTTTGTGCAGTTTTAATTGTGTTTAACGAATTTACTTGTTTTTTTTATTTAGTATTATTATTTAATTATTCAATATTTTGGCATAAGGAAATGCAAATTAAAATTATTTTTCCAATTTTACGACTTAATTTTAAAATTAAGTATTGACTCATCAACGTTCGAAATATTTCTGCTCAACACATGTTATGAACTTAGAAAGGAGCGTGGGATTTGCAAATATTTTGCATAAATTAAAAAAATATTTGGTTTCAAACGTTGTTACTTAAATGTGAGTAAATGCTAACTCTATTTATTTAAAAGCTCTTAAGTCTTAGAAAGGAACCCTGTTGTAAACTAAATGTAAAGAAAGATTTTTGGAAAGAAAATGTCGAAATATTTTTTTATTTATTTTCTTTATTTTTAATATATCTTTTTTTCTTTAAGAGTAAGTTTAATTATTTTTACATAACTTTTCTGAAACACAACTTTTTATGTATCAAATCAAATGATATAAAATAATTTTATGTGAGTTCCTAAATTAATATTCTTTTATACAAAATTGAACGACTTGTACCTAGCCATGGACCTGAGGCTATATAAAGCCTTTGTTTCTGCAATAGGGTGTCAAAATAAAACTAGTAGAATTGTGGGTGACTAAAGTCAGTAACAATATTATTTTTTAAGGCAACCATTCTGAATTGAACATAAAGGAAAAAATTTGCAAAACATGTCATTTTCTTTTCACAATATTCAAATACAGTAACCCCTCGCTATATCGCGCCTCGTTACATAGCGCATTCGGATATATCGCGTTTTGTATCATGTCTCCCAATTTTTACCTTTTTTTCAATATGTACTGTCCTTCAAATTGATTCTAATATTGTTGAGATGCAGTTAATAAACTTCGTTAGTTGATATTTGCCGGAAAACAGGTTTTGCAATCAAAATCAAAGCAGTTAACTTTAGATGGATTTTTTACTAGAAAATGAGTGAAATATTATAAGTATGTATTACCTGTGCAATAATATGTAATGTTTATAGTTATTAATAATAAGTTCGAAATTGTTGTTGATTTTTTTAGAGTAATTATATAATTTAATATTATTTATGTTTTATATTTCAAATACATGCCGTGCTTTAGTTTGAAAACTTCGTTTTGAGCATAAATACACTAAAGTACAATATTTATCAAGTCGCTCGTTATATCGCGCATTCGGTTATATTGCGGTATTTTGCTTGTCTCCCGGGAAGCGCGATATAACGAGGGGTTGCTGTATTGTTATTGTATAATACAAAACATAACAGTGCTTTTAAACTCACAATGCTATGCATGATTATTTAGATTTAGAAGACTTCAATCTATCAAAACGTCAATAGATAATAAATCTAAATAAAACTACACAATATATTATATTAGAAATAAAACGTACACTCTCCAATTTGCAATATGTCCAACATTACACTTTTATAACAAGAGCCGTGTCATACTGAATCTAGAGTGCTTTTCTCAAAACTACTTATTACAGTTTTAAACTCAGCAAATGTAAATCTCAGACAGAGATATTTGTAAACACACTTGACAAAGAGTCCAATTTGTTTGATGTCAGAAAGATACGGCTTTTGCGTTACAGTTCTATATGTACAAATGTATTATTTGGTACGTATAAATGAGAGAACATCCATAACATTCTAATTTGGAATGTCAGATATTTTCTGTCATCGACTGGCTATTAATAATAGCAAACTATATATCATTGAGTTGCGTGATATTTATAAATTAGTGATATAGTTAATTATAGACGAGATATTCATTAGGAATTCAAACTTATTATTAATTGAGAGAACACGTAGTATCAAATTAAAAAAGGTAAACAATGTATATAATTTAGAATATATTAAATAAAAGATTTTGACAAATTTCTTCTACTCCCGTGAAAATGACAGGAGGAGGTTGTTGGTTTTACCTATAACAAATGATTGTTGACACTTCGTAAAAATTGCCTTATTTTTTTTAATTTTCAAGCAAATCACATGTAAAGATTTTTATGCTAGAAGTGTTAGCGTAAACTCGTTTTTTTAGTTGAATAAACATCGTTTAAAATAAATCAATTATATTTAAATAAAACAAATTGCCTAAAAAGACTTGTTCATTAGGGTGGGCCGAAAAAACTAAATTTTTGATTTCGAATTTGTAATAGCGAGGAAAAGTTGCTAATTATATAGACAAAATAAAGGCAAAAAAAATTCAAAATCGGTTGATATCTTCCGTTCGCGCATTGGCCTTAAAATTTGACAAAATTTGAAAAAACTTCATTTTTTCGAATATTTTTTAAAAAATTTGAATTATACGTTTTCGTAATGTAATAGTTTGTAGTGTCTTCAAAAAGAGCCTAAAACATTGTGTTTTAATTTGGTTAAGATTAGTTGATATCTTCTGGTCGCGCATAGGGCCTACAATTTGACAAAATATTGAAAATTTGAGGGAGTGATTTTTAATATATTTTTTGAATTTTTTTTAACGTAAAAGTTATTTTTTTTTTAACTTAGGAACATAGTGTTTTATTATGGCGCGAATAAATGAAAAACTTACGGTCGCGCAAATCCTCCAATGCCATAGAAAAACAGTATCTGAATATATATGTTAGGCCTATGAAATGATGGGTGATAACAGAAACAACGGGCATAGTACTTTTCGACTTGCTCTATATTTAAAAAGCTTAAATAATAAGTTACAGTATGATTTTAAACAAGTTTATAAAAAAAGAAAAACAGAGTTCTGAATAAATAACCCCTGTTAGTTGACCCTGTCCACTAGTATTGTTCTCTATTTTTTAGTCGAATGTTCTTTGAAGAATGATTTGCTAGGGAAGTTAAAAAAAATATAACTATTACGTTAAAAAAAATTCAAAAAATATATTAAAAATCACCCCCTAAAAATGTGAAATTTTCAATATTTTGTCAAATTCTAGGCCGATGCGAGAACGGAGGATATCAACCGATTTTGAAATTTTTTTCTGCCTTTATTTTGTTTATATCATTAGCAACTTTTCCGCGCTATTGCAAAATCGAAATCAAAAATTTAGTTTTTTCGGCCCACCCTATTGTTCATTATATTTGAAATCACTATGCCAAATTTGGAAGAAAATTAAAGTAATAGCAAATATTTTAGAATTTTGGCACAAGCAAAATTAATAATTGTTACATCATACTGTAAAGAAAAGGAAATTATTACATTACCAAATTATTAATGTATCTTCTTTTAACCTTCTTTTATCTTTATAAAATTTAATTTATTGTAGTTTATTAAAGACAATATTATTATTTAATTATCTTAATAATGATTGTTAAAAATGCAAATTCTACTCATTATTGCCAACTGATATAAAATGTGTCTGGTATATTTTGGATTTAGAATGAACTTGCAACGATTGCATTGTTCCATACATCCTTTACCCAAATTTATATATTGTTACGAATTATGCAATATCAATTTATTTATAAGCATTGCACTTGTAACTCTTCTGTATTATAAATGCTGCACTTGTTATCTACGATATGATATCCTGGGAAACTGTTAACACAGATGTTTTTCTCTGAATTTGAATGTATGTTAAACGCAATTCAACGAAAGTTATATAAATGATAAAAAAATAAATTTCTTTTTTCAAAAACCAACTTTATTTATTAGCTAAGAAATATAGCCATTGAAAATTCACTACAAACCTCACCACCCACGTTTCCAATAAGAATTCTAATTTGTTCTAGACCCACAACTGGACATTCTGGGATTCTATAGAAAGATTATTCGGAGGGGGGCGCATCAATAACATTCTAATTCGGGTGTGCTGTCGGACCCATTCTGTCGTCGTGGCTGGCCATTAGCGATAGCGAGTGATCTATCACTGCTTTCGCGCGATATCGCTTGCAACAAAGTGAGCAGACGATAAAAATCTCCCGCGTCTTTCATTCATTCGCACTCGCTGGTCTGGAATGGTGATTAGAATGCGAGGTATTTTCGCCGCGGCTAATCTGTGGATTCTCGGGACAAGTTTTGAATTAAAAGCTTTTGATTCGGATAAAATTGTAGAAGCACTGATTGTGAGTTCGTGAATGGGATTGTTTTGGCTGATAGTATTTTATTCTAGTTTTGGGTTAGCTTTGAGTTAAAGAAATGAAGATATCTGCAACTTAAAAGAGAAGACTTATTTTTACAATAAGAAAAATAATAGAATGCGAGGTATTTTCATCGTGGCTAATTTGTGGATTCTCGGAACTAGGTTTAAATTAAAAGCTTTTGATTAGGATAAAATTGTAGAAGCACTGACCGTGAGTTCGTGATACGGATTGTTTTGGTTGATAGTATTTTATTCTCGTTTTGGTTTAGTTTTGCGTTAAAGAAATGAAGATATCTACAAACTAAAAGGGAAGACTTATTTTTTTAATAAGAAAATAATAGAAAGCGAAGTATTTTCGGTGGTTGACAATCTGTGGATTCATTTTGGAACAAGTTTTTAATTAAAAGCTTTATATTCGGATAGAATGTAGACGCACTGACTGTGAGTTCATGAAAGGGATTGTTTTAGTTGATAGTATTTTATTCTAGTTTTGGTTTAGCTTTGTGTTAACGAAATGAAGACATCTGCAGGGAAAGACTTATTTTAACAATAAGCTAATGATAGTCAAGAGAAAAGCTACTTTATAATTTTAATTATTTAAAATAAGCATTATATATAGCATAAATGAATTCTGATGCTTAGGGATCCTTGTTTGTTTTGTTAAAAATGTGATTAAATTTATTTACTTATAGTAATCAAAGAAATTTGCTACGTTGAAGATCAATTTCTGAAAACTAAAACTATCATTAGACATATTTTAAATGCGTTTACGATTTTAATATTTGTTTTTGAATTATTTAATGAGAGAATACTTAAAAAAAACTTAAAATGTACTATTTAAGAAAGTGAATTTTTGCGCTTATTGTAAAAATGTACTATTTTTTAATTAAAAAATTAATTTTACTCAATATCACATTAAATTGTTAACAACTTCATCACAACATTCATAACAATTATTAACAACTTCATCAATGCATCTGCTTCTAAACCTATTTAAAATCGTAACTAAAGAATATTTACCAAAATCATTTTTCTTATAAAACTAATTAGCAATCCAATTATATATCAATATAAACAATAAACGATAATGAACATAATAAACAATGAATAAACAAAAATATAAACATAAACAATAATGTGCTCATAATTATCCAATTATATATCCATATGCAATTAATTATTAACCGTTTTTTTTTTTTTATTATCCCAAGTGTATATACACAAATCCATGGACACACAAAACAGGAACACAACAATTAAACAATATCAAACAAGTTGAAAACATTAAGAAAGTCCAGAACTTGTAGCGGGTTGGCAGAGAACAGTTCCTTCTTCGACACGCCCATGCAATCAAGAAGATGTTCGGGTGAAGCCTGATTTACATTGCAGATGGTGCACGTCGGGAAAAATCTTTCTCCATTAATAAATTTAATCTGTCTCGTATGGCCAGTACGAAGACGTGACAGGGAGGAAAAAGCATGCCGACTCAGGCCAGAGTCAATGTAGGTTCCAGGCTTGTCGGGCACGTACCAGTGGTGAGATACTCCTTGGAATTATTAACCGTGCTACAATACAATTAACAAATATATTATTGTTTGTCTAATTAGCAACCAATCTATTCCAGACATGTTTGTAAAAGAGTTATAAGTATAAATTGCCCCCACATAATAACCAATTGTAAACCGAATGATTTTTAAAATTTGCAATAATGGAGATATTTCTATATAAAAGATACATAATAGCGTAATAATAATAGAACAAGAGGTAAAAATGTTCGTTAGGAGTGCACTTTTCTATACGTCTAAGAGATCCAATTACCCTTTGATACATTCTGTATAATTTTGGCCATCAAAATATTTATTATTGACACAAAAGTTATGTTAAATCAGTCATAAACTTCTAACATATAATAATATCGTGTTGTAAAGTTATGTAGCGTTTAAAACAATTTCTTTAGTTATTTTCTTCCAAGGAAATGATACTTCAAAAATGAATTAATATACAACTCCAATTTTGTGAAAACAGTAATGTGCTCATCAATTAAATTAAATTATGTCATAGTTAAATCATTGTTAAAGTGCATTAAACAGAAAAGCTTTGAACGATTACTTAGTACAAATATTATTTCTTCTAAGAATTTAATTGGGAAATATATCGGAAATTGCGATCTAAGTTCATCATCTAAACGATGTTTTACATGGTAAATTGAGTTACAGCTTGCTTTATTAAGTTTACGTATAAAAATCCTCTGAAGCGCAATCAATAAGGAACAATTACTTTCTTTAGCTGAAACAAGACCTCGTTTATTCAGAAATTCGATCAATGAACTTCGCGAGGAATTTTTCTGAGGTTTAATTAGAATTTCGCACCTTAATTCTCGATTGATTCCCGCATTTTCTTTGGTTTATTCCAAAATAATGGACTTTTAAAAAGTTCTTTTTTTATGTGCTGACACATCAGAAATTTAATTTTGATTTTTTGTTTAAAAAATATTTACTTTTTTAATGAAAATTTATAATTAAATTATTGTTTTTATTTATGTTTAAAGTCGAGTATTTTGAACAAAAGTAATTTTAAGGTGATCTTCTTTGGAAAATAGAACTATTTCTTAAGTTACAAAATATTCCAGGCATGGTGTAATTACACTGAATATTCTTTTTAATCAAATTTTTAAAGACTACTATATTTTAAAATTATGGATTTATGGTTAGCAGTAAATTATTCTGTTAAAAATTTTGTATTTCATTATTAACTTCCAACACAACCAAGATTTCTTTTTTTGCAATTTTGTATAAACTTTTGTATTTTGTATCTATCAATTATTTTTAAAAAATAAGTAAAACATTTATTCAAACACTCAACAAAACAGTATTCAAAGATCCTTTTAAAACTTTATCCGATATTTTTGAAAATGAGTAAAGTGATAATTTCTAATTTATATAAGGGGTACATTTAATACAGTTGAACGATAGTTAGAAAATGGACATTAATAAAAAAATGTAATTCGTTATATCTAGGAAATCTTACGAAATAAATATGTGAATAAAAAATGATATATTTAATATTTGAAATTTATTTACATTCAAAGTACACAATTGATTTAGGATAAGAATTTTTTTAGGAAACACTCTTAGCAAAATATATTTTCTTTATTAGCACTAGAATTGTTCCATATTTAAATGAAAAGAAAAATCTGTAAATACGTTAAAGCAAAGTAGCATTATTAAAAGTAAGGAAGCCGATAAATAATACACATTTCATACTCATAACATTAATACTCACATCACAGACACAATAATACTCATTTCAAAAAACAAATTAGAAGGAAAGCAGTATTAGGGCATTCAAATACATTTTGATTAGGTAAATTTATTTAACAATCCATTGTAGAAAAAAAACAGTTACATAGAAATTTCGATTAAATAGCTAATCTAGATCAAAGCTTGCCAAAGTTACGATATTAATGTTACCAAAAGTTAATTAAAAAAACAGCGATAAAGAAGTAAATTAAAAATATTTCCCCATTTAATTTTAAATTCATGATTTTGTATTACACAATTCAACAACAATCTAATAAACAAATAACATAATAACAAATAACATAACAAATAACATAATAACATATTCGCCACTTCCTTTTAAATATATCAAACACACCGAAATGGCAGTTTCCCTATTTCACTTCAGCATTCAAAGCGACTAACATTACACTGTACTTAATTATTTTCTCTTTCAGTTCCTCAGTACACGGCCCTACGGGTTTAAATACACCACCTTATCCACCGAACAACTTCGCAAATTTATTCAAACAGGAAAAATCCACTTAAATTTTTTTCATTAGTACTGGGATTTTTCTATATTTAACAATAAAAAACTGTGCTTTCATTTAAGTAAGATTATTTGGAATTCTAATTTTAAGGTATTCAATATAACGTAATTAAAATTATTTTTATTTAGCTTATTTTATTTTACAAAACTCCGTGAAAAAGTTAGGCTGTGTGTAGAAATTTCTATTAAAAAGTGAATATAGATTAAACCTACCAAAAATTACGATATTGGTGTTTATAGAGTTTAAATAGTACAAAAACCAGTGAGAGAGGTAAATTAAAAATAATATCCCAATTTCTTTATCAAAACACTAATTCCTATAAACACAAATCCCTAAAAATCTAATAAGCAAATAAAATATTCAACACCCCTTTTTAAATGTATCAAACACACCGAAATGATAATTTCCCTGTTTCGCTTCAGTATTCAAATCGACTAAACAAACCCTGCACTTCCTTATTTTCTGATTCAGTCCCTCAATCCACCCTACGGGTTCAGATACACCGCTTTATCCGTCAAACGACGGTACAAAATTATTTAAACTGAAAAAATCAAATTTCTATATAAGCACTGAAATTGTTTTATATTTAACATAAAGTAAAATATGTGCTTTCATTAAAGTAAGGTTATTTGGAAATCAAATTTTAAATTAGCTAGTAGTGCTATAATGAAATGCAAATACTTTTTATTCAGATGATTTTATTCTACAAGCCACCGTGAAAAAGTAAAGTTATGTAGAAATTTTTATTAAAAAGTAAATATGAATAACTTCTTCAAAATTAAGATGTTAGTGTTTTCAGAGTTTTAAAGGATACAAAAACCAGTGATAGAGAAATAAATTAAATTTTTCCCGATTTCTTTTGAAAATTCTTTTTTTTAAACCAATTTATTAAAAATTAAATAAGCAAGTAAAATATACACCACCCCTTTTTAAATGTACCAAACACACCGAAATGGCAATTTCCCTATTTCGCTTCAGTATTCAAATCGACTAAACAAACCCTGCACTTCCTTATTTTCTATTTCAGTCCCTCGGTCCACCCTACGGGTTCAGATACCACCGCCTTATCCACCGAACAACGGTGCAAGGCGCCTTTTTCCAACTGCCCTTAGGCCAAAAAAAAGAAAATTCGGTCCTTTCAACTATGTTCGAAAAGCATGGGGCCTTTTTGTATAAAAGATGCGAAGGAAGGAGGTCCCTTACAAACACGGCCCATTTCGATCAGGCCTTATTTATTATTTCTTTGTGAATGGGAAAGGAATGAAAAATGTGGAATAAATCGACTGCGCGCCATCGAATGGCGAATTTTCAAGAGATGTGAAGTGAAATACGATTTTGTTGTTTTCGGTGTGTTATCATTTGAAAGGAATTGTTTCGGGTGATTAGGTAGGTATACATATATTTTCAAGCGTGTGTTCGTGGTCAGAGACCCGTTTATAAACCTTCGTCAAGTAAGACAGACACAACACACACTCCTTCGCTTGGTGCTGCTGCCCTTTATCGCGCGCCACCTCCACAATTTAGACATGTAACTGAAGGGGAGGAAAATAGTCTCCAGAAACCTGTACCAGTGAGGAACTACGCAATGACCGCCCACATTACTTTCGGACCCAACAGATTTAACGAACACGTACTCAGCACTTACTCGGTGGGTCTTCAGTGACCAGGAATTGGTCGCAGAACCTTCCTATCCGGAGATTGAGACTCTGACCACAGGGCTCCTCACAGTCCTTTCGGGTGATTATAAACTACCACATGAAAGAGTACAAGTTAATTGGACAACGGTTTTTACACATCAAACGTATCTTAATCCTGGATTTTAAAAGCATTTCTTTAACCGGAAATAATATGTTTGTCCATGTAAAAATTGTTGTTTGATATTGATTTTTAGACCAATTGCAAAGTTCCAATTGGTACTCGTTATTCAAATTTCATAGTGAAACGTTACACCAAATTTATGGAGTAAAATTACACAAATAATAAATTTACTTTAAAAATATGGTGGCAGCAGCTGCTGCCTCTACCTTTGTGACGTGTCGTCACATCATATTTATGGAGTTACTTTACACCTCTATATAGATATATGCCTTATATGTGAGATTTTACTCCATAATTTGATGTATCTTTCATAAAGATGGATTCAGCAAAGTCTTTAACAGGTTTATGGAGTAACATTACACAACACATTTTTAAAGTGTAGGAATTGTCCTACAAATTTTACTGCCGCTCTGCTACACATTGTTTTGTATTGCTTTTCTTTTTGTAGTTAAGCTTTTGAAAACTTATCAAGAACTTTTAAAAAGGAAAATTTGAGTTCTTATGAACTTGCATAAATATAAGCAAGATGTACGAAGGAAATGCCAAAATACATTAAACGTATTCATATTTATGTGTTTGCTTTATACATAACAACTATCTGATGTTTTTTAACTTTGAAGAGCTTGTTGTAAGTTAAATAAAAATTAAATTAATTAGATAGTAAATTTTGAAATTTTGACAGATAAGCATAGTAAACCACAAAAAACTACAACTGTTATCAAACAAGAACCAAAACCGATACTCAAAAGTTTGCAAATGGAAGTCGCAATGATATTTTTTTTCTCAACTCGTTTGTATATATTCCAAATAAGAAGTCCATAACATATTAATATTCGCTCCATTTTTTGAAAAAAATTGAAGGAAAGATAAAAAAAGGAATCATCGAAACATCTACGGTGATTTGGGAGAAATGTGACTTTTTCTCCTTTTTTTCATTTTTAACAAGCAACATTTTCCATGATGGCTCTCACTGCGTTTTCTTGAGGTTTTGCCAGAAGGTCAAGAATATTGGAATGTTGGAATGTCTAAGAATGAGAGCTGCAATTTATTTTGTTCTCTTGTTGAAGTGAGTTGCTGAACTTTGCTTTATTAAGGGTCATTTTGCTTTTAAGTGTGTATTTCCGGTTATGGTCAGAATAATGCAACGCAAACAAAATTTTGTCTTTTGGATAGTATTTTATATTTTTTGTAAAATTGGCTTCATAAGTTATATGCGTTATTGTTTTAAAAAATAATTTTTATACCACTTACTGCAAAAAAATCTACAAAATAAATACACTGTTAACTTACCAATATAGTGAATGCACTTGTGTAATTTGATAAATAAATAATTGGTTAAGCATTACACAAAAATTTTAACAATAAAACTACTCTAATAATTATTACTGAAAGAAATTAAAATGTGTTATTCAAATATCTTATTAAAATTGTTTCAGAATAGCTTACATTTCGTATCTTGCGTTCCAAAAGCAACCACAATAATTTTTCTTGTTAAACAAAGCGAAGCCGTAAAGACGAATTGATAACGATTATCAACTACATTAAATGTGTAATCAGTTTATATACAATTTTTTAATGCAAAATTAATTTCAATAGTATATTATTTATTTTTTACTTTGTGCATCATGAAAAAAAAACCCGAACAATTTTATAAACACGTCCTACCTTAGCCCACCGTTCTCAAGATGATATCAATAACCTCTCAAGAAAGAAATATCCAGACAAGTTAAGGGAGATCCTCTCCAAATCAAACAGAAACGAAACACAAAGACGCCCACACAAAATAGGGTAAAAGAGCCACGATAAGAACCCAGGAGAAGAGGGGTATCTAATCCTTGTACCATGCGGCAAATGAACCAAAGCGGATTACTGGAGATACTACTGTCAAATAGAGCAAGACCGCTGTCCAAGTGTAGTTCGACCTGAGACCCTTCTGCGTGTAGTGACATATCGCAGACGGGGTGAAGTTAATGCGTCGGAATCCTTCTACTTGTCTGATATTTCCCAGAGATGCGATCTATTTAATTGGGAAGTTGTCATATTTTGATTGTCGGGTCATGGCTTATGTTAGATTATGGTGTGTTTGAATGTAACTCGTGGTTAAATTAAGCGATATATTAATCGCACTATTAATGCAATTAAAATGTATTGTTAGCTAGAAATTTATGTTTGAAGGCTAATGGTATTGCACTGACACGCAACTATAAAGTATACTGATTAAGAAAGAACATAAAGAAGTATTACTGATGGAGATACTACTGTCAAATAGAGCAAGACCGCTGTCCAAGTGTAGTCCGACCTGAGACCCTTCTGCCTGTAGTGACGTATTGCAGACGGGGTGAAGTTAATGCGTCGGAATCCTTCTACTTGTCTGATATTTCCACGAGATGCGATCTATTTAATTGGGAAGTTGTCATATTTTGATTGTCGGGTCATGGTTTATGTTAGATTATGGTGTGTTTGAATGTAACTCGTGGTCATGGCTTTGGTAGATTATGATGTGGGTAGTCAATTGTAATGCTTGGTTAAATTCAACGATAAACAATCGTATCATTAATGCAATTAAAATGTATTGTTACTAATAAATGTATTTTTAAGACTGAAGTTATTTCATTGACACGCCACTATAAAGTTACCATACTAAAAAAAACAAAGGAAGAATGAAGGGAAAGAAGTTATACTGGGGATAGGGGGCGGCTGGGGTGGCGGAAAATGGTGGTGGGGTAAAATGAGGGTATTTTAAAAATATACATTTTTTTCATTATACATTTAATTTTTTAGACTTTTTCTTGGAAATATTATTTTTAGATGATCTATAATTACTTTCATTTGGTTTTAGAATCTGGTAACACCATTAATTCAGTCAAATTCTTGTTCTCTAGCTAAATTTGTTTCAGCTGTTAAAATTCACTCGTAAAAACTTTGTTCCATTTATTTTGTTACATATGCTGTGCTCTTGAGCATTGTCGCATGTACTAACTACATTCTCGAAGAATATTTCTGTAAAATTAGCTAGAAAAAATTCTAATTTTTAATTTTTTTATAATTTTTTTAATGAAGTGGGGTAAAGTGGTGGTATGGTTAGGCTTAGCTATGCATGAAAGATGTAATGGAGTTTTGTTCGTGGAATGAAATTAAATTGGATTATATTGGAGGATATTTTTTAAAAACCATTTTAAAAAAATATTTTTTAAAAACCATTTTAATGTTATTAAAATATACATTATTGTTAAAAAATTATTGAATAAGATTTTTAAAAAATTAAACTTAATATATTAAGTTTATCAATGCATCTTTTAGAATATGCCCATACGAACCCGTCACGTGCAATGTTTTTATTTACAAGTAATTTATTAAATGATACAAACTATCCTGTAAAATACTTAACTAAATCAAAGATGGAAACTATTCATCATCTCCAGAAATATACGATGAAGATTATTTTGTAAATTTCGATGCAATCTGCAAGGTTTTACAGGAGCCTCAATTTAATAGTAGAGGACCATACTCTTTTGTTTAAATATAATATTATTCTACTATTATTATTATCTCTAAGAATTAGCTTATTTGAAATAAAAGTGAAGAGGAATATATGGAAGGAGTTTGTCTCAATTTGTTCTTTATATTAATGTTTTTTTGATTCAATCGTATTGTTAAATTTGGGCTACCCCCATTTCCTCCCACCCTGGGGAAAAATGGGAGTATGAAACTATGCTCCCTAAATTGCCATATTTTGAAGTCTGTAGTGAGAAAAAATTCGAAATACTTATATATTCGAAATTTAAACGATTCGAATGCATATTATATACAAAAAAAAGTCCACAAAAATTTGCTAACTGTCCAACGTTTGTGTTGTCCAACTATAAGCCGACCTGAAACTCTAGACAAGTTGAAGCTAATGCATTGGAATCCTCCGTTTGTTTGATATTTTCCCAAGTTGCAATCGATTGCATTGGAAAATTGTCATAATTTGATTGTCGAGAATGTTTTGGTTGCAGCTTAGTTACAAAATGGTGTTCGTGTTTAAAAGTTACTTGCGGATAAACTAAGTAACTAATTAATATAATAATATTTATTTTTGACAGAGCAATGTGTTTAAACTCTGATAGATATTAAAGTGACACACGCTATAAAATCAACAGATAAAGAAACAAATAAGTTTTAGTTGTAATACGATAGTGCTGAACCGCTGACCAAGGGAAGCCTAACCCATAAAATATTTATGTGTGTTGGAAAGCATGGCTTTGTTAGGATATTAGTTGTGTGTCCAACTTTGGTGGATAAATAAGTTGGAGTGAATTAATTACTGTTGCTATTCTGTAGGAAAACTGAATTTAAAAAAAAATTAAAATTGGATAAGCAGTAAGATGAGAATGAGTAAAATGAACAACGAATAAATCCTAATGAATAATGTTAAACTGAATCAAATTTGGTTTTTATAATTTGCTTTTTTCTTATAAAAAGTTCATAATTAGATTTTTTGTGTAAATAATCGATTTTCCAAAACACCTTCATTTCAATGGTTATAAAAATTACTTATTAATTCACATATAATAAGAATTTTGTTTAATTGATCGTGTAAAATTTGTATTTCTTCAAACTATACTAATAAAAATATTTTGCAATTTTTTTCAAAGCATGTGCTTGCATATTAGTAAACATTTTTTAACATTTAATTTACAATTAAACGTTATGTATTAATCATCACTAAAACTACCCCTACAAAACAAGCCTGCATTACACAACCATCAAGACTCAATCAATACGCAATTAAAAAAAAATTCCATCCATTTCAAAAGCCTAAGATGCTTAATTACCAGAGCTTCATTATTACAGACACAAGTAATTAACAATTAACAACCTACTCTCGTATGGCTCAGCAGAAACAAAGCCCTCCCCTAAATTTCATCTCCAGCAATTCTCTCTGGACAATCTTTCCTGGGCTTAGCCCGTGTCATTCCTCATCTAGAAAAGGAACAACCAGATGAACCAGATTTGTCCTTCCCTCTTAACCAGAACCTGATTATTGGTTTCCCTCCAGGAAGAGGATGGATTTTCCTTTATTTTTTTTTTGCTTGATTCTTTTGTGCTTTCCCAATTCTCTGACAAATGCTCGACTACAACTAATTAATGCTCTACTTTCATCTGGCGAATTCCTCGCGAATCTTTGTTGTGAGCGGCCCACAAGAGTTTGGAGCAAAATGCTGACTCCACTACTGGAAATTAAGGGGAATAAGTCATGGTTAGCGAAGAAGGGTTAAAATCGCATAACTTATGGTTTTATTGGATTCATATTTTTTTTCTGTTTAAAAACATTTCCGTTCTTTTGCTAATGAGTTAAGTAAATGACTTTATTTTGCACTGTTCAAACATTTGGTACAACATTGCATCAGAATTCTGGAACTTTCTAGCTGTTATCACTATTTGAAGCTTGAATATATCAATTTTGTGTAAATTTCTATGCCGCAAAAGTGGTAAATTAACACTCCAAATTGTGGTACTAGCTGAAAAGTTCCAGGATTCAGGTGTAATTTTCGGGCCAAAATTTTGACTACGTACTTTATTTTCAAAAACTTTTATTTAATCTCCATAACAATTTTTTTTGATTAATTACACAAAAGTAAGCAGAATTGCCTGTATTACAGTTTTGTAACCTTATTGAAACACAAAAACTTCGATGCTAGTCATTATGGCAAAATTTAATGTTTAAAAATATACAAGAAGTCCAATCTTACCAAAGAAACTTTACACTAATATTTTAGTAAAAAATATTTATACTAGTTCTGCATGCACTCATAAATTACTAAGCACTACAGGAAATATCGTTGAAAGAGTTCTGTTTAGCATAATACTAAATATTACGTTGGATCGAATCTTAATCAGACGGTATAGTGTAAAAATATTTATACTAGTCCTGCATGCATTCACAAAATACTAAGCACTACTGAAAATAACATTGAAAGAGTTCTGTTTAGCATAATACCAAATACTACGTCGGACCGTAAGGTTGGATCGAGCCCTAATCAGACGGTAAGCGTATTAAATTGGATTTCTTCTTCTCCACTGTTGGAAATTCCCCTTTTATGTGTGGTGGGCGGGATATTGAAAAATGGATGGCGATCGGCGTTATTAGCAGTACCACTGTCTCCTAGACTCAAGGTTTTAAGGGAGATTATGCCTCTTTTTTTTTTATCTGAATCGTGGATATTTTTCACTAGGCTGTAAAATTAGATTTGGAATCATTGTTTTGGGCAATTTTTTTGGCGGATGTTTTGGCGCTGGGGAGTGACTGGATGACAGGCATTTTAATGGAATTCGCAGTGTTTATAGGAATCGAGGATTTATGCGGTGCTTTTGGAATTTAATGTATTCTTTTGTACTCGGGAATGTTTAAAATATTTTTAGCATTTTATTTTCAAAAATTCTTATTATATTGTCAATTAAATAAATTTGGGCAAGAATTATTTAAGAAAAGCGCAACAAGCGCAATAATTAAAAAAAAAATTTAAGCAATAATATAATCTTGTATCGTTTTGCCAAAGCTTTTTGCTTGTATCAATTTGCAGTTACCTTGACTTATAAAATAAGTCAAACAGCGTTGTAAAAATTTGAATTCGGATGTGTTTTTTAAAAACAAAATTGAAATAGTTGTACGTAAGTGTAGAATGTTATTTTTTCGAGGTAGAAGAATATATTTGCTTATTTTTACGGTTTTTTTTGCAAATTTTTGATTATTTTTCGATTATTTGGCAACTTTGGTGAGTTTATCGAAATTTTTGAGACAGAACACAAGGTTAATTTATGCAAATTAGGCTATCATTTTTTTAGCTTAAAAATATTGAATTACGAGTTTTTTCTCCTGTCTTCTTCTCGAAGACCCCTATAGAACTCCAGTGATTTTTCGAAAATTGAGTATCAGGACTTTAAGGATATCCAGCAAAATGTATCAACCACTAAATTGAAATACATATATTCTAAGTGATTTAATCATAAAATTTACGAAGATTACTATCACGAGAAGTGGGGGGGGGGACGTTCCAAATATTCATCAAATATACTATGCTACAGAAAAGTTAATGGAACTTGTTTGCGTGGTTTAAATAGATTTAGGTGAAATATGTTCTTCGATACATGGGCACAAACTAGACGACTTTAGCAATTCAAATACAGCAATCCCTCGCTATATCGCGAATCGTTACATCGCGCATTCGGATATATCACGTTTTGTATCATGTCTCATAATTTTCCAGCCGTTTTTTTTATCAATATATACTTTCCTTAAAATCGATTCTAATATTTATTGATAAATTCATCTAATATTGGTGAGATGCAGTTAATAAACTTTCGTTCGTTGATATTTGCCGGGAAGCAGGTTTTTTGCGAGAAAAATTACAACAGCTAACTTTTGATGAATTTTTACTAGAAAATGAGGGAAATATTACAGTGTGAAATATTGTGTAATGATTATAGTAATTAGTAATAGGTCCTATCTAAATTTTTGCTTCTATTTTTAGAGATTCAGTTTTGTCTTTCAAATACATACTTGCTTTAGTATAAAAACTATGTTTTGATCATAAATACATCAAAAGTGTAATAATATAAAGTCACTCGTTATATCGAGCACTTGTTTATATCGCGGTTTTTTGCTTGTCTCCCGGGAAGCGCGATATAACGACGGATTGCTACCTTAAACCACGAACTGTCAATGCCTTATTTCCTTCCAACAATGTCTACCCCATACTTCCAGTAGACAACGTAACACCGTCCAACCTATCCGATCTCAGCAGAAAACGATGTCCACCTTCTCAAATTAATAGAATAACTTAATGCCGCGCGCTGCCTCGTCATCACATATAATGACCGTAATTAAGACATGGCGAAAATGGAAGGCAACTAACTCATTACATGTGCTACGTTTTGGGAGGATGCTCATCTGGGATACGCACACGTTGCTAGATTATGGAAGACGTCGGCGGGGGAATTAATTAGAAGGGAGGTCTTGTTTTGTGTCCAGGCTGACTTGAATTGTTTCTATGAAGGGCCTGCTATAGGAAATTGTAATATGAATGTTATTATAAAGTATTATTACATATGGAATTTTATTGAAGAAATTGTGTACATAAGTTTAACGCGTAAAATATGCATTTGCTTATTTATCAATATAAATTTTATTTTTAATGTTCATGCTAGTTTTTATAGACAACAGTTTAAATGTTCGTACCATTTGAATTTTTGCATTTTTGACGAAAAAAAAAAAAATTGTTTCTTTAAATTTACTGCTAAGGAAAAAAAAACGAAAACTAAAACTAAGACTGTCTTTAAAGTGAGTTTTACTCTCATATCGAATTATTTTCAAAAGAAGTTATGAATTATTTTCAAAAGAAGTTCTTAATTATGTTAATGTAGTTTGGATATTATTACACAAATATTAAAAATTTCAGATTTATTTATCTGTAGAGAATATTGGAAGTGCTTAATACTTTTTAATTTTATAAAAAAATAAACATTTGATATTGACATAGATCTACACAAAAACGCACAATTGCTTACGTCTAATTTATTGTTTTAAAAGTACTTTTATTGTGCTTCACACTTTTTCTATTTCTCAGTTTAAAATAATATTTTACTATGTATAAACTTAATAACAACAAAAAAAAAACTAACAACAGTTTCAATAATTTTTTATAAAAAAGTACTTAGCCACTATTTCAGTAAATAAACTGTATTACTACATCAAAACTTACGACTTAACAGTTAAAAAAATCTCCACTGTCAGATACAAGATATTTCCTCTGCACCACACGCTACCTCTCTCTTTCAATCAACCCTGCCAGAGCGGTCAGTTGCAAGAGTCGGTATCCCTCATGTATACCCGACCTCTACCATCTGACACGGCCAATTAGGCAAGACTCGGCTTTGTGACAGCCGAATCAACTTGACAACCTGCCGGATACTTACACGTTTTCCCATTGATTTTTGTGTTGTACAAAAGGCAGGTTTCTTGCGCAGGATGTAGCTTTGATAAGGTTTAGTGTCACTCTTTATTGTTGGATAAGGATTTGGGGGCTTGGGTACAGATAAAAGTTTTTGTAGTTAATAGTATAGTTTTGTGTGTTTATAGGAAATTGTGTTAAATAAAAGAATATGAAAATGTTGGATAATTTGAAATATTTGTTAAATAGGATAAGAAGAAGTAATTTACAAAAACCGATATAATATTTCCCTTTTAATTGTGCAGTTAAGCTTCTTTTGACTTAATACTTAAATGACCTTCGAGAGGGCGCACCCACTGTCATTTGCCATAATACTTAATTTTTTGGAAATTATGGACTGTGGTTACGTTGCTACATTTTTACTGTGATTTTTTTTTAAATGTAAGCTGTAGCTGCTTAACGCAAATTCAAATTCTTATAAACGTAAATGTAATTTTCTTCCATTTACAGCACGTATAAAAATCCTTATAAAATACTATTAATTAGATTTAATAACATATTCATTACTTCGATTTATCTGCAATATTTAACAATTCATCGATTTTCGTTTAAGCACCTCAAAAACATCTCAAGTCTCATTCCCTCAGGTAGACTACATCTAAAAACATCCATCTTAATTTAATCTCAAATTAATCGCTCCCATCCATACCCTCTCCCGAGCTGAAGGGCAAGCAACATCATCCTAAATTTTTTAACGATGACGATAGATTTGTTTAACGTCTTCTTTTCGCTCAAGTGGGGATGCAGAACCTAAATTCAACTACTATTAAACATAAATATCATTTTCTTAAGTAGATATTTCAGAAAAAAAATAATCATAAAGATATTCCTTAATCAATTTATCGACAATATATAACCATTCATCGATATTTATCTATAAGCATATCATATCACAAATATCGCATGTCCCATTCCCTCAGGTAGACTACATCCAAAAACACAACCCCCCTTAATTTAATCTCAAATTAATCGCTCCCATCCATATCCTCCCCCCTAAGCTGAAGGGCAAGCAACATCATTCTAAAACTCTAACGATGATGATGGGCTTTGTTTAATGTCTCATTAGTCCCAAAGACATCCATGGAAAAACTCAAGAAGGGGCAAATCCATGGACAACACTAATTGATTGGATCATGCATAGGGGTTCCAGCCTTGGGCGTGTACTAGTATCTCAGAGGCCCTGGTCTAATGAGTTGATCACCTTATTAAAAAGCGCGTCCTTTTAGTCTTTTTAGGGGGGGGAGGATAATGATGCCTTGGAATTAATTATGTAAGGTTGAAAGTGAACAGGGTCGATGGTTGAGAGCGTCGTCGAAGTCGTAGGGATCGGGACCTAAAATTTTAACGAAGTATCTTTTTTGGTGTGTCTGTGCTTGTTAATGTGCTGCGGAAATGTAAAGCAGTATTTTGTGGAGAGGTAGAAAAAAAATTATGTTATTATTGTTGATGATGGCTAGGCCAATAAATTTTATATCATACCTAAGACTGATTTAAGAATATAAAAAAAACATATTTCCAAAATTGATTTTAATTTTTTTTATGCATTGAATCTTTTCGGCAAAATTAGAATATTGTACGGTGTATAGTTTTCCAAAACATATTTCGTTTTATATTCAAATATTTATTTTAGTTATTTTTTAATATTTTCAATATATATATTCTAAAGTAAGCTTTGGAATCTAATATGGATATCAATAGCGAACTGCAACAATGGCGGAAGGCATCGTCGACGATGTATAGTCCGGGTTTAAAGTTTAATGATGTGTCCTTTTCAGGTTTGTATGGTTGAAAATTTGTTGTGAAAATTTTTCTGTCGTTGCGCAGTCCTTAACAAAAAATACAAGAAATATAGTTTAGATTTTTGGCACTGCACGCAGAGATTAAATTATAGTATATGAATATGTTTAATTCCTGTTTAACAACAATGAATATGTTACATGAAATAGTTTTTTTAAACACATTTTAGAATTTTCATTGCTATGTTATCCGAGTTGCACATTTTCTCGTACAATACCATCCCAATGTCAATCTGTTACTTATCTCTCACTGTATTATCATATAAACATCGTTATTTGAGCAATCATCGTTATTTGTTAAACATCGTTATTTGTTCGACTGTAACAAATTTGTTTAAACTTAACTTCATAAAACAGTCCAGGTCTGAAAAGTGATGTTGCAATGAATTTACAGAGTAACGTTGCACAAATAATAATGAGCTTTACAAGCTTTTGTTGTACTGTTGGTGTCACATTGAAAGCCACACCAAGTATTTACATAATCGAATAATTTAATGTGCGTGCAATTTTCGCTAAATTGATCTTCCGGAAAAAAATTGCAAACGCAATAAATATTGTAGGTAATATAACTTGAACATAAGAAACAGTAAAGGTTAAATCTTGTGCATATCATAAATCCTGAAAGTATGTCTTTATATCAGCTAAGGATATATCTATATGCACATGATGTTCAACGTTAAATATATAGAGAATATATAACATTTAAAACTAAATATATGAATAATACTTACTCAACTTCACAATATAAAAACATTGTTTCAAAATAATTCTTACCTGCAAAGAAAAAAAGAATATTAAAATATGAATTGAGTGATAAATATGTTTAGAGGTATACATTTAAACAACTTTGTAAAAAAAAAACGAGTTTTTCCTCAACCCCTTGATAGTGGAGTTTCAAATTAAATAAAACAATTTCATTAATTTATATATATATAAAAAAGCCATTAGTAAAAAGTGCTTTTTGAGCTTATCTTTTATACAAATAAAATGTAATTGTATTGAGAGATAGTCGTATTCTGAAATATAAAAAAGTAATATTTATTTAAAACGTTTGAAAAAACTGCTTTTTAAGCTTTCATTATGCAAATAAGAATATGCTAATACAAATGAAATGCAATTGCATTGAAAGATACTCGCATTTTTTAAATATAAAAAAGTAATATTTATATCGGAATGTTGTTAGATCCACAAATACACATAATTCCTTAATAACGAAATTTTATTTAATATTATTATTTTTAATTTGAAAAAGACGATGACAATGTAAATCGTTACAAATGGCCGATATCTATTTGCATAGTGTCGTTAATTTAAGGCTTCAAAAAGTAGGACTAGGGTTTTGAATATTTACAATAGCTGCAAATATCTGTTGACATAGTGTCTATTAACTTAGTGTTTTAAATTAAACAACTTTTTTGTTTATTTACATTTTGTTAGCAATTAAATATTTAAATTAAACATTGCGTTAAGGTAATTTTAAATGATAATTTATATTTGTAGGAATGAAATGTTTTTTAAACTGTTATGATGCAATATAAAGTCCCAATAACTTATTTAACTAATATTTTTTTTTTCTGAAACTACTTTTGCGTACGGTACTAACTTGAATAATGATGCATTATATAAGCTATTTTTAAACTAATTTGCAACATAATAGCCAAATGGTAATTCACATCAACCATATATTTTTATATTGTAATAGTTAATTCGAGAAAAAAAATCAATTAAAATCTTAATTCTTAACACAAAAAGACACCTACTTAACTGCTGCACAATTACACTCTATACCCTTTCTTCTACCATAATTACTACCATCTACCATAAACAGCGCGTATTCACAATCAATCGTACAAACGTGATGTATTTGAAAAATACCACTACCCCTACAAATTTCGTACATAATAGCCAAATGGTACCTCACGTCAACCACATATTTTTATTTTAGGGGTAGGGGGTAGGTACATATATATTCCAGCTTGTGTGCTTGATTAGAGACCCACTTATATAAGCCTTTGTCAGGCAAGGCAGATTACACAGTATTTTTACTGTCACAGAGAAAGAAAATACACCTAGGGCAAAAACGGGAATCGAAAACGCGCCCGTTACAGCACCCACGTTACAGCATTTTTATATTATAATAGGAAAACACTAAATTTAAATCTTTATACTCAACTCAAAAAGCCACCTACTTAACTGCTGCGCCATTACACGCTAAACCCCCTTACATAATACTTAAACCCACAAAGCAATCCACAACCCCTGGGTCACGTATCAACTAAAAACAGAGCGTATTCACCATAAATATGACAAACGTGATGTGTTTGAAAAATACCACTTCCTCTACAAATTTCGTATATCATAGCCAAACGGTAACTCACGACAACCACATATTTTTTATATTTGGGGTAGGGGGTAGGTACATATATATGCCAGCTTGTGTGCTTGATTAGAGACCCGCTTTTATAAGCCTTCGTCAGGCAAGGCAGATACAGAGTATTTTTACTGTCACAGAGAAAGGAAGTACAGGGCAAAGGCGGGAATCGAACCCGCACCCGTTACAGCTTTTTTTTATTATAATAGTTATTTTGAGAAAAAATTCTCAAATAAAATCTTTATACTCAATTCAAAAAGTCACCTACTTAACTGCTGCGCCATTGCACGCTAAACCCCTTACATAATTCTTAAACCCACAAAACAATCCACAAGCCCTGGGTCACGTATCAATTAAAAACAGCGCGTATTCACCATCAATCGTACAAACGTGATGTGTTCGAAAAATATCACTACCCCCTACAAATTTCGTATATAATAGCCAAATGGTAACTCACGACAACTATATATTTTTATATTAGGGGTAGGGGGTAGGTACATATATATTCCAGCTTATGTGCTCGATTAGAGACCCGCTTATATAAGCCTTCGTCAAGTAAGGCAGATACAGAGAATTTTTACTGTCACAGAGAAATTAAGTACACCTAGGACAAAAGCGGGAATCGAACCCAAACCCGCTACAGCATTTTTATATTATAATAGGAAAAACTAAATTTAAATCTTTATACAGAACTCAAAAATCCACCAACTTAACTGCTGCGCCATTACACGCTAAACCCCTTACGTGTAATCCCCTCACGTGTAATCTCCGTACCCCTCAAAGAGAAAGAAAGTACACCTAGGGAAAAGGCTGGAATCGAACCCGCACCCGTTACAGCACCTCGTTGCAGCATTTTTATATTATAATAGCTAATTCGAGAAAAAAAATCTCAAATAAAATCTTTACACTCAACTCAAAAAGCCACCTACTTAACTGCTGCGCCATTACACGCTAAACCCCTTACATAATTCTTAAATCCATAAAACAATCCACAACCCCTGGGTCACGTATCAATTAAAAGCAGCGCGTATTCACCATCAATCGTACAAACATGATTTATTTGAAAAATACCACTGCCCCTAGAAGCCCCTAGAAATGTCTTACATAATAGCCTAATGGTAACTCACGACAACCATATATTTTTATATTAGGGGTAGGGGTTAGGTACATATATATTCCAGCTTGTGTGCTTGATTAGAGAACCGCGTATATAAGCCTACGTCAAGTAAGGCAGATAGAGAGTATTTTTACTGTCACAGAGAAAGGAAGTACATATAGGGCCAGGCGGGAATCGAACCCGCACCCGTTACAGCATTTTTTATTATAATAGTTAATTTGAGAAAAAAATCTCATTAAAAAATCTTTAAAAAAAACTCAAAAAGCCACCTACTTAACTGCTGCGCCATTACACTCTATACCCTTTCTTCTACCATAATTACTACCATCTACCATAAACAGCGCGTATTCACAATCAATCGTACAAACGTGATGTATTTGAAAAATACCACTACCCCTACAAATTTCGTACATAATAGCCAAATGGTAACTCACGTCAACCACATATTTTTATTTTAGGGGTAGGGGGTAGGTACATATACATTCCAGCTTGTGTGCTTGATTAGAGACCCACTTATATAAGCCTTTGTCAGGCAAGGCAGATTACACAGTATTTTTACTGTCACAGAGAAAGAAAATACACCTAGGGCAAAAACGGGAATCGAACCCGCGCCCGTTACAGCACCCCCGTTACAGCATTTTTATATTATAATAGGAAAACACTAAATTTAAATCTTTATACTCAACTCAAAAAGCCACCTACTTAACTGCTGCGCCATTACACGCTAAACCCCCTTACATAATACTTAAACCCACAAAGCAATCCACAACCCCTGGGTCACGTATCAATTAAAAACAGAGCGTATTCACCATAAATATGACAAACGTGATGTGTTTGAAAAATACCACTTCCTCTACAAATTTCGTATATAATAGCCAAATGGTAACTCACGACAACCACATATTTTTTATATTTGGGGTAGGGGGTAGGTACATATATATGCCAGCTTGTGTGCTTGATTAGAGACCCGCTTATATAAGCCTTCGTCAGGCAAGGCAGATACAGAGTATTTTTACTGTCACAGAGAAAGGAAGTACAGGGCAAAGGCGGGAATCGAACCCGCACCCGTTACAGCTTTTTTTATTATAATAGTTATTTTGAGAAAAAATTCTCAAATAAAATCTTTATACTCAATTCAAAAAGTCACCTACTTAACTGCTGCGCCATTGCACGCTAAACCCCTTACATAATTCTTAAACCCACAAAACAATCCACAAGCCCTGGGTCACGTATCAATTAAAAACAGCGCGTATTCACCATCAATCGTACAAACGTGATGTGTTCGAAAAATATCACTACCCCCTACAAATTTCGTATATAATAGCCAAATGGTAACTCACGACAACTATATATTTTTATATTAGGGGTAGGGGGTAGGTACATATATATTCCAGCTTATGTGCTCGATTAGAGACCCGCTTATATAAGCCTTCGTCAAGTAAGGCAGATACAGAGAATTTTTACTGTCACAGAGAAATTAAGTACACCTAGGACAAAAGCGGGAATCGAACCCAAACCCGCTACAGAATTTTTATATTATAATAGGAAAAACTAAATTTAAATCTTTATACAGAACTCAAAAATCCGCCAACTTAAGGTGTACGTACACACTTGAACTTTTTTTTCTTAATATTTCACTTAAAAATCCAATATTTTTATATTTGATATAAATCATAAGTGCATGAGGGTGCGAGCAAAAATATTTGAAAAAAATTAAAATGATAATTAATTAATTAGCATTTTATGCATTAATTAGCATGTTTTTTAAACACTCATAACTCAAGAACCAATTAACTTAGACCTATAAAATTACCATGCAAATTAATCACCAATTTCTTCTGAAGGGCATGAACTTCAAATCAAGTTTGTGGCCCTTTTAGTTTTTTAATAATAATTTTTTTAATCAAGAAACGTGAAAAAAAATCTAAATTTTAAGAAAAAATAACTTTGACATGCAATAAAAAATTTATTTAAAAACCAAATCTTTTTTTTGGTGGTTCAGGCCCTCCCCAACTTATTCCACATATAAATAAACAATTCGTTTGACAAAATGTTAATTTTAACTTTAGTTATCACTGTTTGAACAAAGTAACACATGAGTAAAATGAAGTTTTGAGAAAATTGAGTTTAAAGGTTGCAAAAGCTAACTGACTTTCATGATTTAAACATTAGAAAAACCTCTGTAACTTTTTATTATAGTGGAGTACCAGTACAAACTTTACATCATTTTAAAGAAGAAGAATTGGAGATTCCAATTTACTTAAAAACAAAAAATGTCAAATTTGGCTAATTTTGGCCTTTCCAAGTGTGTATGTATACCTTAACTGCTGCGCCATTACACGCTAAACCCCTTACTTGTAATCCCCTCACGTGTAAACTCCGTACCCCTCAAAGAGAAAGAAAGTACACCTAGGAAAAAGGCTGGAATCGAACCCGCACCCGTTACAGCACCTCGTTGCAGCATTTTTATATTATAATAGCTAATTCGAGAAAAAAAATCTCAAATAAAATCTTTACACTCAACTCAAAAAGCCTCCTACTTAACTGCTGCGCCATTACACGCTAAACCCCTTACATAATTCTTAAATCCATAAAACAATCCACAACCCCTGGGTCACGTATCAATTAAAAGCAGCGCGTATTCACCATCAATCGTACAAACATGATTTATTTGAAAAATACCACTGCCCCTAGAAGCCCCTAGAAATGTCTTACATAATAGCCTAATGGTAACTCACGACAACCATATATTTTTATATTAGGGGTAGGGGTTAGGTGCATATATATTCCAGCTTGTGTGCTTGATTAGAGAACAACGTATATAAGCCTACGTCAAGTAAGGCAGATAGAGAGTATTTTTACTGTCACAGAGAAAGGAAGTACATCTAGGGCAAAGGCGGGAATCGAACCCGCACCCGTTACAGCATTTTTTATTATAATAGTTAATTTGAGAAAAAAATCTCATTAAAAATCTTTAAAAAAAACTCAAAAAGCCACCTACTTAACTGCTGCGCCATTACACGCTAAACCCCTTACATAATTCTTAAATCCATAAAACAATCCACAACCCCTGGGTCACGTATCAATTAAAAGCAGCGCGTATTCACCATCAATCGTACAAACATGATTTATTTGAAAAATACCACTGCCCCTAGAAGCCCCTAGAAATGTCTTACATAATAGCCTAATGGTAACTCACGACAACCATATATTTTTATATTAGGGGTAGGGGTTAGGTGCATATATATTCCAGCTTGTGTGCTTGATTAGAGAACAACGTATATAAGCCTACGTCAAGTAAGGCAGATAGAGAGTATTTTTACTGTCACAGAGAAAGGAAGTACATCTAGGGCAAAGGCGGGAATCGAACCCGCACCCGTTACAGCATTTTTTATTATAATAGTTAATTTGAGAAAAAAATCTCATTAAAAATCTTTAAAAAAAACTCAAAAAGCCACCTACTTAACTGCTGCGCCATTACACGCTAAACCCCTTACATAATTCTTAAATCCACAAAACAATCCACAAGCCCTGGGTCACGTATCAATTAAAAACAGCGCGTATTCACCATCAATCGTACAAACGTGATGTGTTTGAAAAATATCACTACCCCCTACAAATTTAGTACATAATAGCCAAATGGCAACTCACGACACTCTGCTTGATTAGAGAAAAAATTATAAAAGCCTTCGTCAAGTAAGGCAGATAGAGAGTATTTTTACTGTCACAGAGAAAGGAAGTACACCTAGGGCAAAGGCGGGAATCGTACCCGCCCCCGTTACAGCATTTTCATATTATAATAGTTAATTCGGGGAAAAAAAATCCCAATTAAAATCCTTATACTCGACTCAAAAAGCCACCTACTTAACTGCTGCGCCATTACACGCTAAACCCCTTACATAATTCTTAAACCCACAAAACAATCCACAACCCCTGGGTCACGTATCAATTAAAAACAGCTCGTATTCACCATCAATCGTACAAACGTGATGTATTTGAAAAATACCACTGCCCCTAGAAATATCTTACATAAAAGCCAAATGGTAAATCACGACAACCACATATTTTTATATTAGGGGTAGGGGGTAGGTACATATATATTCCAGCTTGTGTTCTTGATTAGAGACCCACTTATATAAGCCTTCGTCAAGCAAGGTAGATTACAGAGTATTTTTACTGTCACAGAGAAAGGAAGTACACCTAGAGCAAAATCGGGAATCGAAAAAAAAAAAATCCAAATTAAATTCTTTATACTCAACTCAAAAAGCCACCTACTCAACTGCTGCGCCATTACACGCTAAACCCCTTACATAATTCTTAAACCCACAAAACAATCCACAACCCATGGGTCACGTATCAATTAAAAACAGCGCGTATTCACCATCAATCGTACAAACGTGATGTGTTTGAAAAATATCACTACCCCCTACAAATTGCTGTAATTGCTCCCTCGAGTATACCTATCTCAAGTTTTTATTCAGCTGGGCTATTAGAAAATTCAAAGCATGGATTGTTCACGATCAATGGGAAGATAGTGTTACTGATTGTGTTCTTTCCCGTTTCTTAAACGGTTTCATTTAAATATTTAAGGCACTAGATAAGAGTTTCTTTTGGTGTTTTTTCTTCTTAGGTGTTGATGCTTACATGGGTTTGATGGAGTGTTATTGATGGTAGGAAGCCTTTTTTTCA
Organism: Hylyphantes graminicola; assembly: GCA_023701765.1. Classification (NCBI taxonomy): domain Eukaryota; kingdom Metazoa; phylum Arthropoda; class Arachnida; order Araneae; family Linyphiidae; genus Hylyphantes; species Hylyphantes graminicola. Next base: position 49,281,780 of record CM043116.1, read on the forward strand.
GGATGTAGGTACATTAGTCGGTTGTAGCTTTGGATTTATTTTCGTGTTTTATATCTTTTTAGTGCATTGAACATGTCTTTTTAAATATTTCTTAGTAGTACAAAAACTTGAAATTTAAAATAGATATAAATCTCTTTCTGCATAAATATTTTAAATTCATTTCTTGTTCATATTATGTGCATTGGCAGATACAAAGATATATTTGAACTAAAAACTATAAAATTTTAAAGTTATCATTTAATGAAACAAAATTAGTAGCTTTTTATGCATTTTTTTGCAACAATTTTGTAGTTTTAAATTGATTCAACAAAATTTTTTTTATTATTGCTGACACATGTATTTTTTATTTTATGATTGATTAAAAAATAATAACTGCTAAATCACGGCGAGGATTTAACTATACTTCCTTTTACAAAGTTATTGATTTTTAAAGAGTTTTTCGAAACTTCAAGACGAATAAGAAGCCAATTTCTTTCCTATTAATGCTCAGACACCAAACCCTATTTCTGTAGCACTGAGAACCAGACTTTTATTAATGTTAGTCGTTGTACTTGGGAGTTTTATTAAGTGAGATATATTTTTATTCTTACTCTTAACAAAGTGAGCCTTAACACAAAGAAAGCGATTTCCCTACAGCTTATTTGAATAAAAACACCGTCAATGCAAAATAAAGTACTTCCACGCTTCTCTTTTGTAAACAAAGTAGCAAATCGTCAATTTGCAAACATAAAATTCAAGAAGCTTAAAACGACTATGATCCTGTAAACTTCTCTCAATCGGTAAATATTCAAATACATGATAATGGACGTTTACAAACTAAACGAAAGCACAATAAATCCGTTACATTCAACCCTGATTCCCCTTTAAACAATTTTTCGTTTGGAAAATCCCGAATCAAAATCTTACCTAATAACAATGAAACCGACACAAAGACTTGAAGAATCCGCCTTTTCCGAAATCCATTTTCGTCAATTACATAAAGAAGATAGCAGATGCGATTTCTTCAAATTGATTTTTCGGAAAAAGTTTCGAGCAAAGAGCCAGATGTAAAAAAGCGAGCCTGCATCTCGAAGAAGACGAAATTCATTAATTATATATTCATGTATGCAAATTGGACACCATACACCCCCTCCTCTGCATTCATCTTCACTAGCTAGCCTGGGAATTTCCCCCTTTTTTATATACACTATGATTAGTTGGTTTGAAATAATAGCAACTGTTAAATAAGACCTATAGAGGTTGCTTTTTAATTAAAATCTTTTTTCATATGGATGCAATATGAGCTTTAAGAAATTGGTGCTGAAATTCAATGAATTTTTTTCAAAAATTCTTCATTTTCAATGAAATAATGTTGCGAAAAGTCCAAGATGTCCGAGTTTTTCTTTTATCAAATTTCAGAAGTTTATGTTTGAGAGAACGCACTTAGCGTTAGAGGTCATCGTGACATCATGGGAAAATTATTGTTAAAAGAAACAAAATTTTTGATTATTAAATAATAATTATCAAAAGAGAGAATTTTATTTTTGATTGTGTGGAGAATGTTTAAAAATTTTACCAAAAGCTATGCAGTTTGGTTTTTGTTTTTAAAATAGAAGAAATGGAATACCAGAGCAAATACGAAGGTAATTTCACAAATACCAGCAACTGTTTTTTATAAGGGGGGGGGGGGGAGGTGAAATGACATGGCCCAATAATGATCCACTTGAGATGTATCTATGGGATTTAATTTAAAAAATATACCTCGTATAAGATTTAGTCTTAATTAATCGCTTTTATGGTTATTTTACTTTTATATTTAATTCATCAATGCTTCTTGCCAAAAGATTTTTTTTTTCGTCTTTAATTTCACTTCCTTTACAATGACTTCTCGATATACAGCATTATTCAACTGCACATTAAAATATAATCGTCATGTGCAATTAGTTGTACTTAAAATTATCAAAAAATGCTTTTCGAATGAATAAACACTTAATTATTTCTATTGAGCAAAACTGTTACTAAGCAAGGATTATATTTTTTATTTTCAAATTAATTTTACTTAAAATAACTCATGTCAAATGCTAGTTGCACGTTAGTAATCCCAACTCAAAAGTAGTAATTGATTTTTCATACAAAGCACACAAGTAGCAGTAATTTCATTTTTTTCCATCTTTGTTTTAAAAAAGGACTCGGGGCACTGTGACGTATGTTTTATTTCAAAGAGCATTATTTTTACGTTTAGATTAGCTGAGCTCATTAATGTTTGATTTCGTTTCAGCAAGAGAATCAAAATGGCGGCGGCCGCCTTAAAGACACAATGTGTAATTAGACTAGAGAGAACCAGGAGAAACTTGAGGTATTTGAAAATTTTTCATGAATTAAGATTCTCATAATTAGCTTTGAGTTGTAAAATAATAATACATGAATGATTTGTGATGTAATTTTTATATTGATGAAAAGAATCTGAATAACGGTATACTTTGTTTTAGATTCGTCACTGTAATTTTCGTTCGTTAGGTGTCTTAACCTATGAACTCTTATGTAAAAATATTATTTGTGTAAAGATAGTTAAATATTGTAAATATCATTTCAATATTTGTTAATACAAATATCAGCACACGAGCAAAATACCTGTGAGAACAAGAAGTTCTGAAAAACTTTTTTTAATCTTACTTTATTAATCAGATAAATTCTTGTTTTATGGGTAGACGGATGGGCAAAATTGTTGGAGCCAAGTAATTCTCCTTGTTTAATTTGTTTCGGCCAAGACAGCTTAACTGCAACCGCAGTTTATGTACTGACATTATGAAAATTTAAGTGATAACTTTGTATATAAAAACCCTGATTGTGTGATATCAATAAAGTCTTCTTCTTCTGTTCGCGTCAAAATATGTTTCGCAGTTATGCTTAGTAGCTCTAACCTCCAACAAAAATATATACGATAGATCTCTTAATTCAGATTGATTAAACAAAATAAGAAATTAGGAATTGCGACGTTTAAAAATAATGGATGAGAGTATAGGAAGACAGGCTATCGAACTTTTTTTCTAATTTATTGATGTCTTAACTCTTTCAAAAAAAAAAACATTTAAGAAAATTTAATTTAAAAACATTTTTTTAATGTTTCTTATTGTTCATAAAGAAGTATTTCATCTCCCATTTCAGTAACCAAGTTGTCCTTATTTTTAATTCTTTCAATTTAAAAAAAAATAAAATACATTAAATATAAATAAGGTAAATGAATTAGCTTTTAAGCATTTTGTTGTTTCTAATTGCAACTAAAATCAATTGTTTTTATTTTAAATTTAGTCGTTGTTGCAATACACCACATTTATCGATTAAGAAACTTTTATGCTAAATTTGTTAACTTTAATAATAATTTTATGTTTTCCAATTATCTAAAAGTATCTTTTTATCCGTGTGTGATTATCGGTCAAGTTAAGCATAGGTACACAAGAAGAAAACTATTAATAGTATTTTTAATGTGACTTTTATGCTAGTCACGCAACCATTGGATTAATAATCAGTGTTTTACAACGTTTTTAAATGGCTTTTAATATTTTTCTTATAAACATAGTTATAAAAAAAGCTTAATTTTAACTACGATCTTACTAGTTAAGCCATAGCTATCAACACGCGACGTAAAAGCGGGTATCTAAAAGAACCCATAAACGATTTTTTTTCTGCGACACTATTTTAAGATGAAAATTGTCAGTATCACACGATTTTTCGATTTAGTAAATACTTTATTTTATCTTTATGTTTTATAAAATGCTTTTTGTGTAACATTCAGGGTTGCATATTTTTTGTTGGAGCAAAAAATTCATGGTAATAACATGAAGGTAATAAATATGTTTTTCTTCCTTGTATGAATTTGAGGAAAATTTAAGATACATTGTAAACGATCAAAATTCTAAATATTTTTTAATGATGGTTATTTTTACTTTTAATTAACATATTTGATATAACTATTAACTACCATTCATAAAAGTCACATACAATTGTATGGCTTTAATGATTTGAATTTTTTTTATCTATTTGCTATTATTTTACTGAATTCCAAATACGATACATTTTAATGACATATTAAAAGAAAAAAGAATTATCACTATTTTTTTAAAGCTTGTGAAAGCATTTAGTGAGTGTGCATTTCATCATTTTGTAGGATTTTAAAGCAGTGGATACATACTTACAAAACAATATTAATCACGGTTTTAGTAAACTTTTAGGCTATGCATCTAAGTCTTGCCTAACGTCACATGATCCACCAACCTAATTCCACGTGTCAAGCCAAAATATCTTTGACCACTTATCTTCTTATAAATCACCGATTTTCTCTATTATCAGCTCATTTAGCGCCAGTTTACAAGCCAGTTTCTCCATAAATCATCGGCTACCACTGGAAACCACGGCAAAAATAACAAGTAACCATTAATCTTGGTGCAAAGAATGGCGCGTTTGGTGATGTTTCAATGTCGCCAAGACTGTAGCCAACTGCGGGTGTTGTTAGCTACCGTTTGATTAGAGTTTATTGCTGAATGGATTATTTTGAGTCACGGAAGGTTGTCGGATTCTTTTGCTTCTATGACAAATGAATGAAAGAATGAATAGTAGTTATTTTATTTTTAAAGTTGTTGCTACCGTTGTTGACAAATGAACTAATTTCGCATAAAAATCTTGTATGCAATGTTTTGCTTGAAATGACCAAATCATTTTAACAACGGATAACTCAGATTTTTATAGAAAGAGAGGTATTTTTAAGATATTTTTTTCAAACATCCATACCCTAAATAGTGTGTTAGCTGCATAACAATATTTGTGTTACACAAAATAAAATGAAATAAATTTTTATGCGCATGTAAAACTTCACATTACAAAAGTAAAATATACTTTTATTTGGTTGAAGATAAATTATATTTTCTGCCAAACAGAAAACCATAAAAAAAACCTTGCAATTTAGATCTAAATATGAACAGTAATATATTATATTTTAACGTAAAAAACCTGATATTCAATTGAAATAACCGTTTATACGCTTGCTTTTTTTAGCGCTAAAATAGTGCTTCCATATAAGCAGTTTTGATTTACCTTAAGTAAGTCAATACAGACAAACAATTTATGGAATTTAAGAATTACCGCAGTAATAGTAATATAACCCTTGTTATGAGTTGGTCACTAGTGAAACGACTTTTACAAATATTTGAAAATTACCGGATTATCAGTTTCCCCTTGTCGTAAGTCCACGAGTAGTGAAACAACATTTACAGAAACGCGACAAAAATTTTACAGCTGTAGTGAAATCTATTCTTCCCTTTAGCTGTGAGTGGTGTAATATTTAAGATTTTGTAAAACTATACTGATTAGGGGAGAGGAAGGGAGGATTGGGACGGTGGGAGGGGTGGGACAGCTGAAATTTCGGCAAAATAAATAACCTAATTTTATTTCCAGTCCTACCACCATATAACCTATGTATAGCTTCTTGTTGTTACCTATTTCTAGTTTATCCAGATTCAACTTTCAGTTTACATTTGGAAAAAGTTTATTTTCGCACCTCCAGAGAAAGGTTTTAATCTTTTTTTAGTTTTATTTCTTTACTCATGTAATTTCAAAACAAACATAATATAGTGTAACAGTACTCTTAAAGATACAATGTATGCTTATCAGCAGTTTACTTAAGCCTTAAGTCAGCATAGTTTATGTGAGAAGTTATTTTTTATGAGCATTATGTAGAGGGAGGAATGGGACACACTGAAAGAGGGAGGAATGGGACATGTCCGTTCCTCCTCCTTCTAGTCCATTCATCCTTCCTCGTGTCCATACGACCATTTCCTAAAGCAGAACCATAGGAATCCACTGAATAAAAGTAAAGGACAAACAAGAATATTAATAGATATCCCTGAGAAGGAAATTGAAGAAGCAGAAACTGCCAGACTAGGGAAAAAAGGTGCCAACTAAAATATATATATATGTGCAAGCCTAAAATTTAAAAATTCATAAGAAAATTACCGTTCAAAGTTATGAATACAGTGATAGAGAAGGGTCATTATTTTCATTATATGACAGTTCAGATAGTGACATGGAAATTGACTGGATAAAAGACAATTCTAACATAGGCAAATATGATTTTGTGTTTGTCAAATTCCTCACCGAACGGTCAAGTGTTTTCGACATTGCAATGGTGGAGAGTATTGGCAATGCTGATAGATACAATGTAAAAATTTTGAGAAGGGATACGAACGGAAATTTTTATTTTCCTCAACGGGATGACTATAGTACAATAGAAAAAACGATATTATGATGAAATTGCTGCCGCCACAATTGATTGGTGGTACCAGTAGAGCGCAGTCTTGCTTTTCTCTTGATGTTAACCTTTCTCATTATGATATTCGATAATTGTTCTTTAATTTTCAAATGTGTCCCATCCCTCCCATACTCATGTCCCACTCCTCCCACCCAAGAGGGAGGAATGGGACAAAATACTTGCAATTTGAATTTCTCAACAGTAATGAAATTGTTCAACATTTAAATGGGGTGTATTTTTTAAAAATATTGTAAAACATGTAAGTTTATTATTTAACCCTTTGCCTCTATAAATAAGCAGAGGATAATGAATAAAAAAATATTTATGTGAAAATGTCCCAATCCTCCCCTCCTCTCCCCTACTACAGTAATATTTTATCTTTTTAGTAATTTTTTATGCAGTTAAGATCATTTATCTCTTGAAAATAAAAAATCCAAAAGTACATTGTAAAAAAAAGTCGTCACTTTTACGAGGAAATTTCCATAATTTCGACGGTTTAAAACCGTTTCGTTTGCATTACGGTCTTTAAATATTTTCTCATACTTTTTTTCATTTTAAAAGAGTTTTATAAAATCACTTTGGGAACAAGCTCTCGTCAACAACATTAGTTCCTGTAGCTTCAATCCAGTGATTTAGTTGGTATGACTTGAAACCTTTTCTCTATTTTTTAAGTACTATTATTTAACGGTAAGACAGAAAAAAAACTTTTCACACAGAAAATATCCGTATTTAAAGGTTGTTCTTCTTCTGGAGACACTGCTTTAAGTTTAAAACAGCTAATATGGTAGGGTTTTTCGTACAGCGTATATGAGATTATTTTTGTATTTTTAATGAAATATGTAGTTCACGTTTTAATATTGAGTATATTTTCAATAATACTAGTTTTTACCATACATATTTTACTTATATTTTATTTTTAATACACAAAATCAACGAATTTTTTACTAAATCTTCCCATACCAAAATGCTAGTTCTCATAACATATTTGAATTTAAGTCAAAGCATATGCTCCGTATTCTATCCTTCCTTCTGTCTCAAGCGCACACAGACCCACTTTGCAATGCAAATTTCCTACTACGCGTCATTTTTTTCTCCATACTATTCCCTACGATAAAACTAACGCCTCATTTAAATATGAATACAAATAGGGCAATGTTTTCTAAATGAAAAAGAAAGTTGGTGTGTACGCTGCCATTGTTTCAAGATCCCGAGTTATCCGAAAGATTCTCGCAATGTGCGAAGTTTTCTTTGTTCAGGCTTAAGTGGCGACTGTCACGAGATGTGCTGAGCATGTGTTTCTGCTGGAACGGATCATAAATTAAGAAGCACAAGTGCAGAATGACAAACTTTTGGGAAGGATTTAGTTGTTAGTTGCATGGTTTTGAGTTGTTTATGTCGAGGGTTAAGACGGGAGAACTTCTATATTTTATTAGTAAGACTAAAACAAAAAATTAAATTTATTCTGCTTGTGTAGATTTGTTTTGGTTGCTATAAATATTAAGTTTTGTATACATAAGTATAGAAATGAAGAGGTTAATTTTCACATGCATACATGTTCGTTGTATATGCGATTCTTTTTAAGAGACAAAAATTTAGGAATTCACTAAAATTGTTTTTTTTTACATTCTTTACATTTTCTAAAAATAAAATAATTTAAATACTCTATTTTGCAAGAAAATTGTGAATAAAATGATATTAATTAATACATAATGGAATAAAATACTGACATGATCTGTAATGTGTAGTTTAAGTGAAAAGTATATAAAGTTATTGGAAAGGTTAGGTTAGGTTTGAATTGTCGTCGTACTAGAGCTATTGGCGATGGACGTCGTATTTTAGAACCACAGTCAGGTGACTAGCCGACACATAAATAAGCACCCAACGCAACAGTTAAGGGCGGCATCGTACTCAGCATTAGGACTTTGAAGGATATTTAACATGCACTCCCTTACACGGGGTATTATTGGTCGGACATTTTTGGCTGCATGGTCCATTTATAAATTGGCAGTTATTTTGGCGAAGCCCGGACCCGAACCTGGGACCTTTCACATGCTAGGCGAGTTGCTAAACCGACTGGGCTCCCCATCACCGTTACTATATTAAAAAAAAAAACCCTGGTCGGGTTGTGAAGCAATAGCGAGCAGGGGGCGTGCTCATATATTTCAATATATTCCCCTTTCAAACACACTACCCATCTGAAGCGTATTAAATTGAAAGTGCAAAACAAAAAGGCACATTTCCATACACTTATAATTCAAAATTCAGCTAAGTTAAAACGAGTTTTTAACAAGTTGAAACGGAAAATCTCTTTTCGTCTCTCATCCTAAAAGCATTTTAATGAATAATACATTATAAAAATAACGGCGTCGGCTTCGCTTATTATAAAATATATATTTCGTTAATATACGGCTCAAGTGGGAATCAAAGAATATAAAAACGTTTAAAGACAAGTAGTGTTTATTCTCAATTGCTTCAATAGAAAAGTTAGGATGAAATATGTGACAGTATCTTTTTGCAATATTTTAATTCATTTTTCTTTGCTCATATATTTCGAAGGGTTAGTTTTCGTCGTCTTTATTACTGTACCTCGCTTATTTTTTGATGGTTGGAGTTCTAATTTATGAATGGTGAATGGATTATAAATATCATTGAAACGTTTATTTTTTCAGGCTTTAAAATATATTATTTAGGTACCTGTTGTGCTTTCTTCTATTTTTATCAATGATAAGTTATATGTTAAGTTGGGATTTTGTGTGTGTATATTTTGTATAAACTGTTGAAAATGCCTTTATTTAAAAGCTCTAAGGGCAGAGGGTATTTTGTTATTATATTTTATAAATCGATTTTTTTTTCAATACAATACTTGAAGTTTTTATTAGTTTTATGTATTTTATCAATTTTAAATATCTAAAATATGGTTTTCAACAAACACTGTCTATAAAATGTATTTCTTAAAAATTCGTTCAAACTAAAAATACGCACTGAACATTTTTATCAATGGTACATACAATCAATAGTAATGGTAGATACTTACATTTTTATCAAATATAAGTTATATGTTACGTTGGGATTTTGTGTGTGTATATTTTGTATAAACTGTTGAAAATGCCTTTATTTAAAAGCTCTAAGGGCAGAGGGTATTTTGTTATTATATTTTATAAATCAAATTTTTTTTTCAATACTATACTTGAAGCTATTATTGGTTTTTATATATTATTATTCAATTTTTAAATATCTAAAATAAGGTTTTTTAACAAACACTGTCTATAAAATATATTTCTTAAAAATTCGTTCGCACTAAAAATACACAAAGAAAATATTGAATACCTAATAAGAACAGCTGCATTTCTATGATTTCAATACTCTTTGAAATTCCTACAATACGGATTACTGATTGGCAGACAAACAAAATAAGTGTTTGATAGACAATATCTGATATCATTGCCTTCCTAACAAAAAATATTTTAAATTAGACTATTCAAAATAAACCTAAAACAGACCGTCGTAATACAGACGGACAAAACAAAATCTCACAGACAGAAGGACACAAAGTATAATTGATGTCTCTTATGTCATACCTCTCTAACAGAAAAAAATATATAATTTTTAAAATCAGATGAATAGAACTTAAATTATAACATACCATCTTTTAAGAAAAAATGGACATACGGATAAAAAATAAGAAATATTAGCCTTTGATGTCATACCTTTCTAGAATAAAGTATTTTTAAAATAGGACTGTTAGAACTAAGAAAATTGACCGTCGTAAGACAGATGGACAGAAAAGTATAAAGGATCTGATCTGGTTACACATATTTCTATAATTTTTTTTATTCGGATATTCTGATAGAATTTTAAGTAGGAAACAGAGAGAAGGTGTGGTCAGTTAGAAATCCTCCGAATGTTAATACCAAACTTCTACTTAAAAAAAAATCGTTCAAATTAAGAAAAGAAAATAGGGTAAATATGCTATTTTAATAAACAATTAATGATGCATCAAAGTACCACATTGTGCATACATTATTTTTTTTAATAAGCAGAAATCGTTAATTTAAAATTTCTCTGATGTTACATCTTTCAATTATTAGTATCATATTTTAAAATATCAAAAATAGCAAGTCAAAATAGGTTTTTTTTTGTAATTTCTTACTTAAGTTTCCATTTTAAGTGCCCTTTGTTATTTACTTTGCATTTAGCGATTTTTTCTTCTATTCCTAAAATATATCCTTAGGCTGATTCTTTTTCAGACTATAGAGCACGCACATTTAAATAAAACAACAGCACTAAGAAACGTTCTTGATTTATTTATGTTTTCGTGTACGGAGATATACTTCAGAAGATATTTTACTTTTTCTAAATTGGGATGCAATGTAGAAAAATCGAAAACGAATTTTCTACTTGTATGAATAAAATATAGCACAAATGATCGTCTTTTAGTTTGCATCTACTATTTATATTTCGTTCTTTCAAATGTACTCGTTTTGTGAATAATTCAGTATCAGTAACATTATTAGAATTAACAGTAAAAATTTTAAGTTGGAAATAAATATCTTAGTATATATGATAGTTTAAAAATTAATGCTAAGCATGCTACTTTAAAATTTTAAAACAAGATGATAAATTATTGTAATTAACTAATTTTTAAAAGCAAAGTTTAGCTCAATTTATAACCATTTAATTTAAAAGTAGTAATACAACTCTGTTATAATTGAACCAGATATTTGATTTATTATGCATGCTAATTTTTAATGCTAAATTAAGGTTTTTTTTTATGTTAAACACTGGGGGGTTCCGCGTGAGACTAACAACCTTACCGGGACATATGCCTAGCACCCTAGAGCCCTACGACAGCCTTCCAGGTCACGAAAGCTGAAATGGGCACGGCAGGGCTTGGCCCACTAATGGGCTGTTTCGCCTAGGAGATTGGTATGCTAATTTTTTATACTTTTTTAACATCTCACAGACCGCTTTAAGCAGGCATTAAAGTGAATTTCCTTTTTGAATGAATCCAAGACCTTCCAAATCCTTAACAAGTCTGCCGTGGGCAGGTAAACAGCAGTAATCGCAACAATGAGTCGTACCATTTTTGATCAGAAATAAAAAAAAATCCAGTAAGTTTTCTTAATTGTTAGAGTAATTGAGTGGTTGCAACAGCGGTCCAAGTCACTATGGAAGTTACTGCAGTTTACCTGCCCACTGCAGAAGTGCACTACTGCTGCAGCGTCCTCAGTACATACTGCAGTGTCTTGGACTAGAAGAAGGACATAATATCTGGGACTTTGACTGTGATTGATTTTTTTAAAAACCTTTTGAAGCTCGTCTGACATGACTTTCGGTACAGCTGAGGATTACCAACAAAAACAATGTTGTTTAAAAAATAAAATGAACAGAATTATTTCAGTATCTCGACATTAATTGGGGCCCGGATGGCCGAGTGTTGGGACCATTACGTTTGCTGCGCACTGTAATGGGTGCGGATTTGATTCCAGCCTTCGCCCTGGGTGTAAATTATTTCCTCGGTGACAATAACAATTGTTTCAGTGTCTGTCTTACTTGACGAAGGCTTCATAAGCGGATCTCTGATCAAACACACAAGCCGGATTATATATCTACCCCCTCCCCCCATATTAATTTCTTTTCACTTGAACTGTACACAAGTTTAGTTGGACTTGATATTTTTGATTACCTAAAATAACAAGTCAAAATAGTTTTTTTTCTAATTTCGTACTTGAGTTCTCTATTTTAAGTGTCGTTTGCTTTACTTTGCGTTTAACAACTTTTTTTTCTATTTCTAAAATATATCCTTATTCTGAATCTTCTTCAGACTATTATTTTTTGACTAATAAAAGTTTTCACATGATCATTTATTTACCCATCGATCGATAAAAACATTCCAAATAAGTCTTTTTCAGGATAAAGCCCAACACACCAGATTTTTGCGATCCCACCATACCTCTCCAGCCGCCACTTCTGAATGCAAAGGGCCATCTCATAAAGTAAGAGCCTCTAATGAAACGTTACACTTAATTATGGTGGGGTGCCAGGCCCATCCTGAAGGGTGTGGTCTACAATCCTGTGGAGGGTTTGGGTGGTAAAGTTCCCGAAATTGCATTCCTCCTTTTCCTTTTTTCCCCGTTTGCATTCCCGTTTTCGGGAAAAGGACTCACACGCCCACTTTTACTCGTGCTTAGACACTGACACCACTGTAGGTTGAAGTATGTTGCGAATAAAATGAGTTATTTTGGGATTGATTGATAGTGCGTTTGTAAAGGTATTTCATCTTAAAATATTCCTTCATTGTGTTATTTTATTTCCATGTTATATTTATCGATAACACATTAAGGGATTGCATATTATCAATGTATTACACAATGTCCTTTGGCAATTGTATGTCAAGTATGGAAATCACTCAGATAAAACTGTGGCATTGAGAAAAAAATCATTTATATAAATTTAATCTGTAATTGGAAGATCGTTTCGCAATATAAAATCGCACTAAAAAGTCTTGGTGAATTAAAGGAAATAATTTTATATATTATAGTCTTTTTGGATCATTATAATATTTTTCTTAAAATATTTGTTATAACCTCCCTCTATAATATTTCTATGCCTAAAAATACAATAATAAATTCATAAAATTTAACGCGTGGGCATTGCATTTCATTAAGTAATTTAAATAATAAATAAGTAATTCTAAAAACACTAAATTAGCCTACTTTTGTTTCACACTCACAACACTCACTGAAATTCTTATAGAAAACAATTAGGTTTGTAACAGTAACTAACACCTAGAACAGATTCCCATAAAACTAATACCCCTATCAAAAAATAGCGCTTAGTTTTACTTTATATATTTAAATACCGAAATACTCTATTCAAATTATTTTTCTGTGGAATCAATTTTTTCAAAGAATAATTATGTAAATTGGGCGCCATTTTAAAAGTGTCTCCAACGTCTAAATTACAGAAGATTCTTATTAAAAAATAAGTATCAACATAATAATATGGAAAACTTAATATTTTCGTAACATTTAGTAATAACGTAAGATTACATTGATAAACGAATACAAGTAAATTAAAGCTAACCAGCTTTTAAGCAAAACTATGTAACGCATGTGTCTCTTACTTAATAAAACAAGCAATAAACATTTAAAGGATCCATCGTGTTACATGTTTTGAAGTCCTTACAAACTGGTTTATGTTAAAAATAAGTCATTTTACTTTACGTATTAATTTTAAGTAGAGTTTACCATGAGATTGTCGATGTGGCAGTTTCGAATTAAATGAGTTGTGCGTCGACTGCCCAGTAGATAGATCGAAAAAAATAATTCTTAAAAACAAAGGAATTTTTAACATCCGTCGGGTAGAACTGAATTTAGAATTGAAGAGTTTAGTGAAAGAATGTGCCAAGTGAAAAAGAGAGAATCAGTCTAAATTTTTTTTGTTTGCACTCAGATCTGTTACCCCCTCCCCCCCCCCCCCCCGGTACTTGCAGACCTTAAAAAATATACTAAACTTGAAGTTAATGAAAAAGGGGAAACTTGTTAAAGTTAAAGAAGTCAATAATATGTTTATTGGCACAAACATCTTAAGTTTTTCAAATATTGTCACTTTGCACGTTCATTACTTAATTTCTTTCGAGTTAAAGAAATCGAAAATAGTCTAAAAAATATCATGAATCATAGTTTTTAGTATTTTAATTACTTTATTTCACGAAGAATCGACCCACAATCGTGTGAAACATGATATATTTAGTTGATTATACATAAGTAGGCTTGCAATTACATCTAACTGTCATGCAGAACCGCTTTTACCCTGCGTCACTATATGACATTTTGAGTGCCGCACAATGTTTTGGAAACGCAATCTAAACGTTTGTGTTGTGTTCTGGTATTAGAATTTACCATGGGATTGACACTTAATCCATCCTCATTAGCGAAAATTCGTAAATTAGTCCCATTGTTTAGTAAGGGAGGCACGTAACTCTGTGGATGCCGCCTTGTGGTGCGCTTTACAAAGTACCCGTTATTTAAAAAAAATGGTTGTTTTCAGTTTCTAATTATTTTACCAGGCACTACTTTGAGGCTGGGCAGCCCAGTCGGTTAGGCACTAGCTTAGCATGCGAAAGATCCAAGGTTCGGGTCCGCGCATCGCCAAAATAACTGCCGACCTATAAACGGTCCGGGCAGCCAAAATGTCCTACGAATAATATCCCGTTAGGGAGTGCACGTTAAATATGCTTCAAAGTCCTAACGCTGCGTACGATGTCGCCATTAACGGTTGCGTTGGGTGCCTACTCAGGTGTCGGCTCGTCACTTAACTGTGGTTCTAAAATACGACGCCCGTTGCCAATAGCCCTCGTGTAGCTCTAGAGCGACGATATTTAAAAATTAAACTAAACTAAACCAGGCACTCCCTTCTAGATAGCAGGGAAAATATTTGAGAAAACTGTAAAAAATGCAAAGTAATGAAGCAAACGTTAACTTAAAAGGTTTTTTTTTTTATATCACAAAATTTTCCTTTTGTGAAAAACGGTGTCGAAATCCTAACAAGTGTTTCAGATTTTGTTAGATATTGTGGTGTATTTTTGATTTATAATTTGCACAGGATCGTCTTAGTTAGAAACTATTTTACTCATTCAAAACCTTAAAAAATCAAGAGGAAACACTAAAAGATTATTATTAAAAAAATTGATACGAAAATGATTTTCTAAGTTTGCTTATAAAAATATGTGTGCATGTAAATACGCTTTGAGAAAAAGCGTTTGTTTATGCCATATGAGCATTAAAGATGCATTTTTTAAAAACTTTTCTATAGAAAAAAACAACTGATATTCTGTTTGTTGAATGTTATCAATACTGTTTAAATATTTATTTGCATATAAAGCAAAAATGCATTCGAGCATTACTTTTTATCAATGAACTTAATTTAGTGTAAAACTTTTTTACAATTTTAAGTTCATAGTCTTCCTGGTTGTGTCGGGAACTATATGCAAATAATAATATGTTCTTTTCTTGCCTCTCTCTATTTGGCATTGGTGGTGGAATGAGAATTGGAAATTTTAGACGGAAATTATTTCGAATTTATGATCGAGCGGCCTTTTTCTGAGGTTGTAATTCGTATATTTTGTGCAATTTGCATAGTATTTTTTTAGAATTGTAGGCTAAGTAATTAGAATTTCCTGGTTTTTAGCTGCAATTTACATGTAAATCGGAGTTTGAGTAGAAAATTGAGTTAGTTTATAGTTTTGGAGTGAATAAAACCATATAACATACATCCTAATTCGCAATACTTGGTTTTTGAAAGAATTATTGCAATTGTTTCTCCAAGTCAAAAGTTCAATTCTGTGGTTCAAATTGAAGTATTATTAATTAAAAAACCAATTATCTTATTGCTTGCATTTTCTGCTTAGAACTGCTTATGTAATTTGTTGCAATTTCTGTTTGCATCTGCTGATTCCATGTTCATTCTCAAAATAAAATAGTTAAATCGCATCTGTATAATATTGTATAAATATAAGGTCAAATTTCATTTTTAACCATATTGAGGCTGGAATAAATTCGATAAATACATATTATTTTTTTTTTCCTTTTTTCATTAAAAAAATATCATACGTTTCTAAAACAAAACTTCATCATATCAAACAAAAGCAGAAACCTATTTTCTTAAAACATTCAAGGAAACTTCAAGCATATCGAATAGAATATTTGGTATTCACTTATTCTATATTTGAATACGGAAATCATAGAAATGGAAATATTTGTAGAATTTTGAGCTTACAGTTGGAAGAGTGCATAAATTGATGTAAAATGGTGAAACGAGATCCATATAAAACTTTATAAGAGAAAAAAAAAACCTAAAATATTGTTCGATAAAAGTGAATTTCAACTTGTATTCCATGCCAGGTATTCACTATACGTATAACTTGAAACCTATTCAGTTGCACGATTACATTTTACTGCTACGCAAATATGAATACGTCTCTAAGGAAAAGAGAAACCAAAAACTGTAACAGAGATTTGATTGCCCAACCATTGAATTACAAATATTTTTTAAGATGTCCTGAAACAATCAAGATCAATAGATATTTAGAAATTTTAAACGAAATTACTGATTATAACAACTCTTATATTTATTATAAATGCACCTTTTGTGCAAAAGTACCTTGATTACTCAATTTTTAAATTCAATTTCCAAATATGAAATATAAGGAAATAAAGTGATTGAGATGTAGTTCGAAATTGAGATTTTTTTGTCCCCCCCTCCAAGTTTTTGAGAGTAATAATTCTTGAAAAGGTTTTTTTTTTATTGATTCGCCTTTATATCTGAAACCACTATGAAATTCGAACTAAAAACGTTCAGGACTTGAAATTTGGTGCGCGATTTTTAGTATTTGCAGTACGGTCGTAATAAGATTGTTAAGAAAATCGCACATGAGTAAAAGGTAGTGAACTTTTTTGGTTTTGAAGGTATTGAAATTACCTTATAGGCAAATGATTACCTTTTGAGGAATTAGTTTTTTTTTAGTATTAATTGTGAAAGTCGTGTAGTGGTACACCCTTCTAGCTTTTTCCTCTTTAAATCCACGAGGTCAATATATCGTTAAAGAATTATTTTTAAGTGTTATAACAGAACTAACAAAACTTGTAAAAATAAAACTAAAAAATAGTTTATTTCAAAAGTTAATGACAAAAAAAAGTTATTTATAAAATTCTTACTGACTTCCTGTAACATCCAAAAATATCTTCTGTTTAATATTTTCAGCTTCTTACGGTATTCAGACAGCATCAGCAGATAATAAAAAACAACCTCAATGCACAGACCAAAGTTAAGCAGTAAATTCTACTTATTTTTTTATATTTGAAAGAAGAAAGACGGAAAACGAAAAAAGTTCTTTCCTTTTTCCGTGATCGCTTTTTATTCACCGCCATATTTTATGGCGGATTTTTTTTCTTCGGCCATTTTTAGGGTAGCCACAATTTTCAGTTCGTACCACAGCTGGTGGGTTGATTCTCGGGCGTTTCTACAAACGATACCGGGTGGCTTACTGGGAAATCCCAACTAAGAAACTCGTGGACTAAACTATTTTCGCGGTTTAAGGTATTAAACCACAGAATTGGCACTCGGCATACATGGAAAAGTATTGCTTGGATTTTTTTATATTAGACTGCTCGTTTTTAGGCTATATTTAAATAAAAGATGTGTATGATTATAAATGGTTGTAGCAGTTGCAGAAATATATAAAAATCTTGAGATTTTCGATACAAACTTAAAGTTAACAACGGATAAAAGTGCAAGAAAGAATGAAAGTTTTGTTGATAAACTTGACTCAAAAGACTTGACAAGCAAATCGACTGAAAACACAACTCAAACTAGGACTTGTAACTTAGTTGCTTTCATATACTGGTGGATTCTTTTGTCTTAGTATTTGAATAATATCCTGAAAATATATGAATTTTATGGACATAGTTTCGGTAAGAATAAAACCTCCGGGATTTTTTTTGAGTAAGTGAACATATTTCTGTTAAAAATAAGGAGAGAATCATCAAAAAAGACAGAGTCATTTTTGTAAAAAGAAATTTTGATGAATATTTGTGCATTATTCGCAATCTGGCCTCGAAATATGTATAATGTGTACACAGAAAATATTACTATATATTTCGAATTAAATAATTACATAACCTAATTTTATCGCATAGTTTAACGAGATATTTCATTTAATGATTTACGAAGAAAACAACGTAAATTCTTGTTGTAAAAAGTTCATTCTCTAGAAATTTGCATGTTTTGATGGAAACACAAGAGTCCCTACGTTTCCCCACTGAAACGAATAAATTTCTACAGACTAAACTATTTGCACCAAAAATTTTGTTTGTTTTCTTCATAAGTTTCTTATGTATCATGTACAAGTTCAAGACATTCTCAGGATATTTCATGACCAAAATGCATGGTTTAAATTGCACTTTTTTTATGAAAATAATAATATATAACTGCGAATGATTCATAATATCTTTTACACAATGTTAAGTTATATGTATGCATATTTAGGCTTTCAAAATTTTATATATGCTGATTCAATGGCATTTCCATAACATATGCATGCATTGAGCATGATACACGACCTCATTTTTAACATTGTAATTCTTTAAAAAAAAGAATGTTCTAGAACTATAATGAATTTCAACGCCACTAACACAGATAGTTTTATCTCCTTCGAGTATCCAAAGTTGGAACCGACACATAAGCTACCGGTTGGTTGCATCTGGTGCAATGCAAGTCTGTTTTTCTTTCAGTATTTGGTTCTGTTTGGTTTAGATCATTCTTTTTGCGCTTCGATCCCATTCTTTTTTATCTCATCCATTTTTATTATTTTAGATTTTTCCCCCTTGCCTGTTTTTCGCTTTAACTGTGTCCAATGTATTGTTTGCCTTGGTCACAAGTTCTTAAGCAGATAAAGAATGTAAGTCCAGCAAAGGTCACTTTGTAAGTAGATTTGTAAGAGGGAGCATAGCTTTATTTTTCTTAAGTTTTTGGAAAATAAAAGTGATTACAGTGCAACTTATTGAAGGTAACTTTGGTTTAACCTTTAACTTTTCTAAAAGCGGCTCTGGAAATGTTGACATTCTTAGAGAAAGCATTTTTTTTGTATGTTCCAATAATGATGTTTGTCGCTGGTTTATAAATTGTTGGTTTTGTTTTTACACCTTTTTTTAAGGACATTGTTGAAAACAGTATAAATAGAGCTCAGGTATTCTTTATTTTAATTAACACTAATTTTTGTTCTTGAAAATTTGTGTTACTTTAAAATTATTGTTTGGAATTTCATTATACAGTCGTTTGTTTGCATTCCAAATTGATGGAATATTTTAAAACCAATAACTTCTTTCCAAAATTCAATTAAAGAGATTTAATTCTTATAAACTGGAAATATGATCAGTAAGTTTCGAAGTAAAATCCAAAGTGCTCAAACCTGTTATTTAATTTGAGCACATTCTTTAAAAACAGTACAGTATTTGATTAATAAAGCAATAGTGTTACTATTGTTTGTATCGTATAATAGTTAATGCAGTACACTGCGCTACTGCTAACACTCGTCCCCAACACTTAACCTTTTCTCCAGAATTTTTTTCTTTGGAATTTGAAGATTTTTCTTTGCTGAAAACATCCAATTCTTGTGTTCCGGAATTTTTTTTATTAAATGATTATGCTATATGATTTGTTTAAAACTACATTTTCATTTTAACACACATGTGTACAATCAACTTTATAACTGTTTTCTAATAACGCATCATATTATATTCAGGCAACAGGGAATGCTATTAACCCTTTCAGTCCCAATATCAATTTGCCATCATCAATTTAGAATTTTTTTCTAATCGTCTATAGTCATTCATGATAGCAAAAAGCACACCATTCGATTTTTAAAACTTTTTTCTATTGGAAAATATGTTTTATTATTCAAAATAGATGTCAGTTCTATTATTTTTTTTTAAATTATGAGCAGAAAAGAAATATGATGATTCCAAATGGCATCACAGGGACTGAAAGGATTTAATTAAGATAAAATAGTATTATGACGAGTACCAGTTCATGTCTTACCTTATTTTACCAACAAAATCGATTCATCCCTCGCCGCAGGTGTAAGAAATTCGTTGATGTTCCTCATGCGTTCCTCCAATACGATTACTTCGTTCCAACCCCATCAAGTTCCAATAAAGACTTTCTTCTTCGTTTAGTGGAAGCTTTTCCTCCTTTCAAAACGATTCCTCAAAGAAAGACGTCAGAAAAGATACCGAGAGAAAATCCCAAGACGTCAGGTCGACTCTACGGCTCTTTATTAGACGTAAATAACAAGAAAGGGTCGATAAGGGTTATAGTAATGGTCATGGACAATTTTCTGTAGGTTAGGTAAGGTACAATGTAGCAATCGGATACGAAATTGGTTTGAAAAAACTAAATAAATATTTTTTATATGATAAGTTTTCCACATCTAGTTGGCATACAAAGTGTTTATATTTAATCTATACTAAATGGTTATGAAAGAGCTATTGGTCATCATACTGTGAAACGTACAAGGGTGTATTTAGGTTGGTAAAAAGCATTTGAAAAAGAAAAGAAGGAGGCCAAAAAACAATGGGATAACGTTAGTATCTACGATAAAATTACCCGTAGACCCAATGCGACAATTTAACCTCTCCGCTCTAGAGGCTTCTTAAAACTCACTCCACAACTTATTTTACAATTTTTCTTAATACTAACTTTTCTATTTTAAACCGAAATGTTCAAGCTTCTCAGAAATGCAGACAAAAAAACGTAGACAAATGTACAGAAATATACAGTATCAAAAAGACGCAGGCCAAGTACAATTTTGGAGGTATTGCATAAATTCTGTAACTATTAGACAATTTTTAATATATTTTTAGCATGACTATAGTTTGGAAAGACCTATACCAGAGACTGTTAGTGCGTATAGCACATAAAAATATATTCATTTTTGGAGCTTCAAACCTCCTAGTCCAATATAAATTGATTTACCCTTTAGCAAATATTTAGCGTAATTTTGTTTAATAATACTTCTTTTTTGCTAATAATTTAAATTAATATATATTTATTTAAAATATATATGTATGTAAGGAATATACGTGTAGGAGAGGAAGCAGGTTAGGGCACTGCATAAAACCATTAACAATACTTAATGTTGAAGAGATAATGGGATATGTATCTATTTATGAATATTTAGCATATTAGCAATTTTACGTTTATTTATAATGCTATATTTTTTTATTGTGAAAATTGTTTTTGAAAACAAGTTTAAAAAAATTGAAGTTAAAGTTAAAAAATACAAGTTAAAAAATAGTTCACTAATACAATTTATTCTCTAAATTATTTATCAGACGGAACGGTCGTTCCGCCCGCCAATCTCAAAATGAAGCCAAGGGCTAAACGGCAGTTATGTATATATACAGAAAACATTTCGCTATGTTAACAGCAAAATTGATTTTATTTCCTACCAGACAAACTAAACATCATGGAACAATTAAAAAAATACAGTGGAGAGGTTTTGTAGATTACTTTAAATAAAAAAAAATGGATAGTCTAGAACAAAAAGCAGCGGAGAAAAAAATTATGGAAATTTTCGAAAATGAAATCTTTCGAGCAGTTTTAGTCAAATTTTGACCTAATTTTTGAAGAGACCTACAGCCATTACTAGACCGTGAATATCGAAGCTGTTTTTACTAAACGATTAAGAATGCCGCAATTCAGCCCCTTTCATAGGTTTGAAGTTTCAAAAATATCTCTTTCTATTTTTAATTAATTAAAATCTATATTACTATTGGCGGTATGAATGCGCGATAAACAAGCCGTCCTAGCGGCCAAGTACCTCCAAAAACGAGGCCAAACGAGGTTTGCTATATTTTCATCAAAGAGCGTCAGAGTTCAAAAACACAACGAACAAGCCGCCATTACAGCTTTTAAATATATGATTAATCAAATATCTGAATCAACAGATTAAAAAAACTTTAGAATTCTAATTAATAAACGGAATGCGCCATTTAATTTTTTTGGCGTTTTAATTTAAAGAAAATATATCAACAACGATTGTTGCGACCTAGAACCGAGGTTCGAGTCAACGGTAGCTCTTCTTCAGGCACTCGCTGACAACCAAAGTGCAGCATCAATTTTCCCTCTTCGCCTCTCCACTCCGAACTGAAGTGACGGGAGCGACTCTTCTCGAATAAAAAGCTGTCTTCTTTCTTCAGTTCGGCAGATGCAAAATTGAACTCGCTTCTGTTGCAGAATTGATTCCGCTCATCGACAAAGTTCGTTGATCTCAGCTGCTTAGCTCCACCAAGTTGGACTATCTTCTGCTGTACTATTTATTGTCTGCACCAGCCTCGCCGTTTTGTAGTTGAATGTATTTTTTTTTGTAAATAGTCGTTTATTAAATCGAAGCAATTTTATGTGAAGATTCCTACTTCTATGCGCCTCTCAGAACCAACACCTGCTACATAACCATCTACCTCCGAGACATATGGTCCGTCGACCCGCACGGCCATAGAAGGTTAGTCAAGTTTCTTCTTTATTATTGCCTAAACACGCAAAAATGACTTTGACGACTAAGCATCAAACTGATCTGTATGGTCGAATGCAAAAATTCATACGTAACTACAAAAAGGACTCTGAAAGTAGAAAGACCAAAGAGTACTTAAATACAAGATTAGTAAACTTTGATGAATATTGGATAGAGTTTAAAGATAATCATAAAAACTTGCCGCCAGATATTCCCGAAACCGATTCGTACTTTAAAGATGACTTGTATTCGGAAGTCGAAGACTTCTATATTAACAATAAGTCGGAAATATTAACTTATTACAACTCTCGTTTTCCTGAAAAGGTCGTAGTCAAGTCGCAGTCAACTAATGCATCCGCCGCAATCACTTCTGAAAGTGCAAGCGCAGAAGCCAAACTTCCGCTTATAAAATTGCCTATATTTTCTGGAAAGTACGAAGAGTTTGCTTCATTTAAAGACCTCTTTACTTGCATGATTCACGATAACTCATCTTTAAACCCTTGTCAGAAACTTTACTATCTGAAAACGCATCTTAGTCACGAAGCTGAACAATTAGTCAAAAACTATCCAGTTACGGAAAGTAATTATGACGTTGTATGGGCCGCTCTACTCGAGCGATACGAGAACAAACGGGTTTTAATCAACCACGAACTTAAATCCATTCTTTTTCAACCAAAAATCCACTTAGAAAACGTCGCTAATCTAAAGTCCTTAATTGACAACACGCAAAGAAGTATCCTGTCCCTTAAAAATCTAAATCTTCCAGTAGCACATTGGGACCAAATCCTAGTTTTCGTCATAGTACAAAAACTTCCAATCGATTGTGCCCAAAAATGGGAACAAACACAATCTACCAAGCCTCAATCCGAACTTCCTACCTTTGACGAGCTGATCACATTTCTAACCGCACGATTTCGAGCACTCGAAGCAGTTCCAACTACAACCAGGTCTAATCCTAAGTCGGATTCGCAAAACCCAAGCACGAGAAGAGCTCATCATGCAATAAAGTCGGAAACATGCTCACTCTGCAACCAACCGCACCAAATGTCTCAATGCCGCGAATTCAAAACCTCCCCAGACAGCGAAAAGGTTAAAATAGTTAACGAGAAAAAACTATGCTTTAATTGCCTTTCAAGTCGTCATCAAGTCCGCCAATGTCAAAGTAAATTTTCTTGCTTTAAATGTAAAAAACGTCACCACTCTCAACTTCACGACGCGATATCTAAAACCGCAACACAACCAAATTACGAAGATGATTCGAGAAATCATCCCCCAACCCCCGTGAATGAAGAGCCAGTAGATGTCTCCGCACATTTTTCGCAAGAAAATCCGCTTTCTAAACAAGTTCTGCTTAGCACAGCTTTGATTAAACTAATCGATCGTTACGGAAACGAGACCACCGCTAGAGCACTTGTTGATCAAGGAAGTCAATCATCTTTCGTGCTAGACTCACTAACTCGAAGGCTGACCTTTAAAACTAAGAGTATCCATGCTCAAATAACTGGGATCGGTTCTTCCGGCGAGTATTGCAGGAAAAGTGTGACGCTAGGAATTAAATCAATGTCGGGCAATAAAATAATCGATAATGCCGAAGCTCTTGTTTTAAAAAATCTTACTAGTTACGGCCAGAACTTGCGTCTAAAGGTTAAAGACTGGAAACATATTAATGGCTTAACTCTTGCAGACCCATATTTCTCCAAACCAGGAAAGATTGAAGTCCTCCTCGGAGCTGACCTCTTCCCATATATCTTAACGGACGGATTAGTGAAAGGACCGCCGTCAACTCCCATGGCGCAGAATACTCTACTAGGATGGATCTTAGTAGGACCTGTAACATGCCAAACTGAAAATGCAGCTGATTCTACTATTCAGGTAACCAATTTACATTCATCCTCACTTGATCTTAGTGACCAGCTAAAAAAGTTCTGGGAACTCGAAGAAGTGCAAGCCCCAGTTAGGAGCCTCCCGGAAGATGAGCTGTGCGAAACCATTTATAAGGAAACTGTAACCAGACAAGATGGTCGTTACACCGTCCAATTGCCTTTCAAAGTGCCTCAGCCTGCTTTAGGAGAGTCGGAAAACCTAGCTTTGACGCGCTTTATGCAGCTCGAACGAAGATTCGAGAAAAACCCAGAACTAGCCCAACGGTATTCGCAGCATATGCAAGAATACATCAACCTAAAGCACATGACTGAAGTTCCTTATAGTCAGCAACAACTGATGCCCCAGGAGAGCGGATATCCAGGATTCTACTTGCCGCACCACCCGGTGTTCAAAGAAAGCACTACAACTAGCATACGAGTAGTCTACAATGCGTCTCAAAAAACTTCAAATGGAATTTCTCTTAATGACTCGTTGCTGACAGGCCCAAATATCCAAGAAAAGATGGCTAATATCCTCCTTCGTTGGCGTCTCTACAAAGTAGCATTTACAGCTGATATTACAAAGATGTACAGAATGATCAACGTGGCCGAAAAACATCAGGATTATCAAAGGATAATCTGGAGAGACAATAAATCTCAGCCGATCAAGCACTACAGACTAACTACTGTAACTTTCGGCATGGAACCTTCAGCTTTCTTAGCCATTCGAACTCTCAAACAGTTGGCACAAGATGAAGGTGATATCTACCCCATCGGATGCGAAACAATACGCAACGATTTCTATATTGATGATTTGATGTCTGGCAGCGACAACGTAGAAGATGCAGTAACCAAACAAAAGCAAGTAAGAACGGCCTTACAACGTGGTGGATTTACTCTGAACAAGTGGGCCAGCAACTGCACACCAGTCTTAGAAAATATCCCGCAGGAATCCCACCAAGTATCAAATGTCAAAGAAATCTACAATGACAGACACATCAAGACTTTAGGTTTGTTGTGGAAACCAACCACGGACACGCTGAACTACAAGACTAATATCTCGCTCACTACAACAGCTCCAACCAAAAGAACTGTTCTTTCGGACATAAGCAAATTCTACGACCCACTTGGTTGGATTTCACCCATCCTCGTTACAGGCAAGATCTTGATGCAAAGGCTATGGTTGACTGGTCTGAATTGGGATGAAGAGCTACCCGCCGAAATCCGTCAAGAATGGATAAAGATCACAAACAACCTACAAGAAATTGACCAAATCTCCATACCAAGGTGGACAGGTTATTCCTCAGAGGATAACTCGGAATTTCAGCTCCATGGTTTCTGCGACGCTTCCACAAAAGCGTACGCGGCAGTAGTGTTTATCAAGATTACTAACACTTCAACCCCGCAAGTTTTAGTAGCTAAAACCCGCATAGCCCCTCTAAAGCAGATCTCGCTTCCAAAATTAGAACTATGTGGAGCTCATCTTTTGTCTAAATTAATCTTGCATACTCTTACAGCTCTTCAAAGGACGCCTAGTAATATCTTTGCTTGGACAGATTCTCAGGTAGTTCTACATTGGCTCTCTGACCAACCAACCAGATGGAAAACTTTCGTGGCCAACCGAGTAAGTGATATTCAATCCCATCTAGATGCAACCTGGCGTTTTGTCCCTTCAGCGCAGAACCCTGCAGACCTAGCAACCCGCGGCACAACTCCGGTGGACCTGCAAGCAAGATCTCTCTGGTGGAACGGACCCGAATGGCTTGCCGAACCTCAAAGTCAGTGGCCAAAGAATCATTGTTCCGAACCCATCACTCTTGAAGAAAAAAAGGTAAAATCTATCCATGTTTCCTTTAGCGAAGAGTTCGATTTGATGACAAAGTTTTCATCTCTATCTAAGCTAATCAGAGTGACTGCCTACATACTAAGATTTAGTTCGAACTGTAAGTTACCAAAGTCGGAACGCAATCTCTCTTATTTGATAGCTGAAGAGCTAGAAATCTCTTTTCGAATTCTAATCTCAATTGCTCAAAATCAAGACTTTCACAAAGACATTGAAAGCCTAAAGAAGAAAAAACGCTTATCCCCCAAAAGTAGACTTTTACCGCTTGCTCCTTTCGTCGATAAGGACGGCATATTGCGTGTTGGAGGGCGTTTGAAAAATGCAGATCTAAAGTTTTCCGAAAAACACCCAGTAATTCTGTGCCCTACTAACTTTCTGACAAAGTTGATTATTGAACGTGCGCATTTGGAAACTTTACACGGAGGAATACAACTTACACTAAGCACAATCCGCAGACAATTTTGGATTATCAAAGCCCGAAGCGCAATCAAATTTGTCATACACAAGTGCATAACTTGTTGGAAACTAAAAGCCAAAGTTTCCGAACAACTCATGGGTGACTTACCAATCCCTAGAGTTCAACAGTCGCGAGTTTTTGCCCACACTGGTATAGACTATCTTGGCCCCATTGAAATAAAGACAAGTAAACGAAGAAATGCTCCCACGTACAAAGCTTACGTAGCGCTATTCATTTGCTTAAGTGTTAAGGCCATCCACCTCGAGCTCGTAACTGATCTAACATCTACAGCGTTCATAGCCGCTTTTCGTCGTTTCACCTCTCGACGAGGTTTATGCTCAGACATTTATAGCGACCAAGCAACTAACTTTAAAGGTGCATCCAAAATTCTGAATTTAGAATTCGAAGAAGCTGTTAAGCAAGTTAACCAACACGCCGCAGAGCTTTTGGCTAACGACAAAATTAAGTGGCATTTCATACCACCGTCCGCACCTCATTTTGGTGGTTTGTGGGAAAGTGGTGTTAAGCAAACCAAACATCACCTTCGTAGACTACTGTGCAACACTCATCTCACTTACGAAGAAATGTCCACGGTTCTTGCTCAGATTGAAAGTGTTCTAAATTCGCGTCCTATCTCTGAAATCTCTTCGGACCCTAATGACTTAGTTCCTCTCACGCCAGGACATTTCTTAGTTGGAGAATCTCTCAAAACCCCACCTGAACCTAGTCTTCTTCACCTAGAAGAGAACCGCCTTCACAAGTGGCAAAGAGTGCAGCAGATCACGCAACACTTCTGGAGGCGATGGCAGTCAGAGTATCTCTCCCGATTGCAAACCAGGCCAAAATGGCAGAAGGTTCATCCCAACATCAAAGTTGGGGATCTTGTCCTTATCAAAGAGGACAATCTTCCTCCAGGAAGGTGGCTGCTCGGACGAGTCGCCCAGTGCCACCCCGGATCGGATCAAATGATTCGAGTAGTCACTTTGAAGACCAAAAATGGCACCTTGATGAGGCCCATTGCAAAAATCTGTAGTTTACCTCACTAATCTTTTTTTTTCTTTTCAGTTTCTTATCTTTGCAGTTTTCCCTTTTAGTTAGACTTTTATGAAACCCAGGGGTTTCATGGCCGGGAGGATGTTGCGACCTAGAACCGAGGTTCGAGTCAACGGTAGCTCTTCTTCAGGCACTCGCTGACAACCAAAGTGCAGCATCAATTTTCCCTCTTCGCCTCTCCACTCCGAAGTGACGGGAGCGACTCTTCTCGAATAAAAAGCTGTCTTCTTTCTTCAGTTCGGCAGATGCAAAATTGAACTCGCTTCTGTTGCAGAATTGATTCCGCTCATCGACAAAGTTCGTTGATCTCAGCTGCTTAGCTCCACCAAGTTGGACTATCTTCTGCTGTACTATTTATTGTCTGCACCAGCCTCGCCGTTTTGTAGTTGAATGTATTTTTTTTTGTAAATAGTCGTTTATTAAATCGAAGCAATTTTATGTGAAGATTCCTACTTCTATGCGCCTCTCGGAACCAACACCTGCTACATAACCATCTACCTCCGAGACAACGATAATAGAATGA
Source organism: Hylyphantes graminicola (assembly GCA_023701765.1). Lineage (NCBI taxonomy): Eukaryota > Metazoa > Arthropoda > Arachnida > Araneae > Linyphiidae > Hylyphantes > Hylyphantes graminicola. Next base: position 49,309,870 of record CM043116.1, read on the forward strand.
ATGATAATGGAATAAATGTAAACATTCATATTTGGTTGCCAGATTCAGTTCATATTAATATTCAAACTTTTTAAACACTTTGCTTTTTCTATGAAGAGTAAAGAAATAAAATTTTTTGGTTCTCGGAAATTATATAACTCTCAAAAAACATTAAAATCTTGTCGTCAATTTTGTAGTCATATAGTGTCTGTGTATTTTATTATTTAAAAAAAAAACAACTGATATCCCCCAAAAAACTTCGTAAAAGTAAACAAACGCCAACCTCAAAAAAAGAAAAATAAAAAATAAAGCATTTATTTTATAACAAACAACAAGTCATTATGAAAGTTGTAGCTAAAAAAGCCCTGATATAAAATAAATGCCAATCTCTTATTTAAAACTTCCTGGTCATAATTAATAGTATAATTTAAGTTTCGCTGCCATAAAAAAAAGTGTTTGAGGTTGGTGCCCATCTTAATCCCCCTAAAAAAACTAAGTCACGCAAATGAACTTGAATTACTAAATCAAAATAACGAAGGATACTGTTTAAAAATTTTTTAACAAATATATAATCTCAATACATTTATATAAACGTATAGAGGGTGGTTTGCGTGACTTTTTTTAGGGGGATTAAGATGGGCACCAACCTCAAACACTTTTTTTTATGGCAGCGAAACTTAAATTATACTATTAATTATGACCAGGAAGTTTTAAATAAGAGATTGGCATTTATTTTATATCAGGGCTTTTTTAGCTACAACTTTCATAATGACTTGTTGTTTGTTATAAAATAAATGCTTTATTTTTTATTTTTCTTTTTTTGAGGTTGGCGTTTGTTTACTTTTACGAAGTTTTTTGGGGGATCTTACATTACTTTTCTTAAGTTTTACATAAAAATGCACTTAATTTTAAGTTTCACCACATACTTACCTTAAACCAGCACAAATCATTCTAAAGTTTATTTTTCTTACTTGATTCAAACCAGAATTCCTACCAAACTATTCTTTATCTCATTAGACCAAGGCTGCCATCTTAAATCCTCTTTCTAGAAAAACTTGATAGAATTGGACCAATTTTTGTTCCCGTTCCATTCTAGAAATCGCAATTCCTTTTCTCTGTTCTATATCCCTGTCTACTTTAACCCCTGAAGGGTATGAGAAAGAATTAAGAGGAGGGCATGAGTGAAAAAGATGTTCTGGAAGCCTTCCTTTCTTTCCAAGTATCTACCTTTTTTTGCTGTATAGAAAGTGATACCTTAAGCCTTTGACAATGAACAGCCTTTTACTATGGACTTTGAGAAGTCCACCCTGGGTCCGAATTGAGGGATTTTTCAAAAATATGTTTGGAGATTAAGATTATTTTTTGGTTTGGTGTACTTGATCGCTCTTGAATAAAATAATCTTCTTGCAATCTAACTTTTTATGTGTTTATTATTTTAAATTCTTATTTTTCTGCCTAAATGCAAAAAGTTGAGATACATATTTGGATATTAAGGACATTTTGTCACCCAGCTAGTATAGTGGTTTTGACCCTCGTTAGCCTGGGCTCGAGTCCCGGGTAAGGCATGGGTATTTGTGTTGTCCTGAGTACATGCGGAGAGCGTGCTCGTTAAATCTGTGGGATCGAAAGTCCCGTGGTCGTACCATGGATGCAGGTCACCTGGAGAAAATTGCTTCTCCCTCCAGCTACATGCCTAAATTGAGGAGGTGGCAGAATCTCGGAGTAGAAGTCAGTCATCCACCCTTTCACGGGTACTCGAAGCTTTGTGCCAACAGATGCTACTGCAACCCTTTTGAATTCCAGGCTATGGCCAGCAGGTATATGACAACAACAACAACAGAAACAAGGGCATTTTGGCTTTATGTTCTAAATGGTTTTCAAGTAAAAAATAGATTTTCATTGCAATTTACGTAATTATTTTTAATTATTTTTCAATTTCTATATTTTGCCCTGCAAACAGCTTTGAACAACAGCTTTGGTATGCAGCTTTGGTATGAGTAATGAATAATCATTTAACTTCTGAATATTTTAGTTTGCAAGGAAATATCAGGAGAGCTAAAATATTTCCCCATAATTACTTATTATTAAAAGTAGTTCTAAGGATTTTAAAACTTTATTTCAATGTTTGAATGAAACCTTTTCATGTGATAATCATCAATCAACTATGAATCACAGAAACATATTCCATCACAAAATTAATCAAAATGAACACCCACGAACATAACTTTTACAATTAAGTCCCCATCCAGACATCCCTAAGCATTTCCCCAAACACACCAGCCACGTGACTTTCCCCTCGACTTATGCATTCACTGTTGACACTAGGCAGTAGGTCATTCCAATTCCGTACCACTCCCATTATTCTTAGCCTAGGGTGGGCCTAGGATATACCAGGGAGTAGACACGTGTACCGCGTAGATGCCCCTAAGCTGGTACATATTTCCACCCTTCGCGACTACTGGTACAATCATAGCTATTAATCTGCTAAATCTGTAGCTCCGTCCTGGCTTGTGGTATTTCGTAGTCGCTGGTATTAGGAATGAGCAATGTTTAAAGGGGGTTGTCATTTGATTTGTGTTGTGTAAATTGTAGGTGCCAGGTTTGTGCTTGTAGAGGTATTTCAAGAGGTAATTACATCTAATAAATAAGGTATTTTAATATAATTACTTATATTTTCATTACTCGTATATGATGCAATTAATTTTAAAATATCTTTAACCCTATCGCTATAAAGGATTTTTGCTTCCTCGTAATATTTGACAGGAACAACATTATCGAATCCTTAGTTGTTCGGGCGTTTTGGGGCGTTTCAGTAAGGAAAGGGATAAAAACAGTTATATCAATTGTATCTAGGTACATCAGAACATTGAAAATGCATCATTTCAAGATATGGTAAGCTTTAACATACATCATATTTTAAAAATTAATAAAGTAATGCATTTAGTACCATAACCAAAAACAACAAATATGCTTATTTTTTAATAAATATATTTCTGTTAAATTTCTGTACACTTGTCAAAAACGGCCGTTAAATCAGTGTCATTTTTTTTTACATTTGAGAGAGGAAATGTAAGGTATGCAGTTGTGATCATTATTTAATCAAATTTTAAAAAAATTAGGTTATAAGAACTAAAAAGAAGCTTACATTTAAAGATATCGATAATATCTAGTGATAAAGATAATTGCTTCAGATTGATATATTTGTATACATGCAAGTGGGTATCAAGGTAATCGTAATAACATGCTAACTTTGTCAAAAGTTTCTCAACAATTATGCAACTTAAACAAAATTTAAATATTCTAGCAACAAGAACAAACACTGACAACTCAGCAACGCAACATCCAAATGAAAAATAAAGAAAATTGTACCACGCACAGAAGCGCAAAACAACTCCATTTCTCATCCAAAAAACTACGCAAATGTTTCAACTTCATTCCACCAAACCTCACGAAAGCTCTGCATTCATTTGAAAAAGTTTTAACTATCCCTATCTTTATTCGTAGAATTTATTAAGCTGCATAATACATGCGAAGATTCATGAAGAAAAGAACTTAAAAAAAAAATTCTTAGCGCATATAGTTTATTAAGGGGAAATTTACATGTCTCAATAGAAACAAAAGTCGTGTACCATTCTATGGAAGGTGGGATTCTTGTGTTGCCACCGATACATGTACTTTTCTACTTAATAAACTATTTATGTCGAGAATGTATGTTGTTTTCTTCACAAATCTTCTCATCCTGTCTTTGCTTAAAAAATACGATTGAATTGTGAGATAGTAGTAAAGTATCACGTGAGTGTGTTTTTGTAAACGAAAATATATTTGAATGTAGAAAATTGCCAAGTTTTACTACTTTTTTTTTACTTTTTCTACACAAAGTTAACCAAAATGTTTATGCTATGAAAATGCTATATTAATTAGACTCTTCAAAATATAAGATCTAAAAATTGCGCATTCTGTCGGTGTTCCTATAGAAATGACTAAGAGTCCCGGAAAGTATGCCGCCTCGGTGGCTGAATGGTTAGTGTACTGGCCTTTGGAGCTGCTGAGGTCGGGTTCGAATCCCGGTCAGGCATGGATATTTGTACTGGTCAATAAATGTTGTTATTTGTCTATGTGTTTGTGTCGTCCATTCTTTGTGTGTCTCCTGTGACTGTCCCTTCTGGCGAGTGGGATAATGGGCTACATAGTTCTTCCCTTCTAGAGGGCGCATTTGCATTCCATTCCATTCCCGGAAAGTATTTTAGGAGTGTCAACGACATCTAACTCAAAGAAAAATCGCAAACACTTCTTTACTTTACTTTAAGACAAAAATATTGTGCTTCATATAACCATAACAATGGTTCCTAATTGTATTCCTAATAATGTTTCACAGTATTTTCTGTATTCTATTGAAGTGTTTTTCCTATTTTGGAAACGACAATCGGACGAATTGTTCAACCTAATGCCTAAAGTATAGTGACTCTTTTCACCACAGAAATTGCAGGTACTGGAAACCACATTTTTGGTGATACCAACATCCAAAATTTCAAAATTGTATCCACATTTTTAATAAATAACATTGTTTATAACCAAAATGCTCCAAAATACAAATTATAACCTTCATGCCATATGAAATTTTGAAACTCATTTTTAACAAAACTCCCGGCATTTTTGTCAAACCATGCAAAATTCCAGTTCCTAAGTAGAATCTCATTCAAAACGAGATGAGCGACAGAGCCTTCTTCAAAAATGGCGTCGCTTTGTTCGTTTTTTCCATCCCGTTCTCTCACGAATTTCGGGAAAATTTTCCTGGAGTTGCACCAAAAATTTCCCGAGCCAGAAGCAGCGGGAAGACAAATAGTTGGAGATTAGAATGCGAAATGGAAACTCTGTGTGGATTTGGCTGCATTCCTCTGGATTGAAATTGCTAGATCTTAAGTGGCACTATTGGACATGGATGGGAGGGCGTTGTTTTGTTTGATGTTACATCGGTTTAAAAGGGATATTGCACTTTATTTTAAAATCCACAATGAGATATACATTGTATTGACTGTTTTTTTTTTGTATAAAATTTATTGTCTTTAAAATAAATTTAGGAAGTAAGTAATGCGTATAAATTTGAGATAGATATCCTATTTCCGATTGGAACTATTACTCCATATTACTTATTTAAAAGTTTCATGTATTTTAAATCAAAAACTTCCCAAATACACAACTATAGCAGTTTTTCCACAAGCATTTTCAAAAAGTATACTTGATATTTAAATTTATAATTGCTATATATAGTAAAATGAATGCATTTCAAGAATGTTTCATTAGGAACAAAATTCATGAAATTGACATACTATATGAACATATGAAAAAATTACCATTCAAGTTCCCTCAACAATTAATTATACACTGAAAAATAAAACAAAATATGACCAATATAACTTACGGCGTTTAAACATCGGATATGAATTATCACGCTGAAGGAAAACCCTATATAAGGTTATTATAATAGGAGTTGCATTCAATGGATAACGATAGAAAGGTAAGGGTCAATTTTTTTCTTATGGATAACACTTTCTTGGCCTTTGGTCAGTAATTGCAGTGCAGAAAGATAAGAATAAAAGCAGGTCTTATCTATATTTAATGGCAAGGGGTGCTCCAATCACTTCTCTGTATACGTCTCTTATTACAAAGCATATATATATATTGAGGTAATTGTAAGTGCCAATATTAAACTCGTATAGAAAACTATATATGTTTCGTCTTGGTATGTTTTGTCTTAAAATTGGTATATATTTAATAAGAGTTAATCAAGTTATAACTAAAAGCCAATTTAATGAATCTAAAGTATACTATTTTACCGAATTAAGCACAATTAAAAATTTGCAATTTCGCATTTACATATTGTCAAGTATTTGATATTATATATTTATAAGATTGGGCAGATGACCATGGAATCAAGCCTTCAAATTCAACACAGCAAAAAGTTTCAAATTCAACTTCGGAGAACATTTTATATTATCCGTTCTAATATACTTTTCTTAAATCATAAACAAGAGCATTATATGAGTGAGTAAATGGCTTGAAATATTCTTAAAAGTTATGTTTAAAAAATATTTTAATAAGACATTTATACATCTGACAAAACTTAAATATCTCTGAAAATCCCCATAATGGGAAATAGATCCCAAAACCTTCTTCTTAGACAAGTCTAGATTCCTCTAGACTACAATAAAAATTTTCTTTTGAAGAATTTAATTGCTCTTAAAATACTTTACTAAAGATCTTCACCACTTCCACATTCTTTTGTAAAGTATTAATAATATTTTAAAACGAAAAATGTATTTATGTCTTTTAACTATGAAGTCTCTGAAGAGACCACTTAAGCACACTTTTAGTATTTCTAGGAAATTTTAAAGCTTTACACAAAGAACTCTTACGGTGTGAGATTTATAAAAGCACTTAATTGTTGAGAAACATGCCTTACTGAAAGAAGTGAGTTACGCTGACGAAATTTATTGGAGCATTTACTCAGGATTATTCTTAAATTTTATGTTTTAAATACATATTACTAAGTTGGTTTCAAAGGTTCTTAAACTTTTTTCCCTTGAAATTATGAAATAGAAACAGTTATCTCACTGTTTAATAACTTTGTAGAATCTTTTATAACTCTGACGTTTGCAATCGAGATGATAAAAAAAATAAAACTGCAATATGTTTTCTATTTAAAATAATGTCATGTAAAATTTTATCATTTTCCTTTGCGTTAATTAAAAAAATAAAATTGTAAAAAGTTAAACTATTTAATCCCTTAAATCTTTTATTTTAGTCGATTTTTCGGTATTAAAAGGAGAAGAGTAACTTTCTCAGTGTCAAAGATTAATTTTAATTGAATTAAGGTCAATTTCTCGGTTTGAAGCAAAAAGCATGCTATTTTTTAAATATTATATAGTTTTTCAAAAGAATGTCGAAAGACAAAAATATCAAAAAGAATTTTTCTATGAACCTAAAAGGATTATGTTGACAGCGTAGGTAATTTATATTCAGCTACTTAAATCCAATTAATACGGGGACCGTTTTCTTTTTCCTAAACATTTAAGATCAAATTTTATAAGTAAACATTTAATTTTTGGATCCCTAGAAAATCATTGGAAACTAAGACTAACTACTTATGGAGTTCTCTAACATAATTTTCCAAACAATATTTTATCAAACAATATAATAGGTACTTTTGTCTAACAAGCTTTAGCAGTCAGATTTCAAATCACGTTTTACTTATTTTTTATATCAACAACTCTCACATTTTATAACTATTTAACCAAAAACCACGTTCTCACACAAATGTTTCACTTCGTAAAACCACAAGTACAAATTCAACCCAAATTTTATAAATATTTAATCAAAACCATTTTCTCACACAAATGTTTCACTTCGTAAAACCACAAGTACAAATTCAACCCAACTACTACCTTTAATACTACCCCCACCATAAAAAAAAGCATTGCATATCATGATGAATAAATAAAAAGTGCAAATAATGACTACAAGGAAGCCCCGTGGAGGTATACCTTCCTACCATTTATCCTTAAGCGAGATGACGTGTCCGTCTAAGAAATTACCCTAGCAATTCCCATAAGATGCCACTGTACCTAAGACACCAGCATCTTTTCCTAATTGCCACACAGAAACATAACTTGTGGCTTAAACTAAAAAAGCCCAGTATTTAGACTCGGTTAATTTGCACTTCTTTAACATGGCACGGGCTGTAGATTATGAAAGCGGAGCTGAGTTTGGAGGAAATAGGTGCAAGTTTCTTAAAGAGGATTTTTTTTTATTGGAAGGTTTTTAGTAGTTGTAGTTTCGATGTGCGAGGAAAATTAATAGTTTTAGTTGTTCCTTACAATGGATATATTTTGTCATTATTGAATTTAATTTAACAAGAGTTTGTTGTTAATAATTTGAAAATTAAGACTTTAATAATTTTAAAAAAATCCTATTCATTTATTGGCTATTAAAACTTTTGTAAGTGTACTAATTAGAAACCTATTTATTATGACTTATTAATAAGATCGTCTCCCCTGAAAATAGTTTTAATATTAAAACCATTTATTTGTCTATTATCAATCATATAATTATATTTTTCAAGTAAGCCCTCCATTGAAAGTGAAAAAAAAAACAATTTTGGAACACTATATAAGATTATTACAAATACATTAATAAATAAGTTTACCGAGAGAAGCAAAAAAATAAATAAATTTCACGATGCATTGAACCAGGCCTCAAAACAAAGTGTAATAAACAACATTTACAATATACAACATTAAAATTGTCTTAAAAATGTTTATGTCTGTTTAGTATTGACCCAAAATGCCACTTTCCTTCCCAAGCTCACTTCAGCCAGTAAAGTAAGAAAAATCGGGCTTTTAAAAGCATGTTTGTATTCTTCTGTCACTTTGAAAGGAGAAGAAAGGAGAACTAAAACAACATGCAAATGCTCTTAGATTTACTTTTACCGTGGAAAAAGGTTAATTGTTTGGCCGTTTTAGACAGCGTTTGCATTTTTTGCATTCTTTGTCACCATTTAAGATCTCATAAGACTAAGTTCTTCTACAGCTATTCTTCTTTAAAGTGAAAATAATGTGTGAGGACTTTATTTTTTAGAAGTTGTTGTTTTGTAATTAGTGGTTTTGAATTTGTACACTCGACTTGAGTGAAAAACGGATGTATTATGTTAAAATGCTGGTAACATGCCATTTGTCTACTATACTGCAAAAAAATCATCGGGTTTTATACTAACAGGTTTGATAACAAAGACACCATTTTTTGTAATTTGGGAATTAACGGATTTCCATAAGTCTTTAGTCTTTGTGTCATGTATGCTTGAAGGACTGAAATATTGAAAAGAAACAAATAATATCACTTCATATAAAGGTCTAAGAAGTATTTTGAAAAAAATCGTAGTATAAATGGATTTAAAATCAAATATAACTTTCTATAGAATAGCATTATTTTATAAATTCTGTAGATGATATTTTCATTCATTTAGAGATCTTATATATGTAAAATATTTGGGTTAATTATGACAGTTTTTCAATCGACATCGTGAAAAAAATTTGTAGAAAAAATATTTAAAAATAAATGCGTCGTGATATTAATAACACACTTTAAGAACAGCTTTTGATCATTAAATACACTTATACATTTATTTCCAAAATTACCTTGAAGGAAGCTTTTTTTAAATATCTGTTTTACATTTTTCATAAACTAAGAGACAGACATTTTGCTTTAGAAGTGTTGTAACACGCACCCGCAACAAACAGAAACGTCACAAAAGACGTTACAAAACTAAGCCTGCAACAAATATTAAACCGTTAACTACATTGACATGCGTATTTCGAAAAATGAATTTAGAAATCGAACTCAAACCTTATGTAAAAATCTGTTAGTTCGGAATTCCACGGCAAATACTTTTAAGATTCTTTGTTGGATTTAAAATGATACTAAATATAACATATCTCAATTCCTATATGATAAACGAAAAATCCGCAATACAGTTCAATTCCGAAAAAAGATACACCAATTTCTCCAATCTTTACATTTAAAATTTTCGTTTTCCATGAAAAAATAACCTTTCAATGTAAAGCGAATTCTACTTTTATAAAGATTTTGTCCGCCTTTTTACAAAGACCTTACGGGTGAAAAAGCGAAAAAAGAAACTAAATAATAACAATAATAACACAGAATCACATTTTTCCTCTATCAAATATGCATCTCCAAAAAGATATTCCACCGATGCCAACTCTGAGATTCGTTCTTTTTATTTTTTTTGCATTCTTATTTCTGTCATCATCAGGACGTTTATTTCTTCCGTGTCGCAGCACAAGTACAAATGCCGAAGAATTGATCACAGCACTCAAACCTCTCAACTCAACAACGGAGAACATTTTCTTGAGTGAATATCTTTTTCTACACGTTCGGCGATGTTTTATACGCTTTTTTAGATATTATGTAAAGGATTTTTATTCCTTTTTCGCTACGAGTGAGTGCATTTTGGGTCCTGGCGTGTTTTTAAAGCCCCGTGTAAGACTACTCGTGTTTGATTTAAATGTACTTTGCACATGTGTTGCCGCTTGAAGGTTGTAAATGTAACTGAGAAGGTACAAAAAAAAGTTTGATGTATTCATGCAGTGTTTGTAAAATGGAGTAGAAAAATCGCATTTTGAAGGAAAACATTCTTTTAAAAGTTGTTGAATATTTGACTTTTATAAGCTAGGAATAGTTTTAAATTTTTTTTGAAATAAATTAAAATACCTTTTTGAAAGTTTTGATTGTTCAGTTTATATTTAAAAGTAAAATTTTAATGAAAATACATCTTAAAGTATATGGCATTTGCAATTTATTCATAATTTTGTGGCAAATTTTAATAAAATTTATTATTTTTTTACAACTTGATTGCGTGTCTGATTAAAATAAAGTTAACTTAAAAAAAATTTGAACACACGCAAAATGATTGCAAACGTGTAATAATTCTCACATTAGAAGTAATTACTTTCATAATCAGTTCACTACTCAACTGTTCACATCAACTTTTGATTCTCTACACAAAATGATTGCAAACATGTAGTTATTCTCACATTTGATGTAATTACTTTCATAATCAGTTCACTACTCAACTTTTAATTCTCTGCATCATATAAGTTCGATTTCTACACATTTGTATTTACTTTTTGAGAATCACCTTAAGCCATAAAATATTGTTTTAATGTTTCTAACCCTGAGACCAAATTTTTTAAACATTTAAAACAGATTTGCTTCAGTTTTGATTAATTCAATTTAATGATTGTTGAAGGGTATCTTTAAATATTTTTGAAAAAAAAGGATGCTTTCTTCACAAAAAATGTAATTTCCCAAAAGTTTATAAATTAAATCAAGCTTGATTTCCTTTCAAAAAAGATCCCAAACAAAAGAAAGCTCTGCTTTAATATAAAACGATATAGTACGCTTTTAATATTTCCTTCACGAGTATAAACATGATGGTCTTGGTGAATTCGAAAATTAACTTCGTATTCCACAAAGGTATGAAAAGAACTACCCTTTTTCATTTTTTCATCACTTTTTAAGGAATTTATCCTTATTTATCCTCTTGCAAGACACACAAAAGATCTGCCAGTTTGGTTGGTTTGACAAAAGGATGCAAAAGGCTTCGTAGGATATATAGTGTTTAAGCTTAAAACAGGAATAATTCTACACTTAAAATACTTAGCTAATTTATTTCAGAAACGTTTACATTTTGTAGGGTAACAGTAAAAATGTGTCTGGGAAAATTGTTCATGTAAATTTTGAGTAGAGTGTAAATTTTCAATTTTAAAACTCTCCACATTAAAAGAAATTCAAACACTAAAAGTATCAACTAAATAGTGTATTTGATTGTGTATAACCGTTTATACACAAAATTTATACGCATTAAAAAATCGCTAAATTGGAATTTGGCTTTTAAAAGTTTAAATTACAACTGGATGTGTAGATTGCTGTATTTTCTAAAGTGTATGAATTTTGTGGAAAAGAAGCTTAATTTTACAAACTTACTTTTTTGCGATACGAACGTCAGTACGTATTTAAGTAATGGAAAAGTAGGCTATTTTAGTTTTTTAGAATTCCTTATTATATTTTACATTAGATAGGATACACGCTTAGCTTTTTTTAAAAAGCTGTATTACAAATATAGTAATCAAAATTTATGTTGTATGGGGTGCTGTTGTGCCACGGAAGTATGACATAATGTGTATTTTTTCTCCAATCTTACAAGCACAACACAAACAAATCATATCCTAAAATATTTTTTACACTTTTCTCTTTATATATGCAAACTATTTTACAGAGGGGTATTTTTTTACTGATGTAAGTTTAATGTAAGTTTTTCTGTGTTTGGAGTACAATGTACAACATAGATTTCAACCCATTGCATGAGATAATATAAATTTTTCGTTTGAAACTTTTCAATCCTAACTTTTTTTTATTAAAAAATCTACAGTTTGTGAAATACACCTATTATGTACGTATCCAGAATGAAATAATAAAAGCAGTAAAAATGAGCCTAATTTTAAGCAAAAATTTAGGGATATTTTAAAATTATAACTTTTGAATAAATTATAAAAATAAATTTTCAAACCGTAACATATTTAAAACTGAATTTTCAAACTTTTAAAAATGTGAGCTTGAAGAATTAAGGACCAAATTGTTTCATCGTGAATTTTATTTTTACCATGTTTTTCATGTTTTCATTAACTACAATAAACATTAATTAATTCTTCAAAAGACATTATCCTTCCCTCATATGATACAAAATACATCTTTATAGACATAAAAATACATGAAAAATTTAATAAAATGTATTTGAAATAAGTGCAAGTTTAACTTAGAGAGAAAAAATCGCTATTTTTAGGATTCCAAATGGAATAATTGGGCGTGAAAGGGTTAAATAAAAAATGCTTCCTTTGACAAGTCTACTGTTGTCTAATACAACATTGTCAAAATCCAAAGTAAGATTTTTTTTATTTTTCTCGTTCCAAAAAGTTCTGTTTTCTTTTTAGCCCGTGACGATACTCGAAGTCTTTCTTTAGTGCTGATAGGTTTTTAGCGATTGGGAGCACGTCGAGGGTTCCGAAAATGGGAAAACATTTTGTTCTGTCCGACGTTTTGCTATGGATGATGTTTTATGTTTCCCTTATATTCTTTGGCTCCTCCGGAAAATTACCGGAAGTCATAAAGACTTTGCTGACTTCGGGAATAAGTTTTATTTTGAGAGAGAAAAAAATGTTTTTTAGAAAGTGATCATGTCTGGAAAGGGAAATTGAAAAGTATTTTGTTGATTAGTTTGTTTGAAAAGTTTTTTGATCAATAATGATTCGAAATAAAAGCATTTTGAAAAAACGTGAAAGGATTAATTAAAAATCTATTTTTTTGCCTTACCCAATAGGTAGTTTTTTTTTTAAAATTGGTTTGTTTCTCATGACGAAACTTCCTCCAGCTTTCATTCTTGAACAGCTTGCCATCGGTGCACCGGTTGGTCCTCTGTTATCACGTGACATGTAACTACTAAACAAAGCTCGATAAGCAATATATTTTCATTAACATTTCTGCTGCCACTCAATACTTGAAACATACCCATTGCTTTTTATCTTTGGTTGTATAAAATTCCGCAATAAGTGTCAACTCGATTAAACTAATCAATTTTTATATCAGCCTACCACTAATAAAATTATCCGAAATCCTCAATAACGAATCCAACAACAACCTCACAATTACATTCTCCCCAATACAATTGAAGATCTTATTAGAAAAACCTGCTAAGTGACATTTTTGAAGAATTTTTGATTTTTGTGCTTAAGAACAGATTGCTTACTTCTTTAACAATAGCAAGTTTCAATTGTTTTATAAAACTTTAGCTAAGTATATTTTTTACCGTTGGAAAGCACCATTTTCAATAGATATAATTGCAAAATAAAAACTTTGAAGATCATTTTCTCGGGGTCGCCTTTGTCACTTAGCACGTTCTTAAACTAAGTTCTTCAATGCTCTCCGTACATCATCAACGAAAATCATCCCAAGGCTTACTCCAAACAATCCTCCAGATCCTGCCGATTTCTCTGCCGAAATTGGCCGAAACATCGGCCAGATTAAGATGTCACGTTAACATAAAGCCCTCCCCCATGAGGGAAAACCCCTCAATGAAAGTTGGACACTCCTTTAAGATCCCCCTCAAGAAAAAAAGTGTGTGTGGGGGGGGGGGGGAGCTTATATGACCATTTTCCTCAAAGTCTGATAGAGAATGGGAGAATAGCATCAATACATTTATTGGGAATAACAGAGAAGGATGTTATTAAGGCTACTGTTGTGATTCGAATACATTTGCTAGAGATTGGCCGATGGATTATGTGTATCGGTGTTGGTTGTTTGGGAAACTGATTACTTGTTGTATAGGTATTTACGAATTGAACGTATATTATATTTTCTTATGCATTTATGTAACAGTACGAGTATACAGTTGTAATGATAATACTTGTGAATAATAATAACTTTTTTTAACTTCATGACGTACTATATGTTTTGTTCTTATGCAGGTAATATAATTTTGGGCATAAATATTTTGTATATTTTAATTTTTTCACAAACTGGGTATTTGAAATGAAAGTATTAAACCGGCAAAATAAACTTTGATACAAACATAATATAAAAGGTAATCACTAACAAGAATACATAATGCAAAACCAAACAAATTAAATTTTATTGATAAATTTAATTTTTAATACCAGCCGAGAATAATACATTAAGTTGATCTCTTACTTCAAATTATACATCGATTTAGGAATTCGATAACTTCGCTTCATCTACTTTAATCGTAACGGAAGTTTTTACTCATTAATAGGAATACCATGAAATTACCTTGCAATATTATTTCTGTATCAATAGCAGTAAAAGGCATGTTTAGTAGTCAATATTTTAAGCAAAATTTTCGTGATTGATACATATTTTTATTGTGTAATATCATTGACATTTTTTTCTTTCATTTGATGATCAAGTTCTGATAACCAAGTTTACAAATTTAGAACTCGTCAATTTCAAATGACAAAAGGGACATTTTTTTGTTTGAAAAAAATGCCAAACTTAATATTAAAAAAAAAACTTGTTTACATATGAGAGTGATTCACTCGAGAAACTTTTCTGTAAGACTCTTCAAATTAAAAAAAAAATACTTTAAGAGGCACTTACAAAAACCATGAATTTGTAAATCTATTACGTTTTCACCAAAACACAATAGGGTAATTCCATGCAAAATTATCTTGTCTGTAGTGTAGGTCACGTTTGTAAAAAAGTTATTATCACTAATTATTTTACATTAAAAGAAAAAAAAATGTAGAATAGTTGACCTATACTTATTATAACTAAATAATGTAATGTACTTTTATTTAATTTGATTAATTTTTTGAATTTAAAAAGCTTCTAATCTCCTCTTAAATCGTGACTTACACTGCAGTTACATGGAATCAGCAAATACGATGCAAAATATATTCTATATTTGTAGATTAAAATATTCAATGCAATAATACCATTCTCCAAACTAAACAAAATGTTTTATCAGCAAATTCATTCGTTCAAAATAACTATGCAGAAGCTATCAAATTCATGTCCAACTCAAACAATCCACCGATTAAAGAATTAGCAAACTTCTAGTAATTTGCTTCATCTGCTTAAGGAAGTTAATACCCTTGCTCCAAAATACCATAATCCTTTTAAAAGACTACTTTCTTTACCAAGTGAAGCAAATAAACACGCTAATCGCATCATCCAGACATCAGTGTCATCATTGAGGCATTTATTACTCCGAAATAATAATTTCGCCGTTCAACTACATTAACGTCTTCAACGAAAACCAACGTATAACAACATATTGGAAAGTACGCGGAAGAGTGGTGGATATACAAAAATGGAATTTTTCACGAGAATCGTCTGAAGAATTGCGCCTTCAAGTATTCCATCCTTCCCTCTGTTCCGCTAATTGGGCTATTTCACGTGACGTAACTATCTAGTTTTTATTCTTGCTCTTGATTTGATTGGTTACTTTGGTTTCACTTGCAATGCTCGGTTTGTTACCTGCTATTTGTAAAACTTAAATCGTTTATATTCTTGCTATTTACAAAAATTTATAGGTATCAATTCAATTTTAAGTATTCAAAGCATTAAATTAACGACAAATTTTTGTTAAATTTCGTTTTTGATTATATTCCGTCTTATGCGGAGAAATTGCTGGCCCACTGGTGCAATGGTTAACGCGTTAGCCCTTGGAGCTGGTGGGCTCGGGTTCGAGTCCCGGTCATGGAATGGATGTTTGTGTTCGTCAATCAATGTTTTTATTTGTCTAAGTGTTTGTGTCGTCTCTTTCTTTGTGTGTCTCTTGTGATTGTGTCATTTCTGGGGTTGAATACAATAGACCTAAGTTCGCAGTGTTCGGCGAACTTCCCCCCACCAAGAAAGTCATAAGTCATATGCGGAGAAATTAAGCAAAATTGTGAGAGAGCAATTTAGCGTGGTTCACGGACAGATAAAAGCTTTAGTTCAAGAAGTGAGTTCAAGTGACAGAGAAAAGAGTTTATACACAGCATTCGTTTGAACAAATTTAGAAAATATTGCAATGCCCAAAACAAATGTCATTCCAGAAGTACCAAGAATGAAAACAATTGTGCTGGAATTGTTGCCACTTTAGACTTGAAACTTGCCTATTTTATACCATTAGTTGTATCAACTGTTTTATTAACTAATAGATCTCTACGATTGTCATATTTCAGCAAATATATCTTAAGAATTCAAATTTATCAGTTGCGTCACTTCACCACGAACACCGACGCCGTTCTATTTTTGACGATTCCATAAATCTCGTCCAAATTCGAACGTTTTCAAAACATAATTAAAACTTCCTCGCTACACAAAACTCACGTGGCTTTAGGGGGCTTTAGTGGAAGAGGATCGTATAATTTTTAATCAATCAAATTTGGGAATAATTTTGGATCGCTGATTGCAGGCACTATAATCTGTATTCTCTGTGTTGCCAATTACCGTGGAAGAGTAAAGATGATTTTGCCGGATTAACTTTTGATGGTGCTTGAGTAGGAAATTACGATCCTGAAAATTCACTGATACGTTTTAATTTATGGATTGCGGAGGGAAGTTAAAGGGTGTATTTTGATTAAAGGTCCGTTCGGGTCGTTTTATAATGAATTAAGATGGGAAGATTTATGGTGAAGTTTAATATCTTTTTGTTGATTTTTAATATTGATGTTCAAGAGAGGCACAGAATATTTAAGTGTATGAATTGGATAAGTAAAATAGTCATATGACTTTTGCAAAATAAAAAAGTTACGTTTGCTTGGAAACGTAAAAATGTGTGTTACGTATACATTTATAAAACAAGTTAATTATATTTAAGTAAAAATACGTGTTTAAAAATCGTATTTAATAATTCTATTGGATTAAACATTATGACTAATGGTTGTTTTTAAATGTATAAAAAATATCAAATAATTTTGTGCAAAAAGTAATATTATAAAATATTTTACCTTCACTTAAATTATTAGTCAACATTATAATTACTTAGCTAAACATTTATTAAAATTAATCTTGTTACAAAAAGCAAAACAAACTTAATGATTGGGTGAAATAGTTTCAAAAAAGACCAAAGGGAGATGTCATGAAAGCATCTTAAGCAACTTTTTTTGACACAAAACTATTAGAAATTATTTAATTAAACTAACACAATTACGTTGTAATAAAATATACCTTTACTCGTAGGCCTATTATGAGAACAATATCCTCGAATTGAATATTTGTTAAAAATAGTTATAGCCAAAAATTAATAAAATTATTGATTTTTGAAGTATTTCTTTAGTAAACAAACAAAAGCCAGATCAAGGAAAAACCAAGTATGCTCCTTTCTCTTTTGAAACAAGTCATTTTCTTCGCAAGTTTGAGCTGTACTTGTAAAAGAATGTAAGGAATTAGTTATTTCAAATTCCTTTGTCAGGAAACGCCTCGGCTGAGTAAACTACTTTGAAAATTCTTTCAGTTTCTGCGTTGGCTTCTATCTTAACCGCACAAGGACTATAAAAAACATTGAATAACTAAATGCTTGGGGCCCGGATGGTCTAGTGGTTAAACTAGCTATTTACGCTAACAGCCTGCACATCGTATCGGGTGCGGGTTCTATTCCCGGCTTCAACCTGGGTGCAATATTTCTCTATCTGTATCAGTAAAAAATCTGTATAAGTCTGTCTTACTTGACGAAGGTTTATAAGCTGGTCTCTGATCAAGTACAGAAACAGGAATATATATGTACCAACCAAATAACCGCTTCATTGTACATCAGTCTCCCCACCATTTTTTTACAAATTAAATTTTGCAAGTAATTTTTTACGTTTCACACGGAATTTCATCAATCACAATCCATTTACATCAATACAAAATACAACACAAACAAAAACAGGACACAACCCCTCGTTCCAATTAAGACATCTTAACAGCACTCCCTGTTGCCAATTACCCCGACACGGACAGTGGACGTAACACAGCCAAAATCCCCTTAACAGGAGACGTTATAAAAGCTCCGCTGCAAAACAAGCGATCCGTATAACAAGTGATTAGATTTAAACGGGAAATATTTCCGAAAAATGTAGAGAGAGGGGCCTTAATCCAAAATCCATTTTGCCCTGCAAATCAGCATACCTAATTCCGGACAAAACCGAAAGTACACTAGAAAGGGATTTGGGTTAATCACCGCTTTTCTGGTTGCTATGGTGATTAAGAGAGAGATGAGTTTTCCGATAGTCTTCTCTTAAAGTTGGAATCCTCGTTTGGGGTGGGTGTGTCTAACATAGGGAGGTTTTTTATTGTTTTTATATTAAGACTCGTTTTTTCATCAATCAATGTATAGATCCAATAATGTCAATTAAATAGTATTTGTAATTTTTTTTTATATAAAAACTGTGTTAATACAAAGTAAAGTACTTCGTTTAGTGATTTCTGTTTGAACAAATAGATGTTTTTCAGGTTAAGTGTCAACGATATACAAATCCCATTAAAAGAAAAATTGCCTTAGTGAAGGTTTAGTGTGAAGATGATTGAATCTAACCCAACCTAGCAAAAAAAATACTCACTTATTATTAGACAATGTACGAATAATTAATTTTAGGCTTATATATTTACCATTAATTAATATGAAGATGATGAAAAGTTGTTTTATTGCAGAAGGTATTCGTTTACAAACCATTCAATGATCTTTAATATCATACATAAGAGAGATTACTTGCTTATTACTTTTACATAAAATGATTACAATTTGAATATACATTTACTTTCTTTAGTATGTTGTCAAAGCTTTTGTTTCGTTATCTTTGAATCAAAATGGGATAGAAATAAACATATCTAATGAGAAAAGCATCGATTATTCCGAAATAATAAACAAACAATTTAGCACACTATAGGCAAGGCAGTTGCTAAAAATAAAACTTTTAAATACAAATTCTTACAAATAACTAATAATTTTTTTAAAAACTAGCATCCAATATTTCTCGTAAAGGTTACTATTAAAATGCTAAAATAGAACAAGAGTTAGACAGAAGGGCATGACAATACCACAAAAGAAAACTCTGTTGCTAGAAAACGCCATTCAAGAAATCATCAAGAGCATGAAGTCTTTGAACGAAGAATCCTCAATTGTTAACAGGTTTAAAGTTTTAATTGAAACTAAAGACAACTCTCAAATTGTTACGGTGGGCCTCGCTTTCCTTTGATGTCATAGTATGCTACAGAGATGAAAGTAAAAATAGACACAAAGAGAATTTCAGTTTCCATTTAAAGCAGTTCTATTTAAGCTGCAGCTTTAATACACTGATCAAAAGAATTAGGGGAATGCATGGTTTTAAAACCTTTAACCCCCAATGATTCCATTTGGAATCATCAGCTCGCGATTTTTTTTCTCACTAAGTTGAGCTCGCACTTATTTATCATTAGATGGAAAATCATGTGTTTTGAAGAATCAAATAATATTTGTTTTAATTAAATGAATGGAAAACATGGCAAAATAAATAATTCCAAGAAGTTCAATGATATAAATTGACCTTAAATTATTCACGCTTTCTCCTTTCTTAGATGTTTAAATTTTTTAAATTTTTTTTAAGAAATATAGTTTAAAAAAATATTGTTGAAATTTATGCAAAAGTTAACAGTCATGTTGTACCGACTGCTTTAGAATTTGCAATTAACTATAGATCTTAAAATAATGCATTTAGTGCTTATTTTCGTACATTTTATCTTGTTATTAAAATGACTTTAAATATTTAAAATAGTTTAATATATTGTTGATATTTTCAAATTTTTCCTAAAATTAATGTACTCTATTAAACAAAAAATATATAATTCTTTCTAAAAATCACTTCAATTTATTTTGTGTTTTACGAAGAGGCAAGGATATTGTTCCTTTTATCTATTTTTGAACACTGCAATTGAATAATTTAATTGTTATTAATGAGTAAATAATACCATTAAACATTTATTGTATCTTTGATTAAAAATATAGTTAAGGATTAAAAAATTGTATAATTTTTTGTACATCTGCTGACCTATTGAGTCAACAAAAGGAAACATGAAATATTTCGTCGAATCAACTAATTTCCACGCACTAAACTAAAGTATAAATTAAAAACAATCTTTATTATACAAACATTATAAAGAGTATTATTTTTGTTAAATTGGTAAATAGATCATGGAGTTTAATTATTTTAAGTAACATTATTATCAATGCAATATATTCTGTACAACCTTCGCAGTTCAGTTAATTTCCGCAGAACAACTGCATAACTGAAACTCTGAAAACGGTATATAAATATTGATTAAGGGAATGTAATAATGTCGGTGTAGAACACAATTGTCTTATCAATATGTAGTTTATAGCTGGAGGGAAAATTATACTAGACAAACTATAATCAATAACTTAACATAATATTTTGTGGGAAATACTTATAATGTATCCATAAAATTTACATTGCTGCATTGTTTCTAAGAAAATAACGAGAAATATTGATTTCTGTTATTTGTTGCATAAATTATACGATAAGTCCGTAGGAATAGTAATTTGTATATTTAACAAGGAATTAATTAATTTATTCATTCATAATTTGTTCTTGTATACAAAACATAGGAAATTAATAATTTTTGTTTAATTAATATTCTTAAAAAATGGAATTCTGATTAATGGAAAATTTATATTAACTCATAAACGACAATTGGAGAGAAAATTTCGAGCTTTCTACTTGGTTTATCAAAATTAACAAAACTTTCGACAATTGAAGGACCATAGCCCTGGAAAAATTTTGTAAAACATATTAATGTGCACTTGAAACTATTTAAAAAGGTTCAAGTTAAAAATTTAAAGTCGGAAATGAAGTTGCTAATGGTATCCGCAAAACAGTCTATAACGAATTAATTATAAAACGGGTTTTCTTGCTACATAAATACGAAAACGATAAATGAAAGTAATTCAAAACAGTTCTTAACCTAGTATTAAACTTAATAGTATTAAAAAGTAGCTATTGAATTTTACCTCCCACCAAAAACAATTTAAAATAATTTTTAACTAAACCCTTTTTGACACACAAAATCAAATTAACAATTAATTCATTACCTTCAACTTTATTAACACAATTAACACTTTAATTTTTCTTTAAATACGTCAAATTGACGTTTTTTAAAATTCATTTTTTGGGCAACTTTTATTATCCTACATAAATTTTTCTAAAAAATTGTTTTAATTTGTGTTACATTCTGTTAACTTAGACAAAATGAAGCGTAAAGCTTATTTTTGCGTGGCACATTTTCTTGCCAACCGTCTTTAATGAGTTAAGGATAACCGAACTAAAAGTTTTATATGCAAACAACACAACAATTCTAAACTGCAATAAAAACTTAAACATTATAAAAAAGAATGAATAAAACAAATAAAAGTATATTATTCTACGCATTTATAAAGACACCAAAAAAAAAAAACCTCAAAGAGAACAACGCAGATCATTAGTATAGAGTATTTTCTTCCTTTTTTTCCGACTGTAGAAGTATTGGTTTTGCACAGGGTTAAGAAAAATACCACCATACGTCCTTCCACATGATTCGCTAGATAAAAAGGGATTAAGCCCACTGAAGTATTTACTTGTACTCTCCCAACTTCTATAAAATACTAATAGAAGAGGCTTAGAGGGATATTTTCGTATGGACTTGAACCTGTTTTGCATTTAGCAGAACATATGATCCTACAAACATAATGACGATATCACGTGCTAAACCCGAGAACTAAGGAGATTTTAAACATTAAGTAAGACCCCCCTTTTTTCATTTTCCTTTAGTGTTTTAATCTTTTAAATATTTATTTTCTTATTTAAAGCTAAGCCGCTTGTGGAAGACGAATAACAAAGAATGAGAAACATAGGGGTTGGGTGAATTACTGAGGAGACGGAATTTTTAAGAAATGAAAAAAAAAAATGTGGTTTACCACCATACATAGATGTGGATTGCGTTTTAGTAGGGTTTAAGTAATGGGAGTAGCATGTGTTACAAAGTCTAATTTGAGTTTTTTTGTAGTAGAAAAAGTAATAAATTGCCCTGTAATATAAAAAGTAAAAAATGTAATTTAAAGAAAGTGTTTTCAAAACGAATATACAAATTTATTTTTGCAGATAAAAAAAATTGTGTCATTTACAAATGGACCTTTTAAAGACTTATTAAAAATTTCGATTAAATAAGTATATTAACTGCAATTAAATTACAATAATTTTGGACCGTACTTAAATAATTTCCCCCCAAATTAAATATGCTTACTAACAATTAATTAATAATTGCAGGTTCAACTGAAACGTGGAAAATTAAACAACAATAAAGCTCTTTTATTTAATGAAAAAATATTGGAACGTAAAATTAAAAACTTAACTATAATTGCATTGAAATAAATATTAAAAAACTGCAAAATAAACTAGTATTCTATATTGTATATGCGAATATATATAACGTAGATTACAATTTTTATTTACATATATTGGAATTAATAGTTTTTTCTTATGAAGCCTTTTTGAAGAGCATCAATAGAATATTTTCCAAATAAAATATAAAATATTTCTTTACTAAGCAAAAACAAAAAATACCGTAAAATATAATATTATAAAGTATACAATAAAAAATAATATAAAATGTTAATAACAGCTTTACAATTTTAGACATTTCAGCTTTTTTACTTTTAGTTTTTCCTAAGAAATACCACCGTGATATTATCTTCATAACGCAATTTTTATAAAACAAGCAAATTACTTAAAATATTAATACATAATCAAGCCATAACAAAATAACACCACGGCAAATTTTGAAGACATAATCTCCTTACTTTACAAGGCTTTTCTCGACACATAGTACAGGGGACTAGTAAAGGTTACGACAATTAACCCTGCGTCGGTCGGTTTTAATGGAGTGGACTTATTTTTAGATTCCCAACGAGAGTCGACAGGTGCAGATAATGAAGTATTAATATTCTACTGCTGTGTACTGGAATGACTGACATGAGACTAAGCTACAGAATTTTCTAGAGTTTATTACTAAGCTACATGGTAATTTTGTAGTTTCGAAGTTTATTTTGTTAAATGTTTTTTCTTAACGATAATTTCTTTCTTTTTAATTATATTATTTGGACACTGAAGTTGGAATTATATGATTTGTACTTTTTTACTTCATATCTGCAATTTTAAAGCATATTCAATGAAATTAGTTCAAAGAAAGCAAATAAATAAAAATTAAAGGTGATATTCAGTTGGATTGTCTTTGAGCTACTTATCGTGCTATAACTAAATAAAAAAATCTATCGATGTGCAAAATCCATGTACAAGTTTAAAAAAACTATTATCTGCTATATAAAATGTATTTTTTCTAGAGTAATAACATTGTAAATTATAGAATTATTAACATTATATAATAGAATAACAACCAATAGAAACATTGGTTAGTTTTTTCGCAATTTGTTTCTTTGAGGTAGTGTAATTTTGAATTTTCATGTTTATTTGAGCTAATGTTTTTGAGTAATGATAATTTGTTTCTTTTTTCTCCTAATAGACTTTAAACATTAAATGTTTTGCTTCGTAAATAGACTATTCAACAATATTTGCTCAAAGAAAGTAAATAAAGTTCTTTGAATACGATTCGATTTAACATTGTATTGAATTGTCTTGGAGCAATTTATCGTGCTATAAATAAAAGAAAAACTTCACAAAAAATAAAACTCAGCTTTTAAAAACACATTTATTTGTTAATAAAACGTATTTGCTCATCAGTTATTTTAACACTGCAGCTTACTAATTATTTATGACGATAAAATATTTTAAAATACTGTAAAATAATACGTTTTCCATTAACATTATTAAACACAAATATAACTAACTAATTATTTAACAGTAAATATACACAGACAAAAACTCACCCACATTTATAAACAATGAATGCCATATAAAATTCTTTGCAAATATATTTCGCTTGTAATTTACAGGGTTTTTTATTAAATAAATAATTAACGATATTCCGTGGGAGTTTACTCAAAAGTATTTACATTAATCATATCCAATTTTAGCATATAGTTTTTAAAAAAATGTGTAATCAAACAAAAAGTTATTTACCTTCCGAAACATTTGAATGAACGTAATCAATGCAAATAAAACCAGATATGCGACAAATGTGTGCTTTAGTAGAAAATGTATACATGTGTAATTTTGCGAAAGAGGACATTGGCCCTTATCTATTTCGATACAAATATGTAAATACGATTTTTAAGAATTTCATTTAAAATTGCTATCACACGAGTAAAACAATTCTGGAATCCCTTCTCGAATTTGAATGAATGAATATATAAATGGGAAAACTTCCATATTTTTTCTCTCTTCAATCTAAATCTTAGAAAAGCCTATTTGAAGGAAACTTGAATTTAAAAAAATCCGGAAACGGATTTTGAATCAGAGATTATGCATTTTTGGTTACATAGGAATTGCAATTTTTGATTCGAAGAGCGAAAATTGTGGTTTTATTTTTATTTTTTGGTGATTCAGTTTTCTCTTGTTCCTCAAATAGAATTTGTTGTTTGATATTATATATTTTGATTCGATTGATAAAATTAATTGTAGAATTTTCATTATGTTTTCGAAACAAATCTTGTTTCAGTTTAGTATCAAGTATCAGTTTAGTAATTGACGATATAAAACTTAAGTCTGTACATGAACATAAAAGTACGTGTTTATTGTTAAAATCAGCAACATCCATAGTTTACAACGTTGTACATTTTAATAAACACTAACACATAACCATTAAATACTTTAGGTTTTATTTCATAAAAATTAGAATAAATATACACAAAAAATAAGTGGTATGGTGGTCATGTATTCAGCCACCACGTTTACTCAATAACGTTACAGCGCAAAACAAAAAGAAACTTTTTTTACATAAAACTACTACCGTATTTATAACATCGTATAATTTCCGTTTGCTATTATTTGACCGTTTGTTATTATTGTTTTTTTTTTTGTTTAGAGCAATCCTTTGGTTAATGGAATAACGTTTGCCCACAGCTGAATAATAAATACTGTATAAAGTTTTTGTAAAATTTAACAAACAGAAGCCTCCAAAAAAATTCTGCATTGATAAAAAAATATCAAGGACAATGTAATTAAAAAATCAACAATAAACTAATTTTAAATATTTATGTCAACAAATGATTTCGATTTAATTTTATTTTGAATCAACCAAAGAATAACTCCCAATTGAGTGGTTTTAATTAAGTAAAATGAGTGAATGCTTTCACCATAATTAATTTAACAAACCTGAAACATTTTCTACTTTCCAACTAAACACGTGAAAAAAAAATCTCAATTTAAAATTAAGAAGAAAACCTTCCAATTGAAATAAAGCAATTTCAATTTAAAACTCCAATAAATTCTGTTACAGAAACAACTTCTGAATAGATTATAAAAAAAACCCCGAATTCAAACAGCTGCCTCTATAAAATAAATGAAAAACAGTAACCTTGTGAGTAGGGCCAGAAGAAAAACATAAAAAAATCATCCGAAAGAAAAATTAAACAGATAGGGAAAAAAACTAGAAAGAAATTAATAATACGAAGAGGTAGAAGCATGGCCGGTTATTACAGTTTAATTAAACTTTTGGTAATTTAGAATTCACTTTTCTCTCTTTGTAAATAAAGTTTAGGGATAGAAATCGGCCTTTTTATTCCGTTGTTCGCCATTTTTTTTTATTCTTTTTAATCAAAGTCGTTTCATTTCAGTTTGAGAACTGGATAATTTGTTTTTCAGATAGATCCATTCAAGTATAGATTTTTCAAATCAATTTTTTACCTGGATTTTTTTAGTCGTCCTTTTTATCTCTTTAGAAATATTGTCATTAACTCCTATGTCTGTTTATAAGTTCTTAAATTCTTTATTTGAGAATCTATTTTAATCAAATGCATATCATTTATTTGTCTTTTGTCATTTATTATGATTTAATAAAAGTGGCAGTGGCAGGTGAATTTTTATTTGAAATGGATTATTTTAATAACTGTCCAAAATAATTACTTTTAAGCAAATAATGTGCATGTCAATTTAATATTTAGTAGAATAAATATGCATATGGATTTATCTTTAAAAAAAACTCTCTTCAACTCTAGTACAGTTTAAACTATTTTCCAATTGTTCAAGAACAATAAATTTATAGATAGATAAAACCTAGAAATAAGACAATATTTTGTTAGCTTATTATATGTTTTCTTTATTTATATATTATTTTATATTTTCAGTTCTAAATTCTTAAATGGGAAATAGTTCAGTATCTCAGCAAGTAATCATTTTATTTATTATTTTAAGAGTTCTTAGTATTTGTATTTTTCCATTAAAATAAATGCTACAAATAAATTTTAAACTTAAAATTATTGACCTGGTACTTTATGGTAAATGTGTATTAGTAAATATCTTTCCCATTTTTAAAAATTTCATTTAACATTATTTTCTTAAATGCATAAATTTAATTAAAGTAAGAATTGCTTAAGGTATTTGTTATGTAAGATTATTTTTCTTACTAATATAAACATTTAGTTTTTTCTATTCCAACATGTCACTTTGTACGATATCCCAAATTTAATTTAGTATAAAGTATAACAAATGTGTGCAATATATAAAGTTATTTTTTTTTTAAAAGTAACTGATAAAAGTAATGAAATTTTCAACTTCATCTACGAAACTATAAAACAAATGAATATTTTAATATAAAAAAACTATTAATTTTCTTCCAGAACCTAACTTTCCTTAAAAAAATTAATAAAACTACGTAATATAATAAATTTATTTTGGTACAAATAACGTTATGGTTGAAAAAGTTATTTAGTTTATTCGTAATTTGATTTTGAGTCAACAGCGGATGATCTTTATAAATTAAATTTGATTTAATTCAACTAAAAAATTTATTTCGAAGGGATGGTCAAATGCATACACTCATTTTGTAGTTACAAATGCAATTTTAAAGTTTATCTTCGTATGGCAATATAACACGTGTATTAAAATGAAAACTTAGCATTTATTTTACTCGTTACTCGTCACTTTTTATTTATATTGTAAACCTACTATGTTATGATGAGAAAAAATATCGCTAAATCACATTTTTCGATTGTTGTATTCTTTTATCGGAACAGTTATTTCATTAGAAATTAAATTAGCCCACATATCCATTCTCTTTTCCAAACAATGAATTTAACGTTTTAAACATACCCACTTTAAAAAAAAACACCGAATCAGCAATACAAAAAATATACACTCAAACAACTCCAAACTAATCAATTACACCTTCAAATTCCAATCAATACCAAATCACTCAACCTACAAAAAAAAAAAAAAAAAAAAAAAAAAAAAAAAAAAAAAAAAAAAAAAAAAAAACCCTCCCACCTCTATTAAGTCAAATTCTCTCCCATACCTGCAAATTCCAAGCTAAAAACATAGAGAAAAAAAAAGCCCCAGCACAAAATAAATGTGCGGACAAAATGAGGGGAAGCTTTTGTGTAAGGTCCGGGAATACTTTGGCCGGAACAATAGGAAGGAAAAAGAAGGTCGATTGATTTTGCGGTCGTTCATTTGTTAGGTTAATGCCGGCCCCCCGATCGACATGAAAGGCCGGATCGACCTCTAATTAGATGGAGCCGAATGGGAAATGCGAGGGCCGTGTTTGTGTGCTGGGCTGGAACAATAACGTGCTGGATGGACACTGTATACATTGCTATACGTTGATAATAAATTTTAGCTGTGGATATTATATATTTAGTTTATCTTTTAATCTAGAAATTAAATATCTCTTTTTCTTAGATTAACGTACTTCGAAAATTCTTAAATTAATTGGAAGAATGATTTTAGCATATAGCCATGCATTAATTTTTATTTTTATTAATTCATCTGCCAGCAGTATTTTCAAATTAAATTACGTAAGAATATTTATTTTAATGATTTAACATCAGTTACAGTTAAAAGCTTCAAGCAAAAGAATTTTTAGCGAAGAAAATTTAGTATTTACTTTCATTTATTTATTATGTTAGTTAGACCGATCGACATGAAAGGCCGGATCGACCTCTAATTAGATGGAGCCGAATGGGAAATGCGAGGACCGTGTTTGTGTGCTGGGCTGGAACAATAACGTGCTGGATAGATGATGCGGATGGACACTGTATACATTGCTATACTTTGATAATAAATTTTGGCTGTGGATATTATGTATTTAGTTTATCTTCTAATCTAGAAAACAAAATAAATATATCATTTAAGATTAAAATGTTTCGAAAATTCTTAAATTTCTTAGAAGAATGGTTTCAGCATATAATTATGTATTATTTTTCCTTAATTCATCTGCTAGCAATGTTTTCAAATCAAACTCCGTAAGAAAATTTATTTCAATGATTTTACAGTTAAAAGCTTCAAGCAAAATAATTTGTAACGAAGAAAATTAAGTATTTACTTTCATTTATTGTTTTATGTTCGACCGATCGACCTGAAAGGCCGGATTGACCTCTAATTAGATGAAGCCGAATGGGAAATGCGAGGGCCGTGTTTGTGTGCGTATACAATGCTATACGTTGATAATACATTTTAGTTGCGGATATTATGTAATTAGTTTATTTTCAACTCTAGAAAACAAAATAAATGTATTTTTCTTAAATTTAAGTACTTCGAAAATTCTTAAATTACTTGGAAGAATTGTTTCAGCATATAACTATGTATTATTATTTTTATTTTTCTTAATTCATCAGCGAGCAGTATTTTCAAATCAAGTTCCGTAAGAAAATTTATTTTAATGATTTTACAGTTACAGTTAAAAGCTTCAAACAAAATAACTTTTAACGAAAAAAATTAATTATTTATTTTCATTTATTTATTCTGTTCGACCGATCGACATGAAAGGCCGGATCGACCTCTAATTAGATGAAGCCGAATGGGAAATACGAGTGCCGTGTTGTGTGCTGGGCTGGAACAATAACGTGCTGGATAGATGATGCGGATGGACACTGTATACATTGCTATGCTTTGCTGTACGTTGGTAACAAATGGTAGATGTGGATATTTTATTTTTAGTTTATCCCCTTAACTAGAAATCAAGATAAATATGTCTTTGTCTTAGATCAAAGTATTTCGAAAGTTAGAAAATTACTTAGAAGAATGGTATTATCATAAAACTATGCATTAATTTTTAAGTGTCTCAATTTTTCGGGGGTGAGTGTTTTTATCAAAGCACGTAAAAAATTAATTTTATTATTTTTTTAAAAATTATACTAGTTTTATTAAAGAAGAATAATTGAGCTTTTATTTCTTTTATTTATTTATCATGTTTGGCCGATTGACATGAAAGGCCGTATCGACCACGAATTAATAGAGTTTAGGGGAAATGCGAGGGCCGTGTTTGTGTGCTGAGCTGGAACAATAACATGCTGGATAGATGATGACAGTGTATACATTGATATGCGTTGCTATACGTTAATGACAAATTGTAGATGAGGATATTATATTTTTGTTTTTAGTTTATCTTCTAATCTAGAAAACAAGATAAACACATATTTGTCCCATATTAAAGTATTTAGAAAATTCTTGAATTACTTCGAAGAACAATTTCAGCATAAAAGTAAAATAATTTTATTTAAAATTCTTATGTTCTCAATTCTTCCGAGAGTGAGTTTCTTTTTATCAAAGCACGCGCAAAAACTTGTTATTTCATATTATTACAATTGAAGTCAAAATGGGTTTTTAAATATATTTTTTTACTTTCACTTATTTGTCATGTTCGAACGATTGACATTAAAGGCCGGAACGACCAATAATTAGATGTATCAGAATGGGAAATGCGAGAGTCATGTTTGTGTGTTGGGCTGGAAAAGTAACATGCTCGATAGATGATGCGGATGGACAGTGTATACATAGTATAAGTCGATAATAAATTGTGAATGTGGGTATCATATTTTTAGCTTATCTACTTATCGAAAATGAGATAAAATATCTTGACCAGGATTGAGGTGTTAAAATTCTTAGATTACTTAGACTTAAGATTCTTAGCATATAACCATTAATTACTATGATTGCATAGAAAAATTGCTTTAAATTATTTAACATGTTCGAGCGATTGACAGGAAAGGACGGATCGACTTCGAAATTAGTTATATCCAATGGGAAACACGAGGGCCGTGTATGCGTGCTGGGCTGGAACAATGACGCTTTGATATAGGATGCGCAATTGCGCATGGACAATGTGTACATATAATAGTCGATAAATAGATTGTGGATATTAAACTATAGATATGCCATTTCTTACTGCAATAGTATTGCATTCAAAATAATATGAGGCTTATAGCATGTTACACAATAGTTATGGATAAAATTATTCATTCAAAATATAATTACTAGTTTTACACTTTTCAATACAATTTTTTTAAGCTTTTCTCAGAATATAAGCAATTTTCGGGCCATGCATTATTTTTAAACAACAATTCCAGAACAATTCATCAATTATCCATATCTTCCAAAACTAAAACACCAACCAAATTTCTATCTTCATTTCATATTATCTACAAAGCAAACAACATTAAAAGATCCTACGATAAGGACATCCCCTGAAACATCCACATTTGTTAAATCCCAGAACTACATAATCGTTTCAGGGGAATTTCGAGAGGCAAGGGAGAGAGGTATCCAAAGGAATCTATCAATAATCCGTCGTTAGAAGCGCTTTCCACCATGAATCGACCACTAATTAGTAATCTTAAGGGTTGGAATTCTTAAGATCTGTCTTAAAAGTTTCAGGAAGAAGACCCTTGTGGTTGGTAAGGAATGATTGAGATTTAAAGAAGAGCTTCGGGAATTACTGTAATTTAGATTTGTTGTTGCATATGGAGTAAAGTTGTTTTAATTGAACATAAGTAGGGTTTTAAGACAATTTCGAGTACATTTGTATCAATTTTATAAAAATGTATCAATTGTAGCAATTTGTATCGATTCTGCATAAATATGTTTTAAGTTTTGAAGTTGGTTATTCATTGCTTATTCGGGTTCATAAAGTAGTACATAATGAATAATTTCACAAGTAACTATTTACATAAGATTAATTAAACATTATACTTTATACTAACAATTATTTTTCAAAAACATAATTTTTATGTAAGTTTCAAGAAGGCCCTTGTGAATGAGGTAATGTATTTTAGATTTATAGTTGCATATGGGGTAAAGTTGTTTTAATTGTAAGTAAGTGGGAGGTTTAAAGGAATTGAATTTCAAATATATTTGTATCAATTTTACAAAAGAATTACATAAATATGCCTTCAGTTTTGAAGTTGGTTATTCATCGCTTTAATCGGGTAAATAAAGTAATAGGTAATGAATGAAACATTTCACGTTATTATTACATAAGTAATGAAATATTACTGTTTATAATAGCTATTCTTTTTAAAACACATTTTTATGTAAGTTTAAGGGAAAGGCTCCTGTGTTTGGTGAGAAATGGTAGAGATTTAAAGAAGAGTTTTGGGAATTACTGTAATTTTGATTTGTGGTTGCATATATTATGAAGTTGTTTTAATTTTACGTAACAGGGGGTTTAATGGAATTTCGAGTGCATTTGCATCAATTTTACAAAAGATTTGTGTAAATATGGATTCTGTTTTAAAGTTGGTTAAAATTCGCTTAAGTAGGGTTAAAAAATGTAGTACGTAACGAATGAATTCTTTCATATGTTATGATTGTATAGTATAAATGAAATATTATGGTATCGAAAAACAATGACTATTATTTTACAATATAATTCTTATGTATATTTAATAAATAAAAACCGGTGTTTCATTGTTAATTTTTGTTCCACAATAGAAAATTCTTTAACACAATTTAAAAAATTTCTTAAATACAAAATTTGGTTATAGCTATAAAAACAGAGTCGCTTTGTGTAGATAAAAGAGTATAGTACAAGTACATTTTTTAAGAATTAACTATAAAATATCATATTCATCAACTATAGATTTCTATGAAAGTTTGTCGTACTTTTTAAAAATTGAAAAGTGCTTAATTTCCAAAAACGATATCAACAATAAATTAACAATTAGATTGTAAAACATTAAAACCAAAAAATAGCAATTAGAAATAATTAATAAAAAAGTTTATTTTAAAACTGGTTTATATATAATAATGTCTATATGTTTATATCAACTGAGAAGATATTAATTTTGTATTTTGTAAATATATACAAAACTGGTATTGTGGAAAGTTTTAAGCTTTTCCATTGAACCAACGTAAAAGAAACCAGTAATGCCCATAAATACAATAATAAGTTGTTAAGATTGAGGATGTGAAACTTTTAATAAAAAAAAAACAGCTTAAAATAATAAATCAGAGAAAAATTTACTGAACTTAGAAGATCAAAAGATAACATAAAATACGTTTGCAGTAAGTATGTATCAATGCTTCACATGCATGCACAAAACATATTATTTACTCAACAAAACATTTTATTACGAAACATGCATCAAAGTATTCATTTTGTAAATACAATAAAAACAATAATAACAAAAAGTACATATTCATTTAAACGCTTAAACATCTGATATTGCAGTAGAACGCAAAATATAATTGCAGTAGAATGTAAAACGTAAAACATAAAATACTTTTGCAGTAAGTATGTAACAACGCTTCACACGCATGCACAAAACATATTATTTAGTCAACAAAACATTTTATTACGAAACATGCATAAGGCAAGTAATTGTATTTTGTTTCTATTGTATTTTGTAAATACAATAGAAACATAATAATAACAAAAAATGCATATTCCTTTAAACACTTAAACATCTGTTATTGCACCAGAACGTTAGAATATCCACCAGACAATCCTAATCCTGTGTAATAAAAAACGAAGCAAATCATAAACTGAAAAACTAACAAATCTAAATAATAAAATAAAAAATATTGAATTTTTTTTAAATTTATCTAAATGCAACAAAAATAATAATGTTAGGTGGGTTAATAATGTTTAGCCGATTACAATTAGAATTTTTTAGTTGAAAATATATTTTTATCAAAAATATTCTATTCGCTTTTTATAAAATTTATACATATGACAAAAACACACAAAAATTAGATGTCCATAGTTTCACTTACAAACAGTATTTGATGTCGTTGTTTGGACAAAAGTTTTTGTAGAATATTTTTTTGTACTTATCAGTAACATTTTAAGAAGAAAATTACTGAATCTTACATATTTACTTGACGGAAAACATTAAATAGTTACTTGAAAATCCATTAAAGTATATAACTTTCAAATGATTTACAATGAAGATGGAATAAAAATTGATATTCTAAAATAACGAAAATAAAACGTCGATCTATTAGTTATATACTTAAAATGATTTTAAAATGTTTTTTATTTATTTACAACATGCTAGCAGTAAATTGTAAAAATAATTTAAATTTTGTAATTTATAAGAAAACTTAAACTTGCCTTAAGCTGATATCAATAGGCTAATGTTTAAATTTGTTTTGCGATAAAATACTTTAAATGCAATTTAACAACCTATCATATATTTGTATTTTTTAAAAGTTATAATTGTTAGCCAAAAGGTTCTTATAATGCTAAAAGAGGTTCGAAAAATTTATAATTAACTGTTTCTAAGGATTAGTATGCCAAAATTGTGATTATTTGAAAATTAGAATAACAACATTGCATTTTATCTGTGAACAAGGTTCAAATAAATTATCATTGAGAGTGCCTGTGTTTAAAAGTTTTAAATGACTTAAATATTTTTTTTTCAAAGAAACGTTCATAAAAAAACTTTAACAAGATAAATCTATTTAAAAAATTTTATTGGCTTATCAAAAAGTATATTGACTTTTTTTCGATATTATTAAATAAAAATAAACTATTAGATCATAAATTAAACTTAATTTCTTCCAAAGCAACGTATTTGTGAACTGGCGTATCTCGTAAACTAATTTATAAATGAAAGTAAATTTATGACAACTAAGTTGTGCTTCGTTATTTCATAAAATATTTCATTTTGATATTTAAATGTCTTTTATCATAAATTTTAAAAATGGACTTACAAAACATCTATCTATACAAAATAAATATCATCAAACATTTCAGTATAAAGAAAGTGTTTATTCTTGGTTAGTGGAATATTTTATGTAGATAAATATGCGTATAACATAACTAACTTTTCCATAACTGCCCAATAAAAGGAACAAAACTTTTGGCATATGCAACACCAAGTACTTGCAAATGATTTTCAATAACTGCAGACGGCATATTGCTAAATAGTTATCATAAATATCAAAAAATTAAACAATTGCTTACCTGCGACTGGTGATAGCTTTCTGATGACACACCATCGTGGTTTCCACTGCAAATTAAAAAAAATAATTGTTTTTTGGCAGATCAAAATTTTGTGAAAATTAAAAACAGCACTACATTATTCATCCAAATTGCACTGATACAATGTAAAACTAATTAAAAGTAATCCTTCAATTACCTTCTTGTTATCTCTGTACTTCAAAGTCCCCTCGATAACCGTTTGCGGATCAGCCATATCTGACGAAATTCAGAAAACAAAATCCCGATGGAACAAATAAAAAAACACAAAGAATTAAAAATCCTTTTCGGAGAAGAAGAATCTATCCATTCGAAGCAGCACACATTCAGAATCCAATTTTTTCTGGAACAAAAACAACAAAGAAATAATTCGATTTTTCCTCGTTGCCAATCGCCGAGAGAGGAATTCTTCCGATCGTTTGCAAAAATCAAGCCACTTTGAGGCCGGAGCTCGCGTCACAACCTATTCCATGTGCCGTGAGAACGGCTACTAAAGGCCGTGGTGGGATCGGAACCGTTCCAGGGGTTTTCCTTTTTTCCCAACATGCGCGGGAAGTCTGCGATATCAGCGGCACACAGCGGAGAAACGGGGTTTTCTTTCTTAAAGCGCAATGTAAGGATTTATTTCTTTTAACTTTTTACTATTTGTTAGTTTATTGTTTTTTATTATTCGTGTTTTATTATAAACTAGTTGTTATACCCGACGTTGCACGGGTAGAGGTGAAAAAATAATTTTATAGTCAATTTAACTATTTTTTCTTTCATTTGAGTTACATAAGATATGAAGATTTCCCAGTAATTTTTTCCATTTAATTACCCATCTCGGATATAGTAATAATTAATATTAATTTCAAAAACACCTTTCATAAGAAGCTCAAATTAAAGAGAATACATATTTAAGTAAAAAAATAATCAGTAAGAATTAAAAATAAGCTACTCCAGCAAACAGCAAACGATTTGCATTTTTTTAATAAGTTTATTTGCTTTTTAATAAGCTTATGTTGCTGATACCGTTCGTTATTAAAGTACAAAATCCCGCTACTTATATTACATTAAAAATTCAAAATTTAAAAAATGCTATAAAAGTAACAGATAATGTCGTAGTAATTTCCCGAATAAAAACATTTTAGCCCATTTTGCGTGTTTGAAAAATTTGGCGAGGAAAATATATAGCTACCATTACACCCATTCAGCTCTAGCACAAAGACCATCGCACAACCAACCAGCTATTTTAAAAAAATGCTCTTTTGCACGTTTTTTGTAATAATTTGGCGAGTTTGGTAAAGTAATTGGCGAAAGAAGGAAGACATGAAACCCTAATATGCATCTGTAGTGCAACGGTCTTCAAAAAACAACATAATTCAGTAAAAGCTTAACTATGCTTTTAAAAAATTCGTAATTAAAATCATATCTACACAATAAAATAATAGAATGGAGACTGGTAGGATTACGTAACTTGAAACATATCCAACTATTTTTTCAAATTACTAATTTTTTTTCTGAAGACAATGAACAAATATTAAATAAATTAAACATTTTCAATTTCAATTGTTTTCTAAAAAGTTTTATTTAAAATTTTCTGCCTGATGGCATCACGAAAGAGAAAAAATTATCGGATTTGAGCGAAAGTGGTGTATTTTTCCCCTTAAAACGTTCGAAAACGATAGAAGGAATGGTCCGATTCGAAAAATTCTTAGCCTATGTTTGTTCTGGAGATGAGATGAATTTTTGTGCCAAATTTCGTGACAATCTGGTTCGTGGTTCTTAAGTTTTTGCGTCCTATACAAACAGACAAACAGAAGTCGCCTTTTATGTATATAGATTAATGAAAAAAAATTGAATACGAATATCTTAATAAAAATTTAAAAACATATTTCAAGCAAGCTGTAAGGTTTTATTTCGTTTAATATTATACTTATATTTTAGTTTTTGTTTTTTTTATTATTCATGTAATAAAAAATTTATGTAAAAAAATAATTATTTCGATTTAAATTTTAATTTATCGATTTAATGTTTTTACTTATGCTTATTGTTAAATAAATTATAAGAATAGGTATTAGTATACCTTCATAACAAAAATTAAAACCCTATTTTTTTTTAGCCGAATGCCCTAAAAGTGGAAAAAAAATTATGTTAGTTTTTCTGCCAATTTTTTAAATTAAAGTTTTATAGTTTTTAATTAATCTTTTATAATTTGGATATTTTGTTTGGAAAACCAGAATTAGGTTTATTTTTTAAGAGATAATATCTCTCTCCCTCACCATCACACGCAATAATTTACTGAATAGAATATCAACAAAAAAGCCTTATTAAAATTTTTTGTTATTTATAAAAAAAAATATATTTAAGTTTATTGATTGAAAAAGACTGACGCATAAAATACCTTAAATATTAGTTTAGTGCTTTAAAAGAACAAAAACACCTTAAATGCAATGTCGAAAGTATTATGCGTAAAATTACTTTGCATCTTAATTTGAGTTATATATTAATAAGAAATATTTAAATACAAAAAATTGAATTTCGAATATGTAAACAAAAGCAATAAGTTATAATTTCATTTAATATTGATGCATTACGTAAACTAAAATTGTATGCGTGTCAATTTCTATAATTTTTCAAATATGAGGTAGTAATTATTGCTTTGTTGTTAAATTCTAACATCCACAGAGCTTGTAGACGACAGAGTAGGTGAGAGCAGGGGAATCCCGCCACCTCGGGTAATGCCGCCACCCCTTGTATCTCGCCAGCGGTGTGTAATGGAGGGGGGCTGATGGCGCTGACCTGTAGCAGGAAACAAAGTAATTTGTAGTATAGACGCTAATGGCCGTGCGGTGAGTTGGTGTAAAGCTATTAAAAAAATACAGTTTTTAGTGATTTTCATCTAATCTTGAGCCTTCTGAAATTAAGCGATAAGTGACTGTTATCTCTAAGTTAGATAAATCAGTTATATGTCATTTAAAAGAGTAATTATTTGGCTATTTTATCACGTCGTTAGTTTGGACGCTAGGCTAACTACCTTTCTTTAAACACCCGTTTATGCCATTTTGTCTTACTGGGGCAATGCCGCCACATCACT
The DNA here is from genome assembly GCA_023701765.1 of Hylyphantes graminicola. Taxonomy (NCBI): domain Eukaryota; kingdom Metazoa; phylum Arthropoda; class Arachnida; order Araneae; family Linyphiidae; genus Hylyphantes; species Hylyphantes graminicola. The sequence goes on from CM043116.1 coordinate 49,347,386, forward strand.
CTGGGGTTATGCCGCCACAAGCAAAAGGATGGCGGCATAATCCGTAAAATAGAAATTTCATATATTGGCCCTACAACCTATTAGTTTTCGTTAGAGATGCCACGTATCCGAAAAAGAATAACTGAACTGGTCAAATAGACCAACGAAGCTTTAAAAAAAAACCCGCATATAGTTGCACACAGAAAGTTAATAAATGAGCTGTACCCTGTAAAACTTACCATTCCAAAGTTAATTAAACCTCTTTTAGTTCTATATGTGTTGCTTTATTATGTAATTTTCCATTATTTATAGATTACTTGCTTTGTTTATTGATGTGGCGGCATAACCCCAGTGGTGTGGCGGCATTACCCTAGATACTGGGGTAATCCCGCCACTGTGCGAGCTTTAGAAAAATACAATTTTATTCAGTTTCTATTAAAGATTTAAATTTTAAAAAATCACTACAAGATAGGTTATGAACTGTAGTATGCTATGCTCATTACAATTTACATTAATTGCAACACAATTCTGCATGAAAATTCAATTTCCCTTAAGGTGGCGCCATTCCCCTTCTCTCCCCTACATTTAATTTTGTAGGTTATAGGTGTATGTATTAAATATAAGGGGAGAGTGGGGGCAATTGTGACAATTTTTTCAAGCCTCTGTATTTCAGCAAAAATACAAGAATTTTAATTTCTTTTTCACAAGCTCTTAAAATGAACATTCATTTACTTAAAAAGTCATTCGACGGATGTTAAAACGTTATCATATTCGTGTTGCTGGCATTTTAAACAAACATGTAAATGTCCCATTAGCCCCATATGGGGGGGGGGGGTCTAAGGGGACATGGTGCAGTTAAACACCATTTACATAGTGCATATAAAATGAAATTTAATTATTTGAAAAAAATTATTTCACAGTTAAACAAGGTAAAATATCAAAGTTGAAATTAAAAATCGGGATGCTCTCATATTTTTTTTTCAATCAAAAGCATAGTTTTGTCACTAATTCTTATAGCATTTATCCCAAGCTTGTCTTCTTTTTCAGGGTACGTGAATTTAAAAAGACTGAATCTTCATATAATATTTGTAAAAAAGTTTATTTTCCCCCGCTTTAGGTTGTCCATTAGTCCCCACTCTCTTTTATAAAATATTATATTTATCTAACTTGTGTTTGAAAATTGAAATTGTAAAAATAACAACCCAAAGCTATCAAGAGTTTCTAGATATTTTTTTAATAAGATCTTGGTACGAAAATAATCGAATGCACTTTGGAAAAAAAATAGGTGCAATTAATGTTTTTATAGCGGCCAACTTAATAAGGTTAGCACTACCTTAGATTTTGTAAAATTTATTCATTGAAAAAATCATATTTAAATTTCTTATAGTATTTTTTTAAATTATTAACTGGTTTATAAGTGCATTTTTAAAAATAGTTTCGTCTATTATTAATCCGTTTTATAAAGCTAAATTATATAGATTTTTGTGAAATGTATTGTAAGAATATAATTAAATATTGTTTTGAACTGGTTTGAAAATTTTAGTAAACTTTTTTTTAACTCAAAGTTATAGAATTGCCATAAATAGTTTCTTAGCGTGTTTGAATATGTAACCCAACAGTTATTGAGCAATATTCACAATACAATAAATTGAGTTATTCAATGGTGCATTAACAAAAAAAAGTTAATAAAAAATATTAATACTAAAAGTGAAGCTAATAAATAAATTAATATTAACGTTAATAGACCTTAATTAAGGTATTACAAATTTTAATTAATGTCTGCCACTAAATACAACAAAATATACTTTTATGAAACAAAAATTTAATTAACACCCTTTGTGAGAAAAATAAATATTTTTTTGTCTCCCGGAAATTTACCCTTTCTTGTAGATTAACAGCATCAAACTCAATACAGCGATAAAACAAAATTTATCGCCCTTAACGACAACTTTTCCCCTCCTTGCACCTAAATCTTTTGTACCACACCTCGTTTCTTCAGCGCCCCGTGCATAAAACTTTTTGAAAAATCAAAAACTCGTTTTATTTAAAACAAAATGCCCTAAAAACTACACACAAAGCCATGCGATGATAAAGGCTTATAGTTGCGAGCATCGCCGTAGGGTCCAACGGGTAGAACCCAAGTGTGAAGGGACTAAAAAGTTGAGGTGAAAAAATATGGATGATAAAGAATAAAATAATGTTATATTTGACCGGTGTTGTTTTTAATAGAGCGGAACAATTAGTTTTTAGATAGGGTAGACTAACCAGTGAATGAACGCTTAAGCACAATATGTTTTAAGAAAATTCATACATTTTAAGAAAATGTATTGCTTCTAGTTTATGACAATGTGAACACATCAGTCATTACATGTACATTCTACAAAAAAAAAGGAGGTGACTTTATATTGCATTGCTTTGGGTCTTTTGGGGGTCCAAGTAAAAAGTGGTATAAAAGCCAAGTGAATGAACAGTACTTTTACCAGTGAATGAACACAAAAATGTCCAGCCAATAAACATGTTGGATTTTAATAAATGACCAGGAAAACCAATAAGATGTCAGATAGCTTCCTACAAGATGGAAGGAAGTCAGTGTTGCCAATCCATCCGGTGGAATGTTTTTTAATCCTTATTTTTTAAAATGTATTTACCAACTGTTCATTCACTGGGGCCTGTTCACTCACTGGTTGGCTTTCCTACTGATTTTGTTTAAACCTAGAATATAAATGCTTGATTCTACTGTCTCTTTACACGTGGATACAGACATATTTACGACTACTGAATGGTTCGTCAATGAGTTCACCTTATAATTGATTAATCAGTGATCGTAAATTTAGACCGTGTCTGAATGGACAGGGACCTTGGAATCAAGTCTTAAGCATTTTTTTCTTTTTGTATTCTCCTTTATTATCGATTTTACACCCGTGGAATTTCCTAAATGCGAAAAATTTATTAGAGCTTTTATTCACTTGTAAAATTTTTAAAAAGCAAACATGATAATTTTAACGTTCATCACAGATTTCAAAAGTAGGGTAGAGACTCAACCTGGCAACAGCACCATGGACCAACTCAGAGACAATATAGGGTGGCATGTGGGGTGTGATGGCCGAGTGGTTTAGATCGCATGCCATAACGCTAGCAGTCCGAGCACCGAACGGGTGCAGGTTCAATTCCCGCCTTTGCCCTGGGTGTACTTCTTTTCTCTGTATCAAAATTATAAAATAACTAGCACTTTTGTCACTCTATTCGGGCTCCGTAGTGAGACATGGCTGCCGATGGCAGCTCAGTACGAGTCGTTTCTCACCTTGCTATAGAACTCTTTGGTTCCTCATCCTCACATTAAGAGTTACTTGCAACAATATAAATTAACGTTACTTAAAACTATGAATGGTCGTATTAATGATATTCTAATATAAATATTGTCTTCGTCTGACATAAATGTTTCCTTCTCCCCAGACCAACAATGCCTACCTACAGGTTTTCAAATAAGGTAAGTTTTATTAAAACTGACATTTTGATTTTCATACGGACATATTGTGTTAACCAAGAGTTGTTCTCATATGACAACCTTTTTTAAACATAAACAAACCTCTATAATCAAGTGTTTTTGATGTTAAAAACATCAGTAAAAAAAACTTTAAGTCTTGACCCGAATTCTCAAGTTAAAATATAACTATTAGAAATTAACTACCGAAGTAAAAAAATAACAAAAAATATCCGTACAAGAAACAGGAATAAACGCAAATTGTTTCCAAAAAAAGAACTAAAATTACTGAAAAAATTTTGGAAAAAAAATGAAATAGCCTCTTTTTTCTGCTTTAAAAAGTAAAATACTTTGAAATGGAAGGTGGGAAAAATAGTGTAAGGGATAAGATAATAGCTAGAGTTGTGCGAGAGCTTTGGCCTCGGGGGTCTTTTCTTGCAAGGTCTTTGTGTATGGGGAGGCAGTCGCCTGTGGAAGAAGTAGAATTTTGCTTTACTACTATACTTGCTACCAAAGAAATAAGAAATGGAAGGGATGGCGGTTTTTGAGAAAAAAAAACGACTTCCGGTTTTTACTGCAGAAAACCGGTTTCTGGTTTGGACCGGTTTCATGAAAAAACCGGTTTTTCGGTCAAAACCGAGGGAAAGAAAAAAAACGGTTTCGGTTTTCCATCCCTAAAGTGTTTCAAATAAGGGTGGCGGGAACTATAGAGAAGGGATGAATGTAGGTGAGAACTGTAGAATATGTTATATTTTTGCATCAATTTTTTTAGGAAAGTAACCACTGAAATAAATTTAACGTTTCACATAACAGTTTTAATTAACTTTTAAGAATGTTTTAAGAAATCAATATTTTTTACATAATGTCTCATAGATTAGTCTTAATTAATTGTAAGTAATATTTTTTCTTAAACTATATCAAACATTCCACTATAAATAATTTGCCATAATCTCCAAGTCAGTTTAATATATTCAAGAAATTATATGGAATGATTTATAAGGGTTATCAATTTAGTCGTTGAAAAATATTTTAATGCATATAAGGATTTTTAAAGCAAATGAGTCTAAATACATTTTTTTTTACCGAACTGAAAAGTCCCATTAACCTCAGCTTTAATTCCTCAATATTTTTGTGTTTTTTTTAATTTAAACCAAAGAATAATCTATAATAAGAACAAGAAGTTCTAAAAGAACTAAAATAGCCTACTTTCCAGTTACTTATATTGTTACTGAAATTCTTTTTGGGAAATAAATAGGTTCATGACAGTAAATGTCATATACAACCGTTTCTACATAAAATTTATAAACATTAGAATAACTTGCCATAAACACAACATCCAGCTATAATTTAAACTTCTTAAATCCAAAATCAGCGATTTTCATTGTTGTTCTATCACAAATAAAACTAATATTACTTATCGTCTGCTTGATTCATTTGTAGATTTACGAATAATTAAATATTTATCTATGACGAAAAACATAGAACTACTCCAAAATGCAATTAAAATAAGAAATGTAAATTAAAACTAATCATGATCATGCGCAAAAAATATGTCTTGCCAAGTACTTAGTAAACAAATATTAAACAATCAAATAATCACATTCCTGACGGCATTTCAAAATGATTTATGACCGAAATAAATTTTGCTTCAAATAATATTTTTAAACGAATAAAGTTTCTCATGCCATTGTTGAGTTGGCAATAGCGATTTAAATGACACGAAATTGAATTTTAATGCTAATCCAATGGGAAATTCGTCTTCTAGTAGTTTTATGTCCACCCGATCGTACAGACATACGGACAAAAAGTATGAAGGGGCCTCTGAGATCATACCTTTCTAACAAAGAAAGAATTTTTAAGATTGGATAGATAGAACCGATTTTGGAAGGGGGTACGGACAGACGGATGGACATCAACCGCATGTCAATACCTACATTTTCATTTTTGTAATTCTTTCGAAATAAAAAAAAAGAAAAGTAGGCTAAAAATCAGCGATACCGGACCTTTTGTATGATAAAACGCCTTTATTCACTGGATTAAAAACAAAAATGTAATTTGAAAGCAATCAAAATGGGTAAATTAATATTTTTGCCCGTGATATAAAAAATGTAACATTTCTTTGAGGATATAGTGATGGCATCTTTATTCAGACCAATCAAATTAAAATTTTATTCCTCGCGCAAACGTGCTTGTATCGTGAAGTAATAATCGAATTTAAAGATCGCAAATTCTTTCCTTTATCAGTTCTTTTTCATTTCGTTTAAAATTTCGGTCAAAAATATTTCTTTTAAACCGCTTTTATTAAAAGGTTCTTTCCACAAAATTGCTAAAATTAATCATCTTGCTAAAACTGTTAAATATGCCAAACCTAATCAAGCTCCTGGACAATTGTCGACTTTCGTTGGATTTTCCCTAGGCCATGAAGGAAGTTCAAATGGCTTGATGGACATCGATGGAAAGAGTTTCTTGAAAACCTTTGGACAAAAGCGTCTCGCAGCCAACTACGATGTCAAAGGACATGCTGGACAGAAACGGAGCACCTCCAAGAAGTCCCAAACCAACAAGTCGGCCTCGGCAACAAGGAAGTCTAAGTCTGCTGGAACAAAGACGGCTGCAAAGAGGACATCCAAGCCGAGAAAAAATTCTGCCAAGAAGTCGCCAAAACCAAAAAAGAAGTCTGCTGGAGCCAGGAAGGCATCGACATCAAAAGCGAGGAAGAATTCCACCGATAAGAAAAAACCTAAACCGAAGAAGCCTTCCAAGGAAGCTGGAGCTGATCCTCAGCAGCACAGTTGAATTCGAAGCGGTAGGAATGTATTATCCGGTAATCCTTCATTAAGAAACAGTATTTTTCGATAACATTTTAAACCAGGGATACAGGAATTCAAAATTTTAAAGTAGGATTAATTCTATAAATGAAAACTTATCAAATTTCAAAATTTTCAGAAAAATTTAATTTGAATATATTTTTCAGCCATTTTTGTTCTTAAAGCTGTATAAAACAAATTAAAATGAACCGGATAATACATTCTAGCAATCAGGTTATTTCCAAAAGTGGATGAATATTAACGAGCAATTACAAACTCTAAAAAAATATTTGCTACGGCTTGATACTTTCCGAATAAAACTCAAGATTGTTTTAACCGTATATAAGTGTGTAATTTTCTTTGAATAGGATAACACTAAAACTTCAATAACTGGGAATTGTATACTAATTACGTTGAAGAACATGGCTTAAACGTTTTTTGTTATTTGCTTTAATATTGAATCTCTTAGGAGCCAACGTCAATTATAGATGCCTTAGGAGCCAACGTCAATTATAGACGCCAGTTACTATGCATAATTATGGCATTTTTTTAAAGAAAAATTCTATGGAGATTAAATTAAGATCCATAATAGATAGATTTAAAATTTCGTAGGTTTACAAAAGGTTCGCCAATTTTTGGCTTCATTTAATAAAAATATTTTTAAAAAAATATTAAACCTTAAAATATTAACTTTAATTATTCTAGATGCATAATTTTAACTAAGTAAAGTTCAAAAGAATTATTACAGATACTACATTATTTGCTGTTTATAGATAAATCCATTGTGAAGTTTAAAATACTTGTTATAAATTTAGTTTTTTCCCTGGAATCAGTTATAGAAAGAAAAGCTATTGGAACTGATATAAATTTGAAATTTAAAACGAAATTGTTTAGCAATCAAATAAATATTCATAATGCAAAATTTCAATTTTAAAATTGTAGCTTTACAAAAAGTATTTAATTGGAAATAGAAACTTGATTGAATACACTTTTGAAATACTTAATATTTCTAGTTAAAGTTACAGAACTATTAGCTTATAATATCAAACTCGCAAACTTATAAAACAATGTGTGATTAGTAAGAAAATAGAGATATTGTGTATTTGGCGTTAGTTATGTGGATGGATTAAACTATCGCATTAGCAATAGAAATATTGAAATTAATGATCTAGTAAAATATTGCTACATGTTCATTCTTAAATTATTAGCAAATTAAATATTATTAAGCTATTTAAATTTTCAGCAAAACATTAAACTATTTTGAAAAGTAACATTTAAAAAATTTAATAATTTTTTTAATTTTTGAAGGAATATCTTTGATATAATTTCCGGTCTTGATATGGTGATTTGCGTTACGTTGCTACGCAACGAAAATGCCCAAATATGGTAGACATTCCACTTCATATTTCATACTCTACATTTAAGTTTAAAAATCGCCAAACGTCTCCAATGAACATACTGGGCATTACATCATACATGTATCTTTTCCGAGAGCATTAAATAAATATTATAAATCATAACTATTAATAAAAAAAATAATAATGAAAGTAGTATAACTAACATTTTTAATTTAAAACAAACTAAGAACAATTTAATTTTTGAATTAAAAAATTTACATTTGTGCCAAGTTACAAGTGAAACAAATAAGTTTCTCATACCATTTTTGATTTGGTAACAGCGATTTAAACGACTCAAACGATTCAACGATGTTAATTCAATGAGAAATCCGTCGACAGATAGAAATTTTTTGTCTGTTCGGACGTACAAACAGGAGGACAAAAAGTATGAAAGTCGGGTCTCTGAGGTCCTACCTTTCTTACAAAAGAAGAATTTTTAAGATCGGATGGATTGATCCGATTTTGGAAGGGGGTACGGACAGACGGATGAACGGACATCGACAGTATGTCAATACCTACTTTTTCATTTTTTTAATTCTTTGATTTAAAAAAAAGAGGATAAAATACAGGGCAAAAATTAATAATAATACTTCGCATTTATTTCCAAACTATATAAAATAAATCTTAATTAAAGTTAAAATCTCAAAATTATCAATCCAACACTTCCCAATTACTTATATACTTTATAATAGTCCAGTGAATAGAGACTCAAAAAGGGGGTTTACCATACAAAAGGTCCGGTATCGCTGATTTTTTTATATGTTGTTTGTGACCCCTAGGTAGTAATAAATGTGAGTTTTCGTCATCCTCGTTCTATTGCTTTTTCCGCCATCTTGAAAAAACGTTCGAAATTTCGCCCATTTTCCAGTTTTTGGCCTATAACTTTTTTCCAAAGCATTTTTGAATATAACTTTTCGACACAAAGTTGTAGAAAACAAAATTTTCTTCAAAATAGGTATGAAATTTTTTTATGTACAACAATTAGTTAAGGAGCTACGAATCAGCAAAAAGGGTGTAAAATCGAGTGTTTCGAAAAAATATTAGGTTCTAACAACTTTCTATCGCCGTAACTCACATAAAACTTCATTTTATCAATGAACAATGATATACCAAGTCGTAGAAAATTTAATTTCCTATAAAATACACTTATCAAAAATAAGTTTCTTATATATTCCAAGAAGAAAGATTAAAATTACAGAACCCCCCAAAAAGTTCTATTTTCACCCGACGATACAATGTTTTATTTTTTTGAAGGTAGCCCTTTACCATTGTAATTTTTCACTATTTTTCTGAATACAAAACTTGCAGAAAATAATTTTTCCCATAAAATGGTTCTATTTTGTGTTTCATACGATAGAATGTAACGGAGCTACGTTGTTCGAAAGATGGCGTAAAGTCTTGAATTTCGCCAAAAGAGTTTTTTTATCACTTTAAATCCCAATAATTAAAACAAAAAACTTCATTTTAGTGGAAAATACGTAATTATTCTAAAACTTGAAGACATCATTTATTATATTAGTGAGATCTCAAAGAAATTTTAGATTCAACTAAAGAATTTTGGTACATTTTTCGAAAAGCATGAGTAGAAGCCGTTATATGTTTTGCCTAAGACACAGTGAAAAGAAGGGAAATAATTTTAGCCCCAAAGATCTTACGATATCGATGCTTTTAATAAAAAAAAACATATATATTAGATATCGTTGCATAGTTGTTATTGATGGTGGATATCTACTCCACCAAATGGTATGGAGTCGAAACGCGACATTTTCTGAAATTTACACTGATTATCGGAAGTACATTCTTAAGCATTATGTATCTACGGTAATTGATGCATTTGATGGCTACCACGTCCTGTCAAAATAGACATTTTAATTAAATAAAATTCGCATACAGCTAAATTTTGGTATAGGTCATTGGTACGCTATTATAGTGTAAATAAAAAGTCCTCACCTATCCCATGTCTGCTAAAAAAATTATTATAGGTCATAGTTCGCAAATACAGTCTAACCTCGATAACTAGACTTCCTATAAGTCGAATAATCCATTTAAGTGGCCGATCTCCTTTGACAGCAAGTTTCTGAAAATTCTATTACAACCATGACGTTGAGTAGTTATGAATATAAAAATAGTTTTAAGAAAGTATTCAGAACTTGTGAACAATTATAGTAAAATATGCTTCAACAATCACGCTTCCATGATATCTTTACAAATCAAACATGATATCTTTACAAATTTTTAATTTTTTCTATCGTTTAAATTTATATATGCTCAACAAACATTAATATAGGTCATGAACTAAAATCGTTAAGATATCAGCTCCCAATTTTTTTTATAGGCAAAAGTTTGAAGCATTATATCGAAAACACATACAAACAAGAGAGTAACACGCATATGAATGGTTTTAAAATATCCCATTCTTAATAGTTTTACACGATTCTAGTTCAAAACCTTCTTCATACTGTTACTAAACTACTGTAAAAATTTGGAAGCAGTTGATAATAAAGAACTTCAGTTTTTATGTTTTGCGTAATGCGTTTTGAAAAAAAAATGCAAAAACAAGCAAAAAATGCTTTAAAGTGCTATAACTTCGGTTCTATTGAAAACTAAAAACTAAAATGAAACAGATTTAGAAAGCTAAATGTTTATTTAATATTAAAATGCAAAAAAATACAAATGTTTGGTAATTAGTCGATTTTTGCTGAAAAAAGGTCATCGGATACCTTAACTCGAACTTCTTAGTAGAGTCTCGATTCATTTCAATGCTTTTCTTAAAAAAACTGTCCCGATATAACTCGAAGTGAACATCAACCGGTGGCCAAGGAACCATTCATTAGAATACAGCCTAAATGACTTAGCCAGCAGGAAAGAGATATTTAATAATATGTATATATGGATAATAGTTAATAATAGATATTTAAGTTTTAAATAAAAAAAAGACAGGGAACAATAAAAGAGTTCAACTATCTTGCTTTCCTCCAACATCTGCTTCTGCTTATCAACACTTGTATCGAGTATACTATCAAGTTCAAGCGTGGCTAGGCAATTAACTGAACCCTGAAGACTGGGGTTTTAAATGATTAAATAATATTTTGGAGCCAATTCAAACTTTACTCCCACCTGCTCCAGAAAAACTGCTTAATATACTATATTTTGTAATTGCAAAAAGGGTTGTAGTGCAAACTGTGGCTGTAAAAAAGTTGGATTATATTGTTCTTTAGTAGGTACCAATTGCCATGGCCAATCTTGCTTAAATGTAGATTCAAATGCAACAGATGAGGATTCTTATATAGGAGATAACCGATGCATCTTTATGTGAACTATTCCTACCAATTTTATTGAATAGAAAATTATCTAATAAAACTAATAGAAAATACTACTGAATGCACGAACTCCATTTGATAAAGACTGTTTATTTTTTGAAACCTAGTAATACTCATGAATAATCAAAAGTATATTCATCGAAGAATTTATCTGCTTATCCAAACTGTCAAAATCATATTTTTTTATTACATGTGTGTGTATGTGCAATAACTGGCTGCGATACTACGTCAGCATTCAGCAACGTTCAGAGGGGGTAAAACATCAGTATTTAAATTGGTTGAAAAACGTAATGATTGTAACGTAATGCAGTGTACAATAGAAAATTAATCATTTTCTATTATACACTTCCCATATTTTTTTCGTAGTAGTTTTATTTAAACTATTTGTTGAAATGAAATTGAAATCTTTTATCAAATCACTAGTATTTTTCATTTGAATAAATAAACATCTTCGTTTTTTTTAATGTAACTAAATTCTTTGGTATTGAATCAGAAATAACTTTTATGACCGTACGAATATAATAAATGATGTCTTCAAGTTCCAAAATAATTATATTCCACTTAAATGAAGTTTGTTGTTTTAATTATTGGAATTTAAAGTGATATAAAGCTCTTTTGGCGAAATTCAAGATTTTAAGCCGTCTTTGGAACCACGTATCTCCGTTACATTCTATCGTAGAAAACACAAAATAGAACCATTTTATAGGAAAAATTATTTTCTGCTAGTTTTGTATTCACAAAAATAGTGAAAAATTACAATGGGAAAGAGCTACCTTCAAAAAAATAAAACATTGTATCGTCGGGTGAAAATAGAACTTTTTTTGGGTTTCTGTAAATTTAACCTTTCTTCTTGGAATATATAAGAAACTTATTTTTGATAAGTGTATTTTATAGGAAATTAAATTTTCTACGACTTGTTAAATCATTGTCTATTGATAAAATGAAGTTTTATGTGAGTTACGGCGATAGAAAGTCGTTAGAACCTAATATTTTTTCGAAACACTCGATTTTACACCCTTTTTGCTGATTCGTAGCTCCTTAACTAATTGTCGTACATAAAAACTTTTCATACCTATTTTAAAGAAAATTTTGTTTTCTACAACTTTGTGTCGAAAAGTTATATTCAAAAATGCTTAGGAAAAAAGTTATAGGCCAAAAACTGGAAAATGGGCGAAATTTCGAACGTTTTTTCAAGATGGCGGAAAAAGCAATAGAACGAGAATGACGAAAACTCACATTTATTACTACCTAGGGGTCACAAACAACATATAAAAAAATCAGCGATACCGGACCTTTTGTATGGTAAAACTCCTTTATTCACTGGACTATAACCCAACGCAAAATTAATAACTTCTTAATATCATTATTACCAAACATTGCCACTTCATTAAACTTACCCTACGTTTGACACTTTCTAGCAGCTTAACTACTATTTACCAACCGTCTTAACTACCGGTAAAAATCGACACAATGTTTTCTGGCTTTTCCCTTCACAACAGAGCATAACCTTTCGGGACCCTTGTGAATATAAATCACGCCATTAACTCCAATAACCCCTTAACGAAGCGACGACAGCGATTTAGTCCACCACTTAACGCACCCTCACCGTGCAAAATAATTGCAGGACATGGTTTTGGTGCAAGTCTTTTGTGCTTTTTCTGGAAAGCTGGTGTCCTTTGTTTCTGTTTTTCTTTATTAAACAAATAAATGTATGGTATGGTATGGTACATATATATTCCAGCTTTTGTGCTTGTTTAGAGAACTGCTTATAAGCTTTCGCCAAGTGGGACAGACACAGAAATAATTTTTTACAAGCACAAAGAGACATACAAAGAAAGGACAACACAAACACATAGACAAATAACAACATTAATTGACGGTCACAAACATCAATGCCTGACCGGGATTCGAACTCGACCCCAGCAGCTCCAAAGGCTCAAATAAAGTTACAGCATGCACCAAAGCACGAATAACAAAATATGCATGTACTTCTTGTTAGTAAATGAGATGACAAGAGATTAATATTAAGTTTCTAAAAAAGAAGGAAGAGAAATACGTTTTAAAAGTTAAAGTATTGAATTTTTCTGGTAAAACCTTTGAAACATTTTGAGAAGATAAAGTTTATTAGTTCTATTATTCTGTATGGAGTTTCTATAATACAAATTTAATAACATAAGTGCGTACGTTTCTGTAATTTTATATGGAGTGTTACCAAAACGTTTGAGCCGTCGCTTTATATACTTTTTGGTACAATCTCATTGCTGTTACTTTGTCTCACAGATTTTTCTCGTTTTTTTTTTACAGTTCTAAATATCCATCTTCAAGATGATATATAATAGAAAACTTTTATAAGATGCTTTTCGATATTTAACTCTATAAATAAAGTATTGAATAGTTACTGAGTACTGATTAACCCTTTCAGTCCCAGTGATGCCATTTGGCATCATCACTTTCAATATTTTTTTCAAAATGTTTATGTCCTGCTAAGACATCCAAACACACATCATTCGATTCTTCATACTTGGTTCTATCAGAAAAAATTTTACTTTCATCTCAATAGAAGTCAGAACTACTATTTTTTTTATTTAGAAAATAGTCAACAAGCGTTTCTCCTGATTTTTGATAAGTTCACTTCAGTTCCACATATTTAAAACACAATTTAAACTATTTCGGTTAAAATAATTACTATTTTTTTTAATAATATGGTCAGATACCTTAAAATATATACCTCGAAGTGTTTTTAGGTAATATATATATTTTTAATTTGTTGTTTTCTACAGTTAAAGAATTTTGGCATTGTTTCAAAAACCATATAAAAAATTTTAATTGATTTTTTTTCTTATAGAATGCGTATATCTGACCTAAAATAAGCTTATTTTGTGAATATCAGATGTTTCTGTAGTGTAGTAAATTTTTGGGACTGAAAGGGTTAATAAAGGACAAATAATATTCGAAAAATCTTCAACTATACAAATAGTTAGTTCAGGTAAAGGTAATATAGAATACAAGTTTAACTGTTAATAAAACTTGATAGCAAGTTTCGGACTTAAATTTTACTCAATGATTTCTGATTTAATATTTATGATTTGGTGTAGCTACCTGTAAAATAGTAAGAAGATGTATTGTGGTATGTTTTAATTCAAAATTAAAAAAAGTTGTATTATTCTTATACAATCATAAATTTGTTTTCCCATCGATATGCTTTCAAAATAAAATTTAATTATTTATATTGCCAGAAATATATGGAGATATATTAAAAAATCGTTGCTTGAATCATTTAGGAAATCCAAATTTTATTAGGAACTGAGTCAATATACAAATACAAGAGTAGTAAGTCTTTCGAAAATTTTCCTCTGATATATTTTATAAAAATGTTTCGTGATTCGATATTTTATTAGAAATAGTCAATGTCTTGGAGATATATAAAAACAGATACATGGCATTCAATAGGTATTCAAATACGTTTTTCTCATGTTTTTTAAAACTTTCTCAAAATGATGACTTTTGTTACGACCTCACTTAAATTTTTCAATTTCAAAACTAAAAAAACTAAACTCCTCAGCGCAATTGCCCATTGATGGGCCAAAGCCTGACGTGCCCATTTCAGCTTTCGTGACCTAGGGCTCTGGGGTGCTAGGCATATGTCCCGGTAAGGTGGTCAGCCTCACGCGGAACCCCCAGTTCAATTTCACAACAGATACCTCAAAAACATGTTAACAGTGTATGAAACAGGTAAAAAAAAAAACAAGAAGTTAGCTACCACAATCCCCCCACAACATGGCTCGCAATATTGGCGACCCCGTACAAGTGATAGACGTCACCAATTACCCTTAGAATGCCAACATAAATCAGTGAAAACTGCACACAGGAAGCATTAAATAAATAACTCTCAACTGCTGAAACTCCAACGTAATGAGTGTTATGAAAGATCATTATGCATATTTAGTGCATTACGCTCCTTGGAGTGATGCCTTGACCCGGAGTGAGCGCGAGTTTGAGACATTTCTTTGACTTGTTAGCTGATATAAAGTTGGTAATTGGAGATTTCTCGAGCTGAGTATGTTTGGGAAAGATACTTTAGAGAAGTAATTTGTTACGGGAAATTGCTAAGATATTATGTAGTTTACTGTGTTTGGAAATGTAGAACTTTGTAGGAATTGAGGGATCGTGGACAGCTGCCTCATAGGGATAGTTCATTTTTACTATAACAATCTAGTTAGATATTGAGATCGACATGGATGCATAATTTATTTTTACTATAACATTTTATCGTGATATTTACTTTATCTGAATTAATTTTATGATTCAGAAGAATCGTGAAATGTTAAAAGTATTTATACCATAAAATTAATTTGAGTATATTTTAGATAAACTTTTAAATTAATTACTCAAATGGAAATTAAATATGAGAAATCCATAAAAGTTTAAAGCAGTTGAACTGTGTAAAAACAATATTTGCTCCACAGCTTTTTAAATAGATCACTCTACGAAGAATACTTTCCAAATTCTATTCTCTTTGACAAGTTGTATTTGTGTATACAGTACAAGCACTATATTATGTAAAAAGTCTGGGATATAATTCTTAAATGACGAAAGCACTTCCTACTTTAAGTAATCTCTTTGTTAATCATATCAATTAGTTACCTGCAGTTACGATAGTTCTTCTGCAAAAGAAAACACTTGGTATTTGTTTGAAAACTTGGTCCGTAGCTAATTAGTATAACCTCAAAAACCACTTAATAAAACAGAAATTTCCTTCTAATTAAATTCCAAATTAGTAGACTGGAATCAAAATAACACAGTCAACAAGTTTTAGATAAAATATCCATGTTCTAACCATCCTTAACGCATATGCAAAAAAATTTTACTCATGCTTTTTTGTTTTCAATTACCCAATATTAAATATGAGGTAATGAAAGTAATGCGATGCGGTCAAAAATCCGAAATATAGAATTTCTAATCGTTTTGCAGGGTGCTTATGCTAAATAAGTGGAGCAAAAATTAGTTTCAGAAAATTTAATCAAAGTTAAATTTTTTTTTAAAGTTTAAAAAAACTCATGTTTGTAAAAATGTTTCAAAGTAAATTCACATGTTAATGAACACATACTAAGTATATACAAAATTGTGTTTTTAGGTGCACATAATTCCTTTTCTATTGCAACTAACTGTTCTAATGAATTTCATTATCACTCTAAAGTCTGAATGAATGTAAGTAAATTCATTCGTTTAATATTGTTTAAAAAAAATTATGTTTTGTAAAAAAAATGTTGCAAAACTTTTATTTAGAACTCTAAGTATAAAGTAAACTAACTATCTAAAACAACCAATTTCAATAAAACTAAATGTGAATTACAGATTGACGCTATACTTGCCGATTTTAAAGAACTCTGAATAAATGAAGGAGAATTCATGGCTATTTCTTAAAGATCTTTTGCAACAAACTACAGATTATTGAGAATCCAATTTATCTATGCTCTATGTTTCCAGAGTAAATAACTTACGACATAGATGACAACATACAAAAAGTCTCTCCAAGACGTGCCTGATCCTGTGTCCCAAACTATAGTAAGCTAAATGGAATTGTTGAATTAGAGAGGAAATTATCTCGAGAGAAAATGTACGAAATACAAAGAGCTCTTATACGGAATGGAGTATTAAACATTTATAAGGGTTCTGAAGGATTCCTAACGTGATTATGGATAATGAAGGTAGAATGAAGTAGCTGCATTCCTTATCTATGAAGTAAAAACACTCATTTATTACAAGCGTCAATTCTTTATGACTCGTAACATTGTTGCTGCATATTTTGAATGTCTGCTGCTTCTGTTGTTACACTGATGCTACAGATGCATTGTTGTGAGTGTATTGGATTAATTTATAAAGAAATCCATAAAGATTTACGCTATTAATGCAAATTTCGAGGAACTCAGAACCAATGAAGAAGCATAAAGTGATGTTCTCAAAGATTTTCTGATACATACTGCAAGTTATTACGAATCCAATTTATCAAGCTCTCGATTTTTAGTATACAAGCTCTATGTTTCCATAGTAAATAACTTACGACATAGATGCCAACAAACAAAATGTCTCTGCAAGACGTGCCTGATCCTGTGTCCCAAACCAAAGTAAACTGAATGGAATTGTTGAATTAGGGAAGAAATTATCTTGCGAGAAAATGTACGAAATACAAAGAGTTCTTACGGAATGGTGTATTAAACATTTATAAGGGTTCTGAAGGATTCCTAACGTGATTATGGATAATGAAGGTAGAATGAAGTAGCTGCATTCCGTATCAATGAAGTAAAAAAAACCTCATTAATTACAAGCGTCAATTCTTTATGACTTGTAACATTGTTGCAGCATATTTTGAATGACTAACGTGTCTGTTGTTACATTGATGCTACATATGCATTGTTGTGGTATAGTTGTATTATTGTATAGTTGATTTCATATCCTTGTCTTTGAAATCGTATGTTAAGTTGTTTTCACACACCAGGTATTGATTAATTTGTAAAAAAATCCATAAAGATTTAGGCTGTTCCTGTAAATTTCAAAGAACTCAGAACAAATGAAGAAGCATAAATTGTTTATATTTGAAGTTTTTCAGCAACACCCTGCAAATTATTGAGAAACCAATTTATCAAGCTCTAGATTTTCAGTGTACTAGCTCTATGTTTCCATAGTAAATAAATTACGACATAGATGCCAACATACAAAATGTATCTCCAAGACGTGCATGATCCTGAGTCCCAAAACATATAAACTCAATGGAATTGTTGAATGAGAGGAAATTATCGTGAGAGAAAATGTACGAAATACAAAGAAAACTTACGGAATGGAGTATAAAACATTTATAAAGATTCTGGAGGATTCCTAATGTGATTATAGATAATGAAGATAGAATGAAGTAGCTGTATTCCGTATCAATGAAGTTAAAAAAAAATCATTAATTACGAGCGTCAATTCCTTATGACTTGTAACTTTGTAGCAGCATATTTTGAACGTATGTTTCTGTCGTATTGACTCTACAGATGCATTGCTGTGAGTGTATTGGATACGTATGTTTCTGTTGTTGCATTGACTCTACAGATGCATTGTTGTGGGTGTATTCGATTTTTGATTATTGTTTTACAAATACAGGTATGGACTAGTTAAAAAAGTATGAGATAACGACTTTGAGTATATTTGAGTCATTTTGATAATGTGACTTTGAAAAAAAAAGATTCATTTATTTTCCAGAAGAATATTAGAGGTACGTCGTGTTTTAGTAAAATATGATACAAGGTATGAAACTTTATTTGTTAACTACATACAATTGAATATATAAATTTACCAAAAATTACATTTTAGTGCAACATACATTGTAAGAAAAACAATAGCGAAAGAAAAAAGTGTACAATTTCTTCAATAAATTTTAACATTTTAGGACTTACTTATATTATCCCTTTTTGATTTAGCTTCTTAAACACTATAAAACTATTAAGTTTTGGAAGAAAATCAAATACTTCGAAAATTTGTACTTGTCTGATCAATTTTTTTTTTAAAAAATGTATGGGCATAACTATTTCAAGACTTCAGGTAAACATTAATAGCATGAGAACAGAATGCTGATAACTGTAAAATCAGATGTTCATCCTAATTTTTACTTTCCAAGTTCCATTCATTCCCTGTTTATTTCTTCTTTACCAAAAACACTCACTTCACGTCACTCAACCAATTTGCAAGTTCCCTCTTGAGATGCAAGTGGTGAGAAAAATCCTCAATTTTCCCTAATTCTCTATCATCGATATTCCCTCGAGGGGAAAAGAGAATTCATCAGAATGAATGCAAACGAAGAATGAGAATCTAACGAAGACTAGAACGCTTGCTAGTTCCTGGAATAACCCGCGGTTTAAAGAATGAAGAAACTTAATGGAAAGTTGTCGATTTCTCTGGCCCATGTTCTTATTGGATAATTAAATTTAGATAGCTGCGAGCTATAATTTGGATTTAGAAGTGAGTTTGTAGCTACATTGGAATTTGTGGGGGCGGGAAAAAAAATACTCGTGCACAGAATGCAGGACTTATTTACATCTTGATGAAAGTTTATTTGGATGATTATTTTTTGTGTGCTTTGTTAATTCAAAAGATATTGAAGGTATATGGAAATGGTTTTTTTCAATGCAAAGAGTTGTGATATCTTTGATTGCATAAAATATTGTGTCTACTAGTCCGTATACTCAAACTTTTCAAGATTTTAAACGCTTGATTGTACAGAAGACAATATTTGTTTTATAAAAATTATACTTAATTTTAATTTATTCAATGTTTTGATCTCCAAATTGAGATCGTGTAGCACAAAAAGGACAGTAGAGTTAACAAATTATTCATCAAACTAGGCAATATGTACAATTTGTTTTACTACAAAAAGAGACCAAAGAAGAAGGGAACAACAAATATATTTATTAGTGTACGCGCTTGACTCATAAATTAAAATATTATTAAGATCTGCCCACATACGAAGGGGCGAAAGAAAAAAGCTAGTGAAACTATTTCAACTCGTCACTGGTTGGTTTTAGTGACTACGTGATACGTCAAACTAATTACTGATGAGAGAAAACAAATTCGGTAGCATCTTGCAAGAAGAATATGGGGATGTTTAACGGAGGTTCACATGTCCTGTCCCTCCATGTATACATAGCTTATATTTCAAAAGAAATCTCGGGACAAAACAATAAATATAGGCATGTATGGGACAGGTCATGTAAACCTTCACTTATCTTCCACCAAGTCATTACCGAAAACATTTTCATTCGTCACTGATTGGTTTTGGGTTCCTTTGTGACATGACTAGCTTCATAATCCGTTAGTAAAAATATTCATTTAGTTCTTAATAAAAAACAATTGTTTATTTTTATGAATTGTAGAATTAGACCTTTTTTCATAAGAATTATATTCAGTAGTATTGTTTTTATACGATCAAAATTACCTCGAAGATGAAAAAAAAAATTAACTTTTTCAAGCCAATTAAAAATTACACTCTCTCAAAATTACGCAAAACTATTTTTTAATTTAACTATAAAGTACGAATTTGCTAACAACAATAATTTTCCTAAATTTATTTTTCCTTAATAATATCCTTCTAATGAAATTTACTAAACATAATCAAGCATTCATATATTTACTCATTGCAATACCTCAAACGATCTTTTGGATGATTCCAAGCACCATTCACTTTCGAATATTCCAAATTTCGATGCCCACTTATCGAACGAAAACCTTTCCTAATTACTTTTCTCAAACCATCCATTATCTTCGAATTCAAATGATCACGGCCAATGGCTGCCTCTTCAAGCAAGAACCAATCAAAGTGGGCAACATCTCTTCACTTCGAATCTGCTGATGTGGATAAATTATGATTCAAAGGATCGTCTTCTTGAGCTCATTTTGAATACGCACACATGGGAAGTGAACTGAAATGAATAAATTGATTCGCATGACCGGTTTTCATGGTTAACTATACATATTATCATTTAACTAGTATTGTGTTTGATAAATTGTTTGGTTGCAATGTTACGTATGGGTCTGAAGATATGAATAGTGTAAGCATTCATCCCTTATTTAAAATATTATGAGTTGTTAATGGCTTTTATAAATCGTAAACATTAAAATATCCGGTTATAATCTATGATTGTGTTGTTTTAAATCATAGCATTGATTGTTTTTCATTAATTTTTCTGAAGCCCAAAAAATACAAATATACATGAACTGAATACTCTAGCCTGCTCTATACTATAAGGTTGGTATTTTACATTTTTTAAATTTGTTTTTACTGGGTAAGTATACGTAATGACATATTTTCAAAAATATTGACCAGTAAATAAACGCTACCTTTAAAAAGTCAGTTTAAATTTTCCATTTATACTCTCATGAAATAAGCATTTCCATAAAAGCAACTTTGACAAGCGTTAAATTATACATTAATAATATATAAGAAAATTATTACTAGACAGCAATATTAAATAATTTAACATAAATATCAATCGTGTTTACTGCCATACACATTTGTTTATCTTTTATGATTATTCGTAGAATTTTAATTTAAACAATTATCGTCTGAGGAAGCCATCAATTATAAATGAAAGCAGAAATTCGAAACCAGTCGAACCACACATTCCTCCTCTTAAAATTGTCCCCACGCTGAAACATTTTAATAACACCCTCCAAGCTTGCGTTGTCTAATACACGGATACATAATTTATGATTTCAACGTATTTTCAGCTCAGCACATCTTCTCTGATACTTTCAATTTTTTAAACTTTAAAACGAGAAATATTTCGACAAAAAGAGTCGAATCGTATCTTTACATCCGAAGAGGAAACGTATAATCAATTCAGTGTAAAGATCCTACTACGTTACACTAACGAACTGACGCCGGGTATTTCGAGAGTTTTCCAAATCACATTTTGTCTTGCATTTCTTATGCTCTTTCTTCACCGGGATATGGCATTCACGGTTTTATCACAGAACAGTTATTCATCCGTTTATTTTTATTTTTAAAAGTTTCTTAAAATCGAAAGCAATTAGAAAATTTCTAAATCTTTTGTTTCACGTAATATTTTTATAGAAAAATATGTATATGTTTCTAATATCGAATCTAAATTATTTAAAACCGTCTTCTAATTTGAGCCAAATTTAAAAATTTTATATATTTTTTAGAGCTAACTTTGGTAATATGAGATAATTCGCAATTTCTATATTGTATAAGATATTTTTTGCATTATTTGATTTCGTTTAGTTATTTACTTTACAATTTCGTTATACTTACAATTTGAATATACAATGAAAGAAATTTAAAATAAATTAAAAAATATTAATATGAAATTTAAATTTATCTCATTTTCAAATTTAGATAATTGCCTACTCATGTTTAGCACAGTAAAATTAATCTTTTTCCATTTTCATAATTGGTTATAAATCTGTAGAAACAACATTTTGTAAATAGATATGGAGCAGAACTAAGATTTTTTTATTCGGAAATTTGGATATTTAAACATAACCTTCTAAAAATGAAAACATATTTTTGGCCAGATCTCACGAAAGATTATTAAGTTTTAAAACGTTTCCAGAAGAAGTAAAAGTTTTAATATAATTTTTAAAGAGATACCATCCATTCATCGTAATAAAATATTGGAGAATCAAATATTCTCAAAAAACTTTTTTTAATCATTTTATTCTTGAAAATGAATTCATAAACATATATCTTAATTTTACTACTAAACATGTAACTTAAATATGTTGTTAAATTTTATAGATGCACTAAGTAATTTACAAAGAACAATTTTAATCTTAAAGTAGTTATTTCTGCCACATCTTATCTCTACACCCATTCTCCTATTTCCCTTAGTGTTCACAAAACAGAAATTCCTCTTTTTTTTGTCCTTTTTTTCATATTCTTCTTTTTCTCGCGCTACCAGCCTTGCCTCCCTTTCTAATGCAACAGATGAGCGCCTTTCGGAGTCAACACAGATTCAACGACACGAGCGAAAGGGAAAATTCAATTTGTATAAAGGGGGGAAAGAACAGACACACAACAACAAAAAAAAACACCAGGAAAAATTATCCGTGGAAAAAGCATTGTATATGATACTGCAAAGAAGATGCTTTAGGAATATAGAGGCTGCTTCTTAGGAGGGATTTCTTTCTTTTGGGAGGGAAGAAAAAATGGAATTTTCGGGAAATTTAAATCAAATGTTTCGTTGGAGTGCTTTTAGGATTGCTTTAAAGCCCAACTGAAGGAATGAAACTGCTTTTAGATTGAGGTAAAGAGACAGATTGTGGTGGAGGGAATTTCTAGTGATACACCAGGAAGGGATTTCGTTTAGAAAAGTACAAGTTGGGAAATGGCTTGATTTTAGTAAAAGAGATAAAACTATTTGTTTTGATGTTTGGTATAGCATACTCTAATTTTTTTCGTGGAGTCTATGGAGTAAGTTTATTTGTATTTGTTTTTCTTTGGAATACGAATGTATTGCATATTTTTTTTAAGTCAAGAAACTTGGGAGATTAAGATAGAAGAAAGAATTTTCGAATTTTTGTGCAAAAAGGAAAATAAATAAATCCATATCGAAATACAAATTCAAATTTTAAGTAAGACCAAAGTTGAAGCATTTAAATAAAATTTTAGGTTTTCATGTTATCGTCTAGTATACAAGTTCAGCAATGTAAAAAATTATCTAAAAATCTCTTAATGTAAGATATTGCAATATTATGCTTTTATAAGTTAGTGCCGCATAATATAGTGATTTCAAAATAAGCAACTTAAATGTAGATTTCTTTTTTTTTAATTTTTCCACTGACCTAGTAATTCTTGTCATTTTTGACTATATTATAAGCAGAACCACCGTTTTTTTATAAAGTAGTAAAACAAAATATTACAAACTTCAATACGCAATCAATATCAATACATTTAATGCATATGGACAGATTTTGTTTAAGTTGATACGCTTTTAACTGTGAAAATGTATTCCAGAGTAGTTCCGAAATAAACAAGGAAAAACTTTTCAGTCTCAAACATACTTCTTTCAATCAACGGAAAATTCACTGGAAAGTTTCTGCCAAATTTTCTCATTAATTGACACCTTATTGTTTGCTGTTATAGAAACTCTAAGTTGAAATTAAGCAGTACTATTTAACGAAGTGTATTTATGTTACAAATATACACAACTGCATATCAATAGCATAAAAGTATATAATAAAACTGATATTGTAAAATGGGGGGATTTGCTTGGAATTTTATTTCTTTAGGATCCTTTGTTTACAAGTTCATTAAAATCGTTTCATAGTTTAGTCTTAAATTATTAACGACAATTAACAAAAAAAAATTCATGGGAAAATCAACTGTCTTAATTTTATCGAAATGAGCAAAATATAAGACAAAAGAATAATCCATAGTACTAAATAATTATGTAGAACATAGTATTAAGTTACACAAAAAAGGAGTAAACCTAAATTTAGCGCTTTTATTTGGTAATGAAAGCGTTAACGGTATCGTTTATGAATTATGATTCAAACAATTGAAATGTTAAAGAATGCTTATGCGTGGTCCTTTGAAAACCGCAAACGATTCGTCCAAATATATATTGAAAAGGTAATATCTTTGATCAAAACAAAATTTAGTTGTAAAAATGAGGGGAATTTTGTGTAAGAAGAAAGGTTTTCTTTCTGACAGCATACATTAAGTTCCGGGTTTCCTGAAAATAAATGAGTTTATTACTTAGATTTAATCTGTTTATGTTTAAATGTGTATAACCATGCTATTGTATTATGAATTACATTTTTAAATCATTGAATTATAATTTTTTAAGCAAACACACATCGTCAAGGATTTGTTTTTTAAAAGCTATCCAAAGTTATCTGTAATAAGAAACTTCCGAGACAGTTGAAGGATTTGTCTTTTGATCGCATTATTTCTGTACAAAATAACTGAAATCATTTACTAAACATTTATTATAATAAAAAATAAGATAATAATTGCGTTAAAGTTATTAAAGAATCGAGAAGTTCCACTATAAAAACTTATTTAGTTGCATAAATCTCTAAGGGACTCATTATAAAAATCCCCTAGAGCTCCATATAGCTAAACAACTTCTCACAAACAAACATTCCAAGTAAATTTAATCCTACAACCCAACCACTACATAAACCCCCAACGTTACCCTAAAGGACAGTTTTTATTAAGAGCCACCACGACAAAAAATTCTTCAGCTGAAATTCCCCTATCATACAAGTAAATACCTATTTCGAAGATGGTTTTATTAATAAAGAGAGAGAGACTGGTTATCGCTTTTATTTACTCAATAATGTGAAATGACTTGCCGACCCATGAATTCCACTTTCAGAAGATCGGTGTAATTAATTTGCATATTGTGACCCAATCCCCTTATCATCATCGCAGTTTGAATTTCCTGTTTGATGCTTACGGTATTATCATTAGTTTTTGGAGTAAATATTGATTTTGTGAGTGATATTAAGGTCTGTTATTATAAATAAAGAAGTTATTTATTGTAATTTTATATATCTATCATGTTAGTAAATAGTTAATTGATAATAGTAATGTAGTAATTGATAATGGTAATTGGTAATGAATATTTGCTTTTTATTGGTGAAACCTTACTTATAGAAATAAATGAAAGCACAATAAGATATTATCATTAGCTTCTGAAGTAAATAATAATTATTGATATTGTGTGTGTGTGTGATGTGGAGCTCAAATATTATAAATATGAAAGTTATTGGTTTATGTTCAATTTTAAAATATAGGTTATGCTGATTAATATAGTTAATTGATAAAGGTAATTAGTGAAGAATAATTGTTTTTCATTGATGAAAGCTAAATAAACGAAATAGTATTTCAAATTTTGTTTGAACTCAGATAGTCGTTTAAATTCGTGTTTCATATAGTTTAATAACGTTAGACAAAATAAACTAAAATAAACCTAAGCCATGAAGTTAAAAATTGAAGTACAAAATGCAGTGTTGTAATATCTAATTTTAATAATGATTAATTGTATTATACATGTTACCGTTTTTTAATATTATATGCTCCTACAACCATTGGTACCATATCTAAGTACTCCTGAATTTTTCATTTATGGTATTAAGTGATCTGGTGCCATTTTATGTAAATCTATCGGCAAATCACTTTATCTTTAATCATGTAAAACTTATAGTTGACAATGTTACAGGAAAGTGCTAAAAATAAAAATAAGTACGCCATTTTCCTAAAAATGTAATTTGTTGGATTAAAAGGAAAATTGAGAATTAACAGCCATTATTAAGTCTTAAAATCTGTCAAGGCTTCAATTTTTTATTACAGACATTATATTTTTTTTCTCACAATTTACACATACTACGTTTGTTGTGTGTGCAAATTGTGAGATTTTTCTTTTTACTAAATAAAATACATACTTACAAATGAAGTGTATGCTGAAATATATATAATTGATATTTAACTAAATTTATAATTTTTCCTCTTATATAACGAAATTCAGTTTTATTACCAATTATTTTTAAAAAAAGAACATATTCACGTCAGACACTTTAGTACAAGATGCATAAAATAGTAATATTTGAGAATGCACATCAATGATTAAACATTTACCTGACTACCTGAATATCTATATATAAACACCATTCAATCTGAACACTGGATAAATGTCAATAACTGCCTGAAGGTACTAGAAATAATCACGTTAATAATGTAACTAGTGATGCAAATTTAGAGTTGCAAGATTTGGCTTTACTGGGGTTAATTAAGGATTGCAACATAAAATGCTATCGAATGTGACAATTTAAAAAAAAAAGTCAAATTGAAAGGTGTAGCATGCATGTTGCAAACTTATAACCATAAGAATATATCAGTGTTTATTCCAAATTTGCTTTAGTTTTACTATTTTACTTAACAATATGTTCTTGCATTCAATAAAACTTTAATTACATTTTTAGATGAATTTTGTTTGACATTGCACAATTTAATATTTCATGTTCAAAGCATAATCAGGGTTTGAAACAGAAAAACTTCAATTGAAAAACCATGTTTAAAATTCATTGCAGAAATTTAGTGTATGAATATGAAGAATCTGACATTTCTGTTCAACTTATTTCAAATATTCAATAAAGCGCATTCAAAAATGTATACATTCTTCGAAAATCAGTAGGGAATATTTTTGTTGGGTTCTAAATATTTAACAAACTTTCTTATCAAATAAACTTTAAAAACTTAAGTCTTAACTCCAAAAAAAATAATAAAATTTTATAAACTGATCAAAAACTTCCGTCTCACAAACAGAACTTTTAATATCATTCCATTTGTTAGAAATCAAAATAAAACCCGACGCATAGGAACGCATAACTTTCACTTGGCCAATAGGTTTCTGTCTTCGAAACAAATTCCAGACATCTGTTCATCCCCTCTTTCGGGATTCGAACCCAGGGACTCTCCCCTCTCCTCCAATTTTTACCATCCTCGTCAGCAATGGAGAAATTGTCCCAACCTTTTCCACTTTAAACTTCAAAATGAAAAATATCGATTTTTATTTAGATTCCTCTTTGTTTATTTTAAGACTCTTTTTTTTTATTTTTCGTTGTTGTCTTTTGCTCTCGCGCTTTCGATGGTGAAGTTTCGTTTATGTTAATCTTAAAGAACGTTTTAAATAAATAAATTTTGGTTATGGTTTAAGTTATTTAAATCTAATTTGACTTTATACATTCTTTTCTGAAAAATAGTTTTTGTAGTTAAACAGTTAGAAGTAGTTTTAGTCCAGATGCTACTTCTCAACATACCAAATATTTTGATTGTGGAATATACCACTTTGAATACAGATAGAGAACTTAAAGGTGGTAGGGTGCCCATCTCATGGCGTTTGGCGAACACAGGGGATTATTGGGTTAGTTTGGTTGTAAATAATGTGTCACACTAAAACTTCACATGAGTTATTGGTGACAAGAGGATTATGATTAGTTAATAATGGCCATGATTTGTTGCACATGCATTTCCTTCCTATCACGACTTTATCGTCAATAGATTTTCATCTGCAGTATGTATTATTTACCATATTCAGTATCAACACGGGGAGCTCTGCAATCTGAACTATAGATATGCAATGATGGTGAACCCGATGCCAGATTGAACTGCCCTTCAGTTGAGAAATTTTTTCTAAACCTTAAAGAAATATGTGCCTGCAAAAGCAATAAAGCGCTAAAGATAGTAACTCTGAATTAAACCAAAATCTTCCTTACCCCTTTTGCTTTATGAGTGATAGTTTGTACTCGTCTAAAATGCACGTCATAGATGCCAAGAAGTTTTAAGAAGACTATACCTAAATTCAATTAATTACATTCGTTAAACAACAACAAAATAACCCAGAGTAGAATATATTTATGATGTTTTTTTGTAAGCTCCTGCAGTTCAGAGAGAGTTAACTCACTTTGTGCTCTTATACATTGTATGAAATTGTTAGAATGATACATTGTTGCAATGACAATTGTTACATTGCTACTGTTATTACATTGTAATATATTACATTGTTACTATTATTACATTGTAATCTTTTACAGTGTTAAAACTATTACATTTTAATCTTTTACATTGCTGCTGTTATTACATTGTTAGCTTTTACATTGTTACAGTTATTACATTATTAGCTTTTACATTGTTACAGTTATTACATTGTAATCTTTTACATTGTTTTGTTGTTCATTCTAAGGATGTATATATTTTAATGACGTTCATATGCACTACTAATATTTTATCGTCAAAAACGGTTATCGGCATGAATATATCTATTTATTTACTGTTTATCACAACACCATTATCACTAATTTATCTTTTAAATAATTATTACACTAAATTAATCCATAATATATATATCCCAATTTTTAATTGTGATTCTGGTAATTCGGAGCAAATCAGCAAACCAAAAACCAAGTACTCAATTTATACAAAAGAGCATTTACAAAATAACAAGTTGTTCTTATTTTTTATGCATCCTTACTATCTTCCCTCTTCGGCGGTGCTGATTACCCATTCTCTATGAGTAAATATTTTAGAGCTCATTGGAGAGAAGGTATTGCCGGTATGCGTCGAGACATCATCCTTGCAGTTAGTACATAAATTTGGACGGTATAACAAAAGTGTAAATGACAGTTAAGTTTTTATGCTAAAAATATATTTGTCTTTGGTTTAGTCAGGTTAAGAGATCACTGTTAAAAAGTTTGGTGCAGAAGCGCATCGGAATCATGGAATTTTATATCTTCGGCTAAAGTTTTGATATTTGTTTCATAACTTTTGCGGTGTATTAAAGTTGAGGATTTACAACAAAATTGGTTAAAAATCGCAGTCTAAATATTAATGGAAGTTAAAGTTCCAGAATTCCGGTGCAATCTTGCCCCAAAAATTTGAAACAGTGTTGAGTATAGGCTAATGGCAACGGCCTCATAAGTTTGAACCACCATCAAGCAATAACAACAATAACGTGATGAACACTGCATTAATTGTACGGGACACCACGATATTGAACCAAATTCATGAATAGTAAGTAATCCATCACTGCACATAGTATTTGTTGAACACTCTATGTTCCATACACTTGTATGCGATTTCAGTATTGAAGATCCAATTTGAATCCATATACACGTAATATTGTTTTGAGATTCAGGTAATTAATAACAGATCTGCAAAAAAAAAAAAAAATCACCTGAAAAAAAATAATAGGCTTTGTGAAATAATAATGTTTCCTTCCTTATATCATACGATTTTTCATTCCAAAAAATACTATAAGCTTGTTTATATATATCATAGAAAATATAAGAATAAAATAAAAATAAAACTAACTTACGAGATAAACACAGCAGTTACAGTTTTTTCAACCCATATCATAAAACTTGAAGATGTGAGATGGAGTCATGAGCTGATGCGTTGATGTTTCTTCGTAAGGAGGACACTTTTGGAATGTTTTTGTGAACCAGAGTACGATTAGTATTTTGTGCTTGTGAGTGTTTTAGGTTTACTTGAATAAAGTTTAAGGTTGCGAATAAGGGCACCTGAATTCTTTTACCTCACACCTATTATCCTACTACATAAAGTACGGAACGAATTAATTGTGGAATTCAATGATGGTAGGATGAAAAAATACTGATAACATAAGTTTCATTGCTTTTCATTGGTAAATGTTATTTTAAATATAACTTTACGAAAACTAAACTAAGTTTTTTTGGTTGTAAAAATATTGAAACGTGAAACCATTTTTTGCATTTAAGAGCACGGATACAGTTGTTTTATTAAATAACAATACAATGAATGAATATATACTGAAAATACAATAATTTATGAATATCAATGCACGGTAAATTGACAATAAAAGTATACAATGTAATAACATATGAATAACAGAATACACAATAACAATACAATAATTTTGCATAACAATATAAATTGCTACACAGGATTAATCAATTCAATGTCTAACTTTTGATAAGCTATTGTTGTGTTCATGAGAATCATTATTATTTTGGACATGCATAATACTAAATAATCTCTAGTATCAAAAATCTTATTTAAAAACCTTTAAAGTCAACTGTTTGCGCACACCAACTCAAAAAACTACATTTTTAAAATGTTTTACTTCCGACACTTTCTCACCAGCAACTCTATATCAACTCAACCCAAAATACGACATCACGGCTATCCTATTCCCAAAGATCTTGTCAAAAGAAAATAAAGCGCGGGATTTTGCAAATAGGGCACAGATCCAGGTTATCTCCCGTCGTTTGATGATGTCGGCTTGTATTTCATTCGAAGTGATCCGAGATTTATTTGAAATCGGATAAAATGGTTGGTGCGGAAGATATCGTTCAAGAAATTGGGAGAAGGGGTAAAGCTGCGAGTCGTGGTAGTTTTGCCAAAGCGTGATTTCGATAAAGTTCGTATAATTGCATGCATGTTGTCTGGAATGGTTCTTTGGAGATTATGTATGGAAATGTTTGTAATATGCTACGGAGGTAATGCTTGTGTTTACTATTTGAATTGGATTAGAGGAAAAAACTAGCTATGGTTAATTTAAGCGGATATCTTTTGAGTTTGGTTTGCTTGAAATAACTTTGCAGTAGAGCCATATGGGACAATTCCATTTTGGGAATAAAACGTATATCTTTTTGGTCTGAAACCTTATATTAAAACTATAAGAAGGAGTAAAAACTTATGGAGTATTTATATTATATATGATAAAAATGTTTTTTTTTAAATTTTAAATATGGCGTAATACAATTATTCATGATACACTTATTCTAATTTACAATAGTGCATCTTTTGCAGAACAATTTATACTTAATTAATCAAGCGTAGTTCGATTCAAACAAAAATGAGCTTTTACGTGCTTATTTTTTAGCATAAAAATATTTGTTTTTTTTATTTTAAATATAGTGTGATACATTTATTCATGATACACTTATTCTAATTTACATTAGTGCATCTACAGATCAATTTATACTTAATTAATCAAGTGTAGTTCTATTCAAACAAAAATTGGCTTTTACATGCTTATTTTTTAACATAGCTATTGCTCCTTCATTGAGATTTTACTTCATTTACAACTTTACTCAGTAAACAACTTTATTTAGACTATTATCCCATCGAATTCCCGAACTAAATACATCAAAAAAAAAGATCATAACGACACGTCCAATTTTCTTTAAGGGTTGAGGAAAAACTAAACAACTAATAAAACCAACACCCATCAGTCGAGCAAAAAGTCCCTCCAATCGTACAAATCCTACTTCTCGACTTCAGGGCATTTATCGTAAGCGACACATAGATGGCTGGGCTGAAATGCTCAAAGGTTTATACATAACGGGTGACTTTTAAGGGGCAGCGATGTTAATATACTGTTATGTTTGTTTTGGAAATTCTTTTTCATATAAATTTTGTGAGTAATATGTTTTATTGAATTGGTCTTTCTCTGTTCAAACGCTATTGGAGTAAGATGTTCATGTGACTCTTTACGCCTTGAAAACGTCAATGTCACGTCAAAGGAACCTCGTATGGATGTGATTTATAAAGTAACTGCAATATGTGATGTCATTCTACAGGCTTTTTTTTACAATAAATATGTTTATTTTTCCTCAGAAATCTAGTTCGATGCAAAATGCAGCATTTTATGAAAAAAATAAATAATAATATAAATCATTAGAGTAGCTAAGTACTTGGCATTCATAACTGCTCATTAGACTCGTAAAAACAGGATTTATATTTATATTTATGAAGAAGCTATACAATATCAAACTAGTGGGAATATCCAATTGACTTGTGGTGGGGAACAAATAAACATATTTAGATTGAAGAGATGGATTCAGGGGCGCATTAAATGATTTTAAGTAGGTGAAACGTTTGACTTATTTATACAGCAGCCCCTCGTTATATCGCGTTTCCCGAAAATTAACTATTTTTATTAATATTCTTTGTCAAGTTAAAAATTACTCATTATTGTTTGCTAAATTTGCTTGGAATTCGTGGAAAAATGATGCATTTAAAAAAATATATAATTCTTTCAGTCGGCATAATTTAATTTACAGTTCGAAAAATATATAATTAGTAAAAATGATGCTTTAAAAATAAAAGCGAAACTTTGCATATTTTTAATGCAAAATTTGAATTCTGTATACATTTTTCTTCATACTTATATAATGAACCATCAAAAGAACTTTATTGTGATATCACAAAAATCAAAACCGAATTATCACATCGAAACATCCGATCGAAACATCACATAAATAAACATTCTTTCAAAGGTTTTATTTTTATTTTAAATAAAGTTTCTCGTACGTTTGACGAAATGGCAACAGTGAAAATATTAAATGAAAATGGAATTTGCATGTTATTTCAATGTAGACTAAATTTTTAGTTATTTAAATTTTAAATACTTCTAATTTCCCTTTTTAATGAAATTTGGGATGTAACCTAGCCCGATTTTTGCTTTAAAATGACGTATCAAACTTTGTGCGACTTTCGGTTCGTTCTGTGAAAGTGGGCGACCAACGGACAGACGGACTGAACGATTATAAAACATTCCACTTTTTATGTTATAAACGTAGTGTGGAAGCTATAAAGGGGGGAAATTGGAAGACATGATGCAAGGCTTGATATATCCGAATGCACGACGTAACGAGGAGCGATATGGCGAGGGGTTACTGTATTTTTTAATTTAGGAGGCACTTTAAGATCCTGTTTATTATTCAAACAAATAGATATTGAACCCAATATTCAATGTTTAACATCTCAAGACAGACAATAACTTAACCAATATAAATGAATTACTCTCTAATAATAAATAGCAGGTAAAAATAACACCCAATTTTTCCTCCAAGAACCCTCTCCAGAAGCAAAAAGGGTGTTAGATCCTTAACACCAATCGATTTCTTCCAATATACCTACTCCATCCCCCTCTCCATTTAAAAAAAAAAAAAAATCCCCCCCCCCTTTCTCGCCCCCCCACTGACTTATCCTCCCCCGCCCCTCTCCTGTTGTCTTCGATTGGTCCCTTGACTTGATTTATAGCTGAGACTTTTTCGCAGCCGAGTTTTTGTATTGTGAGGAACAATTCGTCCCGTTGTGTCCCACCCCCCAATGTCGGCTTTTTGCCGGCTTCCGTCCCAATTTCACGCCGACCCCACCGCTGCTGCTTTCAGCCAGGGCTGCTGTTGGTAGGGGGTAGTTGCGCCAAAGTTGACACGAAAAACCGCCAAAAAGAAAATGAATTTAATGTTTAATTGAATTCTATCTTTGTACAATTGTAGAAAATAAGACAGCAAAAAAGTCAATATAAGGGGATTATTCGATACGATTCAACACGAGCCACCTATGAAAACGTTATAGATGAGGATGTGTCCAGCAAATATGTGTTATCAACCTACCTGTATTGGTGTGGCTTTGGTGAAGCAAGGTTTCACTAGTTTTTGGAAATGTGCCTTAGTCTAAAGTAACGAATGACAGTAGTGAGCTGGAATACAACGCGATCTTATTCGACATCGCACACGGCTCTATGAAATCAAAAAAAATATTAAAAATATCAAATTATTAAATAGTAATTATAATTAATAAATCATAATAATTAAATAATTATTATAATAGTAATATATAATTATTATCTCAAATTATTAAAAATTTACATAAATTATGTTAAACTTATGTGGAGATGAAAGATCAAACTAATTTTATGTAACTTTATGACTAGAGATTGTTGAAGTTTTACAACTAACCAAAATAATTGGAGCTGCTGAGGTCGGGTTCGAATCCCGGTCAGGCATGGATGTTTGTGGTAGTCAATAAATGTTGTTATTTGTCTATGTGTTATTCATTTCTTTGTGACTGTAAAATTTCTTTCTGTGTCTGTCCTACTTGACGAAAGCTTATAAGCGGTTCTATGAACAAGCACACAAGCTGGAATATATATCTATCATACCATACCATACCATACTAACCAAAATAATGGACGCTCAAAACAGCAACCGATCCCTAATCGTAACTTAGTACATATTTATGTGCATTAATGGATACACTGTTCTAGAAAAAAAGTTATAGCTCATCATAACCAAATTTTTGTCCTATTTAAAGCAAAAAAATATAAGTTTTATTATGTAGTTTGTTCTCGTGGTTGAGATATTCTTTATTGCGAAACAAGGTACCTTATAAATAAAATTTATTGAAGGCATAAATTTAAATTAAAAAAAACTTAATTTTTTTTTCTACATTAACAATCAGTACCTCTACAGGAAAAAATCTTACATTTTTGAATTTCACATCCACTTTTGAATAATTACCTCTATAAAAAGAAAGAAAGCTGCAATTATAGAAATAGAAACAATTTATAACCACGAATATTTAAAAATGAGCATGCAAAAAATAAGCTGCCAAAAATACCTCTGCATCGCCAAATACAGCACCCCTTTCACCACATGTCCTCCGGAAAACGGGAAATGTGATTAGGAGGACTTGTAACTGAGATATGGGAAGTGGGGATGGATACAGGGACAGAGCGGAGGGGGGAGTGGATTCTATGGTCTGAGGCTTTGTTTTTGTAAGGAATTTTTTGACTTTTTTTCTCTATTTTTTTAAAAAAAATTGGTCGTCCTACTTGTTTCGTCGTATCTGCCGATGGAATGAACAAAATAGTGTAGGTATTTATAGAGATGTCAACTGGACTTCTTTGTCGTTTCCTCTGTTTGATTGATTGGACTTAACGGTAGTTTGTTGGATGTGGCGAAAATTATAGACCTTGAGGATTTTTTTTTACAAATAAACAAAACTTAAAAAAAAGTTTGTTGGTATAGCTGCTTCAGAATGTAGTTGTTTCTAGTACATGTTATTATAATTTTAGCATTAGAACTAATTATTATTCAAATTATTAAATGTAAGCTGTAAACTGAATTGATCCACTTAGAAACTTAGAAATTATCATATTTACTCTTTAGGAAATTTTTAAACTAATGCTTTTCATCATTTACAGAACTTCTTATTCATTGAAGTATGCTACAAATTCGGGTACTTATCGTATGCTTCGAACATAACTATACTTTCAAAGTATCAATTTGCACTAGCAAAACATTTTCGTATCTTTTCAATGCTAATAAATGCTACTAAATCAAAAACGATGCTATAGGAAACTCCGACTATCCAAGCTTGAATGATCTTATCCTGATGATTCATTCATTTATACAACATATAAAAAAGTGATGCCTTTCCATTTAACACAGTTATAAATTTCATCCTAGGTTCCCCCTAAAAGTGGTTAATAGTTGCCGCTAAGGTGGTGTGGTGAAATGTTTCACACCGCCTTAGCGGCATGAACTTTTTTGGAATTCATTGGAAGCCCTATTTTTTGAATTCGGTTAAACTATTTTTTCATATTTCAGAAACCAAACCTCTAAAATGGTTCAATCAAATTTCATGAATATGGTGGAGCATTTCGCCACACAGCCATTTCTGCTTCTAGGAACCATGTCTTTTGGTGAAACCAAGTACGAAATGCTTAACAGCAAATTAAAAAAAAATTCTTAGAAAAAGTTTTTCTCTCACTTTAAGCATACCTGCAATGTTTAAAATAACCACTTTTAAAGTCAATTATCAGAAATTTTAAATCGAGAAAGCTTATTTGTCTCAATTAATTCAGATAAATGACGGTCTACCACATATATTTCCACTGTAATTACACTTCTTGAACAACACTCAAACTCATCCCGCAATTGTCACCAACACCTACCTAACAAGACCCACGAGAAGCATCTTCCATCATCATCAACTGCCCGATGTCTGTATCTAAATCCGAATTGTCTATAGGACGATATAATCCATCAAAACCTAATCGACGAGAACAAAACCAACAAACAAAATCGCCTTCACACCGTAATAACGTATTTTTTCACACATACATCATAAAGTCTCCGAATTTTTTTTATTTATTTTCCTGTTAAGAAATCTCGTATGGGTCAGATTGGCCTTCTTTGCTGTTTATATTAAGGATAAAGAAATTAGTTGTGGTGCGTTAATTCAGTGACTTGGAGATTACTCAGATGATAAATGATAAATGATCATTTCAGCAGAATTTCTTGGAATTACAGTCCTGTTCAATATCATTTAATATTGGCCTGTATTATAAGACATTATTTTCGGTCTCCTTTCTTGTATAGTAAAATTACTGCACGATTTTATTGTTTGAAAATGCTGGTAAATGGATACAAAAATATTTTATTATGACTATTCATAAAAAACTTCTAGATTGGCCAAGTTTTGTGTTTCTAAAAATGGATACTTATTAAAAAAAACTTATATTAAATTTATGTCTACCAATATAAATAATATGAAAAAAATATCCATAATTCAAGTACGACGTGAATTTACTTTTAACCCCCTTAACACAAAATCACCAAAATATAATTTTAAAAACTTTATTGTAAAAAATATTTAAAAACAACTATTGACCAATCAAACACTTATTACAAGACATATTAACAAGCCAATGAAATAAATAAATCAATCCTACCATCGATAAAGATACCAATTTCTCACTTGCTAAAAAATCTTTCTCAGATAGATGCGAGTTCTTCCCAGAAACATTACGACGGAATATTACCAAAAAAGAGAAAGAAATGATGGGTCGGAAAATGGACCTCGTGCAGGATTCATATTTTGTTCGATGTCCGAAACGAGTCCTTTGACACCCGCTGGTGTCGTTTGTCACAGGGGTGGCTTTTGGACAGTGGGGACGTGAACTCTTTATGGCCGTGTGCCGGGTGAATTTCAATGCTGTGGATTCGGAAGAAGCGGGGAGTGTAAGTTAAAGAGAGGGAAATGCGTGACCTAACTTTTTTTTAAAGTTTGTTTGTGAAATGGACACTGTTAAAGAAAATAAATAAAAGAATAGTATAATAATATACACTGTAAAAGAAAATAATAATAATAAAAGAATGTAAATATATATTTTCTTTTAAAAAAACAGCACATGTTAGTGTTTATAATTAAAAGCAAAAACATCAAAAGGGTAACCAAGCCAATAACAGTTTCAACACATCATTAAATATCACACACACATCACACACACACATTCAACACATCATTAAATATATCGATAGTTATACTAAGATTTTGGGTTCAAGCAAAATTCGCAGATTTTTTACTTTGGACAGTGGGGACATGAACTCTTTATGGCCGTGTGCCGGGTGAATTTCAATGCTGTGGATTCGGAAGAAACGGGGAGTGTAAGTTAAAGAGAAGGAACTGCGTGACTTAACTTTTTTTTAAAGTTTGTTTGTGAAATGGACACTGTAGAATTGGCTGTAAATTGTATATTTTATAAAATATCTTTTAAAAAACAGTATGTTGGCGTTTATGTTTGCACTTTTTTCTGTAAAACCATCAAGAGCATAACCAAACTAATAACAACAGTTTCAAATGCATACATCTTTAAATATATTGATAGTTATACTAAGATTTTGGGTTCCGTCAAAATTGGCAGTTTTTTTACTAACTTTTTAATTTACTATTTTACTACACTGAAAAAAGAAAATGCTGTAATACGATTTCTAGAAGTAAAGTTGCCAAAAAATCTGCCTTATGCTACGGAAAAAAACAGTGGGTTTTGGACAGTGGGATATGAACTCTTTATGGCCGTGTGCCGGGTGAATTTCAATGCTGTGGATTCGGAAGAAGCGGGGAGTGTAAGTTAAAGAGATCGAACTGCGTGACCTAACTTTTTTTAAAGTTTGTTTGTGAAATGGACACTGTAGAATTGGCTGTAAATTGTATATTTAATAAAATATCTTTTAAAAAACAGTATGTTGGCGTTTATGTTTACACTTTTTTCTGTAAAACCATCAAGAGCATAACCAAACTAATAACAACAGTTTCAAATACATACATCTTTAAATATATTGATGGTTGTACTAAGATTTTGGGTTTCGGCAAAATTGGTAGTTTTTTTTACTAAATATTTAATTTACTATTTTACTACACTGAAAAAAGAAAATGCTGTAATATGACTGACGATTTCTAGAAGTAAATTTGCCAAAAAAAAATGTAAAAAAATGTGTTTGTAAAAAATATTTATGAAAACAAAAAATTCTTCCATGAAAACATTAGATGATTGAAAATCAAGAGCATTAAGGGTTGCATTTTGTTTAGTGAATTTCATTGAATTTTATCATTGAGTGAACATTAAGTAATAGCCCTCATATTTCAGATAAAGACTTTTTTTTTTGGCATGAACCTTCGAATCTGTCTTTTGAAAAAATATGTGTAATTTTTCAGTAAATTTCTTTAGTTATAGAAAACAAAAATGTTCTATTGAAAAGCAACAGAAATATCTTTTCTAGCAGATTAGTTTCTAAGTTTACTAAGTGCATTTTTAAATCTTACTCTATGGTAAATTTCTCTTGCTTTTGCTTTTCAGAAAAAGTTTACACGTGATATAGCGTACACAACTTTTCTGCATTGAGAAAAAAGTACAATTAAAAATATTTCGATTTATCTAGTACGCATATATCCACAACATTTTAGTTACCCTTTTTTCGCAATTAGTACTTCTTCGTTTTTGTAAACAACTAATTAACTCTAAAATTCCTAATTAAATATCATTACACTTCTTCACCTGAATAAAAAAAAACGATACACGACATCCATCACTGTAAACATGGCAAGCCACTTATAACCATACTATTGATTAAAAAATATGGTTTTTATGTTGAGTTGAAAAACAAACCTCAGATCCCACGTTAAAAAGTGGCCTGTCTCAATGATGGATGGCCTGTTTAATCAATCGAATGAAAATATCTACAAAAACAAGTACAGTTTTTTGTGGACATGAAATAATTTTTTGGTTGGAATAAAACCATTAAAATGAATAACAATTTGTTGAATTGCGTTTGGTAAAAAATTAAAAAATCGGCTTATTTTTGACTATTTTTATTATGAAATTGACTAATTATTGTTTTATCAAATGCTTTATAAAATGACTAAACTAACAATTAAATAGTCAAATATTGCGTTTGGGTGATCAAAGCAAATTCGAGCTTATGAGGAATTCTATCTAAAATTATGTGTTAAACAATAATTATTACGAAATTGAAGCAGGAAAACTACTGATTCAATAAAAATATTAACAACTTTAATGACTTAAATGCTATTCTTAACGACTACATGCAACACATACCTCAATACAAATAAAACTAAACGCTACATAGAATTTCGACGCATATATTTCATGCATTTTAATATCTGTATG
The DNA here is from genome assembly GCA_023701765.1 of Hylyphantes graminicola. Classification (NCBI taxonomy): domain Eukaryota; kingdom Metazoa; phylum Arthropoda; class Arachnida; order Araneae; family Linyphiidae; genus Hylyphantes; species Hylyphantes graminicola. The sequence goes on from CM043116.1 coordinate 49,386,677, forward strand.
AAGCGAATATATGCATCACACAATAATATTCTTTCCTTATTTAACCATCTATGTTATATGATTACCAAAGGGCCAAAACTGCAAAAAATTCTTTCATGAAAACATTAGATGATTGAAAATCAAGAACCTCAAAAATAAAAGCCATTAAACCCTTTTCCCAAAATTTACTTTTTAAATAAAACATTTCTTTTGCCAATAAACTTCTAAAACCTTCCTCCTAGAACCAATAACAATCCTCGGTGATTCCCAACTAAGCAAAAAAATACAAATAAAAAAACATATCCAAACTAGGCGCATTTCAGCATCCTAGTTAATGGCGGATAAAACGCCGCCAAGCCCCGATCACATAATCATGGAATCACATAATCATTAAAGATACCTTCTTCAATTCGCCAGCTGGCCAGCAGTTACGGAAGCACTGGAACAAGCGTTGGTCATTTTCCTTCCGGATACGGTAGTAACGGGATAGGGTCCGGAAGAAATTTCGAGCCGTAACTAGAAAAACTTCATTACTGTTGATTTTTTGTAGGTTTTTTTTTATAGGACTTTGTGTTCTAGAGGCAAACTAGGGTAAGACAGTTCGTCTAGAATTAGTGGCTACATATAAGAATGGGAATGAATTTCGAGATGAATATAACTAGTTAGTTCATACTAGGATAGTTCATATCATTTATAACCTGTTATTAAATATGACAATAGGAATCGGTTTTATACATGTTCATAATAAAAAGTAATTTAATTGCAATAAGTCATTTCGTGTAGAAATTGTAGATGAACAGTGAATGGGAATAGGTTCATATTTAATTAATATTTCATTCCTTGTCTTAGAGTTCGTCATACTATGATAGTTCATATCATTATGTAATCTGTAGGTGAACTTGGTAATATTAATCGATTTCATTAGCTGTTCATATTCATAATCATAACGAATTAATTAATTGGGATATATGTCAATAATAATGGCGTAAGTCATATCATGTACAATTTGTAAGGGAACATGACAACAGGAATAAATTTTGTGGATGTTTATAATCATAAAAAAATCATTTATTTGGCTGTAAGTTGTTGTGGCAGTCATAAAAGAATGAATAACTGGGATGGATAATGCCTAACCATAGGGCTACTGGCATAACTAATAGATTTATAACAATAAATACTGAATTTCTAAACACATTTTAAACCGAAAATAGTTTTTTTTAAATTCATTTGCTCTTGTATTTATAGTAAATTTAAGTCACTCGTAGTATCACACATGTCTGCCAGTCTGTATCAGGAAAAAAGACGAATAAGACAAGATTTTTAGGTAATTGTATGCTAAATCATTTTGAACACGCTTATTTTAGAATTATATAAATTTTTGTGCATTGAAATTTTTCAATTAAATTAATTCAACATTTCTCTTAACTATAAAATAAGATAATTTAAAATCACAGAAGCTTACTTAATTAAGGCAGAATGAATGGTGAAAAATTTCTACCTAGATTAATTTTAGAAAAAATCATCAAATGTATTCTTTATTTAAACCCCAAATTAATTTTTTTAGTTTATTTTTAGCAATATAATAAAGATATATTATAAAACCAATAATAAGTATTTTTCATTTCTTCATTCAAAATGCATACATTTTCATTTTACTTGAAAATTATATTTGATGCCAATATTTCCATTATGACTTATTTATAATTGCATTTTTAATTTTTCTTAATTGTTCATTAAAAAGCCATAATTAGAAGAATCAGCTTCAACGCTATTTAACTTACTTTAATTGTTCACTGAGGGACAATTATTCAACAGTATATTCTGTCTCTGATGCTTTAAGTTGAGACTTCAGTGTCTTTCTCAAATATGGGGAAAATGAAATTAATAGCTTCACGAATTTATCTTTTGTAAAAGCATTTAGCTAAAAATAGAAGCAAAATGTAATTAGTTGAAAGCTGAACTCAAGACTAGAAATATTAACTAAGTTAATTGCCAAGTGGCTTTGAAGTTACTTTAAATTCTAAAACTGTATCTTTTTAATTACAATAAAGTGTTGAAATACTGAATTGCAGAATGGGGATAGGTAGTTTTAAACAATTTATTCGCTTTTAAAATTAGTGAAGTATACTAACAAATTTATGCGAGATTCTACTATATTACATACAAACTATATTTCTTTCAACATTTTTGTAACAGAAATTAAGGAATTGAAAAATTTGCCAAAAACTTAAAGATTAAAGTCAAGAGTGTTATTGTACGATGTTTAATAATTAAATTCAAACTACCTTATAAGTAAATACATGCACTAAAGTTTAAGTATTAGATATATCTTTGCATTTATATAATAAAGATACTTTCAAAATAATTGTTTTTATATAGAAATTAATTTTTTTTTGCCACACACACCAAATTTGGGCTTCAGATTTAAAACAAGGTGGGACTTGAAACAAAGTGAATTGTCTACAAATGGTAAAATTATATATTAAAAAAATAATATAATAAGTAGCTCATAAAATGTAAATTCTGAAAAATTGGATGTCAATAAATGTTTGTTTGCAAAATGAGAACAGAGGACTGTCTAATAAATGTGTTGCATTTTAATAAATATTTTTAATGCATTAAGATTAATTTTAACATCAATTTTTTTATAGTAGGGGAGAGAAGGGGAATCCCGCCACCTCGGGTAATGCCGCCACCCCTTGTATCTCGCCAGCGGTGTGTGTTTGAGGGGGGCTGTGAGCACTGACCTGTAGCAGGAAACAAAGTAATTTGTAGTATAGACGCTAATGGCCATGCGGTGAGTTGGTGTAAAGTTATTTAAAAAATACGGTTTTTAGTTATTTTTATCTAATCTCGAGCCTTTTGAAATTAAGCGATAAGTGACTGCTATCTCTAAAGTAGATTTATCAGTTATATATCATTTAAAAGAGTAATTATTTGACTATTTTATCACATCGTTAGTTTGGACGCTAGGCTAACTACCTCTCTTTAAACAAGCCGTCTATGCCATTTTCTTACTGGGGTAATGCCGCCACATCACTCTGGGGTTATGCCGCCACATGCAAAAGGATGGCGGCAAAATCCGTAAAATAGAAATTTCATATATTGGCCCTACAACCTATTAGTTTTCGTTAGAGATGCCACGTATCCGAAAAAGAATAACTGAACTGGTCAAATAGACCAACAAAATTTACAAAAAAAAAAAAAAAACCTGCATAGTTAGTTGCACATAGAAAGTTAATAAAAGAGCTGAATCATGTACAAATTGTCATTCAAAAGTTAATTAAACCTGTTTTAGTTCTATATGTATTGCTTTTTTATGTAATTTTCCATTATTTATAGATTATTTGCTTTGTTTATTGATGTGGCGGCATAAACCCAGTGGTGTGGCGGCATTACCCCAGATACCGGGGTAATCCCGCCACGGTGCGAGCATTAGAAAAATACAATTTTATTCAGTTTCTATTAAAGATTTAAATTTTAAAAAATCACTACAAGATAGGTTATGAACTGTAGTATGCTATGCTCATTACAATTTACATTAATTGCAACGCAATTCTGCATGAAAATTCAATTTCCCTTAAGGTGGCGCCATTCCCCTTCTCTCCCCTACTGTTTTTATAAATTTTTATAGTATAGTATTTCATCTGTACGCACTCGCATTTTAATACAATAAATACTTTTATCAGATGAGTATTGTGTTAATACCTTTTTGGGATGTTCACTACGTGAATGTTTGTTTGATATATTTTTTATTTTCTGTATTAAAATTATGTTTACATGTTTTTTCCCCTTCAAGATGTAAGCAGGTAAAAAAAAACTGTAAATATTGTTCACTACATTAGATAAATTACAATTTTTTAATCATTAACTTTTCTTTTAAATATAATAAATGGTTTTTAAATACTTCATCATAACTTTAAAGGGGATAAAAAAAAATAAAATTCGATTTTTTAAAAAAAATGCATTTTGCTGTAAAAGATGATAGTCCTTTGATGGTATTGTGCTTCTCTCTATATATTTTAGATGGTAGTGTTATTTTATTGGTAATTTTTTCAATTTGGTGTATGTTTTCTTCCTGCAAACGACCCAATTTTTAAACAATTGAACAATTGAATTTAAATGGTTTTTATATCAAGAAAAGTTACAGAGGTTAAAAGAACAGCTGTTAAATAACCTGTTATGAAGAAAGTAAACAAACATTATTCTAAACTGTATACATGGAGAATAAAGTTAAAAGTATTGAGAAAGGAGTTTCTGTACATTGTTAAAACAACCAAACACTCTTGACTTACTTGTGTTTCTTCTACGCCACTTCTAAATGCGTTCTCCAAACACAAAGATTTGAAAATGCCCGAAGGCTCTAAAGGCCGTTTTCTTTTTTCCTTGCGGAATTGTATCTTTTAGTGTAGGAAAAAGAGTTTAGAACTCGGCTACTTTTCTAAAAATGTTTTCTGTTTTGAAGCGTATCAGTTCAAAACGCAAAGCCTAACGGTTTTTTGCGCGTTAAGATTTTTATAAAAAGAAATTGGGTAATTTCGGGTTTGCAAGTGGACGAGGAACTAAACATCATGAGTGTTATTTGAAGTTGTAGAAGTTTTAGGAGGAAAAAGTAAACTCGAATATAATTTTTTTTACGAAGATCAAATTTCGGAACAGCTTAAGGATATAATTAGGTTGAATCGAAAGTTGCTTTAACAAATCCAATAAAATAAATGTAACAAGTTATTTAATAAGTTTTCCGAAAAGGAATGTAAAAAAAATGAATGGCATAGTAACAATTATGATATTCAGCTTAATAAAAAGGAATGGTTTGTACATTTGCAAAATGTTTCAAACTAATCTAGAAGCTTTTTAAGTATTTATTCTGATTGTGACTAAATAAAAATTTTCGATATAAAGTAACTTAAAAAAGTTAACTAGAGTAACTTAAAAGCTTAGTATATGCGTTGCAGAAGAATGATAACAGTTATAACTTTTTAAAACCGAACCTCGATTTAATAAGAATATTTTTATTTTGTAAAAATGTTTAGCAAGCAACCAAAAAAATGTATTTAAGACAAAAAAAAGAACAATTTTGAAAATGGCTAATTCTATTAAAATATTATACTAAGAAAGTCAAAATGTTCAAGTAACAATGGATTCAAAACTTTTTCCAATTGAATTTAAAATGTGTTGTATTCAGGAATATTCAGCAGCATAATTGAGCGAAAATATCCTTGAAGCTATGGAATTTTTTTACAGAACTCTTCCATAACACCTAATCTCATTATAAAAACCTCAACTTTATTAAATAAACACTCCAACCACCTTAATTAGCAACAAACAAACGCGTTCCTTATCCTTACCCTACCTGTACACACCACGAATATGAAAGCCCTCTAATCTCTCTGCCGGCTCGAGCAATATATGTTGCTGCGTGCTTCCAAGTAGAACAAAGCAACAGATATGCTGATAGATGGATCAGCATCAGTTGCTAACCCTTCTAACTACTAAGACAAAACAAAAAACGAATACTTTTGAATGTTTTCTTTTAAGTATCTGTAAGTATTTACATATGACTTTTATAACAGGCAAATAAAAAATAGATGTGACTTATTAAAAAATTAATATTTTGATGCAAGTATGCATTGAGCATTAACATTTAAGATTTTTTTTATCTAATTAAGATTAACAAAACTATTCAATCACACAATTAGTTAATTAATCGCACTATAAAAAACCTAATCTTTATTAAACAAACACTCATCCTACCACCTTAAGGGGGTTCAGTATGTTGTATATCGGTAATGTTAAATAGGCCAATTGCAATGTACCTTTTCACAATAACTACTGATTAGATCCTCTTAAAATTTTCTGTGTGTGTTATACCAACCTTATATAATAATCTGAGGTTAAATTTTTTTTTAAATAACTGTTGGATTTTTTTAAATAAAATAAGTTTTAAAGTACCCAAAAAATCATGAAATTTTTCACTTTTTTGCCCCATAAAATTTTTTTCACTTTGGTTTTATTAAAATTTATAACCTCAGATTAATCTATAATATGTATTACATCATATAAAAAAAGTTTACGAGAAAGCATAGCATAGTTTTTGAGAAAAGGTACATCGAAGTTTAAAAAATCAAGTTTTGAGAAAAACGCGTTTAAAGTTTTTATTGTTAACCCATTTCCTTACGAAGCCATGAGATTAAAATGGCTTTTAATGTCAAAAGTATCTTCCAATCGTCTTGATACTTTGTGACGTTATTAATAAAGGTTGTAATAGTATTTTAAGCCAATAATTTTTGTTTTGATTTTTTCACCGATTTTGGGGTACTGAACCCCCTTAATTAACAACAAACACATACACTCCCTACCTGTACACACCACTAATATGAAAGCCCTCTAATCTCTCTAAGCAATATCTGTTGCTGTGTGCTTCCAAGTGAGCTGCGGCATCCAATAACATGGAGGGTGACTGTTAATTGGCATCCAGCAGAGCGCAATCCATTGAGATGCTGATAACACGGATACCTCCTGCGGTACGCTGTGTATTATCTGACCCGGGAATATGACAAAGGGATGAGATGACAATGGTGTTCATAGCAGTGGAGTGTCGACCATCTTAGGGTATTTGTGATAAATGGATGATGGTATTTATAGGAGGTTTTTTTTTTGTTTTTCAGCATTGTATAAGGCTTTTTATACAAGTATTTGGGAAGTTACAGACTTTTCAAAGGTTAAAATGTATAACATATATCTATAATTTAGGTATGGTGGTGGAATTTGAGCAAACAGACAAAAAAAAAAGCAAGTGTACCTTTGAGATGCCACCAACAAGAATGCCTGCTGCGGTACGTGACGTATGAATTGATGGGATCTTGAGTAGGTTTTTGGTTATTCAATATTACCCAATGTTTTTTACAGTTTTTTTGGTGTGGATTAAGCACTTTCAAATAATTTATTACGATTTATAAATCTAGAATTTAGGTATAGCAAAAAATTAGAATTTATACATAGAAATTCAACGCGTAAATCCTTTTAGATGCTACTAACGCAGATGCTACTATCTGACCAGGGAATATGACAAAGGTATGAGATAACAATGGTTAATTGTAGTGGAGTGTCGACCATCTTATGACATTTGTGATAAATGAATGATGATATTTATAGAGGTTTTTTGGTTTTCAGCATTACATATGGATTTTTAAAGCATTTTTTGGGATAAAATTCGTATAAAAAGTTAATTCGAGTTAATCTATGAGTTAGCTAACTTCCATAAAATGTTTAGATTTTAACCCTATATTTTATTTAATAATTTAAATTAACCCTATGAGCAGATAAGTTTCTCAGAGGAACCCTTGACTTAGCAAATATATGTTTGAGACCTTTTCAAGATTCTCATCATCTATTGGTCAATTTTGGCCAGCACAAGTGAAAGAATCCTTGTAGATGTATCACTTTTCAGCTAACTCTCATATTACTAATTGCACTTGCAAAGTCCACCCAGGATTTTCACTATGCCTCTTCAATAAGACAGAAACTCTCGAATGGCAATATTACGATAGAAAAGCTACCACATTAAAAGTCTTTCCTTTTGTGAGAAGGCGCATGCTTCATGCCCGAAATGTCAAAATCAGAGGACTTCTCTTGATTACGTTTTGACCTGCGAGGGAAGATCTTTGCTTTTCTTTCATTTAGTACTAGATTTTTAAAGGTTACTAGACCAATGGATCTTGTTTGACTCCTTCAGACAGACTGAAGATAATTAAACAATAAGAATTTAGAAAAAAAGGTAATAAACGTGTGGTTAATCAACAAAAAAACTATTTTATATTGTACTTACTGTGATTTATCAACAGCAAAAAAAACTTTTTATATTGTATAATATTTACTGTGAAATATATTGTGTATATTTATGATTATATATTGTGATTTGATTTGAAAGGAGAGATGTAGGGTTTCTTTTAATATGAAATTTCAAGAAGACATGCTAGTTTTTGACCCCTATCACAATTATTTCAACATTGCTGTGTTTTTTCTTTTCAATTTAGCAAACACAACCCTACCCTTTACTTTAAAAGACAGCCCCCAGTATCCCCTCACCAACCCATTGTACCGTTAAGCCCTGATAAAGCCTCGATGACACTGTTGTGATATCACTTCCTTTGTTGCGTCTTCGGATTATTGTTAAGTCCCTCATTTTATTATCTTCCGCTTTTTGACACCCCCCTCAGAAAATGCTTTAGCTTTCATTTTGCATGCTAGAAGACAAAGGGTGATTCTGATTCTTGAGATCCCGCAACATTGTTACAAGATGTGAAAAACGTGTATTGATTTTCGTTAGGTCTGTAATTAATAATGAAACGGGAGTCGGTTGAGGCAGAGGGGTAGAATTCGGTTCAGTCGGTGAAGAGCCAGGGCCGGTCACTGAGGAGCCGGTGCCGGTCGGTGAGGTACCACGGCTGGACGGTGAGGTACAACGGCAGGTCGGTGAGGTACCACGGCATGTCGGTGAGGCACCACGACAGGTCGGTGAAGAGATAGTGCACGTGTTGGTGCGGTCACACGCAGGTTGCGCTACCTCGGAACTGGAACCCAAGGTATTTTCGTAGTTGCACAGGTCGCAGGTTGCAAGTTACAAGTCCAAAAGTCACCAGTTTGTGGTGTGTCAGAAGTGGGATGTTTGATGGAAGTTCCAAGCTTCATTTAAAATCAACCTTTATTCCAACAACCATCGATAAATTTAATATAAATAGAAATTCCTAACCATTGTACAAACTTAACAATACGAAAAAACTAAAGTCAAAATACGTGGCATGTCGACCAGGGGAAAGGTCGTGACAGGTGCCATGTAAAAATTAAGATGTAGCAGAGAAGAGAAGAGAATGTTTTGGTCGGCGGCGTACCTTATATAGCCTGTGGCCGGAAGTGCAGCGCCTCCTGACACAATTAGTTGAAGTTGGGTTGCTGCTCTAGCAAAAGCTGCAGATCTAGTTCAGCACAAGGCACACCGCCACATATTCTTAGTTTTTTCAACCGGTCCGAAGCGATTCGTGTTTACCAAGTTGCCAAAAAATTTAAAGAACTACAAATACTTGTGTCACTTTATATTTTTCTAAATGTACTCCTGGTGAATAAATGATTGATTCTCTGTTTATGTACATACAAAATGTTCTTTTTATAATTTCTAGTATAAACTTTTAGAATTTTTCATAAATTACAGCTTATAAAAATTATGCCCACATAATTAAAGTTTAAAAAAAATAAGGAACTGTGACTGCAAAAGTTACATTCTCCTTTTTTTAGTTAAGTTTTAACCAAGCCCCGAAAAACGGACCTAATAGTGATACAATTTTTAAGTCTCTATTGTTAGAAAAAAATATATGATCGATGAAGCATTAAGAAAAACTTGCATTGACTTTCAATGCAGAAAATTTTGTTTTACCAGTGATTATAAAAGCTGTGTAATAAGAAAAAGAACTTGCCAAAATCTGCTCTTTTATTCTTTGAATAAAGATCTATATTAAAGTTCAAACATTTATACATTACGATGTTGCGAAATGAATATTATAACTTTGTTATTCATACTCTGGAAAACAATATAGTTTACTACTTTTCTGTTAATATCGTATGGATATTATAAACGTGTCCTCTCGTGATCGTCAGTTTTGTTAGAACAACATTGATTTCTTTCGTATGGTCACAACACAATTCTTGTATTGAAATAACTCAATATTTTAATGTTGCCATTTTTACTTAATAATTCTGTTCCACTTTTATTGCTCGAGGCAAGTTTTATGTGAGTATATGCAATTGTCCTTGGAATAAAAGTTAATTAAACTGTTAAATTAATAAAAAAATTCCTTAAACTTTGGAGACTTTAGGTTTAGCAACCGATTGATTTTGGAAATAATAGTTTTGATACGAAAAATTTGAACCATCACATCAAAACAATTTAATCATTCAAAAGTAAGCAGTATAGTAAAACTGAGTATCGAAGTTTCTGCTGGCTGAATTTGGAGAATGAGATCTTAGGAAACCAGCCTTTAAAATAAATGGATATTTTGGTTTAAAACTAGAATTCGGCATTAACCCATGAACAGAATAGCAGGAAAACAGAATATAACCTTATATAAATTTCAAAAAAAAGGTGGAAAAGGGAACTGTGCATTTAAATCCTTTATTTAAGTGCACACTTAGTGTATTCCAATTACAAAATTAGTAGCAAAAAATTACATTCAGCGTAAAAGAATCCAATATGAGCGTTGCACCCAAAACTAGAAGCCTATACGTATGCATAATTCATAACATATTCAGGCTTATCGCTGACATCCAAACCACACATTTAAATAATTACTTTTCGTTCTTAACACACATCGGTGTAAACACCGTAAACGAAAATGCGTGTAAGTAGTTATATCCTTAAACAGCTTAAAGCTAGCATACATTAATACTAAAGCACGGGAACTATGTACCACTAAACACTAACAATTACATGTAATTCTTAAACAATATTTCCAAACGCATTTAGCGGTACTTTGGAGTCATTAACGCTTGCCATTTATTTTAAAGCTATTCCTTATTCTCAAATTCTCCAGGGAACACATTAGCCAATGTTACATTCCCGGATAATTTACCTGGCCGCCTTCCAAGTGGCATTTGGCGAGACTTTTCAGGCTTCTCCAATCTTTGACAATATTGATATGATATATAACTTTTTTTCCTGGATGGTGCTACTGGAACCTTTATGCTTTTTTTTATATCTATATCTTCAGGGATGCTTCATCCAGAAGATATCTTTAAAAGGATATGTTACTCACGGGAATCGTTCGAATCTTCTGATTCAATCTCCTGTATGGATCACTAAATCGGAAATGAAGCGTCGTGTCTTGTTCGAAGCTTCTTTATTTCTTTTGTTCTTTGTTCGCGAGATACTGCTGGTTATGAGGCATTAAAACGAAATGAACGCTGTTTGTTTCGCGTTTGGATTGGGTTATGTGTCAGAACTTTTTGGCCCCGGATAAAAATTGCCGATTTAATAGAGGATTTATATTTATTTCTTCAACTTGGTGTTGAAAATGACCTGCATATTTATGATCAAAGTTGTATTCATGTTTCATTTAGGGAAAATGAAGCCGCATTCCAAAATTGAAACCGATTTATAAATAGTTCACTTATATATTTAATACTTAGTTAATAGTTCAAAATAGACTTAAAAATTTGAAAATATGGTGTCATTTTGATTAAAAATGGACACATCATTCTGAATTGTACGAAAGACAATAAAAATTATCTATTTTTATGCTCCGATTGCACAGTTTTTTTTTAAAAAATTAAGCTAAGACATAAATTAAAATTCAAAAGTACAAAATAAATAATAATAAAATAAACTTTGCTGCCATAAGTAGATTTATTTCTAAAAAAATTTAAATATTAAAAAAAAGTGAAGTTACTCCAATTTATTTATTTATTTATTTATTTATTTATTTATTTATTTATTTATTTATTTATTTATTTATTTATTTATTTATTTATTTATTTATTTATTTATTTATTTATTTATTTATTTATTTATTTATTTATTTATTTATTTATTTATTTATTTATTTATTTATTTATTTATTTATTTATTTATTTATTTATTTATTTATTTATTTATTTATTTATTTATTTATTTATTCATTTATTTATTTATTTATTTATTTATTTATTTATTTATTTATTTATTTTCTGCCAAAGATAAAAGTTTCGCAGTTATCCATCCTAAGAGTCAGTTCTTGTTACGCTTGTTTATTATTTTCAAAAATTTGAGAATTTTTTTAAAAACTGTTTAGAACAAATAAAATGAATTTGCTTTTATGAAATCTAAATATTTAAAATTAATTTACGAATCTTTAAAGGGAAGATAAATTTTTTGCATGATTTCATCCATACCTTGTAGCCTCTTAGATACCATGCATTCTTCCATTGCTCTGCCATAGAATTCCGGGATCTGTAAAACCCTCTTTTCCTTTAATGTCTTTTCCACACAGAGAAGTTTTCCCCAGGATGAAAAGTGCTTACTGATGTTTAAAAGTGATTTGGATTCGGGTGTTCATCTTAGTTCGATTAATACGGATCAGTATTCATCTAAAAATAAATATTTTCTAACTATGTTTGGTAATTTGAAGCCTCCGTTAGGTAAAAAAGACTACGCGTTAGCTGATGTTTATCGTCTCCTGAAACAAGTACAGGGAAAATTTGACAATAAAAATCGTTTATGTATATCAGTTTTATATTTTCTGATGGTTTTGTATATTAATTGACAGCTTTCATTTCCTTTACATGCTAATAATTAAGGTTATGTTAAGGTAGACACTTTTATGTATAAAAAAACTTATTACTTTCACACAAATATTTTTCACATTCTCCATTTTATTCAAACTAAACAAATTTAGTCATCCTCATCAAATTGTTGTTTTAACACATACAATGTACAATTTACACTAAACATTGAATATCGCCAGTGCTTTTGTCACTTTCCATTTTAATGGTAGTCTAATAACCTCATCACTTAATTCTAATTTTCTCTGCAAAATGCATTGTGTCTTACGATAAAATCTTAAAAACACTTCCCTAAAACCCATGGGTTTTTTTTGCCACACGAATCCGCACCAGGCTTTCTACGATCATTATTAGTTCCAATGCTTATCAGAAAATGGTTATTCCCCGTTTTCTCTTCCTTTTTCAGCTAATTTAATCTCCTGTTTGAGTAGGGGTTATAATGATTTTTAGCGATGAAAAAAAAAATAGTCGCTTAACAATGTAATATCTCTCTTATCAGCCTTAAATGTGGCCTGGATGAATCACTTTGTTAGATCGAGGGGAAGAACTGGAAGAAAAAAAAACATCGAATTCTATTCTTAAATAATGAAGGGAAAGATTATGGGTGAAATTAGGTACAAGATTTGGACCCTAATCTGTGATTAAAAAGCCGTATATCCGAATACATTATTTTGGGTGGAATGAAGAAAAGAAAGCTTGTTATTTTAAACAAAGTTATTAGTGTTTGGATAAGTAGAGAAACACAAACACATCAAATTTAATGACATGGTTGGATTCAATATTTTAATTTAAACTCAATTTTCTTGCATTACAGATAACACATAAAGACGTAATCCCTATTTTAAGTGGATTAGTTATCAATAACTTGTTTGTTATGTCAAAGGGAGAATTTTATTTTTACAGGAATGAGGATTAATTTAAGTAGAATTTTCAAGGATTTTCTTTCTTTATGAAATCGTACATTCTTCCCTTTTCTTAGTACTTTTATTAATATGAAGGATTTAATATAGTAATGCTACTATTCCATTTTCTAATTTAAAGATAATTATAGTTTTCTACTATTTTTTGACTATTTCGTAGAGTCAGATAAATGAAAGATTATGAGGATAAAAATATAATATAAATGTTATTTTATTACATTGAGTTAGTCCTCCCCAGTAAAAAAAACAAATTTTCCCGTCATGAAACCACACTTAACGTCTTTAAACAAGTTATTCAAACAATGTAAAACGTTTAAACACTGCCTCCATTTTTAGTTTAAAAAGTTACACAATTATTTACGGTAACATGACATCATAATGGGTTGAAAGCTTACACCGGAGCTAAGTGGTCGTCTGCCACAAAGACGAAGTAGAAAAACAAGGGGCTATAGCCGCCCCCAAATTTAAGATGGAAATTAAATGTTCTTACTGTATAATAAAATAACATACAATTAAGTAAAACATTGTTGAGATATTTCGTTGTTTAATAAGTTAGCCCCTATGCCAGACAGCAACTTGCAACCCTCTGCTTACAAGAACATCGTTTAACTGACTACTTCTTGTCTGCTTAATAGAATTCGCAGAATTTTTGCATAACTCTTTTCGTTTCATAACAATAATGATTGCACATGAGCTTGGTTTCAGTAAAAAGTTACACAAAGATACACAACGCCATGTAGAACGTTTTATTTGGGGGTTTAGTAAGTTTAATTCACAATTTGTGCAACGTTACAGGCAAAAATCAAAGCTTCTTTAATTTCTTAACAGTGAAGGAGACTCTAAGGGGTGATCAATTGTAGGGTGTGTGCTCATCTTGTTTGAAAGCAATCAAAGGCGTTTTTTTAACAAGAAAATCAGTAAGTTATTTTCACCATAAAGGTCGAACCTCATTAGAATGCATTCTTCATAGACTTATGACAATTTATCCTTAATTATCCCCATATTTAACAAAATGATTCAAGATGAGTTGCTGTCATATTAAAAAACTAATTTAACAACAAAATTAAAATTCATGAATTTTTTATGCCCATTCAAATACTACTAAAAACAAAACCTGCATATATCCGACTGTAAATATTCTTTAATCCAGTATCATTTGAAAGACAATCGACCCAAATCCGACTGACTTCTTCCCGAGTCAGTGAATTAAGCGAACCTATTAAAAAAGGCACGTGTCTAATAGATTAACTTATAAATATACAGCAGAGAGAGAGAGAGAAAAAGCCTTTGAGACAGATCAGGTGCCTCAGTCTTCCCGCTTAAAACAGTAGTGTGTCGGGGTAATTGAAAGCCACGGATAGGCCCGCGTTGATGGATAAGGTAATCTTGGGAAACTCTTGTAGGAAGAGAATTTTTATTCCTGTCGCGTTATAAGGTGATGGATGGGGTGCAAGTGTTCATTGTTGGTTTTGTTTGGCTTTTTCATTGGGTGAGATTAGGGTTTGGTTGACTTTTGTTCAAAGTTGTGGGATGTTGGAAGAAATGGATTGTGATGTATTCGGCAGTTAAAGAATGGTTGAAGGATCTACGTAAGTCATAATTTAAAAAGTTGTCGTTGACAGTTCTGAGTTATCAGTAAGTAATTGACGTGTAGCACTTTTTTCATATTTCTTTCTTCAATTCTTCGAATAAATATAGGGAACTTTCTGACAAAATATTTCTTTAAATTAGGGGAAGTTGGGTTACCTTGGACCTATTTAGGCTTTTCAATTTTTATTTTCTTAACTACTTGCAAAAAGTGAATAAAATATTTTTACTGAATACTTTATGTTGTTATATACAACATATATTTATTTTAACACGTTATTTAAATGATTTCAACTATTAAAAAAATAAATACAGAAAATTGTAATTAGGACCAAGGTACACCACCGGCGGTGTACCTTGGTCCAACCGGTAGTGTACCTTGGACGAATTATTAAGAGAGAGACTCGGTTGAAAGACTCGATTTACAGTCCGAAAACCAATGTTTATTAGCCACATAAAATTCAAAAATACATTTTACAACCCACTCTTATTTCTAGCCAAGATTGTAGTAATTGGTTATGTTAGGTCAATTGGCTCAGTAAGGGATTTTATTGCCTTAGTTGTTTTGCGTGCCCTTTTGGCTTTTTCAGCTGCAATGCAATCTTTCTCGGGTGTATTCGTTAAAATGCAACATAAAATTAAACTGTTATTTCATGCCATTGAAAAACATTTGGCTATTTTCTGTCTTAAATTTGAAAAAAAAAACTCAAATATTTCCCCCTACACTCTTAAAACAAACGAGCGAATTTAACTCAATCTGAGTAATTTTCACTCCTCTTGTCTTGAAAATGCACTTCTCCGAAAGGAGTGGATCATTTGTGTGTTAAACCTCCAACAGGATCACTCCAAACGAGGGAATTCAACTCAGCCTGAGTTAATATTCACTCCTTTCCAGTGTCGAAAATGCACTTCTCTAACTGGAGTGGATTTCACTCATTTGTTTTAAGAGTGTATGTTTATTCAACTAGGCCTAAACGTAAAAAGGATGTGTTGCTTAGATATTTATTATAAAAAATATCTTTTTAGATGAGCATGCAATAATTATTTTCTATATTATATCAATATGGTTAAAATTTTATAGGCTTCCATAAATCTAAATAATTAACTACAAAAAAAAATCTTTATCACATCATATCAAAATTTCTTACAAATTTCCATTTTTCTAGATTTTACAAATCAGGGTTGCATATTAATAGCTTAAAATACTTAATTTTTCAAAGGAAAGAATTTACTTGAATTTAAAAAAGGGTTTTCAACAATCTGAAGCACATAAGACCTATAGTAGTGTACCTTGGACCAGTCCAAGGTACACCACTTGTATTAGGTTCGAGGTACACCACTTGGATATTAAAAACAAAATAGTTAATCACCAAGTTAAGGTTAGAATTAATTTAATTTCAAGCACACTGCTTTATAGCTAAAACTTTGCTTTATATTGTATATCCATCGTTTCTGAATAAACACTACATGTTTGAGTAAAAAATTACACTAAAGAATCTGACAAAAATTTACTTTTGAACTGTGAATTTAGTTTTTCGAAACCTCTTTAATAAATTGACCTTTTAAACAAACAGATAGAACTTCACTGAGATCCCTGGTAGCAAATACTTTAACTGCATGTGGTGTTGTTTCAATATCTAAGCTAATCGAGCTAGAATCAGCATAGGTTCGAGGTACACATACGTCCAAGGTACACCACTTACCCCTACACTATTTTTGTTTATTTGTTCCGTTTGAGAATAAATTATAGCCGTTAACTCATAATATTTCCGTTCATTATTCTCCAATTTAAAAAGCAACCACACAAGAATTTCCGTTAATCACCTTGTTTGAGTAGATTTAATTATTCTTATTTTCGAGACAGGTCCTATAATAGGCTGCCGAGATTTCTCTATGTCAAGCTTGTGTCAAACCGACTCGGCCACTAAACCACCAACGGTGCTAAGAATATGAAGAAAATAGGATTAATTTTGGAAATTTCGAGCACACATTTGCTGTGAAAGGATATCCTTATACGGTAAAAAATTGGTATAACATTGTATTTTGTTATTCCATAAAACTTGTGAAAACTATTACGTTATGTAAATAGCAACCACACGTGTTTTGTATGTGAAAATAATGAATTGCTCACAAAAAATCCTCCTATAGCCATTGAGATTAAAAAACAAGCAGTGAGTACTTTCATCAGGCTCAAATCTTCCCAGAAAGCAACTTGGATAAATGAATGCATCCCAAGTTTTGCCCATAGAAACTTGCTGTGATCTACTTCGGGACATGGAAGCCGACAAACAAGTGGCCCCTCCAAACAATATTGTAAACCCTCTAAATTATATAGACATTGCAAGCCGCCTTGACGTCAACAACTCAGGCAAGAAAGATATTTCCGACATTATTTTAAAGGCCAACTCTTTATGCAATTTGGAAGAACTTTACCCAGAACCCGATTGGTTAAGAATTTTCACAGGTGGTTCAAAGATTGGAGACACAGCTGGAGCCGGCGTCTACAGCAGTCTGTTCACAGTATCTGCTCCTGTTGGACAACTTGTGTCAAGCTTTGACGGTGAAATCTTTGCCATTTTCCAGGCTTTAGACAACCTAAAGTCTAACATTGGATGCTTCTCCAGGGTGGTCATCCTAGTGGATTCTTTGGCAGCCATTCAAGCAGCCACTATAAACCATCCTTCTGAAACCCCAATGGTGGACATAATTAAACAGGCCATCAAGTATCTTCAAAACCAGAAAAAAACTATCGTTTTCCAGTGGATCCCCTCACATGTTGGTATCTTTGGAAACGAGCAAGCAGATTCTCTAGCTAAGAGAGGAACAATGGAACATCAAGACTTTCAGCTTGTTCCTCCAAAATCCCTTTGCAAATTCATGCATGTAAAAATCATGGATTCGCATAATGCTGAGCAAGCTGCTCTGACTACAGATAAACCCTGGGGAGGCATTCAAACTTATTAGGATTCTTTCAGCCACAGGCCTCTTAAGGAAGTTGTGGCTAATTTAAGAATTCGGACCAGGCATGATTGCCTTGCAGAAAGAACACTAGAACAAAGAATAGGTATCCTTGCGACAGATGTGTGACAAATCTGCGGAGAGGGCACTATGAATGCTGAGCATCTTCTCCTTTGCCCCGGCCTTGACCAAGAATCCCAGAACCGTGGAGACATCTGTAAACTATACTGGAACGCAAGGGACCTAATGAACTAATGACACTTTTAAAGATATCATTTTGTTTTGTGTTCGGCACTTGTTTTCTCTATAGTTCCATGCTTCAATTGTTACTGTTAAGTTGTAATTTTCTAATCGTTCTTGTTTTTGCATATTTCTCTTGTTAATGTTTCTGTTATAATTTTTGTTCTGTTATATCTAAAGTTGTTTGTCTTACCTTTTGTCACGTGGGTTGCCTGTATTTATGGATTGAATTTCCAATAAAGGCCATATGTAACAAAAACAACATAATGAATTGCTGTAATAAGCTGTTCACTAGTGGGCTTACAAAAGCCAACTAAAAAGTCATTATAGTATAAAGTTTCTTATACACACTTACAAATCTGATGTAACAATACTCAGCAAAACAGGTAGCAGCACTTATTCTGCCCCTCGCTTTGAGTAATGCCACACCAAATTTATTGTGTTACGTTGCACCACCAAATAGGACTAAGCTTAAAACTTCCGTGACGTTACACCTAATTTTACAATGCTTGTTCATTGCGAAACGCTACGAATTAAAAAATATATATATTGTCACGAAACTGAAAATAATTTTATAAAATTCTACTCTCTAAATAATTGAAAAAATTAATTAAACTCATTTTTTATCCGTAAGAAAATCGTTAGGATATTAAGTTTTAATTTTTGAAAAAATCAATAATGTTTAGGTGTTACATGTAATTGAAGTAACGAGAAATATAAAATTTAACTTGATGCACATAATACTTTCTTTAAATCTTCAAAATAAATTTAAATATTCACTAAAATGTTCCATTTGTTGATTTTTTGTTTTTATTTGCTATCCTATCATGCAATTTTAAGTTTTCTTCGAACTTTCAGACAATTCTACTAAATAAAATTCTACCGTTTGTCACACCTACGCCACCAACAGCAAAAAACAGAAAACTTAAAACAAACGTCTAGATCCTAACGCAGACACTGACTACCTCTTCCCCTACCCTTTCATCCGTGATAATAGCCAAACAAAAACCTCATAACTCAACTACCACCCGAGCAACAAAAACAAAGCCTCCAAACATCCGAAGGCAACAGCACAAAAAAGAACGAAAAACCACTTTGCAGTAATTGGAACTTGAAAGGATTTCTCTGCAGACGAAAAATCCCGCCAAAAAGATCTTCAAAGGGGTGTGTTCCATCCCCCTCCAGCTACATTCGAACGAAGACAGATAGTCCCTGTCGTCTGCAAGAAGGGAGATACAGATGGGTGGGGGATGACTGCCTATGACAGATCTGCTTTCTTCAATATGTTCTGTAGGCGTCGAGGATAGAAAAAAAGGGCATCATAAAAGCCACTAAAACTAAAGTATATCTAAAAAATGATAATAGAAGTTGATGATACCCTGAAGCTACGTATTTGGGATTTTTTTTTAACTGGTAGCGTCTTCAGGTTAAGTGTCTGGGTTGTTTTACTGCTGAATCGGAAATTTTGATAATTTATTCATAATCTAGCTGAATTAATTAGGCACTTGAAAATGATTTTTGTAAGTTTTTTTTTTTCAAATAGGGTAAGGTATTTTGAAGAATAATTACTTTATAGATACGCTGGAATTTTTTAATTGAAAGAATATTTTTAAATAAAATTTAGCTGTTACTTTGTTAAAGCTTTTGTGAAGTAGTTAAAGTTGATAAAAACAATTCTTAATGAAGGAGTATATTTTCATTAGCTAGAAACTGGAAATATTTAATAAGTTATGAAAAATTAAATTTTTTAGGTCATAAGTAAAACAATTTTAATAAAGAAACGTAAAATATTAAAACAACTCTTCTAGCATATTTTAAATTTAATATTTTTAGGAGGAATATTAGTTGAAATTTAATTTTCAAACCTTTGTTATGTTACTCTTATTGCTCGGACTAAACAAAATTTCTTTCCAAACGTTAAAGATTATAATTTTGCTTTTCAAAGAAAATTTACTTGTAATAACTTCCAAAATAAAATATGTTTTTAACTAGCATTTCTTTTTAATTAAGTTATTATATAATTGTTTAGTAAAATATTCGACTCTTTTATTTAAGATTTTAGTGCCCACACGCATACGAGAACTCGAGTGACTTAAAACATGTAGTATTATGCTCACTGAGTATATTGTAGTAATAATTATTTAATGCAATATACATTAAGAACAACGAACAATAAATAATTGAGTTGTACTCTATAATTGTTCTAAAAAATCATATTTTTTTTTAAATTTTTAAATTATACACGAGAAAGTTGTACTATAAAAATTATTATAACATGAAACAACATTAACTAAAATTTAAATTATTATGGAACGTAACATTTTAGCTTTTCTTAAAATAGTGTGTAACGATTTTTTTTTCAATCTGTATTGCCCTATTAATTTTCACATATTCACTTTAAGAATTTTGAGAAGACATAAGATTATCTTTCCACATATTAGTTGATATCAGTTTCAAACAAACCTACATAAGGTTTCATTCATTACAAAAAAAGATTTCTCAACATTAAAGCCTTTTGTACATTATACATTCTTTAGTTTTCCATTAAGATGAAAATACTGTTACCAAATATTATATCACACAAAAAAAAAGAATTCTTCAACTTGTTAAAATATCCTTTACACTCCGTAGAGTAATTTATTTTATAAAAATTAAACTTTCATGAAAGGAATTCATATTATAAACGTGCGAGAAATAAAATTTAGGAAAAAGAACGCAAATGAAACAGCAAATTGAAAAACTGAATTCAGTATTTATTTCCGTATTGTGACACATTTTCAATTTAACTTTGGATACTCAATATAGAATCTAAATGGATTTTTAAAAAAGCCTTAAAAGAAGTGTAAGTCCTAATATAAATATTCTAAACATTTACTTTTTCCCGACCGCAGTAAAACCACGACCATGTTGATTTAAATCTTAAGAAATATTTTCAATAATAATAATGCAAACTTCCATTATGATTTCTTTCATTTGGTTTCCAAAAATCCGCATTTCATTCCATTTGAGGTTTAAAAAGCTGTGTCCTAACAGAAAAAGGGCAAATGTATCATTCCACAAATTAGACGTTGGTCTTTTTACTGCTAAGCACAGAAATAATAACCGAAAAAAGCTTTTAGTAAACGTCCGAAACTCATTTGCTGTTGCCAAAGTGAAAAAGAAAATGTAGAATCAAAAGTTTAAAGAAGTATTTTATACAGGAAAAATTGGCTTCAGGCGAGAATTGATGGAAATAATATTTCTTTTTTTACAAATGAGTTTGAGAGAAAAAAAATGCATGCCGCAACTGATATAAGATTGCTTTTAGTAGGAAGTATCCATTGATATTGATGAGGCTGGACTAAGTTTTTAACGCCCGAATAAACATCAAAACTTTAAGAGGTATTTTGTGTTCGGTTTAAAAATAGTAAAAAAAGTTTAAAATCTTTAAGAAATTTGTATGAAGATTTGCTATCACTCCAAAATAGGATTTTCATACCTAATTAGAGATTTATTTCTAAAGGGTTTTATTTTTGAAAATAGTCTAGGTAAAAAAGGCTCTAGATATCAATACTTTTTATTGTGCAAAATTTTGACAAAATTGGTTTTCTCCAAGGTAATCAAATATCAAAACACATATTTCGTATAAAGTACAGTGAAGTATATTATTTATGTATGCGAAGAATGAAATATATAAAATATTTTTTTTTAATGCGCGCGAATGCTAGTAAAATTTGTATTCCACATTTCGTGTTATTATGCGGATTATTTATTAACGAATACAATTCAACCTAAAAATTAAAGAATTTGGTAACTAAACTTGCCTTATATTGAATTTCTCCATACTTTGGGGTACTTGTCACCATTAAATAAATTAAAATTTATTATTTGTTATTTTCTTTATGATTCATGATATTTTTAATTATTTATATCTGCCTGATAATTACTACCACACTTTTCTTCTCTTCAAACCTTTCATTGGAATTTTGTGAATCAAACCGTCTTTTGTCTAAACTTTATTTAGATGGACTGAATATATATTTGTATAACTACTAACTTACGAGATCTATATCCATACTACTTTCTCTGCATTACCAAGTGCAGCACGAGAAATCTAGAATATCTCCCCATTACCTACATTAAATAAAAATTCATTTAAATTTAAAATAATGAAAACATTTCTAATTTTTCCTTATTAAACTTCCCTCTTCAAACTACACTACGTACCCTAACACAAATACCCGATCCAAATTCATGCAGCCAACCGTCTTCCTTCCCAAATTCGACCTTGTTGCACCAATTCTGGTCATCTCTTCACGGTTTGGTAGAATTATTTTCCTCTCACCCCCTGACACTACCTCAGATATGCAAACGAGAAAAGATGGTGGGGAGGGGGAGATTGCTCAGTCCCGTTGCCAACTTAATTAATAAACTTAGGGGGAGTTCTGTCTTCTGTGGAGCCCTGAGTATGTGAGGGTTTGTTGCATTTGAATTTACATTTGCGGTGCTTTTCCCGATATGTCCAGCTTTAATGGGGAAATGGCGTGCGCTTGAAGTCTTGTCTCAACGGAAAATGTGTCACATTGGACATTGAAAACATTATAATTTAGATATTCGTATATATGTAGGTTGCTCTATACAACAAGCGAAGATTCTTGACTTGTTATTTCAATAACATCCATACATACCATCTCTTGAAACTCTGTTTATATTTTACCATTACTTTTTTCTTAAACAATAATTTAACATTTCAGTTTTAAACGTTTTCTTCGTAGCTTATGTTAATGCTACTGTATATAAGCTACTTGAAATGATTTATAAGATTAATCATGAGTACACTTAAATTTTAACACGTGATAATTTTAAAATATCTCGTCATCATTTTCATCTACCAAAAAAGGGATATATTTGCAGATGTTTGTATTTCTTTCAAATTGCGCAATCAAGTTTGATAATGTGTTTGTGTAATTACAAATAAAAAGTTTATAAATTGTTTTAAAAAAATATCATGCAGTCATAGATTTATAAAAATATAATTTATAATAAAAGGAGTTTATTTTATCAAAAAAATTATTAAACAGCATTTGATGCTAGACGTTTAATGTATGATTTAAAAAATCTCGAGTACAAATATATTTTAATACTTGAATCACAATCTCCCGCTCAATTTATAAACATATTTCCTCTCTTTAATAATTCAAAAACCACTAAAGTAAACCTTGCAATGATTTCCCCTTCATTTTACGAACTATTTTAATTAAACATATCTTGAATCCACCACCGCACCCCCATACCCATCGATTATGAAAACCTATAACTCAAGAGCATACGATAATAGAAAATTAGGAACCCTCCAACTGCCCATAGCTTCCTGACAGGAAGTGCCTTAACACATCCCCTCTTTTTCTCGCTTCCGACACCACCCA
This sequence comes from Hylyphantes graminicola, assembly GCA_023701765.1. Classification (NCBI taxonomy): domain Eukaryota; kingdom Metazoa; phylum Arthropoda; class Arachnida; order Araneae; family Linyphiidae; genus Hylyphantes; species Hylyphantes graminicola. The sequence goes on from CM043116.1 coordinate 49,410,075, forward strand.
AAAGGAGAGAGTAAACGGTTTACGACGTTTCCCTTCCAACGTCGTAACCCCAGCGTCGTAAACTTGTGTCTGACACTATATCTTTAAGTGTCTGAGGCTGAGGAATGGGGTAGAAGAGTTTATGACCCTGTATTAATCTGTAGGTTATAGTATTTTGGCTGGTGGTTGGTTGGTAAATTTGCTTGGTGGCACGTTTGATGGTTGGATGGGGGTTTCGGTCAGCGGTTAGATGTTCGAACAGTGAACAAGATATTGTTTTGTTTGTTGTCGATAACGACGATTAACGACTATTATTCAATTTTATACAATTGTAATATTGTACTAAAGACACTTAATGGTGTTTTTTTACTGAGGTGTTTTTTTTCGCATGCTATAAATACTGCTTACATGCATTGCCAATTGAATCGGTGAGTGCAGAAACCACTTCAGTCAAAAAAATCCGAAAACTCGTTTTCAATGAAAATAAGCGTAGAAAGGCAAGATGCGTGATGGGTGCAAAAACTACGTTCGTCTGTTGAGTAGTTCCGTAATTACAGGACGTTTGTTTCGAATGTTGAGTGCAGAAATAGAGGAGGAGTTATTACGCTTTTTCTCCCTCCTGAAAAATTTGAAATTTGTGACTGACGTTGTTTCTGCACTCACCGATTCAATTATATTAGAGTTACTAGACTGTAAATTAACTGACATCCAAAAGTTACTTCAAAACTATTTAAAATGACTATACTTAAACACAACCTATTTTTGCATTGTGTTTATCTTTAGCTGAAGGAAAGAATATTAGTAGCGAAACATCTCATATCAACATACAAAAACATTAAAAATATGCGTTTTAACAAATTTTAAAAAATAATAAAATGTATTATAATAATTTTTATTCAAGTATTGAACTCGGCTATGGGACCTGTTTACTTAATTTCTCATAGAACATTTCTCCACTACAAAGAAACATTTCTGTTGAGTGTAGAAGTATGTACAAAAATTCAGAACAATAGAAATGAATTTTACAAAATTAAAATATAACATTAAAACATATTTTCAAACTAAAAGTGCAAGGTACATCAATTTGATGTAAATCATTATACAAAAAACGTCACACGACTTTTTTGTTATTAAATGCATATTTGCCTATTGCTAAAAAGCACGTTCGAACTCATTGAATCTTTTGTAATTTTTTTTCAAACTACACAATGAATAGATCGTTGAATGCACTTTTTCACTCTTCTTGCCTTAAAGACAATAGTAACTATAGTTACTAGTTTACACATGATGATTTGCATAAGGTGTTCATCACATGGAACAATTCATTGAATACATATTTATTGAACATACATTTCCGATAAGTTTTTTTATGGTTTTTTCATGAATGCAATCACTATCTTTATCCTTTTAATTCATTGTAGTGGATTTTTTTTTAAAGAAATGGTTGTTACAAAGAAATTGTTGTAAGTGAAGTCGAATGCAAACATGTCGTTTTTGGATGTGTTTTTTCACTAGTAATTTTTAAATTTGTAACTTTATGCAACCTTTTCCGTAATAATATTTTTATCAATACCATGGCATGTGCGAGAAGGGGGAGATACGGAAGCAACTAAAAATGCTTCGACAACAACTGAAGAGCTTAGTGCAGGAACATGCTAAGTGGCATTCTTTAACAATTTGAGATTTTTTTCCCAATGAACATGTTACTACCCCCTTTAAAGACAACAAGTCTCCCCCTTTTTAATAAACTTAAAGTTTATTTATTCTATACAGATTCCAAGTATCGGTCTAAGTACAAACGAAAACTATAAATATCATTTTCTCATTTTCATCTTTTTGTCACTTAGCACGTTCTTCCACTAAGCTCATCAATTATATTTATAAATATCTAGGGTAAAGTGAGGTAAGTGTGATAGGGTTTCTGCATTTTTCATTAAGAAAATTCGTTCTCTGCTTCAAGTAAATTCCAAATTCTAAAATTGGTAGTGAATTATTATAAGAAACATACATATGTAGAAAAAAATTTATATGTTTGAATTCCAATTTTAAGTGTACAAAATTTGCATTTCAAAATCCATTGCTGTTTTATCACACTTACCCCACATAGAAAGACCCACATAAAAAGAAGACAGTTGCACTTAAATTCAAAAGCTCAAAACTTTCTTTAAACAAAAAATAAGATAAATATTTCTTTTTAGTTTAATTATAAGTGGTCTAATGTTATATATTGCAAACTTTCAGATTTTTAGAATGATTTCCAAAGTTATAAGAGCTGTTTATCACACTTACCCCCAATCACAGTTACCCCACTTGACCCTGCTAAAAAATATCGTAAAGCAACTACCATGTGCCTGCAAATACTAACTTCTCATAAGATAACAATCTTAGCCGATTATAAATCACGTTTTGAGTCAATTTATGTATGTACTTTAAAGTCATGTTGATGGCAGAGCATTTATTTTCTCTCGTTTTGATGTAAAGCTATAAAAAATTTCACAATGGGTATAAAATTCCAAAGTGTTAGTTTTATAATAATAAATAAAAAAAAATTAAAATGTATTACTTTCTGAACATTGAATATGCTATACATTTAACTGTACCTGTAAAATCGTGCTGAAATTCTTTGTAGTTTTGATTAACTATTGTGGTATCCAAATAGAGAGAAAAAAAATTAACAAGCTAAATTTTGTGCAGCAATCAATCGCTTTTAATAAATATTAACCTTATTTCCTACGCTATTTGAGTGCATTGGTTGACATAAGCAGAAAGATTAACGCAATGTGTTATTTAGGGTTTTTTTCACAGAAAATAACATTCTTGCAGATAAAAAAAAAATAAGATGCTGCAGTGTACTCAATAAAGGTTATACAATTCGCTAATAACTTTCTCATTATAAATATCCAGAAAGTTTTCAATAAAACCACAATTATTGTTGAAATATATGAATTCATAACAAGTGATTTTCTTCCGTTAGAACAAATATTTAAACATTAACTTTTTTTCTGTTCTTGGGTCACCTATCTCAAAAATAACTTGCATATTTATTATGAGACAGCCATTAGCGTTTATCTTTACATGACATTATGAAAAATATCATTAAAATATTATTTAAATCTTACTACATTCCTAACACAGAATTCATAATTCGATAACAATGTCTCTAGAGATAGCTTCATTAGTAATTTGACAATTAAACAGTTTTTGTTTAACTAATATAACTGAAGATGTTTTTCAACAATTCGCACTTAGATTTCAAATTAGAGATTTCTCTGACCCACGGGCGTAATTACGCAATATAATGAGCTCATTAGAACACTATCGCCGATTTCCATTAAGAAATTGCTTTGATAGGATTTTTTTCTCTTAGAACTAAGTTAACTAATCAGTGCAATGACTTGGAATGAAAATATATAACAAAACATAAGACTAATTAGCAAGAAAAATATTAAACTTTTAAGTTTGATAATATTTAACAATTACTGCGTAAAATATTGTACAGCTTAGGAATCTGAGCATGTAATTTAACATCTATCATTAAGCAAAATATACTTTAAAAATAGTAGAATAATTGAATGAAAATATTTTTAAATCAATGTTATTTTTACTTAGAGCATTAAAAGTAAGCAGTTAAATTTTTTTTTAAAGAATGCAATGAGATCCTGTAACTTCTAACTATCATCACTTTTTGGAACGATGATATACCACTATAATTTTACCACAAAATTGGAAAATTCACGCTCTGAATACTGGGGAGCAGGAAAGTTCCAGAATTCCAGTGCTATCTTGCACCAAACTTTTTTTACAGTGTAACATCTTTTAAGATTGTGTCAGTTAACGAAACCTAGTATACTCTACAATGTCCAGAAAATTTCGCGAGTATACATTTTCTGATAATGAAATATTAATTTCAAAATTAGTTTTTTTTTAAATCGAAACAAACTCAATGGAAGAAAAATTGTTGCAAATGGTGATTTTCCAGATCATGTAAGAATTTAAAAATTGCATAAGTAAAAGAAGAAACCTTTACACTGAGTATTTCACGTCTCTTTCCTAAGAAAATTCTTCCACGCCTTGCAACAACTTTCTTCTTCCGCAAAAGGAATAAAAATCGAACGACGACGGACGTTTTATTATTTCGTTTTCCGGAACTATAAATCGATTTCGTATTTGTTGTTGCAAAACTTCTTCGCTGCCATCCGTTTCGCAAAAAGTTGATCCACCAAGGATCAGAGCCGGTTTCTTCCCATGTTGTCGGGATTTCGGGATCTCTTCTTCCCCCGACTTTTGCGCGATTTTTTCCAACGAAAAATAATAAAAAATATCCAGGAAAAACACAAAACATAATATTTTCCCCTGCCTTTTCTTCGGACCCTTCATAGGGGGATTTGCTAGCCATGTTTGCACTGCCATCGAAGATTTTTGACAGACTTAGCGAATTTTAAAAAACAGCATTTCGGGGATTTTTGGAAGATGTTTGCAATTTTTTTGAGTCTGGAAAAAGGTCGATAAGTTTTACAATGAAAGATTTTTTTAAAAAAAATATTATTTAAGTTCAGTTTAAAACCCAAGTTTACATTTTGTTTTTCTTATCAAACATAATTTTTATACTTCAGTATCTTAAACTAAATACGATATTTATCATCTAATTTTTAGAGCTTAATAGATATGTTTCTAGTCTCGAGTAGCAGTTCATGTTCGAAACGAAATTATGGTCTTTCTGGAACCTTGATTGGTGAGTCAATGTCACGTGAGAACAGAGGACCAATCGGAGTACCTATCGTGGAAGATAAAGGAAAAACTTTGGAAGGAAATACGTCATCTGAAACAAGCCAATTGACAAATAGAATTATTTAAACAAAATAAGGATACATAAAAAGGTAATTATAAAAAAATATATATAATACATTAAAAAAAGCAACAATGAGTACAAAGAAATAACTAAAGTGAAACTAAACCTTTATTCACTTTCATTCACGAAATACCACCCCTTTGCTCTCTAATTCCAAGGGAAAATAAGTCATTTTATTTCTTCTGCAAAATACCCCGTGCTATTTTCTAGCAATTACGCATAAACCCGGACAGCCCAAAATAAAAAACGCAACTTCTTATGGCATATGACAGGCGAAGGTGAGGGTATGATATATCCTCCAGCCACAGACATATAAGCACCGACAATAGCCGAGAGACGGATTACGGGGAGATATTAGGAAAAAGGGGGAAATATATTGATATTAAGTATAATACATCATTTCAGGGTATATATCGGTATCTTGACTTTTCTTTAAATAATGGCGGAGGGGTTTTATTTATTCTTTACCCTGAGTTCGCCCCCCAGCCCTCCCCCTTAGGGTTCTGGGAAATCACAATAGAATGCTTATTTCCGTGAAATTGTATCCAGTGTAGGTGGGTGAGTTGGGGAAAAAATGATATTTATATTAAATAAATTCATGGTATGTAAAGCTTGGGTATGGATATGACGTGCTTAACAATGGGGGTTCACCGGGCTTAAAGGATCTTAAGTGTAGAACTGACTCGGTTTGAAGTTTTGATTGCATTTTTAAATGTAAAAATGTGTCATAAACTGGTGTGGACCTAACCATTTAACTTATGTAATTCAATGCAGATTCTTGCGTTACTTTTCATTTTGATTTAAAGCCTTTCTTCGAAATAGACATATCACATATTATCTCATTGTCTGTGTTGCTGAAACTTGTGTTATTATAGAAAAGGTTATTGAAAACTGTAGAATGCATGTGATTGCGATATATAACTCCTTTTGTTGAAGGGTAAATATTAAAAAGAAGCTCACTCAGTTTTTGACTTTCAATGTACCTAATATAAAAAAACATGTTAATGAAAGCGTTGTAATGGAAATTGAAATGGATCAATTGTGTTTTCTACATGTTTTGTAGGATACTGATTCTGTAAAAGTAGTTTTTACACATTGGAAAGTTTGTCAGACATTTTTTCTGTCTTTTCACTCTACTGCTCAAACTAAAAGAGGTGCGGACTTCAAAGGACTTCAAAGTACTAATATGGTTTTTGAGAAATTTTCACACTCTCAAATGGTAACTGTCAGCTGCCATTGAACCTTTTTAGGTTTTAAAGTTATTGAATTTTCCTTAGAGGGTACATAATTGCTTTGAAATGTATTGTTTTATTGAGGAGGTATTAAAAGTCTTGTAATGTTAAACAATACTAGTGGAATTTTAAATTCGGAATTTAAAACTGTTTATATCTTATTTTCTAGTATTCTTATCTTATTTATTTTTCAAGCATCCTTATTTGCAAATAATTTATCTTGGTATCAATCAGCCATGATTCTGTCACCAACTGATTGTTTTCTTTTGAATTCCATAAAAAAACTAAGATATATTCATCGAAGAATCCTCGTAAAATTTTATAATTTCAATTTCAAAGCAATTCCAACTAAAGTAAAAAAAATAGCATCCTCCTCATTTCACATAAAAACTTTTTTCAAAACACAACACAATAATACTGCCTATCTGAACCATTAATCAAGCAGAAAATAGAAACTAATGCCATCAAACAGAAATTGAAACTTAATAACAATGATGGGAATAAAACAAAAAATAAAAAACTTAACTGGCAATCCCCTTACAAGGAATTATTTTGATCGCCGGAAATAACGTAAGATAAAGTAAAAAAAAAAATCCATGAAAACTGCTACTAAAAAGATAGAATTAAGAAGGCGAATGATCTAAGGGTGGGGGCGAGGAAAGAAAAGCTAATAACAAAGACCATTAATCTTTGCTATCCAGAAGGCTGCTGGTAATCCACTAGCTTTTCTCCGCCATCTTGAAATTCAATAAGTGATATGGTTTTGATGACATCATCAGCTTTTTTTTTGTTTTGTTTCGGGAAAGGTGGAAGCGGCTCAGTGCTTTCATTCTTTTGAATTTTAGTTTAGTAAAATTTGTTGTGTTTTATTTTATTTTTAAAGATATAATATTGAATTAAAGTTTAATAAAAAAGTGACTTCTTAAAATTTAATTTACGTTTTTTTTTTATAAATGAATTTATTGAAATAATAACAATTCTTTGTAGCTCAAAAAGATAAAAAAAATATATCAAATGCTTGGTTAGTAAGCTAGTTCCACGTATTAAGAGAAAAGAGTAAGGAACTAATAAGAACCGGCAATGGAAATCTATACTGAAAGCAGGAATGATTCTACGTCAAGTGAAACAAGCCAATTACAATTATTATTAAATGTTTATTTACATTATTTAGGACGAATTGTAAAAACACACTGCTCGTATGTATCAGTAAAGTTATCAATGCACCAAAACATCTAACACTTCAACTTGTAGCTAGAAACTGTTTTTAACTTGTATAAACTATATTTCTAAACATGATTAACACTTTCTGGAACAAGAAGTACTAAAAAATAATCTGTAAAAGACAGCTTCCCCTAAGGTAAGAATTAGCCCACAATTTACGACTGACTTGATGAGATAAGTAGAAAAAAAGCTCACTCCCGCACATACTTAACATAACTTTAATAATTTCAAGCAAGCAAAAAAATAGGTAATGGGTTCATCGTAATTTCCCCATCTACTAAAAACATAACAAGCTCCATAAAGAATCCTCCCTCTTTCCAAGACGCAGATTATGCTCACTATGGGGGCTCAAATGAGTTGAAGATGTTGTTGGCTCAAGACCAATGTAAAGTCAAGTTCGTCAAATGAAGCCAAGATCGCTTTTGCATTGTGCGCTAATAAAGGCTTGACTAGTATTGGCGGCTTAGTTGTAGTCAATGAAATTAATAAATAATTCAAATCTCTAGCCTTTTAGAGAATATTATAAACCATTTTTAATCAAATTTTATACTCTGTATCTGTAGAATTTGTTAGTATTTTTTTATTTTAAAAGATTAAAATGATACGTTGTACTTTGGGATGTTCTCGTCTACCCTCACCTCATCGCTCACTAAATCCTTTTCCAAATTATTTCCATTAGTTTTCCAAATTAATCATTAAAATTTCAAGAATAAACAATATATAGGATATATTTATCAAATAATAATAATGAAAACATAATGAATGAATAATAATGACTAAATTGCTAAGATATTGCATTAGTTTTGGCGAAAATGGTCGGTGGAAAAATTCCTAAGTACTTGATACGTTAACATATAAAAATCTCATTGAGATCATACAGTATGGCTTGTTTTGACGTACCACATTAACTGATTCACTTAATTTGTCATACATAAACAGTTGAATACTATAGTCTTCTATTGTCTAACATTATGTTTATTTCTACATACTAAAGCAGAAAACTGGTTTTCTCAATGCAAGAAAAGAAGTTTTAACGAGTCAATTTGGCGACTTCAAAACAGCTTCACTGTCTTCCGCGCCAAGCATCGGTACCTTATTCTAACATTCGTGATACTCACACTTTATTGAGGAACAAAGCACTTGCATGGGAAGAGGATTCGGACATAAAAAGTGGTGATTTTAAGGTGTTATGCATAATGGCCGCTCGCGAATGAGATCTGCTCTGAAAAATGGGCGTGTTGGGAGACAGGCGCATATGACGGATCTGTTATTCATGTTAACGGTTTTTTAATTACAGTCATGTTTGGTAAATTTAATTTATTCGCATTGCAAATAGGTGTTTGAATTATAATCAAGGTGCTTTATGTCTTAAGTTTATACGTCAAGCTAGCTCCATTTTTCGTGAATATTCTTTACTTTTGGTTAGAAGGAGATAACCTTGTGTGAAATTAACAAGAAAAGTATTTATTTTTTTGCAAGTATAAGGATTTATAGATTATGGCGTCATCACTTCAAGAATAATTGGAATTATTGATTTTGAAGTTATATTTAAAAAAATTAATTACTTCCTCCATTCTCTCGATTTTAGGGGCGTAATAGATTATGTCCACCCTTAGAAGAGGAGATTATATAAGAAGGCATGATTTTTAAGTTGTGGAAAATGACTGCTTGCATATTAAAAATATTTTGAAAAATAATTTTGTTGGGAGACAAAGACACCTGACGAATTTGTAAATGATGTACTAGCTCCTAATAACCGAGATTTTTAAAGCACTCTGTGCTTAATATTTGCGTTGGAAATACAGAAATTGAGTATTTTAGGGCAATAAGTTATTTTTCTTTAAACTGTATGATGTTTTTTTTTTAATTAATACATTACAAATGCCAGACGATTCTTTTTTTTTTAATATTTAACAATCAGGTCGTCAAAATACATAACTTAAAAAAATAAAATTCATAAAATGGGAATGTTTCAGATGATGTAACGCTCTTGTTTTCATTTGTAACCGCACTGGATTTCATTGGCTGCTTTAGTTTCAGTCTCAAAATGACAAATATAGATGAAAAGAACTTTTTCTTTTTGTATGCAAGCTTTCTTTAACAAATTCTGTGAACAACCAGTAGCACAACAAGAATTGGCATTAAAAAAATTTTAATAAGTCAGATATTCTTAGAAAACTCATTTTCGAATACCAAAACATTCGTAGAATGATTCCAGGTAACAAGTGAAAAACCCTTAAAACCGTTAGAGCTGTTGCCACCCCCGACGTGAAAAAACTCAATTATGAAAATTACCAATGCAAAGAACATCCGTGCCACTGTAGGAATTCTTAGCAATATGTTACTATATTTCACGAAACTCTTTCTAAAATATTATCCAGTGAAATAATTGAAATATTTGCATAAAATGTTTTAAGATCTATTTTAAATAGTCTTTCTTATGTCAATCTGCAATATTAAAAAAATAAGCAAAAACAAAATAAAATACTTACTGTTAGTCCAATATAAAAATTAAAGTTTTTTTTTCCATCTAGCAGTACTAATTATTTTTCAAATTTCTTTTAGTGACAGAGTCGAAGAATTTTTTTGTAAAAAAAAACAAATAAGAATATTGTTCAACAATTTCTCAATTTTCCAGAAATATAAAAAACAACTCAAAATTTGAAGATTTTTATTCTATTACAAATTCAAAAAAAAAAAAAAAAAAACTTGAGGCTGGTTTCAACTCTTTGTCAGAGAAAACAAAACAACCAATGAAATCGCATTATGGAGAGCGTGAAATCATAATAGATATTCCCATTGGTCTATAACTATTTTATGCAAAATAAAAATATGTAATTTCTTGCTTACCATAAGCTAAAAATATCCCATTTGAATTATTTTAACAAGCTAAAAAAACTACCGAATCTACGATTGGCTAGGACCGATATTCAAAAAGTTAGAATTCAACGTTAGAATGCAAATTTCTTTGCATCGATATTCATTCACGATACTCACACTTTACTTCATTTTTAAAAGAAATTTACTATTTTTTTAATTGAAATTTACTATTTTTTATTTTTTAATCAAATTTTAAATAAATGAAGTTATCATGCACAAACGGAGGTTTATAGATTTCAACACATGATATAAAAATTCCTTTACATCCTCAACCCGATGCATTCCATCATGAAAAAAAATATGGATCACCTGTTGTAAAGAACAAAGAGTAAATATCCGACCAACCCCTTCTTGCCACGGTTCGCAGTTAATTAATTCCCCCTTTCCCATTCTCCCAAAAAGGAATATTGAAAATATCCAAAAATCAGGGGAAAAGGTAAGTTTTATATCGATTCAGTTCATCCAAATCGTCGCTAACGAGAAAACCCGATTAAAAACACCTGATATTATCAAAAGGTTGGAGCGCGAACCATTGTAAGTTCTTCTTTTTGGGATCGATATTAATTAGCCCCGGGTCCCTCCGTACTAACAGCTGGCAGAGTGGAGCTGGTAACAATTTATCCCTTAACATTGGGAACTGTCATCGAAATTTATGGCCTACCTCTCTCGTTCTGGAAAAACGGAACAGTGGTTTTTGCCTCTGTTTTGTGTTGAATTAATTGGTGGAAGTTCTAATTAGGCTTTGCACTCTTTTTGCGAAGTTTTTCCCTCTTTTTTTCTTTGCCAAGCAATTCTTTTTTTACTTCTGTATTTCATCAACCCGGCTTAATATCATCAAGAGAAGGGTTCGAGCAAAATGGTCCGTTATTAATTTAATTTTTTTATTATTATTTTTAGTTTTAGCCTCGAAATTCCTTTGTGGAATTTTTTTTTATATTGTCGGTTCTTAAGTGGCAAAGCTTTTCAACTCTTTTACGATCCCAACGAGTCGGGCGATGCTTTTATTGATACCATGGAAAAGAGATGATTTTCTATGGATTTTTTTTCTTCCTGTTTTTGTGCCTTTCGAGTTTCATAGAGGGGCAACTTCGGTTTTTTTCTAACTTCTTTAAAGAGTATTTTCAAACTTTTTACTTTTGTATCTGTTTGAACGGTCATGCTCCCAATAATCCCTTTAAAGAAGTCTCATTTAGTTTAGGTCGGGGAGACGGATAATGAAAGAATTAGTTGAGGCGCTTATTTAGTTTAAGACGCTTTGTTTGGGATGAGATTGGAATGACAAACAAAAAAATACACTTTTTTTATTTTGACTTCGGTTCTGCACAAATGGTTTAGATTTTATTTTGCAGAATAGATCTAAGTTATATTTATACAAAAGTCCGATAAAAAAGGATGAGATGCACTTTAAACACCATTAATAATTTATATTTAAAATAAATAAATATTCCTATCTGAATCTATAAACCACACATTTTTTACCTCTACTTTTAATTGAAGCATAAAATAAGCATAATGTAGAGAATATATAAATGGAAAAACTCTTTGAATGCGTAAAAAAAATTTTCATTCACTTTTAAAATTTATCAGCCACAACAAACATAATTTTATAATCATGATGAAATAATTAAAGAACAATGCAGACAGTTAAAAAAAAACACGCTATTTTACTATTCTTACAGATGAAATTAAATTCGAGAAACCTCTTTAAAAATACAATAAAAAATTGTCAACTGATATCCTTTATATTCTAATTTTACTGTACTATTCATATGATAAATATTAGAAACACATACTATTTAGATGCCTTCTTCTAAAAACAATTCAAATAAACTTGGACATTGCATGTTTAGCTTATAAAAAATTTCTTTTAAAAACCATAACACTGCAAACAGCTTCTGGCAATAATTTTGCCAAAATTTTACTTGACTCTCCTTGATCCATCCTTGACTCTTATTCTGAGTTAGAATTCCTCTACAAGAAGATGATTGTTAAAAAAACACGGTGAAACAACAAAACCATATTGTTCAAAAGTCTGAAATTAAAACTGCTTTATGTATCAGCTTTCCTTTTAAAAAGTTATTATAAGCAATAAATTTTGCTCACCCTTAGTTCTTCGTGACATAAGGATCTCCTATATTTTGACGTAGGTGGTATCAATCCTCATTCATTAAGCTTTTACAGCTCATAAAATACAACAAATTTGAAGAGTTTACGACTTTATTGAAACAATAAGTGTCTTTCCAGTAGGTTTTTTAAAACATAAACTTTTATTCTATTCCATTGTTTCTGTAAAAAAAGCCTTGCTGTGGGTAATGAATATTTTTTACAATGAACGCCATAATGGTTGATGGCTGAAAATAAAATCTTATAATATTTTATGGATTTCAGCAAAATTTAATACCTGTAATAAAAAAGTTTGATTTTTTGTTCTAATCCCACACAGACATTATTGCCTACTGGATATCTATTAGTAATCTACATGATCCATTGGACGTTCGAGATGTCGATTGGACATCTGTTACAGATCTGTCTACAAAATCTATTTTTGGGATATCTATTAGCTATCTACGTGTAAGCAATTTTTGACTTAAGATTTTTGGGGCATCTAATATTTGTTCATCATCTCCTATTTATTGGACATCGGTATTCTGGATATCTAATGGATGTGCACGCCGTTATATTTTTTGACTTGCCAAAATGTGATTACTTTTATATGTATGAATCAAGGAGTTCAGATATATTTAGTCGTTGTGTTCGATTCTTCATGTCTATCAAAGTTGCAGCCCCGGTATGCAATCGTTGGGACGCTAGCCTTTGGAGCTGTTATGGGGTCATGTTCGAATCCCGGTCAGGCATAGATGTTTGTGATAGTCAATAAATGTTGTTATTTGTCTATGTGTTATTCCTTTCGTTGTGACTGTAAATATTCTTTCTGTGTTTGTCCCTCTTGACGAAAGCTTATAAGCGGTTCTCTGAACAAGTACAGCTGGGGGGAAAAAACGAATCACCCCTCGTTTCTCGGCTGCTATTGATCAAGGAATTTTGTGTAAGGTGTCAATTTTCAGGAAATAGCATGAGGAATTGAGAACTGGTAACAAAAATTGCAATAAGGGTCGTCTACATATTAAAATGAGTACCAACTTTGAAAATTCCAATGGCAACACCCAATTTTTTTTACATAAAAATTTTCAGCACCTTCAAAATACCCCATGTATAAAAAAGATTTATTTATTTTGCATTATTTGGTGAGATATAAGTATTCAAATTTGGACGTCCGTAATGTTAAAAAAGTTTCACAAACTTTTATGCATACCTCTACAAATAAAATGAATTAAACAAAGATTTTTTTTCATTATATACTTCTTAATTTTCCAAAAACAAATCACACATGTTTTTTCATCAAATTTTAATTTTAAATAATTTGTTATTTAAATTTAAATAAGAAAAAATAAAACATGAATAGAAACCCCAATTTTTTTTACATAAATCGGTAAAGTAGATCAAGTAGAACCAAAATCCCGAATTTTTTAATTCAACAACAATTATTTGCCGAGTTATTGTAAAAAAACTGAAAAAGACAAATTTTAGGGACCGTGTAAAAAATTACTTGGCAAATTTGATCCTAAATGGCATTATCGTTTGGTGATTAAAAAGCGTTTGTTGGTAAATGTTTATTCAAATTATCGATTCTGTCAAATGTCTAAAAATCTTTTCTTATTTCAAGTGCATACAATGTATTTTGTTTGTATAATTAACATTAAATTATATCGGTTGCTTTATTTTTAAATGTATGGTATTTCCAATACAATTTCAAAAAGTTTGTTTGATATTAAAAGTTAAATACCCAAGAATATTATTGGAATTCGGTTTTAAATACATTTGATTGTTACCACATTAATTATTTAAAATGATTAGTGCCTTCCCCCCTCCCCCCTGCGTTGGTTAAAAATCATTATCAAATCATTCTGAGTAATTTTATTTTGCTTTCCTTAAATATCGTGTTAAAGTCGTAACCCTTAATTTGAAATACGTGGTTTTCCGATAAAAAACTAAACTCCTCGGCGCAACAGCCCATTAGTGGGCCAGGGCCTGCCGTGCCCATTTCAGCTTTCGTGATACAATGGCTCTGGGGTGCAAGGCATATGTCCCGGTAATGTGGAAAGCCTCACGTGGAACCCCCAGCGTTTAGTTCCCCAAGCTTGCTTGGCCCCCAATTTATCGACCCACTTAAGGGATGAAAGGATGGGTCAACCTCGCCCAATCCGGGATTCGATCCCCGGACCTGTGACGTGGCAATGCGAAATAAGCACTACCACTGAGAAACTGGGCCGATATTACCGATAGAGTGCGACGAATTTTAAACTTTTTGCAACAATGTGAATGAAACAAAAATTTGCATAAAAAGTTTAAAACATAAGTGTACTAATCATGTTTTTCAATCTGATTGTAACTAATAGCACTTGAAAATCTGTGCGTTATAAATAATCGTATATGCGACTTAATTTTAAATTAAAACTTTTCATCTTCTAGCCTTTATTTTATTTCCAAATTTTAAAATCCAAAATTAAAAAAAAAAAAAACTTTAAAAAAATCCCAATATTACTGAAGAAAGTTAAATTCTAGCATCCGTTGGCGAGATTATGCTAACCCTTTTTTAGCTTGTCGTTTTGAAAAGACACAACCAAAATATTACCTTTTTTCGCTTAGGAGATTTGCCCCTAAACGAGTTCAAAATTAAGGCTTTAATATCTCACCAAATAATGCAAAATAAATAATTCTTTTTTATACATGGGATATTTTGAAGGTGCTGAACATTTTTATGTAAAAAAAATTGGGTGTTGCCTTTGGAATTTTCAAAGTTTGTACTCATTTTAATATGTAGACGACCCGTATTGCAATTTTTGTTGCCAGTTCTCAATTCCTCACGCTATTTCCTGAAAATTGACACCTTACACAAAATTCCTTGATCAATAGCAGCCGAAAAACGAGGGGTGATTCGTTTTTTTTCCCCCAGCTGTACACGAGCTAGAATATATATGTACCATACCATACCATACCATGTCAAAGTTTCGGCAAATTATTTTTGTTTCACAAATTTTCAAGGGGTAGTAAATCAAAAAAAATTTTGAAAGCATCTAACTCTTAAGTTTAGCATTCACTTTGAAAATCATTCGGGTTCTTTTTCGTCATATTAAAACTCACAAAGAGAATTAAATTTTATAACTTAAATAATTCAGATGAAATATATTTTAGCGGTAATACAGATAATTCTTCAATTTCAAACAACAACAAACACATTTTCTAATTTTCACTTTAATAAAAGAATTCCAAAACCCTACATATTCACTGATACCACTTCGCGTTTGTGCCTATCTTCATATTCCAATAGAAAGGGCTGTACTATTCCTTCCAACAATCAGCTGGAGGTTTTGTTCGACGGCCTTCCATTAAAACAATGGCGGATAAGCAAACAAAAGACGCTGTTCTCATTTACGGCAATAAATGAATGCCGTTTCGTTTGCTTTGCGCATTTTCCCTCGTTTAGAATTCTGCTGATGTGCCTAACGCAATTGTTGCCGCAGTTTTTGCTGATTTTCGCCATTGTTTTTGGTAGTTGGAAGATCTTTTGGCTTCTGTAACCGAAGGCGTGTATCGGCCATTGAGTGTCATAAGCAAATAACAGTTGTTTCAGCGTTATTTGCTTTGGTTATTGGAATCCAATTAATCGACGCGTGTTTTGGTGAGGGTTTTATGGTGATGTTGTGAAAAGTATTCTTTGGGGGTGAATGAAAAAGTTAAGTTTCTTAATGTGCTTGAGTTTGTGTTTGATTGTGCGTCAAAGGCAATTACGTATTGTTAAATACGAGTTAATCGTTGTTTTGATGTTAACTTAAGTGGGAATTCGGGTTTTCTTTAACGTTAATTAAGTTTGCTGTTATTGAAGTGAAACTGAGTTTTTAGTCGATTATTCGATTTAGTGAGTGTACCGATTGATCACGATTGAAGAAGCTTTCCACCAGGGTTTCGTTAAAAAAAAGTACCGATGCGCCGAGTGTTAGCGCAGCAAAAGAGTTAAGAAAGTGACAGAGATATTTCCAATTTCGGTTTCTTTGCATGAATTAAAGGTAATTCTTAATTAATTTTTTCATCGTTCATTAATGTATAATTGCATGTTTTTGGTAGTTGGAAGATCTTTTGGCTTCTGTAACCGAAGGCGTGTATCGGCCATTGAGTGTCATAAGCAAATAACAGTAGTTTCAGCTTTACTTGCTTTGGTTATTGGAATCCAAATAATCGACGTGCGTTTTGGTGAGGGTTTTATGGTGATGTTGTGAAAAGTATTCTTTGGAGGTGAATAAAAAAATAAAGTTTCGTAATGCGCTTGGGTTTGCGTTTGATTGTGCAGCAAAGGCAATTACGTATTGTTAAATGCGAGTTAATCGTTGTTTCGATGTTAACTTGAGTGGAAAAATTCGGGTTTTCTTTAACATTAATTAATTTTGCTGTTATTTAAGCGAAACTGAGTTTTTAGTCGAGGATTCGAATTAGTGAATCTATCACGAGTGAAGAAGCTTTCCACTAAGGTTTCGTTAAGGGGGTATGGGACACTTTTAACTTTTTTTTTTAATATTGCAGATATCAATATAATTTTTTTCCATAAATGTATACTAAATATACTTACACTTTTAGATAGTCAAAGGTTTTAAATTATCATTATTTATTTTTTTAAAAAATAAAATGTGTCAAAAAAGTGATGTTTATTATTTTGTTATAAGTCAAAAACTTATTTATTGACAAACAAAAATTTTTTATAAACTGAAAAATGTATTTACCAAACTGTCTTTACCGATTTTTCTTATTTGCCATAGTTTTTTTTTTTAAATTATTGAAGCTTTTTTTTTAATAATTTCACATGTTCACTTTTTTTATAAAAATTAATAAATAAAAAAAATAAACTATTTACAACTAATTCCTAAAGACAAATTAAAGATATGTGTTTCAAAAATATGAGTGGAAAATTTTGACACTCTATGGGCAGTAGATTTTGAGTTATATCAATTTAAAGTCAAAAAATCATCGAAAACACGATCAAGGAAAAAAAACAGCTTTGAAGTTTATCCCTTTCCTTACTGAAGCGCTCCAAACCGACCGAACAACTAAGGATTCGATAACGTTATTCATATCTAATATTACGAGGAAGCAAAGATTATAAACGTGGTTGGCCAACACAGATGTAATGACACAAAAAAGTACACATCTCACGTTCTACTGCAGATATAAATAAAATTTTTGTGTTAAATTATTCTAAAATATATGTGTTATTTTTTATGATAATAATAATTTTTTTGATTTTTTTGAAGATTTTGTGTCCTATACCCCCTTAAAGAAGTACCGATGCACCGAGTGTTAACGCAGCAAAAGAGTTAAGCAAGTGACAGAGAAATTTCCAATTTCGGTTTCTTTCCATGAATTTAAGGTCATACTTTATTAATTTTTCAATGTTTATTAATGTATAATTGCACAAAGACGTCAAAATACATATTGTTGGTTGTTTATTTGAAAATAAGCATGTTTTTATGTCGTGAGTAGCAAAAATGCTAAATGAAGATAAAATTATTACATTTCATTTTATTGACTGTTTCTTAAAGAATAAAAATACATTTTTACAGTTAACCCTTTTTTTAAACGAGCACTAATTCGGTACATGACGATAAACCATGATTTCAAAAAGCATTAAAGATGAATATGCATAACATTTTAAACAAATATTTTACTTTATATGAATACAATATATATTATATAAAAGCTTTACGCTATGAAAAACGAATTTCCTTTCTATGGGGATTCTCATCTGTGAAATCAATTTGACGAATGCAAAAGGAGATTAAGTCCATTGGAGAGTTTCCCAATACCCTTCTTAATTTAAACATCTTTATGAAAGAAAAGGATTGAATGGAAATATCTCTGCGAACTTGATCTGTTTTTAAATATAGCCATTCAATGGTATGATTCAGTGAGTCCCTTCCTGCAATGCGATTTCGATCCGAATTTTTGATCCTGTTCCTCTGGCATCTGGATTCGATGTACCCCTTCCGAGCGCCCGAGGGGTACACAGTAAGGGTGGAGCGCTGCAAAAGCACCGACCAATATGGCGGAATGAAGGAGGGGAGGGTACAAAAGGAATTTCACATTTCTCATATTCAAGAAACTTGAAAAGGCAGTGTCTGGAATAATCCGGCTTATTTAATCTCACAAGAGTTTTGTTTTCGATCATAGAAAATGGGTTGGGAGTTTTCAGTTAGGTATCGTGGAAAGAATCAAACTTTTGAAGGAAAAAAGTTTGAGGGAAATGTGTTGTTGAAATTGTATTCAATAAAATTGATGTTTTAATACTGTTCGTAAATATATGTTAAATCAATAAAATATGAAAAAAAACGTGATGAATAGATGGGTTATAGCATGCATTGATAGAAATCTTTTGCATGTATCATGATCAATGATTAACTGGTCAGTTAATTCAAATGTTTATACTTTAAAATTTACTGTTAATGCGCATTCTCCCTTTGTATTTAAAACTACTATTTAAGTATAAGTCCCTTAAACACTTTCTTAAAAACAGAATATCCTTTATTTAATAACAAAATTTAGAATGAATCAATTATTAACTGCTTAAAAAACTCACATTCAGAAAAAATAGTGCTTGAGTAACCATACAAACACTCCTCTTTATTCTTAACTTGATATACATTTACTGAAAACATCGGAGTACTTTCTATTGCATTTATCTGGTAAAAAAATTAAATTATCTATTGGAAATCTACTTGTTACTGATCCGTAATTCTATCTACAAGTAAGTTTTCAACAACATATAAAATTTTTTTACCAGTAAAAATAATCAACTCAATCCATCGACTCAATAAAGTTCCCAACGATAACAATCAAAAACAATTTCACTTAATTAAATATCTTTCAACACAATACATCCCCGACATAAATCTTTTTAATAAAAAGTCGAACCCATCGAAATCGGCACCTTTGCCGAGCGGATGTTTAAAATCACCCGGGGCTACGTCACAGATTTCTTTCCTTACCTCTAAATATTGAATGTGTGTATCTCTTTTACGGGGGCCTTGTCTCCCCTCGTATACATATATTTGCTCTTTTCCTGCCTTGCCCTTTATTTGTTTCATTTTTGTGACAGGGGTGTAAAGGAAATAGTTTCAGGCGATTTTCTCCCTTTTTGCCCCTGGAATAACCTATAAATTAGGTACGATGGGCTTAGTTCGGAGGCAGTGATTTTGGAGTATATGGAGAAGGGTAGGGTTTGGGGAATATTGTAAGGTGGGGGAGGAGGTGGTCATAAATTGGAATGTAGTAAGAGATCTTATTTGATGAACTTGTTATTTTGAAGAAGTCTCATACCTAAAGTGTGGGTAACGCCTAAGTGGTTTTTAGTGTTTCTAAGTAGGAAGCTAATTTTACTGAATTTATATTCAAACTTAATGCGTGTTCTTTATCCTAAGTGTAATCGTAAAAGTTGTATAGCAATTTAAACATTCAAACACAAGCGTAACTGTTTATTTTTGAACCAAAATTTATTCTTCTGATGTTTTAACTGACTACAACGTGTTACATTTTTGAAAACTACTACAATCACGCGTTCCTACAATAATCGAAAACTGCGTAACTGCTACGTACGTTAATTTTTATTAATGTAAAAGTAGCAAAATTGATCTATAGAATTCTTGTTTTTGTTGTTTTAAAGTTGCCGCAATAAATTTGATAAATCTAATTACTTATTGCTTTGGTCTAATCAAACATTACCTAGTCTCCAAGTAATATTATTTGTCACTCAGATACTGTGGTAAATTTATTGTAATTCTGAATATAATAATGAAAAAGCGTGCAAATTAAATATATATTAAGTGGTTTTAAGATGTTGATTGATGCTTCTACAGAGTAAGTACATTTTATTCTCTTTATATTCCAGTAATGCTTCACAACTTCTTTGGCTCTTTTCAATGTTTAATGCAGTATTCATTTCACCGTTTAATAAAATTATCAAAATCAATAAAAAACCACAAACACAAAACGCAATTTGGAGTTATTAACATGTAACCAATATGTTTAAAGCTAATCAGCTTAATTACAATACCGAATAAAATTACTTAAGTGCCTTATCCTTAGCACGAAAAAAAAAACCTAATTTAATATTCCTAACAAAAGTAAATCTCATCTTACATTAACAATAAACATCTTTCCAATCCCAATTCAAACCACTTTAAGTTACTTCAACAAGATTTGTCCTGTTATTTTTATAAGGGACTTTAACTTCAAGTGTGCGTAAGATGCGGTTTGTAGGAGTCGTTTTTTTTTTTTTTTTTTTTTTTTTGTCAACCCTCGCAGTGTAGTGATGCCTTTCTAATGCATTTGGAGTCGATGCGGTGAAACGGTGGGAGACGACGACACAGCTGCGACACTTGTCCCCTCTTCATCTTCTGGAAATGAGGCAGGGATGGCACAGTTGGCGACTTATCTCGTATTATACGCTGCAAAAAACTAAATGGAAAAAAATACTTAAACTCTTGTATTAAATACATATTAATTCAGTTACAAAGCATATATTGGTTATAGCTCTAGTTAAAAATTCCTGTTTGTCCGGCTAAGAATTCGTACTTTTTAAAATTGAGAAAATGTTTTGCATATTCAACAAATTATAGATTAGATTACTAGGAATTAAAAAGCAAGAAGGGGCATATAGTCCTGTACAAAAGCCTTTGGTTTGCTACTTTAAAACAAAAAACATAAATATTGGGTGTCTGGAAATAAGCTCTTTTATGCATTGATCAAATTATGGCTTTCAACTTTGCAATTTTATTAAAGTTTTGTTTTATTCTAACAATTTTTGTTCAATTTAATTTATGATGCCTTTCAATTACAGTGTTCAGGCTTTTTATAAATAGTTACTATTGCAAGCAACTATAGTACATAGTTACTTAAAAAACTTAAATGAAAATCCTAAAAAAAATTTATACTAAGTACTAATGATATTGAGACGATGATACTAAGTATCGCCTCCTTTTTTTTGTTTTCAAGTGTGTCTATTTTTTTAATTAGTGAAAATTAATGGGAACATTAGGTGGTCATAAAGGGCTTATTAATTGGTCATTTTAAACAATAGCATTATGAGAGATTAATTAATTTTTAGCATCATTAAAATAGCTATATAATACATTGAATAAATACAAACTACAAAAAGAAAAGATGGAATTTATCCGATCTTGGCTACATCAAATTCCTGAACGCTATTAAATCTCGCCAGGTTTGAGAGAGAGGTGATGAGGCAACCCTAGGAATTTTGTGGTCACCAAGCGTTGGATGCAGAAAAAAAGGGGAAAAAACAGGGTTCGAATTTAGATGTCGAAAAGAAATATGGACCCACCAGCCCCACGACTAAAACCTACAAAAAAAAATTAAAGAAAGTTGACAAAAAATCTATAAATAAGCGTGAAAATCGCACATGTACACAGAAAATATCTAAAGCTTATTCCTATATCTGATTTTCTTTAAAAGAATGTCCTTGGTGTTGTATATTTATTTTTATTTTAAATGATTTTTTTATAGTTATGTTTTTATCTTACTGATTTTCTTTCTTTTTTTTTTTTTTCTAACTCCCCCAAGCTAATATTCTTGTTTTTTTTTTTTCTTTTGTTTCGTTGTAAGTGGGTGGTAATTGTCTTATCCATACTTTCTTGTTCTGTTTTTTATTATTATTTTTTTTCCTTTTCTCGAGAAGCATTTTGTCAGTTGATCGAGCACGATGATATGGCCGTTTTTATCTAATTTGGGAAAAAGGGAAATGTTTTGTTTAATCACTGAATTGTGTTTCCGAAAAGAAAGAAAACTTGTGAATTAAAATATATTTCTTTTAAGATAGTTTTGAAATATTTCACAATAATTGCAGCTTTATTAAAAAAAAAACTTATTTCAAGCAAGACTCTGTCATAAACAATGTAAATTGTTAACTTTTTTAATTAAACCAGACTCGGGAACTATTTCAGGCAAGTTAAAGGGCAGGCAAGTTAAATTCAGGCAAGTTAAATTGTATTCAGTCATTTTATAATCACCATTAGTAATTACACAGCTCAAAAACCAAGATCTAAAAAAAAATATTTTTTTTATTTTTATATTTTATAAACCTACAATTTTCGTTACATTAATTTTACGAAATGTTTTGCGGCGTTTTAGAATGGACGTAACGTAATGTTTTTAATTCTTAAACAACTTATTCTGGTAAATAAAAAAAAATCAACAATGTACATTACTTTAAACGAACGTTCTTGTATTTTCTCACATTTAAATCGTAATTCACTTAAAAGGGCTCTAAAATGGAGAACACTTTTTTTATTTAGAACAAAAAACTATAAAGATTTTATTCTCGTCTTTCAAAATTACGTTCATTTGCATCCATTAAATCTTCTACAAAAAAAACTTGCACGATATTTTGCACGGGCAAGATATAAAACGAATAATCTTTTCCTAAACTAACAGTAATTGAAGTTTTTTTTATCTTCAAAGTCGTACTTGAGAATCGCCTTGTATAAAAAAGGAGCATTGTTTAAATCGTAGTTCCTTTTTTTATTGCTATAACTAATTTTGCTTTGAATAGTACGCTACTTGAATTTTTTATGCAATGCTGGCAAGCAAAAAATTAGCCTTAATTTCTTTAAAAGAATGCTGAATTGTTTTTTTGTAAATGCATTAAAAAAATAAGCAAAAAATTGTATTAACGTTATTAAATGCAGATCATTCAAAATTCGTATATTAAAATCTATTCGGATTTTTTTTAATCAGGTTGTAATGATCAGGTATGATATCAGTTTAATAAATACTTTTTTTTTAAATTTTCTGTCGGAGAATTTTATTAGTTTAAAAAAATTCTCACAGGTTAATTGTTATTAAAGGTTTAAATATAATTATTTAGTGATATCATAAAAAAGTACTTTTAAAAAACTTTTTGCTATCTTAAAATAAAAAATAATTCGCTATCAGGTGTAGTTGTAGACCTGAAAAAACTGATAGGCTCAACAACCCGTTAAAGGGCCAAGGCCTGCCGGGATTCGGTCCCCGGGTCCGGGACTCGATCCTCGGACCTGTGACGTGATGGCAATGAGAAGCTCTACTCATCTGCAAACTAGAACACTGGGCCTCATTTTCAGCCTTACTTTACAAAAAAGAAATAGAAAACTAAACGATAGTAGCAAACAAGTATATTGGATTCTATAAAATACATATACATTATTGCTAAATGGAATTGTGCGAAATGATGATTTTTTATTGCGAAAATTGTGTTGAGAGTTGAAAGAGTTAAGTATTAGAAAAGCGTAGAAAAACATATTTAGTCAACTTTTTTATTCAATCAAGCTATTTCAAAATAATATGTGCTCTTGTGCAAATCTACTCGCAAAACCGGAATTAAATAAAATATCAAAGTTTTAAACATACTTTTTTTTGCTTTAAAGTGCATGATTTTATTCATATCATCCTA
Source organism: Hylyphantes graminicola (assembly GCA_023701765.1). Lineage (NCBI taxonomy): Eukaryota > Metazoa > Arthropoda > Arachnida > Araneae > Linyphiidae > Hylyphantes > Hylyphantes graminicola. The sequence continues at coordinate 49,433,785 of CM043116.1, forward strand.
AATTACAATCAACTAACTTCCCATTTACCATCTTTGAGTTATTAAATAAAATGACGGCTATAAGTCATTTTATTATTTATAATCTGTATCAAAAAAGAGGGAACTATGATTCTGCAGCCAATCAGAGGCAGTTAGTCAGAAATTTGAACTTATCAAATAAGACAAGACATTTACAAACTTATAACAGGAACCTTAAATCTTTTCTTTCTCAACAGTAGGACCATAAATTTTTTTCTTCATTCTATATGGTTTAAAAACAAACCCTTCGATGATTTAAATAATGAAATAATGCAACTTGTATGATAAAATAACATCATTGTAGAAAACTCAATCGGCTTTTGACCCACGCTAAAGCTATTAAGCACTCCCGCATTGCTAAACTATGTCAAACGAACATCACTCTTAAAACCTCACATCTTCTAATCCTTGAAAGCCTGCTTATCATCAAGAATATTAACACGAAGACAACATCTCCCCCCACCCTCCACTTTTCCCTTAAAGGGTGAAGTGTACAGATGTTAATGAGTGACAATATTGTTGATGTTACCCTGTTCTTTTTAGTTTTTAAAAACAGGAGGATTTTAAGAAAAAAAATTGGCATGGTTATTATATGCGAACCAAAAATTATCCACTGGTAATGTTAAGTTATTGGTACAATTTGTTCGTTTTTACAAATTTGGGTTTTAATCATTAAGGTCCCCTGGACTTACGTGAAACTAACTTTACTTCACCCTTAAACCTCACTATCTTTTTATCCTAGAAATTCTATTTATCACCAGGTTGTTATGAATTATGATATCCGTTGCTCAATAATTTTCACCGATCAGTATCAGTCTTTAGTCAGTTTCTGGTTTCTGGGCTGGGGAGCCCAGTCAGTAAGGCACTTGCCTAGCATGTGAAAGGCTCCAGGATCGGGTCCGAACATCGCAAAAATAACTGCCGACCTATAAACGGCCCGTGCAGACAAAAATGTCCGACGAATAATACCCCGTGTAAGGGAGTGCACGTTACTTATCCTTCAAAGTTCTAACGCTGCGTACGATGTCGCTCGTAAAGGTTCCGTTGAGTGCCGATTCAGGTGTCGGCTCGTCACTTGACTGTGGTCGAAAATAAGACGCCCGTCGCCAATAGCCCTCTTGTAGCTCTAGTGCGAAGATAATTCAAACTTGTACTAACCTTGAATTCGTCCTTTTACCGTCAATTAATATTTCCCGGAGTTATTATTTGTTCCAGGAGTCATTATCTGCAGTAAATCGGTACATCAATTTCCATTATATAATTCCCGAATGGGATGTTAAGTTGTGACTAAAAAACGATATATTATTAGAAATAACAGCACTTTACAAAAATCCTAACATTAAACAACAACCCTCAAGTAATAACCCAAACTTCGCCACCGAGGGGGATCATTAAAGTCCATCGCTTGTTACTGGCGAAGAGCTATGACCCTGCCACAGCCTGAGGAACGATGCCTAATGAATATATTCCTCACGGCAGGACAGACGAAGTCCGGCACTTTAATTGCTCTTCAATTCCTGGCCTGGGGGCAACTGCAAGTCGGATAGGCTTTGCCGGATAGTTACTGTGTAATGAAGTGACTGTCGGTCCGGTCTGTGTGCTTCTGGATTCGGTTTGCGTAGGGTTCGAGAAGGGCTTCGTGAAGACATATGTTGGTGGTAATCAGGTTTTAGAATGTAGAAGTTGGAGATGGTGTTGAGAGGAAAAGGAATATTGTTTGAATTGGAATTAGTGTTGCGAGTGGTTGTTTGGTTTCGATGGTGATGGAATGGATAGATATATTTAAGAAGTTGTCGTTTTATGTAGTTTTGTATAGTGGATCCACTTATTTGAGAGAGGACAAGGAACACAACAAGTTTCACAATATTACTAATTTGTTACAATAAAAAAATTTCACAATGTATGTTTACAACCTTAATGAATTTTGCTGACTTGCGTGGTCAAACCCTGGTGGATGTTCGATATGAAGGAGCAAATATAATTCACGGAGTCCGGCACTTTAATTGCTCTTCAATACCTGGCCTGGGGGCAACTGCAAGTCGGATAGGCTTTGCCGGATAGTTACTGTGTAATGAAGTGACTGTCGGTCCGGTCTGTGTGCTTCTGGATTCGGTTTGCGTAGGGTTCGAGAAGGGCTTCGTGAAGACATATGTTGGTGGTAATCAGGTTTTAGAATGTAGAAGTTGGAGATGGTGTTGAGAGGAAAAGGAATATTGTTTGAATTGGAATTAGTGTTGCGAGTGGTTGTTTGGTTTCGATTGTGAGGGAATACATATATTTGAAGTGGTGTATTTTATGTAATCTTAAAAATGCTTAAATGTACTTGTTGGAAAGAAGACAAGCAAACGAGTCAGGGCATAATTTTACGGTTTTGTTAGAATAACAAAAATTCAGAATGTAACCTTAAAGCCTTTGTAAATTACCTACTTTCCTGGTCAAACCGTGGTGTATGTTTGTTTTGAAGGAATCGATAGACAAATGTAAATATAATTTAAATTTAATATAGTTTTGAAGCTTTATCTACTTACTTGAAAGAGGGACGACCCGGCTGCGCAATGGTTAGGGTGCTAGCCTTTAGAGCTGCTGGTTTCGGGCTCGAATCCCGGTAAGGCGTGTTTGGTGTAAGGCGTGTTTGGTGTAAGGCGTGTTTGTGTTTGCCAATAAATGTTGTTATTTGTCTTTGTGTTTTTGTCGTCCATCTTTGTGTTTCTCTTGTGACTGTCTCTTCTGGCGAGCGGGGTAACGGGCTATAAAGCCTATGCTCTTCCCTTCTAGTTTGCGCACTCACTGTCATTTGTCATACTTGAAAGAGGATGTCAGAAGAAGTCGAAAGAGGAAGAACATCAGTGCAGAATTGTTAGAATGAAAACAATTTCAGAATGTATATTTACATCTTTAGTAAATGTTATTTGCCTGGTCAAACTCTTATATATCTTTATCGTTAGGTATTTTTCTAATGTTTACTTACACTCTCAGAATAGTTTGTTTTCAATCTAGGATTAACATTACTCAAATTTACTCATACCACATAATATTTATACAATACAATGATATATAAACTGAATTTTGTATGCAAAAAAACATATTTATAATTTTTTTACTTGTGCAAAAAAAAAATTTGTATGAAACTCCATTCCAGCACCATAAAATTTTAATGTCTAAATCGTTTTTACACAACATGTATATATGGGTTAGGTAACTTTGTGGACCTACATATTGGAAAAAGTGCAATATAAAATTTGATATATTAAAACTTTTATTTTTAGAAACCTCCAACATGCAGTAAAAGATCATTATTGTATGTATTAAATGAGCCAATAAAAACTCTGATTGAAAATTTAAGACCTAATTGTATTTTGACGTAATAGAAAATGGAAGAGAGTTTAGGGTATGATATTTAAAAAATTAATTATTGCAAATACATCTAATTTCAATGCCGTTTAAAGATATGTAAATGTGGATTTTAATCAACTAACATTTACTATAACGCATTCTTATTCCCTTTCCCCCTTCAAAGAACATGGCAGTTTATTTTTAATTTTCTATAAATTATGTAATCACCATTTTTCTTTCATCGTCCGTTACTCAAGCATTCATTTACAAAAAAATTTCTGCTTAAACATAAATAAAATTTTCTTTGATGCAAGTTTTGACTTCAATAAATATGTTATTTAATATACTTTTTTAATTTTCTCATCATCGATAATTGACTCCTATAAATTAAAACAAAAACTAAAAAGTACAAAAAAAAAACCTGTAATGTTACGTATTCCATTTTTATGTTCCTAAAAACGCCATAAAATTATCGCATTAATTACTTCACTCAAACTCAAGAAACTAATCACGCAATCATAAGAAAAACACTAAACACACAAATAAAAAAGGAAAAAATAAGTTACTTTTAAACGCTACAAAAAAAAAATCGGAGTCCATACAAAAATCCTCCATTGTTAACTTAAATAAATTTATGCTAGATACCTTTCCCAAACCTTATTAACGGAGATCTTTGATTCCTTTTTTTAAAGAATGAAAAAATATAATATAAATTCCACGGATAATGTCATCCAATTACAAATGTAAAGGGAAACAGTCACTACAAAAAACTATCGGTTTCTTTTCGTCTCACAAATAAAGACTTAAATAGAAAAAAAAATTAAATGGAAGTTCTGAATCAACGACATTTACTTCTTCAACGATTAGTCTTTCGAAAAGTAATCAATAAACTTAGCTAAAGACTCCTGGTGAATTTCATACAGTCCTAGAAAATGAACCATTGTTCTTTATTGTGGCATTGTAGAATATTCTTTTTTGTATTAAGAGCTTAGAATCTATTGTTTTCAATATCCCCTTGGAGACTCAGGAAAGAAAACTTTAAATTGAAAAAAAAGTCCGAATTTTTTAACTTCTTTATGGTAAGCCACCACGTTTTAATTTGTTTATTTTTTTAAGGTATTGATGAAAAGATCTTTAAATAACTTGGCTAATTAAGTGGTCGAACGGTTGGGATGTTTTACACCTGGATTCAAAGTTGCCAAATAAAAGACTTAAAAATTGATAACGCTGCGAAATTATCTTTGGTGAATGTGAGTGAATAAAAAAGAGAGTTGGGAGGTGAAATAAAAGATCCTTTTTAATTTACTTTTGACAAGCCTTTCAATTGAATTAGAGGTCAAATGGCGTAAATTAATTTGTCTTGTTTTTTAGAATTGAATATTTGTAAAAGAAAAAGTGTTTTTAAAACTAATAATAAATTAATGATAAATCAAAAATTAAAGTAATATTTTTTTTTATATTTTCCGTGTTTTTAATTTGTTTATGATTGATTTTTAAAAAATATATTTAATGTATACAGTAAAAATCCGATAATCAACATCATATGATTTTATATTAATTCAATATTGTGGGAACACTAATAAGGATTATGCATACTTTGAAAGAATCCAGTAACAATTTACTATTGTATAGTGTTGTAAAAGTGCGAAAATAACTTTGTTATGTGAATTTACCTTTCCATTTTTTTTTCTGAGAGGCGAGACAGGCCATATTGGTCCAGGTCATTTTGTGCTTTTTCAGTTCCCTGACCAAGTGCTTAGATGTGCAAAACATTGCCCTGTTCAAGTGGTCAACCCCACGCAGAAACCCCAGTGTTAGAGTAAATTCGTATAATGTCAGCTTTAGTATGCTTCATTTATTGACCTACATCATCTATTAACAATAACGTTTCCTTCGCCATCTGTTGATTTGATGTCCACTGTTTCTCTGTTTAAAATCTGTTGGAAAAGGATGTTCATGTGGAGCTTAACGTTATGAAAACTTCAAATTGCTGTAAAAACTAATATTAACGCACTGTGATGTAACAGCATATTGCAAAAGCCGATTAAATTTCAACGATAATTTACACGCTGAAAAGGCGGTTAGGAGATAAAAATTTTGAGTTTTAATATTCCGATTGTACCGGAATCTTGGAGCTTTCTAGATGTCACAACTATTTGGAGCTTTGATTTACCACTTTCGTGGTGTATTGAATACAAATACAAGTACAAAAATTGTCAACCAACAACAGGCCAGAGGACCAGCAAGGCCAACGATACATTGGATTTTGTCTTGCGTGCTACGCAGTTAAAATGTTTGCTGTACGATTGTACCGGAATCTTGGAGCTTTCTAGATGTCACAACTATTTGGAGCTTTGATTTACCACTTTCGCGGTGTATTGAATACAAATACAAGTACAAAAATTGTCAACCAACAACAGGCCAGAGGACCAGCAAGGTTGGTCCAAAATATATCTAATTCCTTACCAGTTTCCAATAGCTACCGAAATTCTTCTTAAAATCTTCCTTTCTCTTCGAAAGCACAACATAATCTGGTAAAGCATTTCCACTCATTGATCTCTTAGAAAGTTTCAGAATTCCAGTGCAATATTGCACCAAACTTTTAAACAGTGTTCGCTCTATTTCACGTTACTTTTAAGTTATTCTTAATATCCAATTGTAGAACTAATTGCAGAACTTTTTAGAACATAACCCTAGCGTTCCTTCAATTCAAGATTGTTTGACACCATTAGCTACTTCATACTTTGATATATTTGCACTGCTCAACTTTGTGTTGCATGCTACGCTCTATTTCACGTTGCTTTTAAGTTATTCTTAATGCCCAATTGTAGGACTATTTACAGAACTCTTTCAACCCCACCAAGCCCAAGAAAGTTTTACACCATTAGCCACCTCAACGAGATGCGCAACCCTCCGAGAGAACACAAGAGTCAAACGATGCCCCGGTATTCTTCGGTTACAAAAGACCCTGCAATTATCTTCTCGCATGGAATCATCAATTACATCGCCCAAGAACCTTTTGGAAGATAAACAGAAAAAAGAGGCAGAAATAAGTTTTCTGGCGAAATAACTTCTCCTCAACAATGAAAAGAAGAAACAGAAAAAAAAACCTGGATGAAATAAGAAAAGTTCTAATTTATCCGGGGCCATGCCTTTGCTCTCTTGATGGAAGCCTGCTTTGTGTGCCCTTAAAAAGTTTTTTTAAGGTTAGAAATACAAATATTTTTTTTTATGAAAATTGTGGATTTTACTTGGAAAGGGTTTTCTATGTGGAAGTTTCTTCAGTGTGGTTTCGTAAATTAAAGTTTTATAAATGATAGTGGTTGGGGTTTGGATATAAAGGATTTTTATATAACTAAAGGTAAAGCTTGCTAAGAAATAAATTTTCCATGTGTATGTTAAATATTGAAACACATAATACATTTTAACAATTCAGTTTTTATGTAATATAAAGTGACATTTTATATTTTAGTTTCATTATTTTGTATGCATAACGTATATACTTTTTAATATACTATTAATTTAACACGACAGTGCCATGTACCTATAAAAACAACATGAGTATGGATACCAAATAGCATAAGGAGATATTACTTATTGAAATTGACTTCTATGTCTCATCTATAATAATAAAAGAAAGAGTCTGTCTGTGTGTATGTCTGTGGATCACAAAAGACCTACTTAGACTGCTCTAAAAAATTCGAAACTTTTAATATAGATTCCTTTTAATACCTACGTGTGCACATGAGGCTTAGTTTTTTCATATTTGATTGCGATTTTTAATTAATATAATTAGTTTCAAAAAAACGTCATCCATGTGGGATTGCGGGACCATAACAGGGCTTGAAAATACATGGACCGGGCCGAAACGGGGGCTTGCTTCCATCCTTTATTAGTTTGATTGATTGAGTTTGGTTGAGATATGCGCTCGCCCTAAGGCTGCTTCATCCTCTATTACTGTTTGCTTTTTTAAGTTCGCATGCCCCAACATGAATTTAATTTTGTTTTGATTTTGAGTTTATTTTCACAAGTAAGCGTGCCTCTAAAAGGAAGCAATGCGAAGTTAACGGGTTCCCAGTAAGGCGGGACCATACAGCTAGTATCTTATATTTCAAGATTCCTTGTTTCAAAATTGATTATAAGTTAACTAAGATCTGTTCATTTTGAATATGAACATGTTTCTAAAAAGAGTACAAATTAGCTAAAACCCGATATGCATCGAAGAATAGCGTCAACGGGGCTCCGCGGGTATAACAAGCATGCCTGCAACAGTTACTAGTGCACCCCTATGATAAATTACCATTTTTTTGCTAGTTTCTATTATTCATTCAATTTATACAATTACTGGTGGTAGGTAAGATATGAACCTCCTCAGTTCAAAGAATATTATATCTTGAGGAAAATATCGGGTACAGGAGCGCATATTCATTCCTTTACTCCAGTTCCCAGAAGATAAAGAAACTAAATATCTGTGGTATATAAAAAACGCGAAAACTTTATGTATCGATTTTTAATAGTTCTTACGGGAAAACAATAAAAGCTCTATGAAGTCCACCACGTTTTATGCAGCAAAATATTGCTGAAAAAAGTTCAGACACGTAACAAATGAGCTGCTAAGAATAATTTCAACTACCTTGGTGAGTTGTAGTACACTCTTAAAACAAACGAGTGAAATCCACTCCAGTCGGAGAAGTGCATTTTCGGTACAGGAAAGGAGTGAATATTAACTCAGACTGAGTTAAAATCACTCGTTTGAAGTGATCCTGTCGGAGGTTTAACACACAAAGGATCCACTCCTCGAAGAGAAGTGCATTTTCCAGACTAAAGGAGTGAAAATTACTCGGACTGAGTTGAAATCGATCGTTCGTTTTAAATGTGTACATTTAATGAAAAAAAAACTAATTTTGTTTGAAACTGAGTTGCCTGGTTTAAAAGCAATGTATCGTAAAACTTTAAACAAAATTTTCATTCCAATATGGAAACATCGATTTACACAAATTTAAAAGTGTAAATTTTCTCATTATTTAATCTCCGATAGACTGGGCTTTCAGTATAATAAGTGCTGTTGCGGGAAAAAAAACATGCCGCAGACCTCTCAAACAAAACCAAATCGTGAATCACCCGATGCAATTGTTCTGTCCCGTCAGCAACGCACAAAAAAACCCGAGGTTGCAACTAATGGACGATCAGCGATAAAACCCTCAGTGGGAGTGTCCACAATTGTCCATCGAAAGATGGATAAAAAGAAACAAGGACGCCCTCCCTACCAATCAATCCCTAATAGAACACAGCACAATCGAAGCAAAAACGCTGATTGCCGACCGCCGAAACACACACGCAAAGCGGAGATAAAATGCTGTTGTCGTTTTGTTCCAGAAACGCAGCATCTGTTCGCCATCTTGGCGCATATTCGATGTGGTGTTTTGAATATGAGGGTTTCTTGAGACCGGGTTAATAAAATGGATCTGACCCAATGTGTAAATTGCCTTACATAAGTTGGTCTGGGCTTAGAAAACCAGAAAGTTAATTGTAAATAATGCATAAATATAAAAACAATTTAATACTAACACTCGGCCGGGTAAACTGGTCTGGTAAGGTCTACTTGGACTGGCATCCCTAAAATTGCGAGTTCAAGCCCCTCTATCGTCCGAAGACTACTGTGTACTCTAATGGTGACTGGCACACGTTAAATTCATCGTGGTCACATAGTAGTCCAAGTTCCCATACCAAATCAATAGCTATGGAGGTGACAAGTCAATTCTGTTGATCCTCTAATTGGCTTCTGTCTATAAAACTAGATGGATCCACTTATGCGTGTGTTGTGTCTGAGTTGACGATGGTTTATAAGAGGGTCTCTGACCAAGCACACAAACCTGAATATGTATATCTAACAACCAAATAACACTTTCAAAAACAGCAAGTTAAATATGGTTTAATAATCAGGATTATTTGATTTTCAGCGGCGAATGTTCCTAAATATGAAACCAAAAGTGATGATTGAGCTAGATATAGAAACAATTGTGGAGGCAAGGTTGAAAACTTACAGACTATCTAATAACCATGAACAGTTCATTGTTTAACAGCAAAATAAAACATATTTTAAAGAAAAATAGCATCCGGTTATTTAATAATTAATTGATTAAGTTAAAAATAGTGTCATCTTCTTCTGGACATTTTGTGGTAATTAAAATTTTTAAAAATTTATTATATAACAAGACGATATTTTCCATTTAAATTTGTTTTATTTTGTTGTTATGACTAATTTCCTGAATGAAAAAAGCTTACACGGCAAAGCAATACCTGGCAATTTTGAATGTTGGTAAATTGATTAACAAGGTTTGTTTTGAATGCAATCCTTTAACGTCAATTAATTTTTATTTTGAAAAATTAAAAAATTAGGGCGGGTAATAGTTCTATTTAAAGTAAATTAATCAGTTTGAAAAATTCTTATCATATTTAAAGCGAAAAATATAATTATATTAAAAATATGCAATATGTTTTTTTTTGTTATCATTGTAAAATTAAAAGAATTTTTTTTGGAAAACATTGGGTTTCGCTTGCATTACATTGACTTTAATATCATTGAATATGCAAAGTGCAGTTGACAAAAATAAATATGCAATCATAAAATGGCTTTCTACTTGGTAAAATGCATTTGAAAACATAATCTACCGTTTGAATTCAAAATGGCAGATTATAAAAGTACATATCCGATTTCTCAAAAAATTCTAGCAAGCAGCCAAAAGTTTAGGGCTATAACTTTATTATATAAACTGAATTCAGGATTTATTCTTCCGTTACTAAATCAAAATACGAGCAAGCTTCTTTGGAAAGAACGCGGCTCAAGTTTTTCACTTTAAAATCTAATAAAGTAATAGTGCAAGGAAAATAAACTAATTTGGTGGAGTAATCTTATAAAGTCGCCTGCGCATTTTATCGATTTTTAGCGTTTACCATTTTAAAGACACCTCATGACAATTTTTGTTTATGTACAAAAACATACTTTTGCTAAGTACTTTAATCTAAATTAGACCTTTAAATTTGCTGATTTCTTTTCCTTTCACAGTTGCAATAATAAATAAATAAAAAAAAATGGAGCATTAATCTAAATATGGAGTATTTTTATTATGCAATAAAATGTGTATGTTATAAACAAAATGATATTTGATTTATGAATTTTATTACTATACTTTTCTTTAAAAACAACAAATTATAATATTGCCATTGTAATTAAATTGATGATTTTTTACGTTGAATAAAAAAAGTAATATTCTAATATCCAAAATATAAATTTTTACCTAAACCCACAGTATTTAACTAAAATCTAAGTGCTTCGTATGTTGTATATTTTTAACGCATTGATGATCCCCAACTATGGTTTCTCAAATATTTATTTCAAACAACCTTTTTTAATGTTGACTTAAGTAAACATCATCTGTGGAAATACGTTTTATTGCTACATCCAAATACTAATAATAATGTTTATAGCTACTTCAAAACTGACGAAATGTTTTAAATATCCAATAACACATAAAACTACTTCTCATCATAGATACATTTATGGCCAGACGTATCGAAATAAATAGTGTATCCCATAAAACTAATCCGAAACTAGCGTGATTAGAAGCTATATTTACTGACCCTGTTCATTTTTTAAAGCGGCATTAAAGGAACTTCGTGGGTAAAATCGAAAAAAAGCTTCATAAAAACGACAATTTAAATTGCAATTAACGGAATTTTTAATGTATGGTGTTTATATTTAGATGATTGTTTCAATTTTGTTCGTTTTGTTTTCTAATAATAATGTCTTTAACAATTTTCGGGGAAAACTAATAACATGCTATGCGTGTTCAATAACAATTTATTTCAAAGCGCTAACAGGTTCAATTTTGCAGTTTGAAGGAAAACAGTAAAATGTGCGAAATCGAAGTGTGATTAATAAAATATCTTATTAGTTTTGCAATAATCAATAGTAAATTTGTGAGTTCGAAATTCTTTGTTCTTTTTGAGCGTAAACAGTCCTTAAGGTATTTTATAATACTTATATATCAAAATATTATTTGCTTTTCCTGGATGTTCAAAATAGTAAAATATTTATTGTTTGAAAGTACATATTTCATTAATGGTGAAGTACGTTTGCAGAAACCAACTTTATCTTGTTTTTTATCAAAACAATTTATTTATATATTAGATTACATCTAATTCTTTTTTGAAGCTGTCAAAAACAATTCGTAAGAAATATTTATTTGCAAAAATGATTGATTTTAATATATGTATTCACAATGCACTCGCATGTCTGTAGCATATGAATTTTATTTAGGAATATTGTAACTGTAAATTTTCTCAAAAGCACTATACATTAGAAACACAAGTGAAATAAATATGGGTAACAGCACATGGAAATATATTACCTAAGTAAACCCCTTTCACTGAAATGACTGAAAATAAAGCATCTTAGCAAATATCATGTATGAAGTAATACGTAAATATTGAAGATTTAAGAAATCATTAGCACGCACACTGATAGAAATGTGGGCCTTGTTCTCAATTAAACTATGGTTGCTGGTAGCTTCAACATCTGTTTGTGTGTGGTGGTGTGTGGTACAAATTTTTAATACATATTTTCGGCATTGGGTTGAGCCAATTTTCAGGTTTTTGTTTCCAAAACCTTCAAACAGGTTCAAACAAATACAAAAAAAATTGGTGAAACATTTAACGACACAGCTCTTGCATAAACAAGGAGCCGTTATTATTTTGAAATGAAACACAATATTTTTAACAGTATATTGATACACTAATGACGTTAATTGGCATACTTACCTGATTGACAAGGCATTTATAACCTATTCTATGAGACAAATAGACAAACACATAGATTTAAATTTGTTCATATGATTTATTCATTTATTAACATAAAGTAAAAAGTGTTTAAGACACGAATTTACAATTTACAGCTGAAGTTTACATGGGAATCAAACCCAAACTAAACTAAAAGTCACTACAGAAGTTTCTAAAAATAGTTACACCGACAATCAATTCTGTCATACTAACAAATAAGTCCACTTCATATCCTTATCAACCGCCATGATATACTGCAACCCGACACCAAAAAGAACTAATTTCTGCAAAGAGGACTTCTGTGACTCAAATAGAATAGAGATCGCATACCAAGACATTTGTGTCATCGTTTGATATATCATGCCATTCCTTACACCTATGAGATTTGACACGTTTCTTTCTGTGGTCCGTGCCATGGACCATAATTTATAATATTCTTGGCCCTGGAAGCTTTCCAAGTCCCTTAGCGGTTTCGTAACTGAATTGTGGAATGTATTACATTATGTTGACACAAATTGCGCTCTTTCGCCATTCATTTGGCGAGTGAGAACTATGTTGCAACGTTGTATAACTTATTTGTGTTTTATAACACCATTTGGAAATGATTTTTGCAACTGGTTCCAATTCCCAACTAAAGGTGGGAATTAAATGTGAGTGCTGAAATTCCTATTTGTTTTGAAAAATTGTACTTTAAATGCATGTTTCAGGTATTTTCTGTATAGTAATCTTCAGAAATCGTTCAATACATAGGGATATATTGATCATAAAATAGACAATTTTCATTCAAATACACATGTGACACTGTTAAAATTTAGTTATTAATGTGAACAGTAGTTAAAATGGTTGAATTATTTTAAACCATTAATATTTACTATGTATTTTTCAATGGTAGATATTTCTTTTAAATTAAAAAAAAATGTAGATAATTATTTTATCACTAAAAGTAGAAGACGACTTAATATTTTTCGCCATTTGTTTAATAAAAAACAGCACTATTTAAAGGCAACTTTGAAAAGAACTCCATCATTCCATAGAATCTACTTATTAAACTTATTTATATCTGCTTATTAAAGTCGTACTTTTTTATGCCTTTTAGCTATCCTACACAGAGTTCTCATCTCCACCCCATATACAAAGGCATCAGACGACTTTTGTAAGACGTCAGCCCTCTCTAAAACGATTTCCTCCTACCCGTCCCTTCCTTTTAGAATCCGTCTCTCACAGACACGAGAGCGGATGCTCAGTGTTGGAAATGGCTTGTGAAATGTTAGAGTTTTTGTTATTGTAAAGGAACGGTTGTTGTGTGATTTTGGTCTCATTTTTAGGTTGTAAGATTTGCAAAAGACGATTGTATTCAAAATAAGTATTGCGCATCGACATTTTGTGGGGTGGTGCTATCCTATTTAGATGAAGTAATGTATAACTCAATTTTCTCCACACACAAAAATGGCCTAAAGTTAAAAATTAGTTTGCTTAAAATTAAAGGATGTTTGGTAAGACTGTTGACTATATGAAACGAACACATTTGAATTTTTTTAACTAATCTTTTTAATCTTTTTATCTTTTTAACTAATCTAACTAACATAATCAAGAGTCATGATATCTCTAAAGTTAAGATGTTAAAGCACTTTACAAGAAACGTAGATAAATACAAAGGGAATACATCATTTGAAAGTTGTTACTATGAAATAATCTAATATTTAAAACATTTTAAAGTTCTGACTCTAAACTAATGACACGCGGGAAAAATTTATTTATTTATTTATTTATTTATTTATTTATTTATTTATTTATTTATTTATTTATTTATTTATTTATTTATTTATTTATTTATTTATTTATTTATTTATTTATTTATTTATTTATTTATTTATTTATTTATTTATTTATTTATTTATTTATTTATTTATCTATCTATCTATCTATCTATCTATCTATCTATCTATCTATCTATCCATTTATTTATCTATCTATCTTTCTACCTACCTACCTATCCACCTACCTACCTATCTATCTATCTATTTACTAGCAGCATGGTCCCGCCTTACTGGGAACCCGTTAACTACGCATTACTTCCTTTTAGAGGCATGCTTTCTTGTGAAAATGGGGGACATTCACGGCCATATCCACCTGAGCTTCAATTCCAAATCGCTGTGGTAAAAAAAAAAGCAGTTAGACAGGTTAGAGCAGTAGGAAAACATTAGCGCGTGGCTCGAGAGCTGTATAGGATAACATTAGCACTTGTTTCGAGAGGTGTAGGGTAACAAACCACGTGACATCACATGTGAATGTTCCCCATACACTCAATATCTAAACTAAATTCAATTCATGTTGGCGCATGCGCAAGAAAAAAGCAAATAATAACAGAGAATGGTGTCAAGCCCTTGCTACGGTCCGATCGTTGTGCTTTGAAGCCCCTGTTATGGTCTACCTACTTATTAAAATACATTCAAAATCAAAGCAAAATTATTAGCGCATGCGCACTTAAAAAGCAAACACTAATAGAGGATGGCGTCAAGCCCCCGTTTCGACCCGGTCCATGTATTTTCAAGCCCTGTTATGGTCCCGCACTCCCACGTGGAAGACGTTTTTTGAAACTAATTATATTAATTAAAAATCACAATTAAATATGAAAAAACTAAGCCTCGGGTGCGCATTATAGGTAGGTATTATTATATTAGGTATTAAAAGTAATCGGTATCAAAACTTTCGAATTTTTTAGAGCTGGCTAAGTAGGTATTTTGCGATCCGCAGACATGCACACAGACTCTTTCTTTTATTATTATAGATATATTTATTTATTTGCCATGGTTGTTCCATTTTTATCAGTATATTTCAACATTTCAACAAGATAAAAGATAACTTCCTGTCGTAACACCGAATTTCTGTAAAACTCGTTTCCTTTTTGGGGTACACTTATTAAGGAGAAAGCAACCAACTGGACTATAGAAAGTCCCATAAGAGTAAGGCCGAATAATTAATGATTAATTACAAATACAGTCTTTTCTACTTTATAGCCATTTTAATGAAATTTACAATAATAATTTAAAAACCATATTATTGGTGAAAAACATGTCTAAGTATATTTGGCTATAATTTTTTTTCTGTACTCTACATTAAACAAAATTTCTGCACAGGACTACTTAATCATTTTTCTTTGTATTGATTATTTGTTAAACTTATAAAAATAGAATTAAACTGTACTGGTTATGAAACATTGACTTTAAAGGCAAGTAAACTAACAAAACTTTCAAATATCATTTATTTTAAAATTCACCACCTCTAACAGTTGGTTGTCCTGGATTGAACCCAATAGTATCATTCTATTTTTATTTTTCTGACGAAAAAGAAATACATTCCAGTTATTTTTTTAGAAAAAAAATTGAATATAAATTTTAATTAAACAAGCTGACTAATAAATACAGTCTGGAACAAAATACTATATTAAACAAATAAACCTCACATACAAAAATATTTTCTTCAAAACTCAAATATATACACTGTTCTAAAAAAAACAGGTGAAAATATGAGTTTTAATAATTATTTAATGTCTTCACTCTTGGGAGGACAGATCCAGTTTTTCCTCGTTTTTCATGGAGACTCCCTCCTTCATAAAAGGGGGAACTTGAACGGGATCATGAAATGGAACCTCCGACTTAATGGATAACTTGTGTCTCGCCAAACTCAGCGCTTAACCACATGTGTGCACTCCGAGCCAAACCACCGTAAGTCTCTTCTTGCGTGAAATTACTCTCGAAAAACATGAACACTGACAAATCACAGTATCAAATTACTATGTAAGTCTTATCCTTAAATCAATCTAATCGTTGACATAAAAATAGGCATTTCATAAATCAAAATTTTGGTTGTCCGTGACAACACTGAAATTTCAAAAATAGTTATTTCTGCGTGGACTTAATCTTGTATGGTAATATCATGAGGATATTATCATGCTTGTCTTCCGGTAGGTTATAAAGGGTTTTTTAAGATTTTGTATCTTTGAAAGACTTCTCGTCTGAATGCTGTATAGGGACTGAAAGGGAATATGGGAATACATATACGGAGTTTTATAAGTATGCTATAGTATAGTAGAATTTTTTTAGTATTGATAAGTACTTTCTTGATTTTTGGTTGGTAGACATCTATTTTTAGGTATTTGTACTTGGTTAAGAGACCCGCTTATAAACCTTCGTCAAGTAAGACAGACACAACAAACACACATAAGTGACAGATGCTTCAACCTATCGCCAATTCCACAATTTAGACAGGTCCCTGAAGGAGAGGGAAATAGTCTCCCGAGACCTGTACCCGTGGGAAACTGTGCCATGACCGCACACAGGACTTTCGGGCCCACAGATTTAACGAGCACGTACTCCGCATACACTCGGAGGGTCTGCAGTGGAACCGGAACTCGATCGTGTGACATTCCGATTCCGAGACAGAGACAGCTACCATGGCCCCACTTTCTTATCAGCTTTTATATAAGCTTGCATATTTGGCGGATATATCTTTTCATAAAAATTTTAAATATACATTGACTTGTCATTTCAGTTTGTTTGCAGTATCACTACGGTTCTAAAAATATCTAAAATATTCCATTAGTTACTAATAATTTATTTATTTTTAGTAAAATACTCATAACAAAAACTGGGTATAAACATTTTTGAAAATTTTGCCTTAAATAAATTGATCAATTTGCATGAGCTCTCATAAGCGTCTAAAACGTGTTTCAAGAATATTATTTAGTCGTTCAGCTAATCATTCTTTTGCCAAATTTGTAAAGTTTAATCTTTTAATTATTGCGGATTCTTTACTTAAAATTATCATGAACGCTTCGTAAACTAGTATTGGAATCTTAAAACTTTTATTACTAATTTATTGTATTGAATAGATTATATTGATAATTCATGGATTGAATATGTAAATTACTTTGACTATCTTAAAGGAAATAACATTCAAAGGTTTAAGAAATTGTTATAAATATTCATTCTGCAGAAACAAGGAGACCGTACCTTTTATACTAACATTCCCTTACTTGGAAAAACTAATTCAAATTCAAATGGATTTTATTTTTAATCATATAAATTAAAGCAAGTATCCTTTCAGCAAATTCAATTATGATTCTCATGAATAACCATTTATTTTATTATTCGATTACATTCATAACCAAAACTTCAAACTTCAAATCTTTCCCAACAATGCAATCTTACGCAAGGTTTGAATAATTTACATAAACATTTCTGGGAATTTGAATAACAAGGAGACAAGGATGCATCCTTAATAATAACAATTGTTTTTCATACTTTTCATGGTTCTAAATTCAAATGAGTTATTTCACCACAGAAAGTTTGCCTTTTAAAGTAATTTTAAATAAGGGAATTTAAATATACGTTTACACTTTTCAATTAATTTTGAACTCCCGTTTCTATTTATTATTTTGTCATGTCCTAGCTTGCGATTATTTTTCAATTACGCCCAAATACTGTAAGGAAGCGCCAATTATTTCTTATTAAAATATGTGCATATTTTAACATGGTTAATGATGCATTTAATTAAAGCATTGATAACGCGGACTTTTGTTAAATCGCCCATATCAGATATTCTCACTGCTCTAAAGAGTTATGAGGTGCAAACACTGCCATCTGTTGCAATTGTGGAGAACTGGTAACCAGACGCATGCACTTAAAATTTATGTTTTACAAAAAAGTAATTGAAAAAATGATAAAAAAGATAATTTGAATGCTAAAGAATATTTGTTATACCTTGTGAAACGTATAAAAGAATTCCCGTTAAATAATCTTTACTTTAGAATAAATATCCACTCCCAAGCATTTTGCTAATTTACGTGTCATGTTTTAGTGAAACTGACAATTTAATTATTTCAATGAATAATGACTATTTTTTACTATACTTTAATATAACACTAAAATGTCGCTTCTTGTATTGATTTAAAGTGGCATTATTGTAGTTTTGTCAGTATGATAGTGTGAATTGCTTCATAATAATAGTAAAATCGTAAAAAAAATACGATTTTTTATTAATTTGTTTAAATTTTCAATATTGTTACTTCACTAAATTAGTTGTTCAATGAACTTTAATTTTATTTCTTTCCATTATCCCTCAGCTAAGTAATTCTTAAATAGGACTGCATAAGTATTTGATTGGAGAATGTCAAGACAAGGAGTCTCCTTGGGGCAAAAAATAAACATCCTTCATATTGAAAAACTTTCCAGTGATTTTTTTTTATCTTGTCAATGAACAATTATGTTGCCTCTTTAAAACTGCATGCCCTTGTCATAGTACATCTGTCTTGTCGAGGATTCTCTCTAAATTGTGTGAAGACAGCAGCACTATATAGCTGTGAAATACTTAAGTTAAGAGCTGGATCCTCGATTATTGTGATTCAGGGTATGACTTATGGCTTTCTTGGTGGGGTTCAAGTTCGCCGAACACAGCGACCTTAGGCCTATTGTATTCAACCCCAGAAATGACACAATCACAAGAGACACACAAAGAAAGAGACGACACAAACCCTTAGACAAACAACAACATTTATTGACGGACACAGACATCCATGCCATGACCGGGACTCGAACCCTAGCCCACCAGCTCCAATGGCCAGCACGTTAACCATTGCGCCAGTGGGCCGGCGTGATTCAGGGTAACTTGAGCATTGCTGCTGTTCTTGCAGATAATTTCCTATGATTTGAATACATATTATAAATTAAACCTAATCTTCGATGTCAAATTAGAAGTTCCTAAACTTAAAAATGCTGAACGGGAAATTCCGTGTGAAGTTAAACCCCTAAACGAGTCTAGTAATTTGGAAGGCTGGACGAGAAAAGAAGTTAAGCGCAAAAAGAGCGATCGTATTGATGTGTACTATTATGCTCCCGATAATACTCGCTGTAGGTCAATTAATGATGTTCGTAAATACGCAACCGCAAAAGAAATTGTAATTAGTGAGGATCTTTTTAACTTTAAACCAACTTGTGAATTACCTACTGACAGTGTATCTGGTCACTACTACTACTATCACCTGGCTCAACTGAGACTCAGGCCCCCTCGGGATGAACTACCCCCTGTCACCCCACTGCGGTGCGCCGACTGCGGACAGGCCACCTGGCTCAACTGAGACTCAGGCCCCCTCGGGGTGAACAGCCCCCTGTCACCCCACTGCGGCACGCCGACTGCGGACAGGCCACCTGGCTCAACTGAGACTCAGGACCCCTCGGGATGAACACCCCCCTGTCACCCCACTGCGGCGCGCCGACTTCGGACAGGCCACCTTGCTCAACTGAGACTCAGGCCCCCTCGGGATGAACACCCCCCTGTCACCCCACTGCGGCGCCGACTGCGGACAGGCCACCTGGCTCAACTGAGACTCAGGCCCCCTCGGGATGAACACCCCCCTGTCACCCCACTGCGGCGCGCCGACTGCGGACAGGTCACCTGGCTCAACTGAGACTCAGGCCCCCTCGGGATGAACACCCCACTGCGGCGCGCCGACTGCGGACAGGCCACCTGGCTCAACTGAGACTCAGGCCCCTTCGGGATGAACACCCCCCTGTCACCCCACTGCGGCGCGCCGACTGTGGACAGGCCACCTGGCTCAACTGAGACTCAGGCCCCCTCGGGATGAACACCCCCCTGTCACCCCACTGCGGCGCGCCGACTGCGGACAGGCCACCTGACTCAACTGAGACTCAGAACCCCCCTCGGGATGAACACCCCCCTGTCACCCCCCTGCGGCGCGCCGACTGCGGACAGGCCACCTGGCTCAACTGAGACTCAGGCCCCCTCGGGATGAACACCCCCTGTCACCCCACTGCAGCGCGCCGACTGCGGACAGGCCACCTGGCTACACTGAGACTCAGGCCCCCTCGGGATGAACACCCCCCTGTCACCCCACTGCGGCGCGCCGACTGCGGACAGGCCACCTGGCTCAACTGAGACTCAGGCCCCCTCGGGATGAACACCCCCCTGTCACCCCACTGCGGCGCGCCGACTGTGGACAGGCCACCTGGCTCAACTGAGACTCAGGACCCCTCGGGATGAACACCCCCCTGTCACCCCACTGCGGCGCGCCGACTGCCGACAGGCCACCTGGCTCAACTGAGACTCAGGCCCCCTCGGGATGAACAGCCCCCTGTCACCCCACTGCGGCGCGCCGACTGCGGACAGGCCACCTGGCTCAACTGAGACTCAGGCCCCCTCGGGATGAACACCCCCCTGTCACCCCACTGCGGCGCGCCGACTGCGGACAGGCCACCTGGCTCAACTGAGACTCAGGCCCCCTCGGGATGAACACCCCCCTGTCACCCCACTGCGGCGCGCCGACTGCGGACAGGCCACCTGGCTCAACTGAGACTCAGGCCCCCTCGGGATGAACACCCCCCTGTCACCCCCCCTCGGGATGAACACCCCCTGTCACCCCACTGCGGCGCGCCGACTGCGGACAGGCCACCTGGCTCAACTGAGACTCAGGCCTCCTTGGGATAAACACCCCCCTGTCACCCCACTGCGGCGCGCCGACTGCGGACAGGCCACCTGGCTCAACTGAGACTCAGGTCCCCTCGGGATGAACACCCCCCTGTCACCCCACTGCGGCGCGCCGACTGCAGACAGGCCACCTGGCTCAACTGTGACTCAGGCCCCCTCGGGATGAACAGCCCCCTTTCACCCCACTGCGGCGCGCCGACTGCGGACAGGCCACCTGGCTCAACTGAGACTCAGGCCCCCTCGGGATGAACTACCCCCTGTCACCCCACTGCGGCGCGCCGACTGCGGACAGGCCACCTGGCTCAACTGAGACTCAGGCCCCCTCGGGATGAACACCCCCCTGTTACTCCACTGCGGCGCGCCGACTGCGGACAGGCCACCTGGCTCAACTGAGACTCAGGCCCCCTCGGGATGAACAGCCCCCTGTCACCCCACTGCGGCGCGCCGACTGCGG
The DNA here is from genome assembly GCA_023701765.1 of Hylyphantes graminicola. NCBI lineage: Eukaryota > Metazoa > Arthropoda > Arachnida > Araneae > Linyphiidae > Hylyphantes > Hylyphantes graminicola. The sequence continues at coordinate 49,454,930 of CM043116.1, forward strand.
ACAGGCCACCTGGCTCAACTGAGACTCAGGACCCCTCGGGATGAACACCCCCTGTCACCCCACTGCGGCGCGCCGACTTCGGACAGGCCACCTTGCTCAACTGAGACTCAGGCCCCCTCGGGATGAACACCCCACTGCGGCGCGCCGACTGCAGACAGGCCACCTGGCTCAACTGAGACTCAGGACCCCTCGGGATGAACACCCCCCTGCCACCCCACTGCGGCGCGCCGACTGCGGACAGGCCACCTGGCTCAACTGAGACTCAGGCCCCCTCGGGATGAACACCCCCCTGTCACCCCACTGCGGCGCGCCGACTGCGGACAGGCCACCTGGCTTAACTGAGACTCAGGCCCCCTCGGGATGAACACCCCCCGTCACCCCACTGCGGCGCGCCGACTGCCGACAGGCCACCTGGCTCAACTGAGACTCAGGCCCCCTCGGGATGAACAGCCCCCTGTCACCCCACTGCGGCGCGCCGACTGCGGACAGGCCACCTGGCTCAACTGAGACTCAGGCCCCCTCGGGATGAACACCCCCCTGTCACCCCACTGCGGCGCGCCGACTGCGGACAGGCCACCTGGCTCAACTGAGACTCAGGCCCCCTCGGGATGAACACCCCCCTGAACACCCCCTGTCACCCCACTGCGGCGCGCCGACTGCGGACAGGCCACCTGGCTACACTGAGACTCAGGCCCCCTCGGGATGAACACCCCCCTGTCACCCCACTGCGGCGCGCCGACTGCGGACAGGCCACCTGGCTCAACTGAGACTCAGGCCCCCTCGGGATGAACAGCCCCCTGTCACCCCACTGCGGCGCCGACTGCGGACAGGCCACCTGGCTCAACTGAGATTCAGGCCCCCTCGGGATGAACACCCCCCTGTCACCCCACTGCGGCGCGCCGACTGCGGACAGGTCACCTGGCTCAACTGAGACTCAGGCCCCCTCGGGATGAACACCCCACTGCGGCGCGCCGACTGCGGACAGGCCACCTGGCTCAACTGAGACTCAGGCCCCTCGGGATGAACACCCCCCTGTCACCCCACTGCGGCGCGCCGACTGTGGACAGGCCACCTGGCTCAACTGAGACTCAGGCCCCCTCGGGATGAACACCCCCCTGTCACCCCACTGCGGCGCGCCGACTGCGGACAGGCCACCTGACTCAACTGAGACTCAGAACCCCCCTCGGGATGAACACCCCCCTGTCACCCCCTGCGGCGCGCCGACTGCGGACAGGCCACCTGGCTCAACTGAGACTCAGGCCCCCTCGGGATGAACACCCCCTGTCACCCCACTGCAGCGCGCCGACTGCGGACAGGCCACCTGGCTACACTGAGACTCAGGCCCCCTCGGGATGAACACCCCCCTGTCACCCCACTGCGGCGCGCCGACTGCGGACAGGCCACCTGGCTCAACTGAGACTCAGGCCCCCTCGGGATGAACACCCCCCTGTCACCCCACTGCGGCGCGCCGACTGTGGACAGGCCACCTGGCTCAACTGAGACTCAGGACCCCTCGGAATGAACACCCCCCTGTCACCCCACTGCGGCGCGCCGACTGCCGACAGGCCACCTGGCTCAACTGAGACTCAGGCCCCCTCGGGATGAACAGCCCCCTGTCACCCCACTGCGGCGCGCCGACTGCGGACAGGCCACCTGGCTCAACTGAGACTCAGGCCCCCTCGGGATGAACACCCCCCTGTCACCCCACTGCGGCGCGCCGACTGCGGACAGGCCACCTGGCTCAACTGAGACTCAGGCCCCCTCGGGATGAACACCCCCCTGTCACCCCACTGCGGCGCGCCGACTGCGGACAGGCCACCTGGCTCAACTGAGACTCAGGCCCCCTCGGGATGAACACCCCCCTGAACACCCCCTGTCACCCCACTGCGGCGCGCCGACTGCGGACAGGCCACCTGGCTCAACTGAGACTCAGGCCTCCTCGGGATAAACACCCCCCTGTCACCCCACTGCGGCGCGCCGACTGCGGACAGGCCACCTGGCTCAACTGAGACTCAGGTCCCCTCGGGATGAACACCCCCCTGTCACCCCACTGCGGCGCGCCGACTGCAGACAGGCCACCTGGCTCAACTGTGACTCAGGCCCCCTCGGGATGAACAGCCCCCTTTCACCCCACTGCGGCGCGCCGACTGCGGACAGGCCACCTGGCTCAACTGAGACTCAGGCCCCCTCGGGATGAACTACCCCCTGTCACCCCACTGCGGCGCGCCGACTGCGGACAGGCCACCTGGCTCAACTGAGACTCAGGCCCCCTCGGGATGAACACCCCCCTGTTACTCCACTGCGGCGCGCCGACTGCGGACAGGCCACCTGGCTCAACTGAGACTCAGGCCCCCTCGGGATGAACAGCCCCCTGTCACCCCACTGCGGCGCGCCGACTGCGGACAGGCCACCTGGCTCAACTGAGACTCAGGACCCCTCGGGATGAACACCCCCTGTCACCCCACTGCGGCGCGCCGACTTCGGACAGGCCACCTTGCTCAACTGAGACTCAGGCCCCCTCGGGATGAACACCCCACTGCGGCGCGCCGACTGCAGACAGGCCACCTGGCTCAACTGAGACTCAGGACCCCTCGGGATGAACACCCCTTGCCACCCCACTGCGGCGCGCCGACTGCGGACAGGCCACCTGGCTCAACTGAGACTCAGGCCCCCTCGGGATGAACACCCCCCTGTCACCCCACTGCGGCGCGCCGACTGCGGACAGGCCACCTGGCTTAACTGAGACTCAGGCCCCCTCGGGGTGAACACCCCCCGTCACCCCACTGCGGCGCGCCGACTGCCGACAGGCCACCTGGCTCAACTGAGACTCAGGCCCCCTCGGGATGAACAGCCCCCTGTCACCCCACTGCGGCGCGCCGACTGCGGACAGGCCACCTGGCTCAACTGAGACTCAGGCCCCCTCGGGATGAACACCCCCCTGTCACCCCACTGCGGCGCGCCGACTGCGGACAGGCCACCTGGCTCAACTGAGACTCAGGCCCCCTCGGGATAAACACCCCCCTGAACACCCCCTGTCACCCCACTGCGGCGCGCCGACTGCGGACAGGCCACCTGGCTACACTGAGACTCAGGCCCCCTCGGGATGAACACCCCCCTGTCACCCCACTGCGGCGCGCCGACTGCGGACAGGCCACCTGGCTCAACTGAGACTCAGGCCCCCTCGGGATAAACACCCCCCTGTCACCCCACTGCGGCGCGCCGACTGCGGACAGGCCACCTGGCTCAACTGAGACTCAGGTCCCCTCGGAATGAACACCCCCCTGTCACACCACTGCGGCGCGCCGACTGCGGACAGGCCACCTGGCTCAACTGAGACTCAGGCCCCCTCGGGATGAACACCCCCCTGTCACCCCACTGCGGCGCGCCGACTGCAGACAGGCCACCTGGCTCAACTGAGACTCAGGCCCCCTCGGGATGAACAGCCCCCTTTCACCCCACTGCGGCGCGCCGACTGCGGACAGGCCACCTGGCTCAACTGAGACTCAGGCCCCCTCGGGATGAACTACCCCCTGTCACCCCACTGCGGCGCGCCGACTGCGGACAGGCCACCTGGCTCAACTGAGACTCAGGCCCCCTCGGGATGAACACCCCACTGCGGCGCGCCGACTGCGGACAGGCCACCTGGCTCAACTGAGACTCAGGCCCCCTCGGGATGAACACCCCCCTGTTACCCCACTGCGGCGCGCCGACTGCGGACAGGCCACCTGGCTCAACTGAGACTCAGGCCCCCTCGGGAACACCCCTGGTCTGCGCAAGAGCTACCACACGACCCACGCTTCCCTCCACCAGTCGCGGAAAAATACTGATGCAAATCACCACCACGTGAAGTGAACTGAGATGACTCCGGAACTTTTCCTGTGAAGGAAGTGAACGTGTTTTCTTTTGCAGTGACTCTCACTCGTTCACTCGAGGAAAGACAGCTCTCGTATTATTCGAGTTAACGAAAAATTTGTATTCGCAAGTCGCTACCTCACTATATGTTCGAGTAATTTTTGTTCAACCATTTTGTATTGTTTTAGAAAGTAATAAAAGTAATAGTGAACGTAGCACTTTGTTTCTTTGCCATAAATTCTATAGAAGCACATGTTACACATCGCCCCCATCCAGTTGGTCCGTCGAGCCGGATCACAAGCTAAGTATAAAAGGACCAGAGGTAAGAATATCTATGCTTTTGAACTATTGCAGCCTTACTTAAAGAACAGTCGAATATTTACGAGCGCATGAAAAAATTTATTCGTAACTACAAGAAAGATTACGTCTCGCGCAAGACTAAATCTTATTTTGAAACGCGAATACAACTTCTTACTGATTTATGGTACAAATTTTCCGCAAATCACGATCAAATCCTATCGGAAGAAAGTTTGACTGTCGAAGAACCTTACTTCAAAGGTGACCTTTATGGCGAAGTTGAAGAATACTATATAGAAAATCTAGCAGAAATCAAAGTGTTATTTTCTCTAACTTACCCCGAAAACCACGTAACGCAGTTTAGAAACACTCAGCAATCTAGTTCTCAGTCGGAGCGTAGGTCCGACGAAAAGCTACAAACTATCAAAATCTCTTTTTTTTTTCGGGTAAATATGAAGATTGGGCAAAACGTTAAATGTTTAGTAGATACATCCGAGCGCTGTGTACAATCACTCTTAAATTTAGGTGTACCAGTTGACAAATGGGATGCTATTTTGGTGTACATCTTGTCCCAAAAACTTGCACACGAAACCCTGCAGCTTTGGGAACAAAGTTTAGTTTCAAAGACTGACATTCCAACCTTTGACGAACTAAAGAAATTCCTAGTTGGTCGTTTCCGCACTCTGGAAGCGATTTCGACTGAAGGGCCTGTAAGCGTTAAAGCTGACCACAACCCTTACAGCAAACAAACTCGCACAAGTTCTCATCATACATTTAAGAACGAAAACTGCCCCTTCTAGTTCCAATCCCAGTTATTTAGGCACTCGTGGACTTTCACCAAATGACCTTATCCACAGCGAGCTGTGGTGGCACAATCCGAAGTTTATTGCCGAGCCAAAGGAAGATTGGCCAATTGAAGCACAAACTACTGTAACAGAGTTAGAAATTCGTAAAACAAGTCTCAGTGCTTCAATTTTCACTCAATCTCAATTTCCCTCTGACTCTCTAATCTCTAGGTATTCCACTTTCAGAAAGCTCATCAGAATTACTGCTTGTGCCTAAGATTCATCTTCAATTGCAAAATCAAATCTTCAGAGCGTTTAAAAGACCAATTAAGTGCTTCTGAACTCCAAGTTTCTACCTCGCGTTTGATCAAATTGGTCCAGGAAGATAGTTTTCAAGCGGAACTGAAACACTTGAGGTCTAAATAACAATTTCCAGCATCTAACCCTTACATTTCTCTAAGTATCTTTTTAGATGGTGATGGTTTCATTTCCCTCAGGCCCCCTCGGGATGAACACCCCCCTGCGGCGGACAGGCCATCTGGCCTAGCTGATTCTCAGGCCCCCTTGGGAGGAACACCCCCCTGTCACCCCACTGCGACGCGCCTGCTGCGGACAGACCACCTGGCCTAACTGAGACTCAGGCCCCCTCGGGATGAAAAACCCCCTGTCACCCAACTGCCGTCTATTGCGCGCCACCTCCACAATTTAGACAGTCCCTGAAGGGGAGGGAAATAGTCTCCAGGAACCTGTAACCTCGGGAAACTGCGCATTGACCACCTACAAGACTCTCGGAACCAACAGATTTAACGAACACGTACTCCGCATACACTCGGTGGGTCTTCAGCGACCAGGACTCGATCGCGGGACCTTCCGATCCGCAGATCGAGACTCTGACCACAGGGCGCCCCACAGCTCTTCCGCAGTGCGATTTAGTTTGTTATTCTACTATTTAGCTATAAAAAAATTGCAAATAGTCAGTATTTTTTGTATTTTTTCTAACAAAATTTACCCCCAAAAATATTAATTATGAAAATTTAATGATGATTTCATAGTCGAAAAGTTATTCACTGAAGCATATCTGGTATTTGGCTCTCAATTAAATTATGACTCATTTAAATGATCAGCTATCCGGTTGGAAAAGGCCATGAACATTTCCTCGCATTTTTACGACTAGCTGTCGTTTAGCTTTAGTTAGCGATGTTAATTCACCCTAACCTTGCAATTTTACGACCTCGAATTAAGATTTGTACTTATTCGAAAATGAAGAATAGTTAGTACATTTCCATTATAACGAACTGGTTTAAAAAAACAGGATGTTCTTCCACTTCATCACCCTCTATCGATGATATAGTGGCAGCGAACTTGTTAACATTCCTAAACGAAAAATACTCTATAAAATGGGCGGATAACTGTCATCGTAATTTTCTTTATAAATACAAAAAACCTTTTGGCTTATTTAGCGATTTTTTGGTAAAAATTTGGTGAGAAAATAGATATAGCTTTAAACACACCCATTATACAGCTCTAGCACGATGACTTTCAAACAACTAACCATTTTTTTTTAAATTGCTCATTCAGCGCGTTTTAAGTAGTAATATGTCGAGTTCGCCAAAGCATTTGGCGAAAAACAAGCATAAAACCCTAACATGCAGCTCTAGTGCGATACCAAAAAATCTACAGCCTTCTAAATTAACTGATTTATTCTAAAGCTGTTTCGGTCTAACCACTTTTACCAAGCACTTTTTATTGACAGAGAAGCTCCATGAACGAAACAAATTGTAATACCCTATTCATTATTTATAATTTCTTAATAACGTTATTAGTTGTAAAACTGTAAAACTTAAACGATCGGTTGAAGAACTACAGTGGCAGTCAATGGTTTTTTTTACTTTTAGAATATATTACTTTAAGTAAAACTGAACAACATACCTATGTTTATAAGGAGACTCTGCTCAATCTGTTCTTCGGCTAAGGAATTTGGAGACAAATCAATTTATTTTAGTTTAGAAGACTGACTTAAAAAAGCAGCTTCGTGCTTGAGATCTGCCGCTGGAATGAGAATTTTTTGCTCATTTTCATTGTTACAACATATTTCTGTAACAAAGGTTTATTTAGAATAATTTAAAAAGAGGTTTAAACAATGCATGTCTTTAACCTGGAACGCTGGTTCAATCTACTATTGTTAAACTATTTACCATTGTGTTTAAAATAAAATTATAGGGAAAAAATGAAACTTAATGTGTTTTTAATTATATTGGGACGTAACTATAGGACAAATTTATGATATTAACGGATAACATTTTATAACCAGTAAAAAATCTTTTCCAAAACTCATTTACATTGATAATAAATAAAAACAATTTAGTTGTAGATTATCTATGATTCATTAGATATAACATTCATAAAAAAACAAATAAACTAGCTTGGAAAAAGGGCATTAATATAGATATATATAGATTGGGAAAAAAATAATAGGCGTAACCTAATAGTGACAAATATTGTAAATTTTATGGACCTTTGTGTTCGAAATAAAGGACATTTAACATGGCATATGCTTTTTTGATAAGTTCACATCTACGCATATTTTAATTTTATTTATAACTAAATGAAATGCAAAGCATTCGAAGATTTAAATATCTGTTTTATTTAGAAGAAAATTACGCTTTTTTTCCAGCAGAAACATTAGTATCCTATAAATACTAGAGAAATAAGTTATTTATTGAATCAGAATAACCTCGTTACGTTTTTTGAGATTAGCTACAATAATTGTATTATATGAATTCATTATAACTGATCATTGCTTTTCATTTTTAAAAATTGTCTCATTCGGTGTCTGTATGAGGGAAGAAAAGGATATTAATATTCGCAAAGGTGTTAGACAAGAAAGCGTATTATGATAAACCCTTTTTACTATTATTATAAACTGGATTATGAAAGCAATGCTGAATGAAGTACCGAAATCTTAGAATCAGGGGTTACTATAAGACCTTGACTACGCTGACGAAATTGTGCTGATGTCTTCTAACTAAGAGGATATGAAAAGAAAAGCAAGGCTCACAACAAGTGCCAAAAAATTTCCTTTTTGTAAACGGGAAAAAAAAACAATAGTCCCTAAAATGAAATGCGGTAACTCAAATCTAAGTAGCGTTAATGGAAAATATGTGGAAGAGACAAATTCTTTTAATATATGGGTTCAACAGTCACCACTGAAGAATTGAGTTACAAGCGATGACATAAAATCAATTATAAATAAACCACACTATGTTTTTATAACTCTACAAAGAAAGAAAATAAAATATAAACTGTTCTTCGGCTTTGAAAGTTTGAAATTAGTTAAATCACAGGACGACGAAGTTGATGCATATCAAACAAAATGCTTCAGGAAAATTCTGAAAATTTATTGGTAGCAAAGAATTCCGAACATTAGCTTCTACGAAAAATTAAAAGATGTCCTATTACAAATGAACTCAAAAAGAGACTGTGGAGATGGATTGGACGCGTCCTCGGAATGAAACCAACTGATTCTACAAGAATACAGGGTGGTTATAAAATAACGCTCGCTATTCGGAGTGGTCCGTAGCTTGAATGAATAATCCAAATGCAACAAACTTTGAGACATTTACTAATCAAAAAGGAGGAAAAGAATGAAATCATAAAAAACAAACTCGTTTCTTGAACAGGGTTCTAATTACGAGGCGTAATTAGCTGTGTTGGCCGTAATCGGGCATAATTGACGACACCTCGTAATATTAGAACCCTGGTTAAGAGACGAGTTTGTTTTTATGATTATTCTTTTTCATGATTATTTTTTAGGATTCTATCTATTTTATGATTCCATTCTTTTTCGCCCTTCTTGATTAGTAAGTGTCTCAATTTTTGTTGCATTCGGATTATTCATTCAAGCTACATACCATTATGAATAGCGAGTGTTAATTTATAACCACCCTGTACTTACCCAAAAAAAACGCTGGAAAAGGAAAAAAAAATACCTATGAAAATAAGCTGAAAATACAGTTTAGTTATCGAAGTCGTACATTATTTCGTGAAAAAGTCAAAAATATTCAAATATTATGGGAAAAAACATCGTAATCTATACTATTCTTCATTTCATTTATTAAAAGGTATAGAAATTTATAACCTCAGACACCCAACTTTCATACTTTTGTCCGTCTGACTGTACGATAGGACGGACATAAATCTACTATTTGTCGACGAATTTCCCATTGAATTAGCATTGAAATTCAATTTCGAGTCATTTAAATCGCTGAATTTAACTACAAATGCTACAAACAAGTGATATACGTCAAAAAATTCAGCCTTTCGAAATGAGAATACATTGAAAGCTTCAGAAAAGAATTCGAATTCTAAGTACTTCAATTATTTTAAAAACTTCAAAATTTAATGTTCATTTAAAAAGCATAGGAAGCCATTTTTATTAGAATTAAATCACCATTGCCAACGCAACAATCGCTCGAGAAACTTTAATTCTTTTAGACAATAAATTAAAATAAAAATTTTTTTAGAGACATCGATCAATTTAAAATGACGTCAAATATATTTCACTAGATTCTTTTTATGTTGAAATAAAATGTTTTCATTCTATTTAAAAGCGAGGAATATTACATATTCACTCTTTGATAATATTTTAAAAATTTGTAAACGATTTAAGTAATAATCATTAAATTTTCGAAATACAATAAATGAAACTAGCAGAATTTAACGTATAAATGTTTGAATTAATGCTGTGTTTGGTGCCTTTTTACCTGTTAAACACAACTGTTGTGCGGAAACGGGTTAAGTGACAGATTCTGTTACAAACCTACTTGTTAATTTACATTTCCTATTTTAAGTGTATTTTGGGGTAGTTTTATGGTTTTTGTTCAACGAAAAATTAAATATTTATCTATAACTGCGATTAAATCATGCAGACGATAAGTAAAGTTTATTTCATTTGCGATAGAAAATTAATGAAAATAATTGGCTTTAAGAATATGAAATTGTAGCTGGATGCTGTGTTTAGTGAAATTTACTCTAATGTATATAAATTTAATGTAGAAACGGTTGTTGATGTCACTTACTGTAACAAACCTAGTTTTTTCAGGATAAGAATTTTAGTAAGTATTTGAGTAACAGGAAAGTAGGCTATATTAGTTCTTTATGAACTTATTGTTTATAAATAATTCAACATAGAAGCACGTGTATTTCACCACAATATTTGACCTATAATATTTTGATCTATGATACGGCATCTACCCAAAACTACAGTTAGTTTAATTCATAAAAAAAATTATTTAATTCTTCAAAAGTGCAGAAAAAATTACACTTTGAACTAACTTTGGATTCTGCAAAACAACAATTCTTCTCTCCACTTCAACCCCTGCTTTGAATGACCAATCTTTGGTCGTTAAAATGTGAAGTCTGACTGTTACAATGCTGTAGTGTAGAAATATTTGTAAAAAAGTATTCTCCCCCCCCCCCATTTAGACCCCTTGTCCCATTAGCCCTGCGTCCCGATTGCCCCCACTCTCCCCTATATAACAATTAACAGTGCTAATAATATGGGGATATCGGCTCACGTTTTGCACTCCTACACCCGTTTAGGTTCGAATTTCAATAAATCGCTTCTTAAATGACGCCTAAAGAAACACAATATTTACCTATAAATCGGGAGAGATGCAATTATTAAGAAACAAGACCTTCCAAAGGAATTCAAGTTTCTACATTTAAAGGTGCATCTGCAAAGAGTAAAATATCACATTGTAATTTTTTTTCAATTTTACTTTTGAATACAGACAAAGATTTTAAATAATTCATAAATATTTACCTCTTAATCGCTAGATGCGGGCTTTTCTACGTAAACGTCCTCCCACCCCTGACCCGCAGACTCTCTCTCTACCTGAAAAAGAGAGCTGCAAGAAAGGAGTTAGTAGTAAAATGGAAAGGAATAGAAAGAAACAATAAAAATTCATACCACTTCTCAGTACGTTTCACCTTCGATTGAAGTTTTGTATGAATTCCATCAATAGAGAGAGTCCCAGGACTTTACGTATAATTTGAAGTAAAATAGCATCTGAAAATGAAAGAATAAGGATTTTAATTACAAGTATTTGACAATATTTAGCAAATATGTTGCAGCAATAACTGAAATTTCAAACATTTATTAAGAAACACAATATTTACCTATAAATCGTGAGAGATGCAGTTCTTAAGAAACAAGACCTTCCAATGGAATTCAAGTTTTTTCATTTAAGGGTAAATCTGCAAAGAGTAAAATATCAAATTGTAATTTTTTTCAATTTTACTGTTGAATACAGACAAAGATTTTAAATAATTCATAAATATTTACCTCTGAATCGTTAGATGCGGGCTTTTCTATGTAAACGTCCTCCCACCCCTGACCCGCAGACTCTCTCTCTACCTGAAAAAGAGAGCTGCAAGAAAGGAGTTAGTAGTAAAATAGAAAAGAATAAAAAGAAACAATGAAAATTCATACCACTTCTCAGTACGTTTCTCCTTCGATTGAAGTTTTGTATGAACTCCATCAATAGAGAGAGTCCCAGGACTTTACGTATAATTTGAAACAAAATAGCATCCGAAAATGAAAGAATAAGGAAATTAATTACAAGTATTTGACATTATTTAGCAAACATGTAGCAGAAAGAACTGAAATTTCAAACATTTATTAAGAAACACACTACTTACCTATAAATCGTGAGAGATGCAAGTTTTAAGAAACAAGACCTTCCATTGGAATTCAAGTTTCTACATTTAAAGGTGCATCTGCAAAGAGTAAAATATCAAATTGTAATTTTTTTCAATTTTAATTTTGAATACAGACAAAGATTTTAAATAATTCATAAATATTTACCTATTAATCGTTAGATGCGGGCTTTTCTACGTAAACGTCCTCCCACCCCTGACCCGCAGACTCTCTCTCTACCTGAAAAAGAGAGCTGCAAGAAAGGAGTTAGTAGTAAAATAGAAAAGAATAAAAAGAAACAATGAAAATTCATACCACTTCTCAGAACGTTTCACCTTCAATTGAAGTTTTGTATGAACTCCATCAATAGAGAGAGTCCCAGGACATCACGTATAATTTGAAATAAAGTAGCATCTGAAAATGAAAGAATAAGGATTTTAATTACAAGTATTTGACAATATTTAGCAAATATGTTGCAGCAATAACTGAAATTTCAAACATTTATTAAGAAACACAATATTTACCTATAAATCGCGAGAGATGCAATTCTTAAGAAACAAGACCTTCCAAAGGAATTCAAGTTTCTACATTTAAAGGTGCACCTGCAAAGAGTAAAATATCCTATTGTAATTTTTTTCAATTTTACTTTTGAATACAGACAAAGATTTTAAATAATTCATAAATATTTACCTCTTAATCGTTAGATGCGAGCTTTTCTACGTAAACGTCCTCCCAACCCTGACCCGCAGACTCTCTCTCTCTACCTGAAAAAGAGAGCTGCAAGAAAGGAGTTAGTAGTAAAATGGAAAAGAATAAAAAGAAACAATGAAAATTCATACCACTTCTCAGTACGTTTCACCTTCGATTGAAGTTTTGTATGAATTCCATCAATAGAGAGAGTTCCAGGACTTTACGTATAATTTGAAGTAAAATAGCATCTGAAAATGAAAGAATAAGGATTTTAATTACAAGTATTTGACAATATTTAGCAAATATGTTGCAGCAGTAACTAAAATTTCAAACATTTATTAAGAAACACAATATTTACCTATAAATCGGAGAGATGCAATTCTTAAGAAACAAGACCTTCCAAAGGAATTCAAGTTTCTACATTTAAAGGTGCATCTGTAAAGAGTAAAGTATCACATTGTAATTTTTTTCAATTTTACTTTTGAATACAGACAAAGATTTTAAATAATTCATAAATATTTATCTCTTAATCGTTAGATGCTGGCTTTTCTACGTAAACGTCCTCCCACCCCTGACCCGCAGACTCTCTCTCTCTCTCTACCTGAAAAAGAGAGCTGCAAGAAAGGAGTTAGTAGTAAAATGGAAAAGAATAAAAAGAAACAATAAAAAATATACCACTTCTCACTACGTTTCACCTTCGATTGAAGTTTTGTATGAATTCAATCAATAGAGAGAGTTCCAGGACTTTACGTATAATTTGAAGTAAAATAGCATCTGAAAATGAAAGAATAAGGATTTTAATTACAAGTATTTGACAATATTTAGCAAATATGTTGCAGCAATAACTGAAATTTCAAACATTTATTAAGAAACACAATATTTACCTATAAATCGTGAGAGATGCAATTCTTAAGAAACAAGACCTTCCAAAGGAATTCAAGTTTCTACATTTAAAGGTGCACCTGCAAAGAGTAAAATATCACATTGTAATTTTTTTCAATTTTACTTTCGAATAACGACAAAGATTAAAAAAAAAAACATAAATATTTACCTCTTAATCGTTAGATGCGGGCTTTTCTACGTAAACGTCCTCCCACCCCTGACCCGCAGACTCTCTCTTTTTACCTGAAAAAGAGAGCTGCAAGAAAGGAGTTAGTAGTAAAATAGAAAAGAATAAAAGGAAACAATGAAAATTCATACCACTTCTCAATACGTTTCACCTTCGATTGAAGTTTTGTATGAACTCTGTCAATAGAGAGAGTCCCAGGACTTTACGTATAATTTGAAATAAAATAGCATCTGAAAGTGAAAGAATAAGGAAATTAATTAAAAGTATTTGACATTATTTAGCAAACATGTAGCAGCAAGAACTGAAATTTCAAACATTTATTAAGAAACACAATATTTACCTATAAATCGTGAGAGATGCAAGTTTTAAGAAACAAGACCTTCCATTGGAATTCAAGTTTCTACATTTAAAGTCTAATTTGAGTCAAATTTAAAAATATTCTGTCAGAACATTGAAACTCCTCAGAAATTGTTTTAAAAACATATCATTTTAGTTTGTTTCAAATTAATATGCTTGGAACGACAAACGGAAGTCAAATCAATGTGTTATGCTTAAACAAAGCATGGAAGTCTAGAAATAGGCAGCTATAAACTATTGTATTGCATTACATTAGAAAGCAAACTCAATAAAATTTGTATACGAAATTTCTCAGTTTATTCTTAAAAAATATAGCAATTTTTAGAGTACTTAATTCTTTTTACGTAATCTGAATTAATATAGGTAATTCTTCCTAAGAGAGAGTTGAAAATTAATTAAAGTATATTATATTGAATCACCGCCAAATAATTTGCCTGGCATTTGTAAGAAGCAAAATTGTAAAATCGGGATTCAGTTTTATTAGTGTAAGAGAAGGTCAAAAAATTGACCTTTCATTAGAATCACAATTGAAAATTTGAAGGATGAAACAGAAATAATATATTTAAGACTAACAAAAGAAAAATTAGACAAAAATAATCACTAAAAGTAAAGTGTATTATGGTGTGTTCCTTGTGCACTTATCAAAATAGTACTACTTTTAAAAATTTATTTACCTTGAATTCATAAAAAAAAATCGTAACTATTTAAACGGAATTAAAATTTCAATATAAAATTTATTTTACAAAATAATAACATATTAATGAACAGACGACTTACACATAGCAACTTAGTCCGTGAGATCTCAAGCTGAAATGACTAAAATGCATTTTTATAAATATTTTCATTGTTATGACTCACTGTTTAAAAAAGTAGGAACATTAAACAATAAGGTTTTGTTCTTCAAATTCAAAATTTGTTCTCTAAGTACCATTGTTTAAGTTCGATACAAACGGTTTTGAAATGGATTTATTATAAAAACTATCTTTTTAGACCCGGTGTTGCACTGGTGTACCCTTGATAACGGTCATTTGTTTTTAGTACAACCATGATGTAATGGCGAAGTATTGTTTGGCGACTTTTGGCGATCTTAATTTTGCAATTTAATGAATCCGTATCAAATCGAATGTAATTTAACAGTAAAGATTGCAATGTTTGGCTACAAATTTAACTCAATTGCATCTATCGAATTGTATATAATGTGAAGTGGAATGATAACTAGATTTTGGGAGTTTCGCTGCTTGGCAACGTAACACAAATTTCCAAATCGTTACCGTCTATTCTATCATAGCTTTTTCGCTATACAACACGATAAATATAACAACCTGACCTTATATTTTGCAGATTTGAACTTAGAAAAGATGGGGGGGTTTTGTTAATTTTTCTTGCCTAAACTAAATTTATTAAATGGTTTGAACATTTATTTAATATTTCAGTTAAACATTCCTATTCAATTCATGGAATTTTACCATTGAAAACTGTTATATTTTGTGGGATCTGTTGTGCAGTTTTTGCAATTTTTTGGGCACTATATCTCTGTAACCAGTTCGAAATGCAGTACAAAATTTATTTCACAAGTTTATGCTATAAGGATATACTACATGTATTAATTTTTTTAAAAATCACTCTGTCCCTTTTGAGATATTCTACTTTAAAAATAGGTAAAGTGCAGTTTTTGACTATTTTTGAAGCACTGTATCTCTGGAACCAGTTCGAAATACAATACAAAATTTATGTCACTTGTTTATGATATAAAGATAAACTACCTGTATCAAATGTTTGCACTCAGTCCTTTTTGAGATATTCTGCATTAAAAATGGCGAAAATGCGATTTTTAACAGTTTTGAAAATTTGTACAAAAATAAAGAAAAATTCCTTAAGCTTTAAACTTCTACAGCAAGTAGTTTCATAACGTGTTTATACAGGGGAAAAATATTTAAGGCGAGTCTCTTTTCCTTTTACCAAATTTTCAGCGCGAAAACTCCCGTGTTAAGCGAATTTTCATTTTTCATTTGTGATTTTTTATCTCCCTTTTCCTTACTAATTTGGTAATATTATGAGCGGGCAAACTATTTACAGCATCATTCTGAATGTTTTCCTTTTTATTTCGTCTCGATATCTATAAAACCGACAGAGTTATACCCATTCAAGTGAAAGTAGTTTCCAGCCAAAAATCAGCTTTGAAGCAAAGTTAAAATGGCCGCCAAAAAAAATATGAGCTCCAAAAACAATTTTACTTTGGTTTCGAACTCATCTAGTGTTAGGAAATATCTGGTAAAAAATTAGGAAAATCAACAATTTTGAGAAATAGGTCTGGGTGATTTGTAATGGATTGACCCTACCCGCTGTTCATCGCCTTCTTTTGCAGAAATTAATACAACGAATAAACAATGTTTGCCTTCTTGCAAATTTTACCAACAACAAATTAGTAATTTACATTAAATTATTCGTGTCCCATTTGACCCCACAGTTTCTGTCCTATTAGACCCCACAGTGCTGTTTTTAGCCTACTTTTCTTTTTTTTTAATTCGTAGAATTAAAAAAAAATTAAAAAGTAGATATTGACATGCGGTCGATGTCCGTCCGTCCGTCCGTCCGTCTGTCTGTCCGTCTGTCCATCTGTCCGTACCCCCCTTCCAAAATCGGTTCTATCCATCCGATCTTAAAAATTCTTTTCTTATATATCTCAAGCTTATATCTCAAAACTTACTTTTTCCAAAGTTTGTGTACCTTTTTCTCAGAAACTACTGTAGGTATCAACCTGAAAATTCTTATACGAATTAAAGAAGTTAGTTTCTAAAAAACGATGGAGGGATTTGAGCATAACTATCTTACTTTTTCTTTTAAATATTCTTGATGTTTTTTAGGTAAAAAAAAAGTTGTTGTTTCACTTAAAAATTCATAATTCAAAAACTAAACAAAATTTAAAAAAATGCTTCCATTAAAGTGTAGTTGAACATTCATTTAGTAACTGGTAAAAATTCATTAAAAAGTATTGAATAGATTCTGAGAAAAAGGTACATAAAAATGTCATTTTAACATGGGCTTCATTGGGGGCATCGGTCCCCCTTAAAAATTATGTGTATAAAAACAGACGTTAATTGACAATATTCACTTGCCGAATGCCAGTCTTTAACATTATGTCAAGAGACTTCATGCTCACCAATACTTTTCTGTAGTATAACCAAAATACAACGAATCTCAATCTCAGGGTTTGAAATAAATACGCAAATTATAAAAACATTTTACTATCGCTCACTCTCTCTTCTCTCTCTCCCTCTCCTTTCTCTTTCTCTCTCCCTCTTAGATATTAGATGGTCCGACAGACAAACTGATCAACAGACCAATGTTCGAAGACCATTTTTTAGAGCAGCACCCTCCAAAACGTGTAGAAAACACAAAATATCCGTTTTGGATTTCCGACATCATGGTAATATTGCCATTGACTTATATTTCATATTAGTTGATAAAAAGTTCAAATAGCAAATGAATCGGTGAGTGCAGAAACCACTTCAGTCAAAAAAATTCGAAAACTCGTTTTCAATGAAAATAAGCGTAGAAAGACAAAATGCGTGTTGGGTGCAAAAACTACGTTAGTCTGTTGAGTATTTCCGTAAATACAGGACGTTTGTTTCGAGTGTTTAGTGCAGAAATAGAGGAGGAGTAAGTACGTTTTTCTCCCTCCTGAAAAATTTGAAATTTGTGACTGACGTTGTTTCTGCACTCACCGATTCAAATGCTTATATTTAGTGTGATCGAAAATAGTTTAAAGATATTTAACCAGGTTCCCCTAATAAGAAGTTAAGACTCAGACCCAAATAAGCTGCATTATTTTTATATATGACCTTGGCACAGATTTTTCATCACCCACCAACACACATTACCCATCTCAAACCAGCAATCAATATCCCGTAGCAAGGGCCTCGTTAATATTCCTCAATCCGCAAAACGCAAACAAAAACAAAAGATGGCCTAAGTGAGGCAAAATGCTTAAGTAAAACAAATGAAGCTAACTAAGTTTCTATCTTTCAAGTAAAAGCTCTGTCCCGTCCACGTCACAGAGAGAGTAAAGGAGTTCCTGAGAAGAACTATTACTCTCTTCCTCGTAATCTAATAACAGCAATGGATGAATGCTTGAAGAGAGGATGATGAAGAGAAATTAATTTGTTCTTTTCTGTGATTTGTCCTTTTTCGACAGTAAAATTGTATTAACAATGTAGTTATTTTGGTAATTAAGTTATCTAATTTGTTAATCATTTTCCCCCAAGTTATAGTAATTTTAACTATAATTGTTTTCTTTGTTGTACTTAAGCCGTTCCTTACACAAAACAAATGAATATTGCTGAATTTAATGAATATTACATACCATAAATATACATGGGTTAGTTAAGATACTTGCCATCATTTATAGCGGAATTTTTCTTTTTTTATTGGCATGATAGTTGTAGATTAGCCCTGTCCTTTTTCAAACGTGCTTCCAACTCCTACACTTTGATGGACGTTCTTCCAAGGTAACCAAAATGTTAACAGCCAAATTCCTCCAGTTTTTTCTTACCTTCAGCATTTATAGGTACCCTTTAAGGCAATCAAAAAATCGGAGTAAGGGTCTGCCTCTAACGCCAGTTTCACCAGACTTGGCAAATAAATTAATTCTAGCACTCCTTGTGTAATTGGATATAAATATTTAAACCAAAAATATTCGTTTTGAAGTACTCTATTATAAGCTTTTGTATAGCCATTTACCCGAAACGTCAAAGAATAAATGGTTAACTACATTTCCTAAACACGTGATTGCTGCGTCTCCAAGACAATTTTATGCCAATCATGCATTATCATTTCGTTGTTAAACAATTTATTGTATTCTTACAACGCAATTTGTAGTAACAGAAAAATGCACTTTTTATATTGAAAATCAACACGTTTTTTTTTTTGTTTTTTTTTACCTACCTTAAAAGAATGGAACATACAGACGACATCTTACAGTCAAACACACTATCCATAGCACAACCAGTGTTACGAAAATATAACAGTAATGGACCAATAACACATTTCTTTCTGATACTTCCGAATATTTTACAAGTAAAATAATAATACGAGACTTCCAAAAACAGAACAAGAATATATAACGAATACCTCCAATACATAACATAAATAAAATGGCTTCATCTGAGCTTTCCAATGGCGCAGCTAGTTCCAGTAGCGCAGCTATTATCATCATTCCTAACAGACTTCATTAATGAATCAGTCCCCTTATCAATTGTTATATGAGAGGTAGTTAAGCAAGAAAAGGACGCCATTTATTTAGGGTTAGTTTATTCAGACGTTGATTAACTTGATCAAATGTTATTAGACAAGGTTACGTTTCCTCGGATGGTTTGATTTGGTTTCTATTTTCTTATGGTATTTTTTTTTATTAACGGGACACTATTTAGTTGAGTTTAGTTGAGTTTATTTATCATTTTATATTTTTTGTTCATTTACTTCCAATGAATGAATTCATTTGATTATCGAAATATCGCAGTAAAATTAATTGAGTTTATATCCGTTATTATATACTTGTTCAATGCATTTAGGCTCTAAATGAGATTTCATTCAATGAAATACGAGGGGTTATAGTTTTAATCAGGTAAAAGCTTTTTTAATTAATTGTAGTCTTAGATGAAAGCCTTAAAAAAAGACATTTAAAGTTTGCAAAAAACTTTTTAAATAAATCGGTGATTAACGTAAACGATGAGATAAATTTTATCTTTCGGATTTTATTTAAAAATTAGAATTAAACTTAAATTATTGTAAAAATGTCCATTGATAGATTTTAGTCGGATGTGGTTGAACGGGTTTTCTTCTTTTTTTCTTCGGATCGGCCGACTCTCTAAAACCAGACGAAAACGTGGCAATATTTACAATCTCTTTTGCTTTATTAGTTGAGTTAACCAAAAAACATTATTTTAATGTTTGTTTGTTTTTTCAAATTCATTTTGTGCACATTCAGCGTTTCACTATAATTAATAACACTTTAAAAACATTTTATTGAAAATAAAACTAGATTTTTTATATACTGTAAATAAAATACTGTAAAAATGACTCTCTCTCTCTCTCTCTCTCTAAGAATAACTCTAATAAAAATTTTCAATTTACGAACTTGATATTTAGTAGAAAAAAAAATTTAAACAATTGCGAAGGACCTGGCAGCGAAGCTGCCTCCACCTTCAGTATGGCAGGCTAATTGACATGGCGAAATAAAAATGAGCTGGCGGCCGAAGCAAAGGCTGCGCTGAATTAGTAGCAGAAAAGTTGAAGGAGAGCTGACAACTTGTCAGCCTTGGTGCTGCTGGCAGCAAGGACTGCTGCGTTCTTTTGGAAAAGTTCAAGATCGCTGAAGACGTCACGAATAATTCAATTAAAAAATAATCTTATTTAAACACTAGTATTTATAAACTTACTTAAGCAAACTGGTTAACAACGTTTTAGAACATTGCAATTATTTCTGATAACCCAGAGTAGTAAATGACAGTATTTTACAGAAAACATTCATCATAAGGCAATCAAACAGACTACTTTTATTCCATCGTAAGAAATGAAATTTTTATAATATTAATGAAACAGAAAAGTATATATGCTATTCACTTTTTTGCCCTTTAATAGCTTATTCAGATCCCTATCTGTATGCAACAAATAAAAAAAATAATCGTTTTATCACGTCCTACATATACGAATATATGGTTAAAACCTAATCAATTTCAACTAATCCAGCAATCACATTTTCAATTTCCCTACTTTGTCGCATCTATAAAAATACATACTACCCACTGTATTTTCTTTTGAAAAAAGGTTAAATATCCAATTATTTTCCTCCCCGTCTAACACCCACATCCGAAATAAATTCAGAACATCCCTGCATGCCTTATCAGATTAAACACATACAGTGAGCATAAGGTATCTACATGCGAGGATATCCATCTCTTACCTTATTAAATACAGCGATCGGATTTAGAAGCAGGACCAAACATCCTCTCTTTCCTATGGATGACCAAGAAAAGAAGACCGTGTTGTTTTGAATGTGTTTTTTAACCGATTATTAATTCTTTTTTTTTAACATTTACAGATTACACTTAAATACACAAAGATAATCATACAGGGTTGTTTTTGTATATTTTTGAACCATTCGGATCTTTGAAAATATCTTGTTTGAAAATTTTGTAGTTGTAATATAAAAAAAAATATTAATTCAATGAAAATATTAACAAGGATTAAAGCAATACCATTTAAAAAGGGATTGGTCAACCCAAAGTACTTTAGTGCAGTGAAAAAAGAAAATTTATATCAACAACTTCTACATGATATTTTTACTATATGATTTCCTACTTGGTAGCCTGACCAAATTTGTTTAAGTGATTAACTCTTAAACAATGAAATCATCAGTGAATCGTCATAAATATAATTTCTTTTATCTTATTTTAGTTTAAAAAAGAAGTTTTGGCCATCCTACACTAATTTGGTTATAGTATTTGATTCGTATAAAATCCTTTATCCACTAAGTATTATCCTCAGCTACTTTCGTTCGTATATTGTATAATCAAACCTTCTTTTGTAACTGAATAGTATTTCATACAAGTTTGCAAATCATGCATAAAACGATATGCCCCTATGAAATAAAGCTGCTAATTTCCAGTTAGAACATGTAAAGTCTCATTTAGGCAAATCATAAAAAATAGTACAGAGAAACTTCAACTGCTGACAACTGCTCTATCATTAGACATCAAAATCGAACATATGTACTATCCACTGGATAAAAGGACTCAAGGTTCGGAATACCAAATCGTAAGTCAAAATCCTTAGGAGGATCGAAGTGGGCTTACGTGCTTATGTACCCTGACTCGGTTATTGCAGTTTATAAGCAGACTTCTTCCTGCCTCAAACCCATAAATTGTTGGCGGCTGACACGGAATAGAGTCATAATTCTGTAGCATATCTGATGATTTAAACAGTGTTGGAGGTTTATGGGTTGTTGTGTTGTATGTACAACTTGCATTGTTTTGGTTATAAATCTCGTTCAATGAATTTTAATGTGGGTTTGTTTGAAAGGGAATGGTTAAATTATGAATTGTTCATTAGATGGTTTGACTATGGGAATGAAATTGGCTTGAGCAGGAGCTAAGTCATAACGTTATAGCATAAAGAATATTCAAATTTTTTCAGGTACAGAAGTGAACATTTAATTATATCTTTTCTGATATTTTGCATATTGAATTGTGACAGTTTTTTTCATGTATAATTCAAAAATGAAACAAGAGTAGAAATAATCACCATGGTATAAATATTGAAGAGTCAATATATTTTTAAATAACTATTTGGTTTACTAAAAGAGCAGAAAGAAATCTGAAGTAAATAGTAGAATTGAAAGCTTTTGTAACAATGAAACTAATATTTGTAATCCTTATTCAAATTCCAATGATAATCTAATATTAAATTATTAATTATCACGATAGAGCTTTAGTTTAAATATTGACAATAAGTAAATAAGCTTTTTATATTTATGGTGAGATTTTACTGTAAGACATTATTGTAAAAAAAAACCTAGAATTTTTATAGTACCAACTAAATTTTATAACTACTGCAATTACTGATATAACGTTTAGCTCAAATCTTTTTTACTTTACAAATCAAATATTAATATTTAATATACCACAGAAAGACAGGAAAATCTTAAATAGAATTTTAGTTTCAAGTAAAAATTCATTATGTTTTTTACTAAAATTAGTTTAACATCGCAGGATTTCCAAAACATTATTTCTCTTGAGAATAAAGTAGAACCATTTTTTACAGTGATCTTTTCTTCACGAACTTAATAACCTACAGTGGTAAGAATTACATGCAAAGAAAAGCAAAAAATTAGAGTTTTTCCAAATTTTTTGCCTCTTTCTTGACTCCTGTAGCGGTGATGTTTTAATTAAAATGTAACGAATGACATGCTTAATTAACTCTATTGTGAAAACTGCCACGTTTTCTATCAAGACATCGCCGTAATTAAACGCTGCAGCATACTCGGTGACTGCTTTTTGTAAAGATAAGTGAGCATAAAATGCTTTCATCTCGAAGCTAGTCTTAAACAATTTCTTAAGTGAATTGCGCGTTTTTACTAAAAATTAAGATTGCAAAGAGTAGTTCTTATTTTCAAAATCAGTATTTAATAAAAAGTTGTTTTTGAAAAAAAATAGTTATGGATGACCAAACCTAAATATGTGATCAATTTTTTTTAAAAAAAATCGTTATTTAACCTTCTAATCATCACAAAAACGTGGTTTATACTCTAGTTTTTTACCTACGATCTTTAAAGCAACAGATGATTAATAAACAAATTTTAAATACACCTAAATGAAGTATTAAAAGGATATTATTTTGCGTTAGTTCAAACGTGCTGTTAAAGTACCAAATGAAGCGAAATTAAGCTACAACAAACAAAAAAGAAAACATTAAATATGAAATTTTCTATCTTTTATAGCCACTTATAACCCAGAGATTCACTAGCCTTTGGAGTTGGTAGGCTCGGGTTCGAATCCCGGTAAAGGCATGGATGTTTGTGCTTGTCAATAAATGTTGTTATTTGTCTATGTGTTTGTGTCGTCCTTCTTTGTGTATCTCTTGTGACTGTCTCTTCAGGCGAGCTGGGTAATGGGCTATAAAGCCTACACTCTCCCTTCTAGAGGACGCATTTACTGTCATTTGTCAACCCAGAGATTCACTACGACATTGATATTTTGACAATTGATGCTCCAAGCCGAGACCAGCAGATTCCAAGAATATTAATTATATAATCAAACACAGTTTCACGCAACCATCTTTGAATTGGGTTTTTCATTTTAGTAGCATATGGTTCAACAACAAATAATGAAGATTAAAATAAACCCACATTTATAAAAGTTTCTAGTCTTTAAATATCAAATTAACCTTTAATATTTATCTGTTCTTTATAAACTAATTAAAATTCCTTAAAATTAAATGTATTAAAAATTTAAGAAGAATAGACAGTTCCAAGTTTTTAACATAGTATTTTGTTCTTTTGAGGAAATACATTCCTTGCGGCATTTACAACACCAAAATTTCCCATTCTATGTATTCCTGTTATCTATTTTTTAATAAACATTTTCAATGCATTGTGTCCTTTGTCTATTACTTTCATTTCAATTCTTATAAATTCAAAACACAAACTCTCCAAAACAAAACAATTGAAATGATTGAATATTAAAAAATTTACAAAACAGCGAATCTTTTACTAAAGAATCCTTTCTAGGAACGATATTTCCGCCTGAATTTACAACACAACTATATTTCATCCCACACAAAAGCATCATCCAAATCGGAGAACAACAAAACCGAGATCCACGGACAGATCTCATCAGTAATAACGATTCCTCTTAATAAGCAGTTCTGGGAAAACGAATGGACGTACCACAATCTCGTTGCAACATCGCCTTGCTGCTTTTCAAAAGCGTTTGGCACTTCGGGAGATTGCGCCCCTGCCCCCTGAATACCGCCCCTTGCACTCCCCCCCTCAAACAGTCCCATAATCTAAAGCCCACTGCATAGGGCATATGCACTGTGGATTTGGTGTTTCTGTTATTCTCTGTGAACGTTTGTTATATGTTTTCTTGGCCTTAAGTAGTATATTGATTAATAATTAGGACTTGGTTGACATTTGTTGATGGTTAATAGATAAGTTAGTATTCACTAGTCCATATTTAATAGTGGATATGACAATTGAAATTTATATTGTTAAAAATCAATCAAATATCAAATCATGAGGGCAAACTACCATGGCATTCTTAAAGTCACCTCGCATTGCAAAACTTTTTTTAAACATTTGTTGAATGTTAATAACTAAGTTATCACTAGTCCATATTTAATAGTGGATTTTACAATTGATATTTCTATTGTTAAAAATCCAATCATAAGTTCACACTGGCATGGCATTCCTAAAGTCTCCTTGCAAAGCAAAACTTTTTTTAAAAAAATTGGATACAGATGCACTGTAAATCTGATGAAAAGGCTTAACAACACCTAGAGCTTTTCTGTTGAGTCTAATTGGTGGAGTTGACCAAAGGAATTTATTTAGTTTAATTCATTCTGTATTAGTTACGTGCTTTCCTAATTTAAAGAAACTGGGTATAAACTGTGGTTACCAATGACCCTTTGTATATTCTTTTACCACCACTCTTTTATTTATAAATGTTTAAGTTAAATTATTTCACCATGATGGTATCATTCTGGGCAGGGAGAATCTTAATTAAATTTACACAAATGCGCAGAAATATCTAATTGAAAAATATCGCCCTTAAATTCATTGCTGCCATTTAAAAAAATAATCGTCAATCTTGTTCGAAAAAACAAAGACTGTACATTGTCATTTAGATAGACTAAATTCAGTTATTATAATTGAATTATCTTTATATCAGTAGTCAGTATTATCTGGCTAAGGAAAGATGATTATTCTACTTTGTACAGTGATGCACGTTTTACTGTACATAAGTGTAATAATCGACGGTTAATTAATAAGTAAGCATTACTTGAATGTGGACAACTACTTGCGATCATAATAAAATTTAGCCCATATTTAATGGTGGATATGAACTTAAGATTTTTATTTCGGGAAATTAATCAAATCGTAACTTCACACTGACGAATTCGTTTTTTTTTATAATATCTCTGTATTGTTTTCTTAAATGAAATATTTTTTTTTCAAAAAAGACAAAATACTGAAGTCTGAGGAGAAAAAATATCGGACACTTTCACAAATAAGGGAAATGGGAAATAATATTTCATCAAAAATTATTCTACAAGTTAAAAAAATTAAAAATCAAATTAACTCAGAAAAATACGTTGCAGGAAAATGTTTAACCATGTATGCATTACTGAAATACCAACTTCTGTCAGATAAAAAAAAACAGTTTTCATAAAAAAAAAATAGGCATCTTATTTTTAGAAAATGGCATGTTCAAGTTCGACTGGAGCAAGGGAACAAAAAACAAACATGTTTTTCTTCCTCATCCATAATCCAGTGGCAATCAATCTTTGTGTCCTTTTGGTAATGCATCGAAATGATTCCAGAAGCCCAGCGTTCGCATACGATGTTTGAACTGCGGCCATCAGGATTTTTGGCCATCATGCTCATATGATATCCAGTTGCGTTAAATTGGCAAAGTGCACCAGAGATGGATTGACGCTGAAATCAGGAACGTTTGTTGCGATCTCACTCTAATTAGTGGTCATGGTCAGGGGGAATCTGCAGTTTTGATGGAATTGGTGATATTGGAGATGCAGCGGTCATAATCTGGGGCGGAACATCATCTGACGTGATATCCTATTCCTACGTACTCGGATACGAATTTGGGAAGCAGACAAATGGGTAGTAATTTTTGAAATGATATGTTGTTTATTTTACCTGAATGCATTTAGAAATAGTAATTAATGTGCAATACAAAATAGAGTACCACACAACCAGTGACAAAAATACAACCAGTGACAAAAATACGATATTTTTTTGCTTTCTTCAAATAATAAGCTTATTAATGATTAAAAAATTAAATTTTAATTCTTAATGCTATAGCTAATTAATAAATAAACACGTAATTTATTAAAAATTACTATACTATTAAAACTTTTTTTCTCATTAATATTTTTTCCAAAGTGTTGAAGTAGCTTTGACTGCTAAACATTTTTACAAGATTTCAATAAATAAAGTTTTTGTAACAAATAACGTCAGAAGAAAACTGGCCCACTGATAAATAGATAGGCTGAACAGTTTTGAAATTTCATGGTTCTGCGTACTAGTTCCTAAGTAAATTGCCTTGGTTATACAAACCCGATAATTGAAGTTGTAACTTGACCAAGTTTCTTAGGAATGAAGGCAATAATGTTGGCTGTGCTAATTCTTAAGAATAAAACCATATTAGAAACATTACCAGTTTTGAAATTGGTCCGAAAATTCTCTATACCATTCGCTGAATCTCCTGTAAATCCGAAGAACTACACACGATCCCAACCATTCCACTGAAGAACGAACCCCCCCCCCCCCCCCCCCAAAAAAAAAAAATCGTTTGGCGTCCACTCAAATCAATGAAACAGTCTCTCATCTGCCACATTACCCTCCGAAAACAAATGCCCTCCGCAAGGGCAGGAATTCATTTAGTGTTAATTTTCGCTTTTTCCATTAGACTCTTGAGGTTGAAAAAGAATCTGTCAACTCTCATAAAAACGGGGATGAATTCGGGGTGGAATAGAGCACGCTCTCCTTCTTCGAATGATTTGTTTTGGGTGGGGTGTCTATCATAATATTAAGAGTTGCCCGCAATATGGAGTCGTTGGTATGCTTACTAGCTATTCAACCAATTGATAATCGAGCAGATATTGAACGGCCTAATTGAGTTTATTGATTTATGGAAATCAAATAATTGAACAAATCTAGCCAAATACTCAAATAATAATAATTTTATTGCACAAAAAAAGAAAAATAACAAACATTAATTTGAGGGGGGGAAATACAAAAATAATATGACAGTAGACAGGACAACAAGGATCGCAAGGACTACATTGGCGAACACAAAAAAAAGTGTATGGTGTAAATTTACAAACACAAAAGAACAAATATTAAATCACAAGTAAAAAAATATTATTATGGCAACCGAAGTGTCGGGTATATATTTAAAATGGTTAGTCAATACAAATGAGCTACTGTACAGTTATTTTATTTCCATAATTAATGTATGCGCAATCAAAAATAGTTCTCTATATCGGGAATATCAAACAAAAGATTTTTTAATAAATTTTTAAATATATTTTTAAAAGTCATCTCTACTTGTACAATATTATAATACTTTATTTTTGATAAAATACAGATTCAAAGTAAATAGTAATTTTAATAGCCTAACATTTTTACTACAAGACATTCTTTGTTTTTGAGATACAATATCACTTGAAATATTTCGCTATTTTAATGCTTTGAGTTTGGTTCTTTAAAACACTTAATTGTTGCAAATAGATCTAATTTCAATGTCATTTGAAGAATATTTAAATAGGGATTTTAATAACCTAACATTCACTTTAAGACACATTTTTATTTTTGGCGATACAATGTCTTTACGAAGTGTTTGTTAATTTAAAGTATATCCTAAATTTTTCTCAGTGTAAGCAATACCTATGTAAACTAGCTTTCTGTACTTTGAGTCTAAAATTTACAAATCTGATTTTCCTTTTAGGCGCACAAAATTTCTTGCATATAAAATACCTAGTTAGGAAATATCAATATTTCTTTCAAAACTTTGCAACATCCTCATTTTTTTTCATCAAAGTAAAATCCAGAAAATTAGGAAATGAGAAAATACGTAAGATCCTTTTGTAGACGTTTTCTTATTATATATGCTCGGGAAAAAAACCTGCTAGACGTTTATCAAGTTAATGCATTCCTCGTTTTTTCCTCAGGCAAAAGAAACCTTCTTGTGTTTCTCCTAATGCGAACGCTCGGCGTAGAACAAAAAAACACGCGTTCTGAATAATGGCACAATTTTAAGTAACAAAGCAAATTAAAAACACATTAAGGAAGAAATGATTTCATTATTCGAATGGGCTACGAATATATTTTTTTTCTCATACAAAGAAACATCTCGCTAATCTTAAGGGTAAAAAGGTCAATGTCCCGTATTATACCATGGTACATCGGGCGTTTAACTACATAGGTACGGGAGCATGGTACAATTTCCCGTTTTTTTTTTTGTTTTTTTTTCAATAAAGTTTTTTTACAATGAGCTGCAACGAGAACGTACATTAAAAATCCAATTAGTATTTCAAAGGGTTTTGTTATTGCTGTTTAGATGCTGAGAGAGATGCTTTTGGGTAAACTTGTAATTATCCGCCCCCGAGTGAGATGTGCAAGTAGGAGATTAAAAGTAATAATTTGGGGATACAATGTATTCAATGAATCTTATCTTAATCATTACTTCAGTTGGTTAATAAAGAAAACTGTTATTTTATACCATCTTGTATACGAAGTAACGCAAAGAATACATAAGTTTTTTTTAATTACAAGCAATAAATTTTTACAATGTTTAAACAAAAAAAATTCATTGCTATAAACAATTACAAATTCTTTTTTGAAATGTAACTACTTATTTAATTAGATTATTGAATATTTCAAAAGTATATAACACTATAGAAAAAGATCATTTAAATTTTATATGGAAAGGTTAGTATTGTGGTAGAGAATTTCCAAGAAAATTGAGGTATCCCACAATCTAATCACTTAACAGTATTTTTATATAATTTTGATATTTTGATGAAGTTTAAATTCTAAATATAAAAGTTTATACGTTAAACTATAGTTCAGGGATAGAATTCTGCATGAAATCATCTAAATTCGACTAAAGTGCTTATCATAGAAATGCAACTTATTTAAGAAAAAAATATCGATTTCTAACACTTTATTATTTGTTTTCGATAAATTGCGTTGTCTTATAAAAGAAATGTGCACATTAAGTATGCAAAAAGATTCCAAAATGTATTCTGGAAATATGATAAATAAAAATGTAGTAACCACTCGCAAATTCGCCCTTCCCGGGACACAAACAAAGAGCACAATGCAACTAGAGACTTTTAAAAAATTTCTACTTTTGATTTATTCATACCCTATACTAAGCACAGTATATAACAGTAAATAAAGTCATAGTTAATAATAAAATTATTGTTAGGTTTGAAGTATCGTCGCACTTGAGCTACGCGAGGGCTATTGGTGATGGGCGTCGTATTTTAGAACCACAGTCAAGTGACAAACCGACACCTGAAAAGGCACCCAACGCAACCATTAAGGGCGACATCGTAAGCAGCGTTAAGACTTTGAAGAATACTTAAAGTGCACTTCCTTACATGGGGTATTATTCGTCGGATATTTTTGGCTGCAAGGGCCATTTATAGGTTGGCAGTTATTTTGGCGATGCCCGGACCCGAACCTGGGACCTTTCGCATGCTAGGCGAGTGCCTAACCAACTGGGCTCCCCAGCCCTAATATAATTATGGAATTATAAGTATAAGTAATAGGATACATTACGTTATAATAAAACAGAGCAGTAGCATTAGCTTTTTCCCCTATACCACATCAAATAGTGAGTATACTTGGATTTATCTGATATTTATGTAGTCCGTGCTACGAACGGGTATTTATTTACTATTCCCTCGATAAAATACGACAAACTACACAAAAAAAACGTTAACTATACCATCCTATAACTATAACCCGTTCACGGAATCCCCTATTCTTTCAAGCCATCCCCAATTCAGGTGGCTCATACAATATCAATTGGTATTCAATCCCACGGAAAATACGCTGTAAATAATAAATGGCCCACCGTTGGAACGGAGATCAAACATAACAGGCCAGAAAAAGAGCTTCTCGGCTGCTGCGAGAGGGAAGGGAGCACAGCAGGAAAGGGGATGGTAAGTAGAACATTTCCACCAGAAAACGGAATAGGTGATGTGTGTGTTGAAGGAATGAAGTGGGGATGTGGGGGACTTGTGGTAGATTTTTTTACACCTGTTTTGTACCTAAAAACATTTAACCCTTTCAGTCCCAGTGATGCCGTTTGGCGTCATCATATTCCTGATCATAATTTTAAAAGATAATACACTTTTAAAAATTTGGTCAAGGATTGCACCAGAATCCTAGAATATTCTAGTTGCCACCACTATTCGGAGCGGGAATTTACCAATTTCGTGGTGAAACCATAACTTCGGTACACCGCAAAAGTGGTGAATCCATGCCCCAAATAGTGGTGGCAGCTATAAAGTTCCAGGATTCCGGTGCAATGCTGTGGCAAATTTTTAACAGTGTAGGGCTGACATGCCGACCAGGTGGCTGAATGGTTAGTGTGCTAACCTTTGGAGCTGCTAGATTCGGGCTCGAATCTCGGTCAGACATGGATGTTTGTGTTCGTCAATAAATGTCGTTATTTGTCTATGTGTTATTCCTTTCTTTGTGACTGTAAATATTCTTTATGTGTCTGTCTTACTTGACGGGGAGGCTTCATAAGCGGGTCTCATTCATAGTAGGCTGACATCTATTGGGATTAGTAAAAAAATATTTTGTAATAGAAAAACGTTTGAAGAAACGAAATATGTGCTTTTTGATATCATAAATGGCTAGACGATCAAAAATAATTCGAAAATGATGGTACCAAATTGTCATTGGGACCGAAAGGGTTAATTGTGTGGTTTTCAGTTAAACTTTTACGTTATAAATGCGGAGTAACCGTTGGAACTGCAATTCAACTGCAATTTTAGGTCAATAAATTACTTATTGTATCGATAGGTGATGTATGTGTTGAAGAAATGAAGTGGGATGCAGGGGACTTGTATGCTGATGTTTTACAAATGATTTGTACCCAAAAACATTTAATTGTATGGTGTTGAGTTACATTCTTATGTAAAAACACTTCAACTGCAATTTTAAGTCAATACATCATACTTATTTTATCTGATAGGTGATATGTGTGTTGAAGGAGTGAAGTGGGGATGCAGGAGACTAGTACACTCTTAAAACAAAAGAGTGAAATCCACTCCTTTAGGAGAAGTGCATTTTCGACACAAGAGGGAGTGAAAATTAACTCAGACTGAGTTAGAATTAGCTCGTTTGTTTTAAGAGTGTAGTAGCTAAGTTGCGCACTGGTTTTGTAAGCCCCAAAAGCTTTTAATTCTGTGGTGTTGAGTTACATTTTTATGTTATTTTATGTTATAAACATTCATTGGCAATTTTAGGTGAATAGATCATTTATTTTATCTGATAGGTGGAATATTTTATTGTTTGTTGAAGGAAGTAAGTTGGGATGTAGAATACTTGTAGCAAGAATGTTGCACGTCTGGGTTTTGCACACAAAACATTTCATTGTGTGACGTTGAGTTGCATTTTTACATTTGGACCCTCAACTGCATTTCTAGGTCATTATATTGCTTGTCTTATCCGAAATAAAAATAGTCACATAATATTTATTCAGCTAATATTTCAGTTGTCGAATTTCATAATTTGGGTCGGTTTTTATGATGATGTGTTCAATAGAATTGTTATTTAGTGTCTTAATTACTATAATCTTTTACTGGTTTTTTTTTCAATGAGGAATATTTAGTAACACAAATACATCGATATAAAAATTATGAATAAAAATTCAAAATACCGAGAGTGGAAGAAATTATTACCTTATGCATTAAAAATGCCTAGAATTTATGATCAGATAACTATGCTCTATAATCAGTCATTTCATTATATTTTCAAGAAATTGAGGATTTACTGGAATTATTTTTGAGTACTTGCTTAACATTTTTTCCTTGCTACAACAATTTTTCCGAAGTCTAAAAATTCTTTATGGTCCTACTGTACCACTTGTACTTTTATAAACCAAATTTGCCATAATGTGTAACTCACTTTTTAAATTAGAAACACTAATTCCAGCCATGTTTTACTAAAAATTGACATGGTTAAAAAAAATAACACGTACAGGAACGAACTGCTACCGAAAAGTACCTGTAGTTCCACTACATCCTTTGAATGAAATATTTAACGAATATCGACGTATACGAGCCTACATGTTATTAGAGCGAGTTTTTCCCTTTCTGGGCTGTTTGAACTAGGGTCAAGTGGGGTAAGTGTGATTGGGGGTAAGTGTGATAAACAGCTCTTGTAACTTTGGAAATCATTCTAAAAATCTGAAAGTTTGCAATATATAACATTAGACCACTTATAATTAAACTAAAAAGAAATATTGACCTTATTTTTTGTTTAAAGAAAGTTTTGAGCTTTTGAATATGCTATTTTATTACATTATTTTCCCTATGTGGGGTAAGTGTGATATACAGAAATGGATTTTGAAATGCAAATTTTGTAAACTTAAAATTGGAATTCAAACATATAAATTTTTTTCTACATATGTATGTTTCTTATAATAATTCACTACCAATTTTAGGATTTATAATTTACTTGAAGCAGAGAACGATTTTTTTTAATGAAAAATGCAGAAACCCTATCACACTTACCCCACTTGACCCTACCTATGGGGCAAAAAAAAGAATAATTCTCGCAAATATGGTCCCCAGGGATAGACGTAGAATTTGGTAGAAGATGAAAAGAAAACATCTTTTGGGAAAGAATGGGGGAGATGGGAACTCTTTTTTAGTTATTTCTTACTGATGGAAGAGTCTATTTTTCCTTATGATTGAAGGTGCGTGATAGAACGATTTGGTTAGCCGGCACGTACGGTCGCGTGAAATTAGAGGAATTCTTTTTGGGACAAAGAAATTTTTCTTAACTACAGTTTGGTTTCTTTTTGGTAGTTTTTTGTGGGTTTGCTAGAAGTGGTGATGGGACACTGAGGGGAATTGTCTTCAGTTATTTATTGCATTACGTTTCTTTCGGGAAACTTTGTTTTTGAGATACATTTTTTGTTACGTTTTGTTAGAGAGGTTTAATAGTTTGTATCAATATTTTCTTTTATGATGTTGAAATTTATCAAGGATTTATTAGGTCAAATTCTTAGGTATTGGAAATAAATAAAAAGAAAGGAAATAAATGATGGTTGCAATTCCCAAAGACTCAAAAATATTAAAGCGAATTAACTGGAAATTTAATTATTTTTTTATTATTGGTGACATTATTTTTTTACTGAGTAGATTTGGTAAAAGTGCAATTGATAGGATAGCCAATAAATAAACAGCGTACATCCCAATATTCAAATTAAAAAATTTAATTTTTTACCTTATTAATATTTACATTATATCAATGTGCTGCAATCTTATCTTTATTTCTTGTGTCATCTGGTGTTTTTGCTACTCAATGGTGTTTGCTCTACATTTGCTGCCAAACATTCAGTATTTAGGAAATGGGCATAACTTTATTTTATATTAATTCGATATAAAGTATAGTTGGAAAACAACCATCAAGATTATACACATTATAGTGTAATCAACAAGAACATTCAAGATTACCAGGACGTCTGGTTTAGCCAGTTTACAGATATTTTCAGTATGCTTAAAATTGTTTACATTTTGAAATGTCACTGAAACTGCTATTCCTGCCATTGTTATTTTGTAAGGCTCGTACGTATCCTGTAACACAATTTTCGCCATGGGAAATGTTCATACAATGGGTTTTAAATTATTAAATAAAATTTACAGCATGAAACGATATAACCGCATAAAGTGTTTTCACATTCCACCCCACTTTAGAAATTATTTTTGATTAAATTGATTCCTGGTTTATGGTTATGGGGTTGGAGTTGTAAACTGTTTCAAAGCATTATATTGTCGTATATTTTTATCCAGCTGATATATAAACACAGCTTATAATATTAAGCAATTAAATTTATCTAATATAATTGAATTTAGATTTAAAACCGGTGCAACTTGTTTCGAAAATATGAAATAATGTACTAATGGATCAATAGAATACCGTCAAAAATCTCAACACTATGTACGGTGTGGTGTGTTATGGTAGCACATATATATTCCAGATTGTGTGCTTGTTCAGAGAACCGCTTGTAAGCTTTCGTCAAGTTGGACAGACACAGAAACACTTTTTACAAGCGCAAGAGACACGCAAAGAAAGGGCAACACAAACACAAATAACAACATTTATCGACGGTCACAAACATCCCTGCCTGACCGGGATTCGAGCCCGACCCCAGCATTTCCAAAGACTAGAATCCTAACAATTGCGCCACCGGTACGGCTACACTATGTATAGTGTTGTGTTGGTCAGGCAGTGGACATAGTTTTCCCATCACATGAGTTTATATTAGAAGAATCTGTTATTCACAGAGAGATTAGGGGGAAATCTTTTTCTTGGATTCATGCTTCTTTTCCCACCAATTTTCTATCAAAATATGGCTATGTTTTTTCATTACTAAAATACTTTTAGAAAAATAATATATTTTAATATAATAACCCCCAAATAGTAACCCCCAAATTGCCAATAGATCTCATTTTACAACCATTTTTAACCAACTTTATTTATTAACTACCACTATTTTCCTACATGATCCTTTAAAAACTAGCTATGTCTACCTTTATAAAGCTCTTTGACCTCTCCCAAACACTTTTCACATACTTGTACATTTGTCATATAACACGATGCCCTTCCCTCTATCTCTTTCCCAAGTAAACAAACCGTTATAGAAAAACATTGACAGCAGTCTACATGATCTTTTTTTCTATTCTCAATTGACACCTACTATCAAACTCTGCACTAGAAAAATAACTTATTTCCAAATGTAAGCCCAAAAATATGAAGCTTTTCTAAAACAACAACCAAAAATCTCACACCCTATAGATAGTGTTGTGTGTTGGTCAGTACATGGACATTGTCACCGTCCCGCCTGGAATTTGTCGCCTATTTTTGATGTCACCCCGTTCGGTAAAACATGGCGGCAAATTCCAGGCGGGACGGTGACAGACATGATTTTATCATATCGTGTGAGAACGTCCTGTTCGTTGCCAATTGATTCGAGGGAATCTTTTAGAGATTTACTCCTCTTTTCCACAACTTCATCGAAATATTACTCCATCATTATGTTGCTAAAGTGCCAAACAAAATATTTTCACTCTGATTAGTTAACCAAATACCTATGGATCTCATCTTAAATCACCACTTTATTTATGACTACCTGCGCCTACCTTTCTAACGCTCTTTGACCTCTCCCATACTCTTTTCACATTCTTGTACAGTTGTCATACAACACGATGTCCCTTCCTCCATCACTTTCCCAAGTAAACAAACCGTGGAAAAACATTGACAACAGCCTACGTGACCTTCTTTCTCATCTCAATGGACACCTACTGTCCAACTCTGCACCAGAAAAAAATAACTTATTTCCGAATGTGAACCGAAAAACATAAAGATTTCTTTTTTCTTCAATCGTACATTTTCGCACGTACGACCAATCCTTTCGCGCGTACTACCATTTCTTCTAAGGTTCGGACTAGGGTTTTGGACATTGTTGGTATTTTTAACTCATAGTTTTTCGTTTTAAAAAGTTTATATTGAAAACGTACTTTACACTGTTAAAAAATTGGCTCAAATTTGAGCTGGAATCATGCAATTTTCTAGCTGGCACCACTGAATTGTGAATTTAAAACTATGTTGCAAATCCATAACGTTGATACACCACATAAGTGGTGAATCAACTCTCCAAACAATGGTGGCAGCTAGAAAGCTCTAAGATTCTCGTGCAATGTTGCACCAAAAATTTTAACAGTGTACTTTGTATTTTTTTGACATAAATATTTGTAAAAATTTAACAAACTAAGTATTTTAAAAATTAAATAATATTCCCTTTATAATCAATTATTTTTGTGCTAGAGATTGTTTGGTTTCTTTAATAAATAACCAAATAAAAATATGAACTTTTAAATATTGTAGCACTATCCTAACACTCCAATATTTTTACCATTGTCTAAACCCCCAATTACAGTTCTTCAGTTACATTTTCTAAACTCTCCGATACAATTATAATTCTTCGTCTTTACCATGGATTTCAGCAAAGTCGATTTCCAGGCTCTCTTTGCTGGGCTCCTCCAAAAATTTACTTTTAGAATCATCATATCCGTTTTAATTCAGTTAATTGTTTTTATTGTATCATTGTTTTGTTTGTTAATTGTTCAATTGTTTTTAAGTATAATGGCAAATTTTTAGTTCTTACAGGAAATTGTACAATGTATTCATGCCCATTGAAATTTCTGAAGTCTATCGAATAAAAGTACAGCAGAATTCAAAGCTGGGACTGCTCAGTTTCCGTCACTAGTGTAAAAAAAACAGGTTGTTTCTCATATTTCCTACTCCTTAGGTAGGAAATAAACTCTCAGGAATAAGAAGGTCTTTCGTGTTCAGATGGAAGAAACCTTTTACATTGGGTTTCGATCGTCCAGAACAAAATGTTTGGGGGTAAAGTTTTTCCGAGGTATGAAATAAATCTGTTTGTTTGAGACGTGACTTATTCTGTACGCACGGAGCAACTCAGGTTGTCAAATATGTGAAAGTGGTTCTCGCATTCATTGATGGGACAACTTCCGTTGTTGTCATTCTTTTCTTTTAGTGTGAAACGTATTTACTTTATATTTATTTTACTTTTGAATACATAATGTTTTGTTTAATAAATGAGGGCCCGTCCGTGGCCGAGTGGTTAAGGCATCAGCCTCAGGATTCAACCTTCTCAGGAGTGCGGGGGTTCGAATACCACCTACTGCCAGTCATCCTATAAATCGGATCCCTGGACTGGGGAAGAGTAGAAAAATCCAACTCGTGACAGATGGGCCCGAGTACACTGGGACAGACGTGCTCGTTAAATCTGTGGAGTCCAAAGTCCCGAAGCGTCAGCGTACGATGTCGCTCGAAGTTCCTTTAGGTGCACGCTCAGGTGTCGACCTCGTCACTTGACCGGGGTTCTAATTACCAGGCATTATTTTCTGTGTTAAAGCTCCTAAAAGGAGGCTAGAAATAGACATACGGAATCGATTACATAACATTAATAAATGATGCACTAAAAGATACAGATATACTATCAGTTAAAACTTAGTAATTTTGAACTACAAACAAGTGAAGCCCGCTCATAAGCAAGCATCCGTGCAAAAACACAGGGTGATAACCATGATAAAACACAAATTCATTCTTGTCTTATGCACTACCCCTCTCCAAGCAGAGGTTTTTTTAACTACATATTCTATGATAAAAGTGTCAAAGACTTTTCAATAAGCAGACCTTAATATCTGAAGAACTTTGTTCTACCAAATGGGCTCGCTGAAACCTTTTAACCCTTTTGAAAATAGATCAAATTACAAAATGGCATTTTTTCCTTCAAACACTTATGTACTTTTACTATAACGCAAACCATAAACATTTTCAAATATTTCAAAGAATCTTTGGGTACGTATGAGATTGAATATTATGTGATACGAAAGTGCATTAAATTTAAATAATGATATTCAGTCAAAAGGCTCTGCAAACATGTTTTTAAAAAACGTTTAGAAAAATCATACCAATAAGATTAACAACTGTATTAGAAACCATCTTTTAACTAATTTACTAGATGATGATGTCGTGCCCATAGATAAACATTTTATGGTATCAAAGGTCTCATAGACTGCTTCAGCGATCTGCAGACAGTGGTCCCCATAAAGGTCTTTGTAGGGCGAGTTGGTGATTTGCTGCAATTTCGCCAGGATGACTGGACAAGAGAAAATTTAGTAATTCAATTTGTATGCATAATTCGGTAACATATAGAGTATATTTTCAGTTTATTTTTATTGTTAGAAATTAATTTAAATCTAGTTTTAATCAACGCTATTAGTTACATTTATTGGTGCTAATATCTGATTGTTGAACTTAAACAACTTTATATTTAAGTACTCCCTTACCACATCAGAAAACCAAACATCTAATGCAGTATCTCTTTAAAAAGCTAAGACTAAATTATTCGGACTGCTTAATGTATTTTTTACAAGAAACAGTATTCGAAACACTCAATCCAAACACTAAAACCTCAGGAACAAACAAAAACTGCTGCAGTTGATTCTATTTCTTTAAAAAAGAGTAACTCAGACACGACAATCGTTTTAGTCAATTCTTTTACACACCAATACCCACTCTGAATGATCTTTCATTTGAGTCAAACATCCCAAAAGCAACCGCAACTTTATTCAATAGATAAAAAAACATTTCGAAGTAGCTGAACCGTAATTCTCTTTATTCAATGGCTTCATTCGTCAAAGTTAAACAATGTTGTCAAAAGCAATGTCTTGTAAGCAAAACTTTCCACTTAGGTATAACGGCGAAAGATCAAACGATCGGGAAGGGTTTTTTTGGGTGTGTAATGAGATAAGAACGGAAATGAAATAGTGAAAGTTCTTTTTATTTATGTATGAAAAGATTGTACTTAAATAAATATTAAAAACAGATCGAAAAATACTTTGTCTAAAAATGTTAAAAAAATTCAAAGCATCAAAAACTACGTTAATGTTTTTAATTTTATCTTAAAAAGTCGCGAAAATCCTTACTAATAAATAAGGTGTAACTTAATGTTAAGTTGTTTCTAAATTTCTTAAGGTATATGCTAAAGATAATGCAGAATTATATCTGAATATAAATCTCTTTCAATAATGGACATAAAACGAACTAAATAGTTACAATGTATTTTAGACTGTATATTCTGATTTTTCCATATTTCACAAGGAAATAAAATTCAATATTTTTAATTCCGAGTTTAAAAGTAAAGACATTTAAACAATTGGAAAATTGTATATTTTAAGATTATTTATGTCGTGTATGCTAAAATTAAAATAATGTTAAACATTCCATCAGAAATTTATAATTAGTTCGATCAATTCAATCTACCTAAATAACTAGAGTTAAAGAATGAACTTGTACTTTTTTTTATTTGTACCACAATGAGCAAAATCTATAAATTTTTGTATTAAAGTTTTTATTTTAAGCTGAGAATAAAACTCTGAATTATTTAGTATTTTTTTATTGTATTTCATTGAAATTTCAACTGGTCCATGTGCGTCTGCAAAAGCTTATCTCCCAATATTTATTTACTCATGCGATAGTTTATTCAATCAGTACCTTATCTAAATATAAAATGCATCGCACTTCCGTTGAACCAGCTTAAACACACATAAACATCCACTATTAATGATTATAAAGACCAAGAAAAACCAGTATAAAGACCAATAAAAGCTTCTAAAGGAGGCTAGAAATAGGTAGCCGGAATCGATTAAATTACATTATAAAGACCAATCGGCTTTTCCAAGAACTACTTATAATGCTAGGACAGGATAAGTCATTGGTTTATATTTTATTGAAATCTACCTACGACATTTAGTATTAAGCGGTTCTCTGAACAAGCACACAAGCTGGAATATATATATGTACCATACCATACATTTAGTATTGTCTTTTGGCTATCCACCTCACAAATACTCCCCCTTAAATTTTATCCATGGTAGATTACGCGAATTTACAACTCCGCTACTGCCAGCCGTCTAGAGAATAATATATATAGTAACATACAAGCCGAAGTCACTTGGTCTTCACCTTCAAGTACCTTTTGGTAGATTTTTTTTTTTGTAAAATCTTTAGCACAGCACTACGCTACTGTACCGTTAAAACAGTTGGTAGAAAATTATAAATGGATGTTGTATCATAAGAAACTTAACTAAACTATCATGTTCATTTGCTGTATACCTGAATCACTAGGGTTAAGTATTTCAAATAAAATGCTGAATATGCATTCAAAAACTTTAAACTGAAGCTAAGAAGTATATTTTAACCCACACAAAACAAAATTATTATCGATAGTCTTTGTAACATCTAGATTCTTCCCATTTCAGAAAAACAAATTCAAATCTCCCCCTTATCGATACTACACCCAAAAGACCCAGTCCAAGAGAGAAACTTCACCAATATCGACAAGTGGATATTTCACAAAAACAATTCCCGAAGATTGCGGAGTTTTTTTTCTACCCCATGCCCCATATAATTTCTCATGGATTTAAATTTGTCCCCACAGGGGACATGGCCAAGCAAACAATTGGAAAAACAGCACAGAGTTCCCTTTCGACTCAAATCAATCGTTTTTAAGCATTCCGTCGCTACTTTCGCCTATAGCCCACGAAGGTTCTGGAGCAAAAGAAAGCTGAGGGACCACAAAGAAAGGAAAGTTTTGGGGGGTTTTTTGGGCGTGTTTCCATTTAAAAAGAGTTTCCTTCCGACCCTCGGTTTCGCGGAATCTTCGCCACATTCCGCAAATACCGCCACAATCGATTTATTTGAAATCAATGCAGCTTTTCCTTTGTCGGAATGCTGACGAATGTGAAGGGAGACCTGGCACAGTGGCCATTTCTGTCCACTCCGTACCATCGTAAAATTTGAGTTAAAACCTGGTGGCTGTTTATTTCCAGACTCTATACAGAGCTTTATCGCTGCCAAACAACTTCTCGTATTCATAAACTTGATTAAATCACTAGGTCGACACCTGAGCTGGCACTCAACGGAACTTCGAGCAACATGTAAGCTAATACCGTTCGGACTTTGTACTTAAACAGTATCAAAACCGTTTGTTTCAGTGAACTCGGACAACCCCGTAATTAGGTTGATGTTTTTTTACCAATGCAATCTGCCCATTACGTGGAAGTTAATAACCCCTAATCTCTTCGATGAGAGACAGACCAACATTCTGACGTTTGACTTTAGTATTGGTACCTCGTCCATGTATATCAGTTTAAAATTATAGGGCTGCGTTAACATTCTTCCCTAATAATAGAAGCATACGGATGGAAACATTCATACCAAATGTGTTGAGAATAGTTAGATGATAAGTAAAAATTTTAACACACTCAGAATATTAATGACAACATATGTGCTATTAATTTAGAGTTACCAATGCTCTACATTAATATTTTTTTTAGCATAAAATGAAAAAGAATAACAGTGATTGCTTAACTTTTTCATAAAACTATCAGATGGATTTGTATTAATTAAAATCAAGATTATTAATTTATATAATTGCCAAATAATAAATGCTTCAGGTATCTAAAATATTCTTGCCATCTAAAATATTTGTTAAATTATTTATTTATTTTTACTTTTCACGAAGCTGCAATATTAACATGAAAGGTTATTGTATAGGCTTTTTAACCTTGATTAAAAATTTATTGTTTGTTTGTCTTGATTTAATAATTATTATTAAATTGATCCACAACTTTACAATTTTAACAAAGTATAGAACAATTTCTGGCAAACTAATTCATTAAAGAATTTGTTAGAAATTTTTATCTCTGTCCAGTATGATTTTAAATACATTAATTTAAGTCATTACTACTATTAACATACAACACATAAATTTGGTTTCAAGTATTATTCTTACTTTTTTCATTTCCAATGTATTCACTGAAAATAGATTTATGTATTTCTATTCTGGTGCTGAAATTTTGTTTTACCAATATCATTAACTTTTTTGAGTAATTATTATCAATTATTCTCATTCCAGTTATAATATCGTTTCACATTATATCGTTTTGACGCCTTTCCAACAAACTGGCATCGCGTTAAAAATTCAACATAATATTAGCTCTAGGGTTTGGTTTTTTGTTCAATTTAAAAGATAGTTTTTTCCTTAGTGAGGATAAAAAAAAAGGTCATTATAGCTCTTATTTTGAAGGTTGTTTCACTAAACATTATTTAATACTCTTGACACAAAAAAAAATCTTTTATTTAATCAACCAAAAACTCCTTAAAACAACACAAGTCCCAACATCCACTTCCACAACCCATATCAATCTAGAGTCCATCAATGTTTTTCCGTCCCAAGAATCCTTTTCCTCCAGGCGATAAGGAAGAAATGGATTGTCATCAGAATAGATTCTTCCTGCGACTGATTATGATGATCTCTGCGGATGAATAAATCTGCAGGGATTATTGCCACAATCTAATCATGGTTCCTGGTGGTTGTTTGCTGATGTTCCTTCCGTTCCATGCTCGCAGGGTCCTATTCCAATGCAATCAGACGGCAGAGATGCAGATGAACATCTGAGAAGATTTGGAGAATAATGTTTGTTGTTCTGTAGGGCTTGAAGATAGAACTATGTTTGATGGATTTCTGTGGTTGGTCAGTTCGACCTTTGAAAATATATCAAGGGTGTTAGTTAATTGGAAATACATGTATGATTTTTTTCGTAACTATTCGTCAGCTTTGTCGATGTCAAGAATAAATTGCATTTTATGCTTTCTCCATATGGTAATCTGGGACCATTCATTCGATATTTTAAAAAGTGTTTAAAATTATTATTTTTCATTGTAGAAAATTTCGGTAAGATTATAGCACATTTCGCAGTTACATTTTACATCACAGTATTGTAATGTTTATTTACAGCAAGTTTAATGTTTTCATTACGTACCTGGTGGTTGTTTGCTGATGTTCCTTCCGTTCCATGCTCAGGGTCCTATTCCAATGCAATCAGACGGCAGAGATGCAGATGAACATCTGAGAAGATTTGGAGAAGAATGTTTGTTGTTCTGTAGGGGCTTGAAGATAGAACTATGTTTGATGGTTTTCGGTGGTTGGTCAGTTCGACCTTTGAAATATATCAAGGGTTTTAGTTAATTGAAAATGCAAATAAGCTTATTTTCGTAACTATTCGTCAGCTTTTTCGATGTCAAGAATACATTGCATTTCATGCTTTCGCTATACGGTAATATGGGACCATTCATTCGATATTTTAA
Organism: Hylyphantes graminicola; assembly: GCA_023701765.1. Taxonomy (NCBI): domain Eukaryota; kingdom Metazoa; phylum Arthropoda; class Arachnida; order Araneae; family Linyphiidae; genus Hylyphantes; species Hylyphantes graminicola. Next base: position 49,497,973 of record CM043116.1, read on the forward strand.
AAAGTGTTTAAAATTATTATTTTTCATTGTAAAAAATTTCGGTAAGATTACAGCACATTTCGCAGTTACATTTTACACCACAGTATTGTAATGTTTATTTACAGCAAGTTTAATGTTTTCATTACGTACCTGGTGGTTGTTTGTTGATGTTCCTTCCGTTCGATGCTCGAGCTCCTATTCCAATGCAATCAGACGGCAGAGATGCAGATGCCTATATCTGAGAAGATTCGGAGAAGAATGTTTATTGTTCTGTTGGGCTTGAAGATAGAAATATATTTGATGGCTTACTTAGCCAGTTCTACCTTTGAAAATATCTCTTGTTTTATTCAGGAATTAGGTTTTTGTTATTCATAAGTTCCCACAATTTTAAGATTAAATAACATTTTATGCTTTGTTTATATTTTTATCTGATACATTTATTCAAGATAGCATTTGTAGGCCTAAGTCTATACGTAGCTAAGTAGCTGAACAGCTGAATGAAATTTTGAAACCTTTTCGAATTTTTCTGTATAAGCGTCCATTGCAGTAACTAAATTTTCGAAGTATTACTGGAAGCCATAAAACCAAACCAAAGATCACCCCCTAAAAACAAAAACAAAATTCTTGAGCTAAAGTATGGTAGAAACACGCTTCTTGCTTAAACAAAAGAGATGGAATCTGTTATTAAAACGATATATTGTCAATAAAATCCCTCACAATATACTAGACTATCCAAATTTTTCAAATAATTTCTTTAGAACAACTTGCAATAATATATAACTATTCCAGACTACAAAACTATACTGTTACACAAGAACTATTTTTATCATTTAAAAGTCATTTTTAGCATTTTTTATCGTAACTTTGCTCGATCTCCCCTATAATATCTTCTCTCAACAGCAATCGACAATCATAAACGACCAAACACCAAAACAAACTTCCCTTCCATCCTGACTCTATCAAACACCCAAATCATGAACCCCTATTCCCTAAAAATGCGATAGAAACTCCGCCACTAAACGCCAAACGAGATAACAAAGGCTCGGCAACTCGCGACAGCTCATCCCCAAGCTTTTGAGCGGCGATAATCGTCTGCTAAAGACCTCCCTGACAAAGCATAAGACGATATTTGATAAGGGGACGAGCCAAGGAATCTTTTGATTCGCCCCCTTTCTTCTCGCGGATGACCGGATCCAGCAGCTATTCCTATCGCCTGATGGGATGACTCGCTCCGGTGATTCGGGCATCATTTCGGATGGAACCGGATCCTTTTGTTTTATAGGGGAAAAAGTTACTTGTTACTTTGGGATTTTTGTGTGGGAGATCGATTTTTTATTGGTGTTGTGGGGGCGGTTTTTGTCGTGTAAAAGTTGTGTTTGGAATTGGTTTTGTAGATAAAAAAAGTGCATAAAATGGTATGTTTATAGCGTTTTGTTTCAATATTTATATTTTAAAACTTTAACTGCCGGTGGTCATTCAACAAGATGTAAAATGCTATAATCTGAAATACCATCAAAAAATCATTTTAGGTCTGAAGTTTTCTTAATACTGTCGGTCACATATATCCGTATTTTGATTACAGGGGTATAATTTTTGTTGATCACATACATTGAAAAAGATGTTAGAATATCGCTTATTACTAGTTAAGTGTTAAATAATGGACATTTTTAATTCTTATTCCTATCGCCTGATGGGATGACCGTAATTCGGATCCCGTAATTCGGACATAATTTCGAATGGAACGTGCTCTTTTTTTTAAAGGCTATAAAATTACCAGCACATTTTTCGTTAGTTGAAGGATGCATTTTTGAGAATGTGTGAACACTTAACACAAATCGATTTAATTCATGTATGTTTCCCTATTAGCTTTTAAAAGTTAACTTATCAATTAATTTGCAGATAGGTAAATTATTTAAGAAGACATATAAATTATTTTAGCAGAACGGTAAATTATATTTAAATAATATATATACTTGGTTCAAAGCATGCAAAATAGATTTACAAGACACTCCAAGTATTGACTCCGATTTTCGTCTCAAATTGAATGAATATTTTTAAATATTTGTAAAGACACACTTTAAAATATCTCTTAAATAGCACTGAAATAATTATATTTCAAACAGAATTTTCTTTTATAAAAACAGTATTATGCAACAACGCAATATAATCAGTACAAAACTATTTACTTTAAACAACACAGATCCAATTCTTATACCAAGCCATAAGTATATTTTTTATTTATCTTGTGTACAAGCACGCCATTTATGAGCCAATACAGCATAAAACACCTCACCCATTATCTCACTAGACTATTACAGTTAGATACTTCTTGCAATAAGGTATATGAATCAGCCAAACTCAAAACAGATCAAACAACACTTAACCCCAAAATTTATTTACTGAATAAGGTTTACAACACCTTCACTTGTTTCCACACAGTATAAACAGAAAAAAATTCTAAATTGAAGTGTCTTGTAGCTAAACTCACATTCTCCAAAGCATAACTGAGATATTGTCCGGTCCGTTCGTTGGCGACTTCGTCCAATTGAATATACGATCATCAAAAGTCGTGAATGAGCTCGCCGGACCGTATATCTTAGTTATACTTTCTACAATCCATGCCAACCTAACTTATGTGAAAACAAAGGATGAAAAGGCAGAAGGAAAAGTGTGATTGGTCCGTTAGTTGGAAACTCTTGTAAGGTAATATTTACATACAAAATTATCTGAATACAATTTAACCAAAATACACTTTTCATTCTGATAAAATTGCCAAATTTTCTCAAATAATATTCAAATCTGTCTGACCTTAAACGAAATTAATGTTTTAAACACTTTTTCTGTGTGGATTTACAAATAATTTATGAAACTCTTTGCATCCGCGGAAGGATCTTCTCAATAGCATATTTACCCAACTTAGATCGGCAAGGAGTGTAGACTGTGAGTTTTGCAACCACACCCTTCAATTAACGTCAATCATTTCCAAAACACAAGGCTCCTAAACGATCTCATCCCATTACCACCAAAAGATCTTCCCCACACTTCCTACAATTCGTAATCAACCCCTTCTATCCCGGAAAACTCTCCAGGGATCCAAGGGTGGATATCCATTTCCCGGTTTTCCCGTTTCAGCCATTGTCTTCCCGAGGCTGCCTGCTGCCCGGAGATACGGATCCCGAGGCCAACTAATGAGCCCTCAATCCTTTTTAGAAATCTTCTTTTAACCCTCTGGCCTAATGATGCGGAAAGAAAACTTTTAACTCTTATGCCCCCCTCTCTTTTAAGGGGTCATAGGAGTCTTAAAAATGTGCAAAGAAGGTACTACAAAGTATAGTTTGATCTTTCATGTAATTTTTTAACTACTCAATATATAAGCATATTTTTTTTATATGTAATTCTATGAGATTTATTTATTATAAAACAAGTTTTAAAATTTATGAAACTTTAGCCAAAACTAAAATAAATGATAGTAAACATGAAGCTATTTGAACACATTGGGATTAGGCTTGCGCGGCAAATTGTGAGGTCAAAATTGAAAAAATGACCAAGAAAATGACTTTATATTGTACAAATATGTACAAACAAAGACTTATACCTAAATTCTCAGCTCAAATTTAATCATAAATTATTTTAAGAACTTTTTTCTTAAAAAAATTAATAATTTTTTTTAAATTTTGATTTTTAATTTATTTTTAAATAATTTCTAATTAAAATTGAGCTGAGAATTTAGGTATAAGTCCTAGTTTGTACATATTTGTACAATATAAAGTCATTTTCTTGGTTATTTTTTCAATTTTGACCTCAAAATTTGCCGCGCAAGCCTAATCACAATGTGTTAAAATAGCTTTATGTTTAATATCATTTATTTTAGTTTTGGCTAAAGTTTCATAAATTTTAAAATTTGTTTTACAATAAATAAATCTTGTAGAATTACATATAAAAAAATTATACTTGTATATTGAGTAGTTAAAAAATTACATGACAGATCAAACTATACTTTGTAGTTCCTTCTTTGCACATTTTTAAGACTCCTTAGACCCCTTAAACTATCTCTGGAGCAGAGGAATCGTATCTGGGAAGGTGTGAAGTGTGCTGGATTAGAGAAAGATTGCGGCCGTTATATGAGTGTTTTATTGGTGAGGAAATCGAATTGTTCTTTTTTTTTATAGTTGGAGAAAGTTTTTGGAACCGTTAGAAAAAAGTGTAGGCGGGGGAAAAAATTGTGTGGTAATGAGTGTGTAGGTCATAAAATAAAACGATTGTATACAAAGTACAATATCAAGTATTTGTATTAATGTATTCAAAATTTATAGAAAGTTAGGCATCTAGTAGGCATTTTCATTCAGTTAAAGATGAGTTTTAAGTATGTGTCTTTTAATAATCATGAAAAACACTTAAATCGCAGTGTTTTATTAAAATTTAATTTTGTTAATTACACAATTCCATTTAAAAAAATTTAAATCATTGAATTCTTTCAGATTATTTTTAAATGTTTGAATGCCGAGATTTGAACCAATTGTCTAACAACTGTTAATTTAGAAATACCTTGATGATTATTTTAAATAAAGCATTTCACGTCTGTTTTCAATTTTTTTATACTAAGGCCTTTGCATCATTGGTCAGAAAAATTAAATACGTATGCAAATGCATTTAACTGGTCACGTTGTTTTATTTTAGTTTGAATTTATCGTTAGCTTCATTTTAAAAGAATAACATATGGTGCTTTTTTTATTTAAAATACTTTCACCTGAATTTAGTTTAGTAAAGCTTGAAGCGGTCCCCCGCACACGCAACTTCAAGTACAGTCCCCGCTAAATGGCGCTCTTTTAGTACTGCGTTAGTACCAGCTATCAAGGTTATAGTGGATATCTTAGTTTGTAAGCCGAAGCAACGTTTACCCTGAGGTACCTTTCGATGGATACGGGTTATTTTATACCTTCAGCAACACACTCTCAGAAAATAACACTTTCATTTTTGACGATTCATGAATCCTCAAGTCTCATTTCGTTAATTTTGAGGATTGTTTCGTTTAACTATCACGTGACTTTTGAGTAAACGTCCTCACTTTTACGATCGTGATTTGACGATTCTGTATCTTGATTTTGAGGAAACTGAATCTCATTGTTGTACTCACATGCTCAAAAATGACGAAATATTTCTTTAGATTAGACGACATTCAAATATACCATTTTACTATCTACCATTTTTATGCATTTACCAGTAAACGAATCATCAAAAAGAAAATTTCGTCATTTTTGAGTATTCGTTTCTGAGAGGAGAGTGCACTACAATGTCATTTTCAGTATAATTTTTCTCCATATATAATTGCGAAAAAATATCTAGAAGAAGCAATCCTGTGTTGCAAATGCCTTTAAGTCCTGTTTATTTTGAATATTTTATTGATTGTTATATGTGCCATTTATGTTCAAGGGAAAAAAACGTAAGAAGAAATTGGTTCAAAATTAATATATTTCTAATTTGTGTATGGTGGAACGTTCATCTGGTGGACCCAGCCAAAACAAGAAACTACACTCTTAAAACGAACGAGCGATTTCAACTCAGTCTGAGTTAATTTCACTCCTCCAGTCTGGAAAATGCACTTCTCCCATAGGAGTGGATCCTTTGTGTGTTAAACCTCCGACAGGATCACTCCAAACGAATGATTTTAACTCAGTCTGATTTAATATTCATTCCTTTCCAGTGTCGAAAATGCACTTCTCATACTGGAGTGGATTCCACTCTTTTGTTTTAAGAGTGTAGGAGGGTTCAAAACAATATTTTCTTAAATTACATACTGCCCTTCAGAGAAAGTATTTTTACCTTTAGAAGAAAACGAGTAGATAACTCTATTCGAAAGAAATTTCTTTGTGTGATTCACTTTAAAAATAATCTATAAAAAACATACGTTGAATGTAAACAATAAATCAAGCATACTTCGATTCCCTTACACTCCTCGGCATCTCTAAACATGACACAAATCCAAACAAAAGAAGACAACAAAAAACAACTCTTCGATAAATCGAACAACAAATTCCTTCTAGACAATTTCACAATTTAAATCGACACTTCTACAGACACTCTTTCACTCTCCGAGTAATCTTTTTCCCCCCTACAAACAAAAAAAGAAAGCAAATATCAGAAAAATCAGAGAACGCGAAATAAAATTCCTCGAAAAACAAATATTTTGTACAAACTCTCCTCCAGGCTAGTCCTTACACTTTAGACTCCACCTGGGGCAAGGTTTTCAATCTCTTGTTGCCAGAGAAAGTCAAGTTAGATAATTCGGAAAACGAATTTTGAGTCATATTCTCAGAAGCATTTGTTTCTGACATTCAGTAATTGAATCTTGATATAAACCTCCAGTAGTTGCTTTATTTATTATGTTGTTTAGTATTTTTCCCGTTCTTGTGTCGTTTTTATAGTCGCCATTTTGTAGACTTCTACTCTTGTTTATAATTGGGTTCTCTCTTGCTCGATATTTCGATCAACAAATTCTTGGCTTTCTCTTGCCTCGTTTGGTCTCTTTTTTTCTTCATGTGGATCGATTATATTTTTCTATTAAAAAAGCATTCATTGAGCTAAAACTGCTGTTTGGAACATTTTAAAGTGTATTGATTTTACTGGCCTTTTTTTTTTTCAAGTGCCCTGTAGCTGTTATCTTAGTTTCTAAAAATACGAGCATTCAATTATTTTCGTTGGATATGTTAAAAAAAGATCTTTGATGTTATTGTGAAAAAATTATTGAGTTTTTTAATAATATAAATAAATTAGCCTAACATAAAAAGTAGTAATTCTTTTCTTTTTATTTTTTTACAATATTATTCTTTTGACAAAGTTTATCAATAAAAAACTAAATAAAATTCCCATGTTACGTGCATATTTATTTTAATTTCATAAACGAAATCAATCAAACACAAAAATGTCTGTATGTGTGTCTATCAATTTCAATCTTTTTCATCCAAAGATTTACTCTAATATCACAAAAATATATAAACAACTTTACAAGCAATATTAAGATAAAAAAAATTACTAAACAGCAAATGAAAACCAAAATATTGTCATCGTATTTGATTATAGATTGCAACAAAACTCCTCTCTTTTATTTCTTTAAATTTCAATTATTTTTTTAATAATTCTAATTCAAATGAAAAATTCCACAATCAAAATTTCCGTTACTTATTAAAGACAAATTTAATTTAATTCCGCTTCATATAGGAAAAACAAAAACTTCCCCGCTCCATAATAAAAAACTTATATAATCAACCAGTCTCCACCAATTTAAATGACTTAACGATCTCAAAAGCAAAACAATGACGTCGTAAGAGACTAAAAATAAGAAGGAGGCACTCATCAAACGAAGAAGACTTCGAGAATAAATTGCTGTCGGCGACAGATTCTTGAAGTCATCGCCATATTTGTAGCAGAAAATAGCGCTTCGGGAATTTTTCGAAAATATGTACTTCTAGTTACTGTTATTTATAATTTGATAGTACCATATTATTACTAGTGGAGCGGCTTAGCGGCTGAGAGGTTTTAAACGTGTCCGCTTCGTTAGGCAAAGATCGCGGGTTCGAGCCCCGGCTGAGTCGTCGGATTTTCTGGATGGGAAAATCCTGGGCACGCATGTCATATGATTATGTGGCATGTAAAAGGTCCCTGGAGGGCCCATTCGGCTTGGGTTCTCTCTGTGAAATTTAATTATCGGCATACTTTAACATCCACAGAGAGCTCAGATTCATTGTAATCTGGGCGTCAAAATTGGTAGCGAGAGTCGCCTAGATGGTGCCACAAAAAAAAGGCTCTCAGTTCTAGGGAATATGCCGAGTCTGCAAAGGCTTGGCCGCCAATGTTGCAGCCCCATTGGAGAGAGGGAGAGAGTGAGATATTATTACTAGTCAATAGTTTGGTTTATAAATAAATTTTTGGTGAAAATTACCGATATATTCTAAGAATGTGGCTGGTAAAAATTGGACGCATTAGTTGCTCAAAATTTTCGTGATTTGAACTGAAATTTCCTGACTGATGAACGTTCAAGATTTTTTTAAGCAGCATGTGATTTTATTAATCTTATATTTAGTCATAAAAATATAATTGAATAACACTAACAAAAAATGCGACGGTCCACTTTTACGGATTTATCGGAGACATAACGTAGCTCTTTTTTACTTCTCCATAATAAATTTAATATGCAAAAAAGATAAAAGAAAAGAATCTAATAACTAAAAAACCAATATCTTTTCTGGTTGATTTAAAACACAGTTAGGGACTGATAAGCTTAACCGGTAATACATTTGCTTTTGCATTCGAAATATCTCATATTCGGGAGCAAGCATTGCCAACATTTAAATGATGTGTGCAAGGTAATAGACGAATAATACCCCGTTTAGAGGGAGTAGACGAGCAAAATATGAACCTTCCCGAGGCGGTGTATGATGTCGCCCTTAAAATACAAGCGAGTAAAAATTTAAATTAAATTAAAAAAATAATGCTGACAATAGCGCTAAAAGCAGCTTGGTTGCACAATATAAGTTAAATAGAAATACAAAAATGAAAATATAACATAAATTCTTTACAAAAAGAACTTAAAAGATAAAGAATTTATAAATTCTTTATCTTTCGCCGATCGATTTCTGTCGCCATTAAAAGTAGCGTTAAATGCCTACTAATTGACTGTGGTTCGAAACTATGACTCCCGTCACCTAGTGTAGCTCTAGTTTGACGAAAAACCAACTTAACTAAACTCAACTGAAACACAAGTTAAAAAATAACAAACGGTTTCCTCTTCCGGACCTTTATTTGTCGCCATAGAGAAGTTAATGAGGGCTGCTCTACCGAGAAGTTGTAATTGGGAAGCTGGAAGTTGTTAGTAGAAGTCATCACCTTTCTTATGTTTCTGGAGGGAAAGGAACATATTCGTGATGAAATCAATTGTCTCCGCGACATCGGGAAATAGATCAATATCAGGATATTGGCTTTGGTCGTTCTTTCTATTACCATATTGGGGATAAGAAAACACACTTACATAACTACGTATATGTCGTTGTCAGCGTAGAAATAATTTTGAAAAGTTGAGTAGTTATAAGATAAAATTTTCTAGTCTTATAATTATCGACAATTCAAGTACATTAAAAAAGGCATAAATGCCTAAAGTGCAATCCAAGACTAGAAATTATAATTCTTAAAAATATATCAAGCAAATGTATAATTATTGTTTGTAAAAGATTGAAAGCATTCCAACTAAGTGGTGGGTAAAAAAACGTCTTTCATATAATCGGCTTACTTGAAATTTGCCACACGAAAATGGTTATGATTTTGCTAGATAGGACGGCCTGCTATCCTATCCGCAGAGAATGTTCTATGGTTTAATAAACCAGGCACCAAGCAGTTAACGAAAACACAACTTTAATTTATTTCCAAACATAACATAACGTAAAAATAAAAGGTAGCTACTCGTAAACAAATTAAGTCATATTGAGGTAAAGTTTCAAGAGAGTGTTTACAGAAGTAGTCACGGTATATATACATTGTAATCAGTTACAGTTACAGGTGCAGTGTCAGTTACAGAAACAGGTAATAAACAATAATTTGCATACAACTAGATCCGCCACAGCACTCCCCTCCTAAGTATCCTTCTAGATACGGAACTGGACCCTCCTACCGCTCCTTGTTACATATACATTTTTGCTGGGAGACGGAAGTTCATTACAATTTGCTGGAGGATCAGAGAGGAAGGCTGGCTTCAGGCGATCAATTGATATCCATTTACTATTGGCACCAATCTGTAAGAAATAGTATTTAGGTTTGCGTTTTAATACAAGAAAAGGACCATCATAAGGGGGTTGCAAAGGTTTACGTACTGCGTCATGGCGTACAAAAGCATGAGTGCAGTCTTTAAGTGCTTTAGGAATATAAATCAAACTGTTATCTCGGCTTTTTGTATCTAGAGGTCGTAATTTGTTAAAACTCTCCGATAAGCCACGTATAAAATCCGTCTGAGATATAGGATTTGAAACGGGTTCAAAAAACTGCCCAGGTAACCTTAAAGTCTGTCCATAAAGCAATTCGGCTGACGAATGCTTCCAATCCTCGCGTACAGCCGTACGCAAACCAAGCAGAACAAGAGGAAGCCTGTCAACCCAAGAATCAAGTGGATTACACTTAAGGGAAGCTTTTAATGTACGATGAGCCCTTTCAACCATGCCATTGGCTTTAGGGTTGTATGCCGTGGTACGCACTAGCTTTGAGCCAAGGGAGCGAGCCAATTGCTTGAAAACAGCAGACTCGAACTGCCTTCCCTGGTCACAAGTAATGCGAGCTGGCGCGCCAAACCGAGCCACAAAATAAAGTAGAAAGGCTCTTGCAACTGTTACAGCAGTAATATCCGTTAAGGGTACAGCCTCAACCCACCTTGTGTACCTGTCTATTACCGTTAAGCAGTAAGAAAAACCTTGAAATGTAGGCAGAGGGCCGACCAGGTCCAAATGAACATGCTGGAACCTAGAATTCGGTGTCGGTATCTGACCTAAAGGTGAAATAGTATGTCTGCTAACTTTTGCTTTTTGACAAGGTACACAAGTGCGGCACCAAGAGGCTACATCCTTACGGATCGAGGGCCATACATACTTTTCAGATATCTGCCGTAAAGTAGGACAGCAACCAGTATGAGCTAAATCGTGAACAGAGTCAAAAATAATTCGTCTAAAAGAAACTGGTACATATACACGTATATTACTCTGAGAAATATCACAATATAATTGAACATTCAAATTAGCAAAATCAATTAACTTTATTGAAAGACCAGTGGTAGATGGGTTCTGCAAAAATGATTGCAGCTCCTTATCCGTCAACTGCTGAACTGCCATCTCCTTAAAATCTATTTGAATAGGATAGACTATTTCCTCCACTCTTGAAAGAGCATCAGCGACTGCGTTTTGTTCACCCGAGACATGCCTAATATCAGTTGTAAACTGAGAAACGAACTCAACTTGACGCAGGCGTCTCGGCGAACATTTTTCGAAACCCTGTGTGAATGCATAGATCAGTGGCTTGTGGTCAGTCATGACGTAGAAATTTCTACCCTCAAGCATATATCTGAAATGAATAATAGATAAATAAACAGCTAAAAGTTCTTTATCATAAGCACAATATGCTTTTTGGGCATCATTTAACTTTCTCGAAAAAAATGATAAAGGTAAGAAACCATCACGAGTTTTCTTATGTAAAGCACCACCAACTGCCACATCACTCGCATCAGTAAACAGGACTAGTTCGCAGTTTGGTTCAGGGTGAGAAAGTTGGGTTATTTGAACAATACTGTCTTTACAGCGCTTGAAAGCTGCTTTAAGAGTGTCAGTCCACTCAATAACCCTTTTATCGTTTTTCTTAGAACCACGAAGCAGGTCGTTTAAAGGGGCATGGATTTCAGCTGCTTTAGGGCAGAACCTTCTGTAAAAATTTAAACAACCTAAAAAACGTCTTAAATCGCTGATGGTCTTAGGAAGAGGGTAATTTACGATTGCGTCGACTTTTTCAGGTAAGGGCTTACAACCATAACAGTTTACAACATGGCCAAGGAAAGATATCTCGGGTACACCAAACACGCATTTTGCGGAGTTTATGGTAATACCGTACTTTTGAAGTCGTTCGAAAACCAACCGTAAATGTCTTAAATGCTCTTCCTCATTTGAGCTTGCGATAAGGACATCATCCAGGTAAGCAAAAACAAAATCAAACCCAAAAAGAACTTCATTAATAAAACGTTGAAAAGTCTGGGGTGCTCCGCAAAGACCGAAAGGAAGAAACATAAATTCAAACAAACCAAAAGGCGTAATAACGGCTGTTTTTTCAATGTCATTTTCAAAAACCGGAATTTGGTTGAAAGCGCGTACTAGATCTATTTTACTAAATACAGTTTTACCAGCTAGCTCTTGCGTGAAGTCGTGCAAATTAGGCAGTGGATATTTGTCCTGGCGGGTTTTGGCATTTAATGCGCGGTAGTCACCCGTTGGACGCCAATCAGAATTGCTTTTAGGTACCATGTGCAAGGCGCTAGCCCAAGGGCTCTTAGAAGGCCTACAAATTCCATGCTCAAGCATATAAGCGAATTCGGCCTTAGCAGCTGTAAGTTGGGCTGGGTGTAACCTGCGGACTTTAGCATGCACTGGAGGGCCAAACGTGTCTATGTGGTGTACCGTATCATGCTTGATTGAAAGGGGTATAGGGCTAACCCTCGTAATGTCCGGAAACTCCTGAACTAAGTGGTGGTACTTGGTATTACCCACAATAGTTTTAATGCCAGGAACAATGGTTGGTAGGACCTTACCCCGTTGTGCACAAGTAGTGAGAGGGTCAATTAGCTTACGGTTTTTAATGTCAACCACAAGACCAAATTTCTGAAGGAAATCAGCGCCCAAAATTGGCTTAGATACGTCAGCAATTATGAAAAGAAAATCAAATTTTCTACGCAATCCCAAATTTAAAGACAGTAATCTCGAGCCGTAGGTTTTTATAGCAGTACCATTTGCAGCACTCAAAACAAACGAGCTGAGTGATCTGCAACCTTTGTAAGATGCAGGCAAAATACTTAGGTCTGAACCGCTGTCAACCAAAAACCGGATTTTGCTTTTAACGTCAGTAACAAAAAGTCTATGACTAAAGAAACCCGTACCGGGAGTTACTGTTTCCGTGGACGGGGCTACAAGTTTAAAAGAACAAGGTTCAACACAATCCCTTGCTTTGTCGCCAAATTTAGCGTGGTACCAACACAGGGTAGAATCTTTATCTTGAGCCGCATTTCTATCCCTTGACTTACTCTTAAATTTCCCGCTAAAGTAGGATTTATTACGAGAGTGTGCGCGACCTCGGGGCTTTTCTGAACTTTTTACCAATTCAGCGGTTTGAATTTTTAAGGAACTAACGTCTTGGCGTAGATCGGCTATTTGAGCCTCCAAAGACGAACTTTCTACTGTTTGACAAACCGCTGTTGAAAAACTAGTAACCTCCGAGATCTTATCAGCTAAACCCGATAATTTATCAAGCGTTTCTGAACTGACCGAAAGAATTGATTGTACTGTTGTAGGAAGACGTGACAACCAAATAGTTTTAATGACATCTTCCGAAAAGTTTTTTCCGGCTAACTCTCGCATACGTCGAAGTAATGCAGACGGTTTATAGTCTGCGAGAGTTAGGTCCTGTAACAAGGTTTTGATACGCTCTGTTTGAGAAACATCATAGGTATCGATCAACCTCTTCCTAAGTACAGTATAAGGCTCTTTAGGGTCAGGTGTTTCGATCAGATCAGAAACTGCCAGCAAAGTTTGCTGGTCAAGGGAAGCAATTAAACAGCACGCTTTGGTTTTTTCAGCAGAAATACCAGATAGCTCAAAATTGGCTTCTACCTGAGAAAAATACAAGCGTGGATTCTCATGCCAAAAGGACGGTAAACGCATAGAAATTTTGTCAACTGAACTTTCGTGAACAATTTTAATTTCTTCTTCCTAAGACATTTTAAAAATGTTTCCAAATTTGTTAGGGACAATAAATAAACTATCACAAACAGTTTTAGAAACTTGTAAAAAGAAAGATTTAATGGAAGTCCAGCAATCAAAAGGAAAAAGGAGAGAAAAAACTTACCAAACTGGTTCAAAAATTACTTAGTAAAATACGAAATCACATAAAAAGTTATGCATAGTTCTTGGTACAATAAAATATGTTGCGCTTTTCTTTGGGCACTCTTGCGACGCTGCGGTGGAGAACTCCAAGGCAGGCCACGGCGGTATTGGGACAGAATCCCGCGGCCGAAATCTCGCATCCCATAAGCTCTCATCCCATAATCTCGCAGGACAGAATCTCGCAGGGACAGAATCTCGCATCCCATAATCTCGCATGGACAAAATCTCGCGGGACAAAATCCCGCATGGACAAAATCTCGCAGGATATAATCTCGCATTTCTTAAAAAGTGCAGGACTTGTAGGTTGTGTTTAAGATATTTTTTTGAATTTGAGAGTTAATTAGTTTTGGTACAGGTGTTGTTATAATTTTGTATTGCGTACATTTCAAATCAAGGAATTGATTAGCAGTTATGATTGTGTATTTAAGATTGAAAAAAAATAGATATCGTAAAATCAAGTTGCATTTGATTTGCATGTATCGATAGCTGTTTTTATTCATTTATTTAATCTTGGTAAAGGGTGTAATAAAATATTTCTTAAACTTATGAATAATTTTGAAATGGCGAAGAGCGGTGATAGTAATGCTATATTACGTAATTAACGAATTAACTAGTAGTTGTGAACGTATAAATAAGATAAAAAAATTAATTATTGGATAATTAAGTTAAATTTTTTTATGAATTCGTTATATTTTTTATTAATTTATTCAGTCTAGATAAAAGGTAAAATAAATATTTATTAAATTTTGCGATGGTGAATAGTGATGGTAGAGTGATATAATTCTGTTGGATTACGCACTTAACGAATTGATGTAAAATAGCAATTGTGATTAAGATTAAATTGATTCACTAAATCAAATCTTATTTTTATGAATTCATAACTGTATTTATTATTTTTTAGTCTTGCTAAAAAGGTAAAATACAATAATGTTTTGCTTTCTATTTTTTCTTTGTTTTACAACTTTTATTATGAGTTTTGTGTAAGTATGTTTAGGAATTATTTGAAAGAGCAAAATAATACTACATAAAACAACTTCATTATTCATAAATGATTTGTAATTAATAATCTATTTACTTATCTCATTAAAATTTTACTGATTGAAGACTTTTTTGTTTTAAAAAGAAGTTTTTGATTTCACCCTCTTAAAGTAGGGGAAGTCGGGGTACAATGGACAACGGGGTAAAATCCACCGCGCTCTATTATTTATTTTATTTATTTGTTTCATATTGAGGTACATAGGAGGCAGCAGAGCATTGATTATCATAAACTTGCAATAGTGTTTTTATCTGAAAATTTAGTCATTTTATTCTTGAAAGTTCATTTGTGCAGGCAGACAAAAGTAAATATTTACACCAAAGTATTTATTCTTTTTTTTTCTTTCAAGAATTGTGATTTGGAAGATTTTACTTGGCGCATTAAAACGATAAGATCATATTGTTTTAGTTAATCAAAGTAGAACAGTTTAATTTAGGGTTAATTAGTGTTTGAGACATTTTTTTTTGTCAGACTTCCACACGGGGTAAAATGGCCCATTAGAACCTGGGGTACAATTTTCCACCAGAACCTGTGGTACAATGGACCATGGTCCATTGTATCCCAGTTCTGTTTATCATATTCTTTTCTAAATTGACAGTATGTGTGGAATAAAAACTTAAAAAATTATTTTACTTTTAGTGAGTGAGGAAATCGGTGTTTGAGGTATTTTACACATTTGAAGTGTTGTCAATGCATTAGGCTTAGAAATTAAAAAAATCCTAATTAGACTTCAAAACAGAGTAAAGAAGTATTTTATTTGAACTTTCTTTTTATTTAGCTTTTAAAATTAAATATTCAATTAGTTTTTAATTAATTGAATTCAATTTTTACAAATTGACAACTATAATGAAATAGTTCATTAAAGATATAATGAAATAGTTCATTGAAGATTTTTTTATTTTTTAAAATATCTATTTAATAAGAAAAAAAATTCCCGAAGCTTCAACAATTCAAACTGATACACCGGTGAAAAGATTTAAAGAAGAAGCTAAAATCAAGGAAGAGAAAATATTTAAACCAAAAAACTCCTGCTTTGATTAGAGCTAAAAACAAATTGGAATTTTTTTTTAGCTTCTAGTACAAAGAAAAATTATGAAATCGAGGATTCCAGAAATTCATATTAAAAAAGTAAATGCAAATATTTTTTTAATGTAGCATAAAGCCTAATGTTTAGATATATGCATGCATATTTTCAAATTAAAAGAAATATTAGTTTGAGAGTTAGCACTGAAAATTCACAAAAGTGGTCCATTGTACCCCAGACTCCCCTACATTTTACCATCTTTTCTTTTTTCCATATTCCTCAGAAACAAAGAATGGTTCAGTAGCAGGAATTAAGAAAAGTATACAATCATTGCTTTATTTGTTTATTTTAATTATATCCAAAAACAATGTCCTATTTTTCTACAGTCCACATTAAAGAAATTTTTTTTAAATAAGAAATTTCTATATTTTTCGATTTTTCGGAAAGTACCTCATATTTCAATTTAGTGTTAATTTCAGAAAAAAGACTTTATTGAAACGTCTTTTGTGTTTCGCTTATTATAACATTTCCAGATATTCAGCTCCTTGCTTGTGTGAGAATTGAAACTGCCTAGTGATTTGTTTTTGGAAGGGCGTGTCCAAGCGTTACTTCAGCTAGGGATGTCAACGTACATAATTTATGGCCCTACAGTGCAATTGTTAACAGCAGGTAAAGCGAAAGAAGCTTCCTATTGTTAACTCGGACAATCCGTATGGAGGGGTCTTTCGAAATAACCCTTTTAACAGCAAAGGGTAGGGAGGGAAAGGGGTTGGAAGACTTACAGCTGATAATTTGCACCTCAAAGCTTAATTCTCTCATTGGTGTTTATTAAAAAATTTAGGAACTAAATAATAAAAATATTTTCTAAAGATTTCTTTATTAAATTTAGGAATTATGTAAATTTCTTGGGGTCTTCTTGGAGAGATTATGTCCTTAAATTCACAAATATCTTTATTGCGACCCAAATAAAGAGAAATACGGAATAAGTAATCATAACTGAAAGGTAGAAGATTAATTTTTCGAAAATTAAAAGGTGGAATTACATTGAGAATTTAAAATTTTAAAACATTTATTTTGAATTGAAAACAAAGAATTAAGTTTCGACTTATATACTACACCCCATATTATAACGACATAATTTAATGTAGAGTAAAACCATGAATAATATAAAGTTATTTAGAAATTTTTATCAACTTTATTTTTAAGTTGTCAGAATTTTACCAATATAGAACGCAGTTTGTTAAATAATTCATTGACATGACATTTCCATTTCAAATTGGAATCGATGTACAGGCCCAAATATTTTGAACATGATACAGATTCTAGGATATAACAGTTACAACTCAAGCCAAGCCATTGGTAATATGTATTAGATTTACATAACGAAGAGTGGAATTTGAAGTTCAAATCGAACCTAGTACGTATTAATTATTTAACCTAGCACAATCGAACCTATAGCACTTTTCGATAATAATTAGATATCTTTCAATTTGTAAAGGAAAATCGTTAACATCTGCACAAGAATAAAGCAAAACTGAGTCATCATCATTCATAAATATCCAAATATTCTCCAGAGAAAGACTTCGTTAATTTAAATTCTGGGTAAATACCACCACATAAAGCAGGTATGTTTTTTTTGTATAAAACTAATTAAGATTTTGTATTTCCTTTAAATATAAAAACTTTTTTTTTAATATAAACTTGTTTATGAAAGCTACATAAATGCTAAAAAATATAGTTATCTATGAGAACAAAAATCTTTAAATAAATGTCAAAAACGCTGATCATATGGGTCTAACAAAAAAGAGCTAAAAATTCATTATCATGTAATTTAGGTAGGTTTCTTTTGATATTTTAAATAATTCGCTAGTTTGTACATCTAAAAGTATTTGTTGCCAATTGACAACAATTAGCCATTTAATCGTTAAATTGTCCTCTTACCAAAGACATTCAAATTGAAAAGCTGTATCCCAAAATTGTTCTTTAAATACCTGTATAAGAATGCGTGTTAATATTAAAATAACGTCAAAATAAATAAAAAAAACCTCCCGTAAATGTGGGTAACTATTTCCAAAATCAGGGGCGAACCCAGGATCTGATGAGAATAAGTAACATTAGGGGCCACTACCTTCTTTATTTTGGATGGGCCCCTTCTTTAGTGAATTTGCTCTTGACGCCCCTCCCTCTTCTTGTTAACTCATATGCTATACTTATTTAATCAATTTCGGAATGATAATTGTCAGTTTTTTATTAATTTAAATTTCTAAATAAAATTTTATAAAATGTATTCATTTTATGCAACTTTAATTATGAACTAGATGCATAATTATTAATTAATTATTAGCAACTAAATAATTACTAGTTAAATTATTACTAATTAAACGAATTACCTTACATTTATTTGAATTAATTTAGAACAAAATTTTAAAGGTACGCATTAATTTGTTTTTTTTAATAAAGCAAAGGAATGAAAGCAAAGGAATTTCTGTCTACTAAAGATTGATGAAACACTTTCGCCGCCAAAGATTTTTGTTGTCAACGCAATGAATGTATTAAAATATGTAATTCGTAGTATACACTGTTTAATAAACCAGAAGGTAACTGCAATCACGGCAAAAAGAATAGAAAAATTACTTTTAAAAATTGGCATTAAGTACGCTTTTAAGAAAAATAGAAAAGATGTTCAATTAAAAATATAAGATAATTCATAGAGCTCTAAATATATCTCTAAAACAAATGGCAATTACATTGATCAATAATATATTACTCAATAAGTAATACTTGAAGTTTAAGTGACTCTTTTACAATTTATATTAAGTTATGAAATTTAAGAATACTAACTTACTAATAATGAAATTTAAGAATTATACATGTGCAGAATTTTCATTCAGCAATTTTGAAATAAATCATTGAAAAAAGTTGAAGAGGGATTGTCAGTCTCATAGAGCTAAATGTATTAGTTTTGCAATCACAGTTTCCGCGGAAGTATTTCTTTGCCATGTTAGCCCATTTTCCCCAGGTATCAACATAACATCGAAACGAAACACATTTAAAACGAAAATTTTATCTAGTTATATTCTAATTAAAGCACCTTTGTTTTCATGTGTTTTTAATGAGGTGCTTCAATATTTTGTACTACACAAAGCTGCTTAAAAGTTATGAAAATTTATCGATATTGGGTAATGTAAAAAATATGAAATAATAATAATCTCTTTCACCTCCCCTTTTGAATTATTTTCCTAACAATGGTAATTTTGAGGGGGTAATGAGACTTTATTGTTATTCATTAACATTATTATAAAAATTCTTTCCTTCATTCTTAAATCCAAATCGATAGTATTTTCTGTTCACTTAATTTTAGAACACTATACTCCATCTATGATATTTTAGAGAATATGAGAATGAGGGACTGACAGGTAATGACAAGCAATTTATCTTTTAACATTAGGGAATGACAGGTATTTTTTCTATTAATAACTATTAATGCATATGACTATTACTGAAAATAATTCCAACTAAGATATACTCGCAATTTCTTACAAAATCACTTATTAGTTGTTAAGTTTATTTATAAAGAGAAGCAACCTTTAATTAAACTTCTTCGACTTTTATTTCGATTGGCATTTAAATGAGGTTCTGATAATATTATTTAGACCATTGATGACAAGTGGCAAAAAAAATTGCCAAGCGAAAATAAGCTTTCTTGACTTAAAATTAAGAGGCAGTTAGTGATTTTGCTAAAGCTTTGGTAATGCATGCTAATGAAAATTAGCAAGCAGAAAATTAAAAATCACACTTTCAATTATTATACAAGTGATTTTATCTATGGAGTTTTTTTTTTATATTTTAATGAGAAATTTGGTTTTTGTCTATATTTTTTGGTTTTGACACTATAATGCAACAAACAAGGAATCGAAAGATGGTGAAAGTCCGAGTTAAGTTCTACGAATTTGACGTAAACAGAACTGAACGTTAAAGACATGGAATTGTTGTTGAAAAACTGATACACTTTCCAAAGAGAAATGCCGAAGACAAAGTAGTACTTGAAACTCATATCCCTCTTGCTGTCGAGTTACATTTGTCGGAGTTTACAAATAGAAGCTTCTTTTCTCCGGTTTCTTCTGTAAATACGTTGTAGTCATTGTGCTTGGTCGAAATAACCTGTTATAGTATGCCCGGTGATGCCTACATTGTGTTTGGTATATTCAGCAAACAAAGCCTTTCAGCATATGTCTTCTCGGACACTCCCTTCTAAAAATAAATCACTCAGGTAAACTAGAATAGTGTTATTTCTTTGTACAACTTTTCGTGGAGGAGAAAGTGACTGGAGTGTTATAGATTATAGAGAAGCAATTATCATCAGATTATCAACAAAACAGTATAATTATTTAAAGCAAATAGTTATACCGTTATAATGAAGTTATATTGGTTGTTCTATTGTCTAAGTATGCTTATCTTTTGGAAGGCATTTCCTAGTTATGACGGATCGAACTCTAGATAGTTGTTGAAGAAAAAAGAAAGTTGAGAATTAAGAAATGCATCAATTAACCACACCTCTTAGCAAAAACAATATGTGACTTTTAATGTAAAATAAAAACGTAAAAATATATTAAATGTGATTACCTAAAAACCTCCTTTAATCGGTAATTAAGATAATGTAACTGTTTTTATGATGGTTTAGTTTTATTAAAGGAATAACTATAAAGTTATTTAAAAAATTCGACATTAATACTTTAAAATCATAAGCGAATTAAAAAATTACTTAATAATGCAAGCTAAGAGTATTTCAACTAAAGTTTGGAAAACAAACTAAATCAACTAAAGTTTGGTTATTCATTTACTGAAAATTCGCTAAATGGTGTAAACAATACCGGTCTACCGAAAAAATATTTTAAAAAAATCTGGTAGGGATAGTAGATGGTTTTTATATGTTATAAACAAGGGACTTATATGCATATATGTACTAATATTGACTGGAATGATAAATGTATTAACAAGTTGCACATTTCATGTCTATCAAGAAGTTCTAATAAATCTTAGCTAATTGTGTTTTTAAGGTCTAAAACCTATTTCGTTTTCTTGATGTTTTAATATTTGTCAGATGTTAATAATACTAGACAAAAATAAGTCAATTTTTAGATAAAAAAATAAACTGTTAATTACCAAAAGTTGTCGGTGTATATCGAACACCAAATTCCGCGATGAAAAAGTTCACCGGCAATCTAGTACTCAATTTCAATCTTCTTTACACAGCAAGAAGAAGTTAACAATTTCAAAATGGCTAATAAGTTAGCTACAGTTCCTACTTTATAAATAAGAAATATTTAATTTCACCTTTTACTATGACAATATAAATTATGAAAACAATCATAAATAAGTAAAAATATGTAACTTTCATTCAATAACTTGATTTCCAAATCTTAATTACAATTTCTGATCTACTATAATCAATTCCTTAATTTGTTAAGTACGTAATACAGCAATACTTTATCGCTCATCATCTCAAACTTATTCAGAAATTTAAGACATATGGTATTTTACCTTTTACCAAGACTGAAAAAAATAAAAACAATTATGAATTCATAAAAGTATTATTTAACTCAATGATTCAATAACTTTCAATTTAATCTTAATCACAACTACTATTTAATTCCTTAATTAGCATAGTACGTAATACAACAATACTATATCACCCTACCATCACTATGGCCAAATTCGGAAATTTAATACACTGTTTAAAACAATTAGGGGAGCACTTTGCGTACTTTTGTTTACCCCCGTCCAGTTAAAACTTCTTACTTTTTATTATAAATATCTAAAATTTATGAAATAGATTCCTTATGCATCCAGATTAAAATGGTAAAAAGCAGGAAACAAATATTAATTTTTTAACTAAAATTTAAGGGGCTAAAAATTAGAATCATAACTTTTGAATAAATTATAACAATAATTATTTTCAAAATTTTAATTGTAAAAAAAGATTAAATCAAATTTTAGACTTCTAAGAATGCAAGCGTGAAGAATTTAGGGTCAATTTATTTCATAAAAGTTTTTCGGTAGTGAATTTTATTATACAATGTTTTTCATGTTTTCATTCAATTAAAACACACATTATTTATTTCTTTAAAAGATATGATTCCTCCATCTAACGATAAATAAGTAAGAGTTCAGCTAAGTGAGCAAAAAAATCGGAAGCTGATGATACAAAATGGAATCATTGGGGGCGAAATGGTTTAAACCATGCACTCCCCTAATTATTTTGAGCAGTGTAAATAGTTTTTTTTTTTCATTTAATCTGTACTAAATAAATTAATAAAAACATTGCTTACGTTACTGAATAAGATAATAAAAATATTAACATTAATTCATAAAAAAATCAAATGGAACTTAATTATTCAATAATTTTTTAAGAAAATCTTATTTATACGTTCACAACTATACTGCTAATTGATTCCTTAAATACATATAACTATCCTATATAACCATACCTTCACCATCTCAAAATTATTCATAAATTTAAGAAATATTTCATTTCACCCTTTACCAAGACTAAATAAATGAATAAAAACAGAGATACATACAAATCAAATGTAATTTAATTCTTCGATGGCTACTTTTTTTTCAATCTTAAATTCACAATCATAACTGCTAATCAATTCCTTGATATGAAATGTACGTTATACAAATTTATAACAACACCTATACCAAAACTAATTAACTTTCAAAATCAAAAATATATCCTAAACATAACTCACAAATCCTGCACTTTTTATGAAATGCGAGATTCTGTCCCGCGAGATTTTGTCCATGCGAGATTATGGGATGCGAGATTCTGTCCCTGCGAGATTCTGGGATGCGAGATTCTGTCCCTGCGAGATTCTGTCCCGCGAGATTTTGGGATGCGAGCTTATGGGATGCGAGATTTCGGCCGCGGGATTTCGTACCCAAACCGGCCACGGCACGGCGGAGAACTCCAGGGCAGGGTACTGTGCGGCGGAGAACTACGAGGTTGGTTACGACGGGGAACACCAAGGTCGGCTGCGACGGGGAACACCAATGTCGGCTACGACGGGGAACACCAGGGTCGGCTGCGACGGGGAACACCAGGGTCGGCTGCGACGGAGAACACCAGGGTCGGCTGCGACGGGGAACACCAGGTTCGGCTGCGACGGGTAACACCAGGGTCGGCTACGACGGGGAACTCCAAAGGTCGGCCGAAGTCGGCAGAAGAGGCCTTAACGATGCTTGGTCAAATCATAGTCATTTTTGAGAAACGTCCGAGTCACCAGCTTTGCTAGATAGGACGGCCTGCTATCCTATCCGCAGATAATGTTCTATGGTTTAATAAACCAGGCACCAAGCAGTTAACGAAAACACAACTTTAATTTATTTCCAAACATAACATAACGTAAAAATAAAAGGTAGCTACTCGTAAACAAATTAAGTCATATTGAGGTAAAGTTTCAAGAGAGTGTTTACAGAAGTAGTCACGGTATATATACATTGTAATCAGTTACAGTTACAGGTGCAGTGTCAGTTACAGAAACAGGTAATAAACAATAATTTGCATACAACTAGATCCGCCACATGATTATCCGAATAAACAAAATATAAGGAAAATGAAGACCAAAGTACTGAACAAAATAGATTGAATAAATTAAGTTATACGCGTGAGGGGATGCAAATTAAAAAAAAACACCCTAAAATTGAAGTTTTATTTCGAAATTAAAGAAGTTATGGGTATTTACAAAATTGTCAATGATTGCTCAATATACAAGACTTTTCCTCTACCGTTTTAACGATGCAATGCTTTTTCAGACTCAAACATCGAAATAATTTAAAGGTCAAATTGTAAACTCTCTGCAGAACTTCAGACACACATTAAAAGTGCTCGACTTTTGCATACTAATTTCGATTACTTCATTAATTTAAATTAGCCTTGTTTTTCGTTTCCATCTTAATTTCATTGGTGATTTTCAAGGTGTTTTTTTTTTCTTCAATATTTATTTTAAGGAATGCATTACTTTTGAAATATATTTTCATAAACATTGATATAAATCCGAAGGAAAAACCAATTTTCATTCAACTGAAACTTTAATCCAAACAAACCAAATCCAATCCTCAAACATTAGGATTCTATACGTTAATGAACTTATACTTAGTTTTATTGCAACTTAGTTAGGATACATCAAATTACAAATTCATTGTTGCTAATTATTAACAATTTAATTCGCCATTTCACATGATTTTCACAAATCAAATGTTTCCTCGGTAATTTCCAAATAAACGATGAAACTTTCCAAAATTTGTCAATTCAGTATTAGTAAATATTGACCATCAAAACTTTCCACGGAAAATTCAAAATTATTTTTTAAAATATCCAATGAAATTTTATTCGTATTTAAGTATAGAAGTTTACGAACTAGGCTGCCGAAAGCAATTCAAACCACATAATGAGGTAATATTATCTATTTGAGAAATTATATGAAAACTTTTGCATACAAAAAAAGTTAAAAGCTATGAAATATGTATACAACTAAGATATTAAGAGTTGGATAGCAGAGGATGGTTGGTTGATTGGTTGGTAGACATATATTTTTTGGCTTGTGTTCTTTGTCAGAGACCCGCTTCGTCAAGTAACCCAGACACAACACACACATACGTGACAGATACTGCCATCTTTCTCGCGCCACATCCACAATTTAGACATGTCCCTGAGAGAAATAGTCTCCAGGGACCTGTACCCGTGGGAAACTGCACAATGACCGCCCACTGGACTTTCGAACCCAACAGATTAAATGAGCACGTATTCCGCATATACTCATCAAATACAAACATCCATGCCTTATCGTGATACGAGCCCGAGGCTAGCTCAATAACCATTGCGCCGCCGGGTCAGCATAGCAGAGGAAGTAATGTAATATAGCCGTTTCGGTCTGCCTATTTCTTGCCTTCTTTAGGTGCTTTAACGCAGCCAATTACGAATCGTACGAATCGTAATTTGGAACCCTGGTCAAGTCAACACCTGAGCGGACACCCAATGGAACCTCGAGCGACATCGTACGCTAACGCCGTCGGGACTTTGGAGCCCTCAGATTTAACGATCATGTCTGTCCACGCATCTTGCTGTGATTTTACCCCCTGTGATTTTCAGAGGGATTTTTACAGGAAATGTCCTGATTACTTTAAAAGTAAAATAAAGAAAATATACTCTTTTCAATTTATATGCTTATACACAAATATAAGTAGTCCCACAATGCAGCAGAACTAAAGTAATTTTAATAATTCAAACAAAGTTGAACTACAAGATCTGACATTATACTAATTTATACACGAACCTACCAAATATTATTGGATTTTTATATTTACACAAATGTAAGTAGTCCCACAATGCAGCAGAAGTGAAGTAATTTTAATAATTTAAACAAAGTTGAACTACAAGATTGGACAAAACCTGAAAATATATGTCAAACCAACCAACCAACCAAGATTGGACATTATACTAATTTATACACGAACCTAAAAAAATATTATTGGATTTTTATACTTATACAGCAATATAAGTAGTCCCACAATGCAACAGAACTTAAGTAATTTTAATAATTCAAACAAAATTGATCTACAAGATCTGACACATTTACGGATCTATACACAAACCCACCAAACATCAATCTAACCTCAACATCATCCATCTCGGACAATAAAATTCCTGACGCAAGCCATCCGCCACTGTGCAAATTTATTGGAAGCCCCCTTAGTTAGGCCGCAGCTAATGACCTTTTCAACGGACCACCAATAGAACTAAATAGCAATTAAAAAAGACCACGGTTTTCGGCCCTAATCTCCAGCTAGTTTGTTTAAAATCCATGTAGGGGAGGTCTGGATTTATAGATTTTTAGAGGCCCCTACCTCGGGTTTAATTAATGAAGTTTTGAAAGGATGTGCCCTTAAATTCGGGAAACGAAAATCAATAATTTCTATTTAGTGTGGTTCAGTCCTGGATTTTACTATCATCGTTGGGAATAGGTTCTCTCGGGGAAAATGGGTAGGGAATATTTTGAGTTGTTTAAAATGGTAGCTGATGGAGGAGGAAGAGGGAATAGTTCATATCACAGCAACAAATAGATTATTTTTCTCAAATTAAAATGACAATATCAAAATAATATTTTCATCGAAATGGATTTTCAAGTATATTTATATTATTAGAGCTGCATCTACAAGTATTGAGACCGTTTTAAAAATTTAAACTCGCTTTTAAAGTTGGAATATGGACATGTATTTTTCTGTACCTCTACATTTCAATAATTTCTATTTAGTGTGTTTCAGTATTTGGATTTTACTATCATCGTTGGGGAATAGGTTCTCTCTGGGAAATGGGTAGGGAATATTTTGAATTGCTCAAAATGGTAGCTGATGTTTACGAAGAGGGAATAGTTCATGCCACAGCAACAAATGGATTTTTTCTCAAATTAAAACGGGAATATCAAAATAATATTTTTTATCAGAATAGATTTTTAAGTAAATTTATGTTGTTAGAGCTGCATATACAAGTATTGAGACCGTTTAAAACATTTAACTCGCTTTTAAAGTTGGAAAATGGACATGCATTTTATATCTAAATTTTATTTTTATCTAAAGTAATGTTTGGTATTTTCCATCCAGTTTGAACTTGCGCGTTAAATTGACGCCAATTATTTAACACAAGTTTAAAAAATGATTATTTATGTATTGGTTCAATAAGAGCGTGGATCACCGTGTAGTTTGGTTCAGGGCCTTCATATGTAAAGTCGATGTTGTACAATCACTACACTCTTAAAACGAACGAGCGATTTTAACTCAGTCTGATTGATTTTCACTCCCCCAGTCTGGAAAATGCACTTCTCCTTTTGGAGTGGATCCCTTGTGCGTTAAACCTACGACAGGATCACTCCAAACGAGTGATTTTAACTCAGTCTGAGATAATATTCACTCCCTTCCAGTGTCGTAAATGCACTTCTCCAACTTGAGTGGAATTCACTCTGTTTTAAGAGCGTAATAACAGTTTTGTATTCCTTTTAAAGTCATTTATTTAAAATCGTTATTTATTTATAAGCGTGTAAGGTCTGTACGATTGGTATTTTAAATTTCCAACCTAAATTTTTATAGAATTAGTAGCAACACCGAAAGAAACACAAATTTGTTCATGCATATTAACATTACAAACAGTCATCCGTCCGTTCGTATACAAAAATGATTACACTAAAGTCGCCTGTAATGTTATATCACAAGTCCAGTAATTGCATTTAGAATAAGTCTAGTATCAGCACAATTTCGTTTATGCCCTGGCAATTAATTGGTTGCGCAGATAATTATCAATTATTAATGAAATCATTATTCGCATGATGAATTTGCGATGTCTGTGCCAAGCAGGATGATTGCAGAGGTGCTTGATTGAAACTTTGTATATCTGGATATGAATTTTCGCATGAATTATCATTCATCATCAAAATTAATAATACACGTTGACGTGATATATAACACTGTGTGAGTTGAATTGATAGTATCATTGTTTGGTTTTTGTCTTTTGGTACCAAACAATAATTAAATGTGCGCAGATATTCAAAGCAATAAACATTGTCTGCATGAGTTTGTGATACGCCATGTGGTTGGTAAAGTACACACTTTTATCATTAATTCTAAGTTAATTTAAAATGTGACACAAGCGAACAATATGCTAAGAACTATTTAATGAATGGACTAAACTATTTTAAACATTGTACTACCACATTGGACACGCAATATTTAGTTCATTTAATTGCGACAAGCTTATGTTTTCGATTTTATGAAAATCGTCTAAAAATATGTTTTTCTTGTTGAGGCATAAAAATTATCAACATAACAAATACGACATGCCCTTTCTTCAAACGATTTCAGAAAAACCTAAATTCATTAAGCTTTAAATTTTGTTATCATATTCAATAACAAACAATAATTAAATGTGTGATGATATTCAACGCAATAAAAATTGTCTGCATGAGTTTGTGATATGGCATGGTGTGTCTGCATGAGTGTGAGTGGTTAAATAAACTGGTAAATAAAAATGCACACTTTTATCGTTAATTCTAAGTTAATTTAAAATGTGACACTAGCGAACAATATGCTGAAAATTACTTAATAAATAGACTAAACTATTTTAAACATTGTACTACCACATTAAACACGCAATCTTTAATTCCGTTAATTAAGACAAGTTTATGTTTTCTTTTTTATGAAAATTGTCTAAGATTATGTTTTGCTTGTTGATGCATAACAATTATCAACATAACAAAATACGACATGTAATTACTTTAAACGATTCCAGAAAAACCGAAATTAATTTAGCTATAAATTAGCTATCATTCAATAAAAAACATCTTACATCATTCAATGAAGTAATCAATATTTAAAGTTAATAATACGAATAATTTGTGATATTTATAACGTTTTTCCAATAATATACAAAATAAGCAACGCATTTTCAAGCCCAATTTGTTTTATTATAATAATTTAATAATAAAATTATAAACCATTCACAGACTTTGTACAAAATCTAAAAGTTGTTGGGTTTTGCATACAAACGCATTACTCCATTAATTTAAATCAGTCTTAATTTTTACATATTCTATTTAATTTCATTGCATTTTTTTAACAAAACAAAATACGAGAAGACATAATTTTATTACTTTAAACGATTCCAGAAAGACCTAAATTATTTAAATAATAAATTTAGTCGTCATTCAATAACAAAAATCTTATATCATTCAATGAAGTAATCAATAGCTAAAGGTAATGATAAAAATAGTTTCATGATATTTATAATGGTTTTCCAATAATTAAAACTAATTCCAAAAGTTTTAATGCATAGCTTCCCCTTTACAAATTTATTCAAACTTTTGTGTCTCATAAAATCACTTGAACCAACTCCATTCTTCGGCCATTAACATGCTCAGCATCATTCTGGCAACGCCGAAACATTAAAAGAATTGTCGCCCGATCTCGAACACGAGTTCTCTCGCTCGAGACCCATTAGCATCCTTTGTACCTTCCCCAAAAAGAACTACGCGTGAAATCGACGTTTGTTTACACAGAATTCGTCCTCGGAGTTACACTAGTCTAAGTCCAACATTGCCAGCTTCAGTTATTTATAGGGGGCCTTGATGGCCGAGTGGCTAGCATCGCAGGCCAGCAGTCTGCGCGCTGTAGCGGGTGCGGTTTTGATTCCCGCCTTCTCCCTGGGTACTTCCTTTCTCTGTGACAGTAAATACTCTTTCTGTGTCTGTCTTACTTAGCGAAGGCTTATAAGCGGGTCTCTGATCAAGCACACAAGCCGGAATATATATGAACCCTACCCTACCCTCAGTTATTTATAGATTTGGTTGTAAATCTACTTATATACTTGCATATATTATAAGCCTAATAATTATATACTTACGTCTGTATACACATGCGCATGTGTATACATATACGTAATGTTTAAAAGTATTAGGATAACAAGCAAAGATAAATTCTATGCTAATTTCACTAATTTGGCCGGATTTATCGTAACTATTGTTGTTATTTTCGTAACGTCAAAGTTAGAGTTTTTGAAGTTGAATAGTTAAATGTTTTGCATTGGAGGCTATAATGAGCTCATTTTTGTCTAAAAAATCTGTCAATTTTTAATTTCTTCTCTTCAAGTAAAACAAAGAAACGCCAATTATCCGAATTACTATTCTAACACCTTTCAATAATGTAAAAGTGTATCCATTTAATTTTTCTTTTTAAAAAAAAAAATGTTTTTTTAAGCTTCTTTTTTCTGTTGATTTTTTTTTTTTTGCCTTTTATTTCATTGCAAACAATTTTTAATTAAACTATACTTTTTTTTCTATTAAAAATATCTAATTATCCTAATATTTCATATTCCGTCTGGAAATCGGCCTCAAATGATTCTAGTAATTAGAGTTCTACCGTACTAGCAGATTTTCAGTGAACCACAGTCATAATTCTACCTATTCTCTAGTAAAGCTAAACTGACTTAATTTATTCTAGCTCACATGTACACAACCCACAAACAGGAGTCTTAAACGAAGGTGATATAATTATCCCGAACTACAGCCCCCACCGTCACGGAATAGTAATTGAGGTAAATATCGGAACAGAGGGCACTCGCGTGTCTATTTGCTCTTACATTCGGGCCGAAGGAAACGAAGCCCACTCGTCTCAAGTGTGACACAGATGCATTCTCGATTCCTTTGGCAAAATGAAGGTTGGAATAACATGGGGAGGCTTGGCGATGAAATAACTGAAGCTGCCTTGAAAGACGCCAAATTGATGCGATATGCTTAAAATAGACGATGTTAGCCAAGGGAATATCCCCAGCTCCACTTTTTACACATGGTTGCACTACGAACAACGGTTAAACAAGTGATCGTGTAGCTCTAGTGCGACAATAATTCAAACTAACCTAAACTGACCTTAAACTAGTTGTATTCTGATGCATGTAAAATTTACCCAACACCTCCTGTAAACAAGCCATTTACGTTTAACATAGTGTGGGTAGTTCATGTACTTTGACCAATAACTTTTCTAAAAAAAAGTTGGTGAGTGATGTCTTAGCATTGCTTTTTTACTTTTGCAATTTGTTAAATTGGACAACTTCAACCATTTCATTAATTAAGTGTGAAAGGTCATCTGTAAAAGAGGTGTTGATTAACCTTGGTAAGAATGGTTAAACCGTGACCCGTTACTTTTCAAATTTCAACAATCATACTTCCTTAATAAAAAAAGCAAGTTTTTAATAATTACTAATATGCAATTGAAACTGAAAAAATGACTATTTGTGCAGCTGACATGCGTAGTACAACAATCAGAATTAACTAAGCATCACTTGGCAAGGCAATTTTCACAGACTTTAACCCCGGTAAACATATATGTCTTACTCTAGCCTCTTTGTTTAGTACACACAATCCCAGAGTCCTTGAAATTTATTGGAATGGATGCAAGTTTAGCGTCTGCCATGACGCACGCAGCTATGATTTATGTGCTGCAGTCCGTTCGAATATCTTCAACTCAGACAGACAGTAGAGCAAGTCTTGTTGGCCAAAGCTACCGAACTGAAAGAAACAGAACTAAGAACTTAGAGTTATATTAAACAAATTGCCGCCCCGGTGGCGCAATCGTTGGGATGCTAGCCTTTGGAGCTGCAGGGGTCGGGCTCAAATCCTGGTCAGGCATGGATGTTTGGGACCGTCAGTAAATGTTGTTATTGGTCCATGTGTTTGCGTTGTCCTTTCTTTGTGTGTCTCTTGTGCTTGTAAAAACTCTTTCTGTGTCTGTCCCACTTGACGAAAACTTATAAGCGGTTCTCTGAACAAGCACACAAG
Source organism: Hylyphantes graminicola (assembly GCA_023701765.1). Lineage (NCBI taxonomy): Eukaryota > Metazoa > Arthropoda > Arachnida > Araneae > Linyphiidae > Hylyphantes > Hylyphantes graminicola. The sequence goes on from CM043116.1 coordinate 49,529,062, forward strand.
CTGGAATATATATGTATGATGTACCTACCATACCATATCATAAACAAATTAAATATTGAAAAATAGTATATATTTAGTAATGGCCATGTTTCTGGTTAAATAAAAAGAAATTTATTCTCTAGCTTTGATTGGTGAATCAATGTCTTGTAGGAAAAGGGCACTAAACGGAGTACCGATCGAGAGTAAGGCATGAGAAAAATCTCAATGGATTTATACCATCTATTATTTAAATCTGAAGAGATTTACGTCATAAGGAAAATTCTCAATTCTTGCTTGGTACTAAAAAATAAATTGTTGAGTTTCGATCCCTCCACTAAATAATAATCCATCAAACACGATTTTTGTTCTGCTATGTACACACTACGATAATAAAAGCTGACAAGAATTGCGAGCGCATGGAAATGCATATACAATTTGTACAGGCATGCGCGCGCACCTACCTCGAATGGTACAAATTGCATATGCGTTTCCATGCGCGTGCTTTTCTTGTCAGTTTTTATTGTCGTAGTGTGGACATAGCCTTCGAAAATCATTTAAAATGTTTGCATTTCATTTGACTAACACAAAAAATTTAAAATTTGTCCAAGTTATATGTATCTAGTAAGCCACCAAGGCTTACGAAGTAGTATTACCTAATCACTTGCCGATCCGACGGCGTAGTGGTTAAGGTATTGGCCTCTGGAGCTGCTGGGTCCGGGTCCGAATCCCGTTCAGGCATGGATGTTTGTGTTTGTCGAGTATATGCGGAGTACGTGCTCGTAAAATCTGTTGGGTCCGAAAGTCCTGTGGGCGGTCATTGCGCAGTTTCCCATGGGCACAGGTCCGTGGAGAAAATTTCCCTCCCCTTCAGGGACATGTCTAAATTGCGGAGGTGGCTACACATGGCTACATCTGTCATATGTGTTTGTGTGTGTCTTGTGTTATCCTTCTTGACGATGGTTTATAAGCGGGTCCTTGCGACCAAGCACACAAGTCCGAAAATATATGTCTACCAACCAACCAACCTAATCACTTGTGTCATTTAGTTTAAGAAATTCTAAATGTTCAGAGAACTTTGATACACTCTTAAAAGTGTAACTTTCATATAAAAGAAACGTGTTCACACATCGTGCATTTTAGTATGAGGAACACAGACGAAGTGAATCTGATATTGTAGAAACCAAGCGGTACAAAGAAATTATCGTACCATTCGAAATATTTTTAGGTCACTAAGTCATATTTGCGCCCTAGCGAAATCTTGTCAAACCACAAGAGGCGTGAAGTGAAATAAAAGGGAAGTAAGTGCCGCTTAAATATCAAAAGTACAGTAAAACCTCTGAATACCGGACACTCGCGGTGCCGGACCTTTTGTCCGTTATTTGGAGGTGTCCGTTATTGGGGGGGGGGGGGTAAATTTTTAATTTTGAAAAAAAAACATGACTTAACAAAAGGTTAAAATTACTAATTAAACTAAAGAAAATAAATTTAATAACTTTTATTTGTAATACAATTAATGTTTGATTGTATTCTAAAATCTATGCAACTCAGCAAGATAAACATGCTTTAATTAAACGTTCTTTTTAAATTTTGCCGCCACTATATTTTTCGTTTTTGAAGCACAAAGTCTTGTCCGGAAATGCGGTAAAATAAACCATCCTATAAATGCCTAAAATAACCAGAAAGAAATATCACAGCCCATCTGCGTTTTTCCAACTCGAAAACGTTATGCAGTAGATCTCAAACTTAGCTTTTCTTTTTCAGCAACATCCAAAATATCCATTTCTTCTTTCAATGCTAACCTTTTTCTCCTTAAAGACATTATTTTACTTAATCTAAATCAGCTCTCGTTACTCGTTAGCAATTCGACTTTTTTTGGATTATGAGCAATTAGAAATCGGACACAACAACTCCAGGAAAGCTGTCAAACAGGTTCAGTGGACTAAGGGGCGAACCCCCTCTCAATTCTCGGAAAGAGAAGATTTCGCGAATAATGGGGGAAATTGACATGGGGCGTGTCGGAACCATTGTAAAGCTATGGTGGTCATTGTAAGGGTTACCAGAAGGTCATAGAACAGTCACCAATACGTAGTTTAGCGATAAGAGAATGAGGGTTCAAAAATATTTGGATGCAAAAATGAGTTTTATTGCGATTGATAGCCGAATTAAATAAAAAAAATTAAAAATGCGTCCGCTATTTAGAGGGTCCGTTATTTAGAGGGGATTACATTAAGTAACCTATGTTAAGGGACTGGGACTTGAGAAAATGTCCGTTATTTAGAGGTGTCCGCTTTTTAGAGGTGTCCGTTAGAGGAGGTAACACTGTATTTTGTGACTCTTTATTATAATGCCAAAAGGCACAGTGTGGCTCTTAATATTCAAGAACAAAAAAATTTCAAATGTACCACCTAAGTCATAGATATTGCTTTATAAGTGTGTCTTCGAGGCACAATGAGTTAGATAATATAGAAGCAACTTCATTTTTACAAATTTATAAAAGGTTGATATCTATAAAAAGAGTTTTATATAGCAAAAAAACATGGCTAGCAGTTTTGTACATCTAGCTATCATGAATGGACATAATGTGCTATTTTAGTTTTCACCCCCCCCCCCCCCCATTTGTAAATTACTGCCTCAGTTATTAGCCGATTTTTAAAATTAATGCGCGTCATAATACATGTACATTAGATAAATTCCATCATACAAAATAACCTTCCAAAAGGAGTTAAGTACGATCATTGGATTGTAATAGAAATTCAGTTGCATGCCGAAGTTTTAGCTTGGACCGTGTAAAATATCAACACACACACCATTGCAGTGTTGGTTCATATAAAGATAACAGTTTTATTTAATTTCCTAAACGATTACAAACATTGCCACAAAGTTGATCCTGTCTGATTGCAACAAAGTTGTATGTTGTGAAAATAGATTAATGGGCTACTAACTATTTAAACGTATTTTTGACTTATTTTACTTTTGCTGTGACTTGCAGAATATCCCTGTACAGCCATGTAACTCATGAGATTGAAGGAGTTGCTTGTCTATCGGTTGCAGTGGTGAATTACAAGGTTAATTAATTGATCCACAGTGTGTGTGGCGTGTTAGATTGTGGGCAGATTTGCGTCTGTGGATGTGCAAGGTTTAGATTGGATTTCATAATGGCTTTGTTGTAGAAAACTAGCGTTCTTTTAATAAGCTCACTTATCTAGTAAACGTTGCGTTAGTTTGATGTTGTGAAAGTTTATGACAGATTTATTGTGTTTATATGTGTAACTATGCGTTTTTTCCTACACTCTTAAAACAAAAGAGTGAAATCCACTCCAGTAGGAGAAGTACATTTTTGACACTGGAAAGGAGTGAATATTTACTCAGACTGAGTTAAAATCACTCGTTTGGAATGATCTTGTCGGAGGTTTAACACACAAAGAATTTACTCCAAAAGGGGAAGTGCATTTTCTAGACTGGAGGAGTGAAAATTAATCAGACTGAGTTGAAATCACTCGTTCGTTTTAAGAGGGTGTTTAAAAAATATAGCAATAAAATAGCTTTCAAACATTTATCGATGTAGTTTCGATTTTATATGCAACAATAATGTTATTTAACAATCATATGCCTTTTAATAAGTGGGAAACCTTAAAATAAAAGTTTTTGTATCCCATTATTAAATAGGAGCTACTTTGAAACATTCAAGTGTTCCATGGTTATCTCCCTGAATACTCTTCGTCACTTTAGTTCCAGCAACACATGGTCCACTTCTCATGCTTATTCTTCTTCAGAATAATTTTTTTTCGCAGACGATTTTCCTTGGCAAAAGTTCTTCGTCTGGGCGGGTATTAGTTGGACAGCCCGAATTCCTCCTTCCACCCCTAAAAGCACTCGCTGTAATTGCAGGGCCCAACCTTTTATTGATGAACCGAAACTTTTGCTCTCTTCACTTCACTTACCTGGATGGAGCAGTTTTCTTCTTCTCGGAATGAGATTTCTTTTCCACAGCCACAAAGTTATATAATTTTTGTGAAATTTTATGGCCGCACGGAGGGTTATTGGACGTATTTCCGCAAAGGGGTATTACTTGGAGGTCCGCCATTATGGGAATTGATTGCTTTTCCGCGGAAAATGAGGGACGGAATTGTTTTATGTCGTTGAATATTTAATAAGGGGAATTTTGTTCCAAAAGTCGTGACTGATCCATCTTGGAACATAATGGAAGTAAAGATGGTTTTTCATGATGTAAAATAATATTTCAAGTTTAAATGATTAAATTGAAAGCTTAATTACAATATACGTACTTTGTTACATAGTTGCTTATTCAAATTTTAAAAAAAAATTAAATAAGTCAATTTAGGAAAAAGCATTTAATGTTGGCAAAGCTTAATATTGAAAATATGTTTTAAAACTTGCATAATAACACTCGAGAATAAATTTTTAATATAAAGTTTATCTAAATATTCCAGTTTATGGAGCATTTAAATTAACAATTTCAATAACACAGGCATAAAATTCCCTGAAAAATTAACCCACTTAGCTCAGGGCAGAGCCAAATTTCAAAGCGTTAGCCTAGGATGACGGAGTTCTAAGCCAACGTTACTATTAAATTGAAAAATCCGGTAAAAAAATTGAAACGTTTTTAAAAGTTGAAAAATTAGTTGCAGCTCAGTATTTTGAAACACATTTGTTACTTTATACTACTTTTATTACGTTTTAATAGAAAATAAGCGTTTCATTTATAAGACATTTTAAAACTAAAAGCGTGTGACTTAAAAAGTATTCTAATATCCAGAGATGTTTCATGGGAAATTTAGGACTTTGAAAATTTTATAAAGTATTTTGTAATTAAATTTAAATATTGGTTGTCCATCAATTAAAGCATAATAAACGAAAAAATATACACTAACTAGATTCAAATATTTACATTTTAGAAATTGAAAAGTAAAAACAGTTCTTTTTAGAAGATATCACGATAAACTTTTTGAACAACTTTGGCACGGTGGTAAAAGCACAACTTCTATTTGTTAATGAAAAGTTTAAGTAACATAGATAACTAATCTATATTATACTAGCTACATATGAAAAATTATACACTGTAAAAAGACCAGCAAACTTAACTTAAAAAAGTGATAAATTAATATGCGAACTTCTCTTTCTAAAGAGGCAAATACCTAGAAAACATACCTTCTTCCCTAAACCTGGAAGTGGCACAAGCTAATGGAGTGGATTCATGTTTAGTAATAAAAAGTAATAAAAAAGTAAAAACAGTTCAATTCAGAAGATATCAAGAAAAACTTTTTGAATGACTTTGGTACAGTAGTAAAGGCACAGCTTCTATTTGCTAATAAAAAGTTTAAGTAACATAGATAAATAAACTATTATACTAGCTACACATGAAAAATTACACAATGTAAAAAGACTAACAAAACTAACTTAAAAAAGTGATGAATTAATCTGCGAACTTCTCTTTCTGAAGATGTAAATACCTAGAACACACACCTTCTCCCCTAAACCTGGAAGTGACACAAGCTAATGGAGTGGATTCATATTTAATGTACCGTGAACACCGTCACAAATGCCCATTATATTAAAAACGATCATTTTTAGCCTTTTTTTGTGCGTAGTCGTCGCCAAGTATGAATTTTAATGCGAGATAATTTTTTTAAAAGTCGATTCTAAAAATGAATGTAAGATGGAGAGAGACAAAAAAGAATCCTCTTGCCATTCATCTCTGTCTAGACGGGTTGGAGAAGACGGAAAAAAATATTTAGATTTCATTAGAAGAGGTAATTTTGTAAATTGTTCTTGGGGTAGTGTTTTGTTCTGACGCGATCGTTTGCGCATGAGAACCTGGAGTTTTGAATGAAATGTATATGCTGTTTGGACAAAAATAATGCCAAAAACAGTTCGCCAAGTGAGGTCCTTACTCGCTTCAACAATACTTGGCTATTATTGGCGAATGATATGGCGATATTTTTTACATATAACCAAGTTAGAATGCGGAACGCTTAACTGCACATAACATAATGGGAATATTTCTTATGATGTCACGCTCTCCATGGAGCGATTTCATTGGTTGTTTTGTTTTCTTTGACAATACGTTGAAACAAAGTCATTGATTTTTCATAATGTCGCGCGCTCCGAACTGCGATTTTATTGGTTGTTTTCTTTGACAGAGTGCTGAAGGAAGCTCATTATTAAATTACAATTAAAGTATAAAACAATGAGGAACATATTTTCTGGCTGGTTTGTTTGTGGAATAGAAGTTAGTTAACATATTAAAACAAATTGTATTAGTTTTTGACGCATGACTAACTTTCAGCTTGTTTAACAAGTAGAAAATTTTTTACTTCATAAGTTTGTAGTTTTTTAAGTCTTAACACTGTTTTCTTAGCAGTTGGGCTTAAAAGTGAGTAGCTTGACCATAAAAAAATGATTGACTACTGTGACGTAATTATAGGAGTCGCTGATCTATCGTATTACATTTCAATTGATCATATGACTGAAAATTATATAAAATTGCACGATACAATGAATTAATGTAAATTGCCAACCCGGCGGCGCAAATGTTAGGGTGCTAGCCTTTGGAGCTGCTGGGTTCGGGTTTGAATCCCAGTAAGGCATGGCTTTTTGTGTTTGTCAATAAATGTTTTTATTTGTCTATGTGTTTATGACGTCATTTTTTGTGTCTCTTTTTGTGACTGTATCTTCTGGTGAGCTGGGTAATAGGGCTATAAGGCCTATGCTCTTCCCTTCTAGAGGGCGCACTTATTTTCATTTGTCATTTGTCAATGATGTATATTGATATGTACCCTTAATAATAACTGTCAGAATACTGCATACATTTAAAAGAAAAATAATTAATATAAATTTCGTACCACAGTTTTCAACTACATTTTGTCTACATTTGCAATTTTAAATAACAGATGCTTTAAAAATATAACAGGATGTATTGTATTAAAATAGCACTTAGAGTCCTGTCTGTTTGGTAGTATCACATCGATTTGGCTATTTTTCGACTGCTTCACTCATTTGCCGCCAAACCTCTACATCATATTCTTACTTCTATTCATGGGAACGTCAGGCATCCATGACAAATTTGCTTTGATGTTTTTCGGGAAGTTTTTAGCAGAAATGCGTTCTTAGAAATTGCTTTTTCATGAAAACTGATGATGAGGGAGATTATGTTGTTTTTAAAAGAAAAAAACGCTCGCTGTCTTAGATCTATTCTCATTAAATTTTCCATTGTTCTTGTGGAGTAATACAGCCATTTGGATTCTGATACTAATAACAAATTGCTTTTTGATTTGATGTAATACTTAAAAATATTAGAATCAATTCATTTTCAAAATTTAAAAAGAAGGGTTTTTTGAGTTAAGTAGATTATAATGGTTTTTACTACTTTATATATTTAACTGAGTTATTAGGTTCCGAAATTTTAATATTCTTTTTTGTTACCTAAACGTCCAGATTATTGGATCATATGATTTAAATCAAAATTACAAAATGAAAAAGATTGAATTTAGGTATCCCCTTAAAAGTAAAGAAATAGCTTTAACAATTTTTTTTAATATCATTTTTTTTAATTAACTATATCGACTTTTTCCATTTTGATATTCCAAAAAGAAGCTTTTAGTTGTTGAGTAATAACTATAGTTACAAAGTCTACGATAAAAACTAGTCTGGATACAATTACGCTAATTTTAAGTTGTTATGAGAACTAAAAATGATAGTAATCGGCACTTTTAACCAATTAGCGACATATTTTTTCGAATAATTTAACTGTTAACTATCTGCTGTTGTAGTCACTGACATAGAGCAATAACTTTTATGAGTATCATCATTATTGAATCACTAACTCTTCGAAGTAAATCTGAAGACGAATGAGATTAAGCGTTCCTAATTTTTGAAATCGAATCACAGGAAATAAATGTACTAAAGTTGTCATCCTACATTGATCATAGTTCATATTTTTGAGGAATTGTGACCTGTACTTGCAGAAAACTTTCCTGGTATTCATTTGGATGCAAAAAATGGGCACGGCGCCATACTTTTTTAATTCTTTCTAAAGTACGTGCTGCTTGAATTGGTATCTTTCACGATTCGATCCAAAAAACTCTGTGGATCCACTTCATAATTGCGGGCTCCACGTAGCGGCTACGATTGGTTGTTGCATTGTATTGAATTGTGTAAAAGGATGTATGTTAAATTATTTTACTTATGTTTCTGACATGAACTCTAAAATTCAAAAATGATACATAAACATTAAAAATCAATTAACGTTTGTGAAATATAAGAGTAGCGTTCTATTTTTAGCAGTATACTAAGAGGCTTAATTATTTATTTCATACTAATCCGTAAACGTTTTGGATCAGTAAATCCTTTTCTGCTTATATTGAACAGAGAAATTCAACTAAAAATAATTTTGACAAACTCGACTCTTGCTCTGTTTTTATTTTTCTCATCTTTAATTTTAAAGGTTATTAAGGTTTGGTTATTTTTATTTTTTGACCCTATAAATATTATTTGATATGAGATTCACAAAATACGTACTTTTCAAAAAAAATATCACTTTCATTTCTAGAGTATTTAAATCGTAGCACCTTTTGAAAATTACTATCTCCATTCTCCAATATAGCATCATCCGATGTTAGAAAAAACTAAATTGCGCAATAAAACAGTGTTTAAAAAAATTCATCATTAGAAAATCGTTTCTGAGCCGTCAAAATACCGAAATCAAAAGAAATAAAAATTCGCAAGAAGACAGGAAATATTTGGCAGTTCATTAACTTAGATTTTCTTATCGATTTTGTCACCTTTTTTAAAACTCTCTTCCTTCCTGGAGTTCATTCTAATTAACGCATTAATAGACGGATTTAATCGTTGTCGGACGCACAAACGAAATTCGCCTCCCCCTAAAGAGGTGATGACATTTTCGTTTCCCTGCGAGATTGTGTGTAATCTCTTATGACTTTGCAATTAGTCGCTTGTATTCATAAATTAAAAACGACGCTGGAAAAAATTTCGAGCATCTAAACAAATTAATTGTATTTTTTTGAGTAAATTAATTAAATAATGAAGGGACGCTACTTTTGACTTGATGTTTAATCAAATTGAGTTTTTTAATAAAAAAATGTTTGCTCAATCAATTTTTTGAAAATTTAAGCTCTATGTATGTACTTAAAAGGATACATTTGGGGAGATTATCTTCTGGCATGTGTTTGTTTAAATTAATTATTTAGAATATTCTGAGTTTTTGACTCTGCTTTTTCCTTTTTTATAATTTTTTAGCATTTAACCTTTTTTAGGAATTTAGTGTCCGATAAAATGTCAAATGTCATGTATAATAAGTACTACTTATTTTCAGATAATTTTTAAGTAAACTGATATGATTAATTTTTAGTGGTGGTCATGTCTATGATTTTACGTGATACTTTTTAGTTTAAACAAAAAAATAACTCCGTAAATTCTAAAAAAGTTAACAATATCACTACCATTAATTTTAATTTTCCCAAAAATTATGAACTTTTTTTAATTCAAAGATATCTTATTAAAACAACTAGCAGTATGGTCCCGCCTTACTGGGAACCCGTTAACTTCGTATAGCTTCCTTTTAGAGGCATGCTTACTTGTGAAAATACACTCAAAACCAAAACAAAATTAAATTCGTGTTGGCCCATGCGCACTTAAAAAAAGCAAAAACTAATAGAGGATGGAGCAGCCTTAGGGCGAGGGCATATATCTCAACCAATCAAACTAATAGAGGATGGCGTCAAGCCCCCGTTTCGGCCCGGTCAATGTATTTTCAAGCCCTGTTTAGGTCCCGCAATCCCACGTGGATGACGTTTTTTTTTAAACTAATTATATTAATTAAAAATCACAATCAAATATGTAAAAACTAAGCCTCAGATGCACACGTAGGTATTAAAAGGAATCTATATTAAAAATTTCGAATTTTTTAGAGCTGTCTAAGTAGGTCTTTTGCGATCCACAGACATACACACAGACAGACAGACCGACAGACAGACTCTTTCTTTTATTATTATAGATGATAATATTATTTTCTTAGCTATAACACTAAAAATGATGTTCTTAAATTAGGTTAGCTATTATCTCATTATCATTGCAAAATGCATTTGCACATTGCAACTCTACAAAAAAATTTCATATTAAATATTTACATCATATTAAACTCAGAAAAAAATATATAGAAAAAGTGAAGAGTAGAAAAAAAGCACTTACCTATGTGGTATTTTTTTATTTCAAATATCAATTAAAAATCATCGAAAATACTAAAATACGATTTTAAGACATTATTTTTTTACTCTTTAATATCGTTCAACGTTACATTACTTTCACTAATTCACCTGGAATATACCTAATAAGTAACAACACAAGAAAGTCAATTAAGAAAGCCTAAACTTTTCCGCCGTAGAATTCGTATCCCTAAGCCATTTTTTGCCATCGGTATTAGTGGTCCTGAAGAAATGGGAATCTGATCTTGCTCACATGTTAGTTGAATCGCTAACTGTAATATGTCCAAGATATCATTATTAATGGTAGCACAGTAGGAAATTCTCTACTGAACTTAATCATTTTTTTATTTTCTATTAACTTATATGGAATATGTAATGGGGGTTAGAGTAGGGGTAGGGGGTAGGTACATATATATTCCAGCTTGTGTGCTTAATCAGAGACCCACTTTTATAAGCCTTCGTCAAGTAAGAATAACGCAGAAAGAATTTTTACTGTCACAGAGAAGGGAAGTACATCCAGGAAAGGCGGGAATCGAACTCGCACCCGTAATAGCGCCTAGACTGCTGGCGTAATGGTCCAAGTACTCAGCAATCCGGGCCCCAATATATAATGAAATTATTGCGGTGGAGACGAACATCCTAAATGGAGATTTATTGCTGATTCCATAAAGAAGTAGACTTTAGAAAACATTAATTAACACATGCTGAAACTACTCTACAGCTCGAACTAAAAGAGACGAACTCAAATTTGGTGCACATGTTCCTGATACCTGTCGGACGTCATAATAAGATTTTCTAAAAAAGCGCGCATAATGGTGGCTCCCGCAGAATACTTTTGGTTTTAAAGTTATTGATGAAAACGAAAAGATATACAGACTTCAAATTTGGTACAAGGGTTTCCAATTCTTCCGGACATCAGGATTCGGTTTCGAAAAAATCGTGCATGAGCAAATGGTTGCTACAATAGAACTTTTTAGGCCTTAAAATTTTATAAATCATCTTGTGAGGTCCATTATTACCTTTTTTAATTATTGAATGGAAATTAAAACTCTTGCAAAGCTAGACATTCCTAATAAATTTCAATCAGTTTCAATTATTGATTCAAATGTGTTCATAACGAGAAATATAAATGCAAAATCAATTAATATTATTATTTTAAATAAAACTTCAGTCCCACTTAAAAACAAGTTGGTATGTTACAGAATCTGTCACTTACACCGCTTCCACACAACATTTACTCACAACAGGAAACACGCTAACAACACCTCAGAAACAAATTCGCCAAGCAGGGCCTTAAGCTAGTTCTAATTCAAACTTTTATAAGTCAAAATTAATAATTTTCTTTAATCTTCTTCTGCAGATTTGATAATTAATCTTTATCGTTTGCTAATTTTTTTAGAAGTTCGAAGGATAATGATATATTATATAAATAACTACATTTTTGCAGCCACAAGTTTACATTTCAAAAAATAAATTTGTGAAATTGTTGCTCTAAAATAAAAGCGAAACTTATGCATAAAAAATTCTAAATTTGCATAAAAATATGCACTTTCTTCATTAATATATAATGAACCTTCAATAGTTATTTAAGCAACTAGTTCCGAAAATGATACTTTATTAAGCGAGTGGCTTTTTATTTCACGAGCGAGGTACGAGCGAGTGAAATTATGACACGAGCTTAATAAAGTATTATTCGGAACGTGCTTGCTTACAATATTTTTTATAATGACGTGCAAAAAAGTATTTCTACCAATGAGTGATTTTCATGACATCCTTTAGTTTCCATGGAGATATTCGAAAATGCAAAGTAGTGAAAGAAAAGTTGCAAAATACTTTTCTATTTTGAATCAAAATAGTATTTAGATTAATTAGTGCTACCGAACATAGGTGAAAATGAATTTGAAATGATGTTCGACCAACTTCCAGATTAAATTAACAAAGCAGCTAATCAAGTTTGGTCGAATCTTATTCCAGAAAAGTATTGTTTGGAGTGAAATTTGTGTTCTTACTTTTATCTTATTTCATTTCCTTTAATAATTTTTGTAATACTTTTAGTTTCCATGGAGATTAGAAAATGCAAAAGTAATGAACCAATAGAATTAACTGAGTTTCGTGACCATTTAGTTTCCATGGAGATATTCATGACATCATTTTGCTTTTCTACCAATCAGATACTCTTATTTACTTTACCAAACTGTGCCGAAAATTAAACTTTCGCTCACTGTCTGTGACGCAAGCACGTAAAGTGTCATTTTCGCAACGATTTATGAATGAATATGTTATAAAAAAGTGAACTTTTTTGCACGTTGTTATAAAAAATAACTTTACTGTGCTATTAAAACAATCCAAATTGAATTATATCAAAAGAAATAAATATTTTTTCAAGAATTTTATTCTTATTTTTAATAAAGTTTCTCGGACTTTTGATGTCATGGCAACAGTGAAAATATTGAATAAAAATGGAATTCGCATGTTATTTCAATGCAGATTAAATTTTTAGTTACTTAAATTTTAAATAAATTTCTAATTTAAATTTTTTAATGAAATTTGGAATGTAGCCTAAACTGATTTTTTGCTTCAAAATGACGTATCCCACTTGTTTGTGAGACTTGCGGTTCGTTCTGTGAAAGTGGGTGACAGACGGACGGACAGACAGACGGACAGACGGACTGAACGATTGTAAAACCTTCCGCTTTTTACGTTATAAACGTATTGTGGAAGCTAAAATTGAAACGACAAACAATAATTTAAAGTTTAAATTGATGAGAATGATCAAATGTGAATGAAAAATAACGCTTTCATTGCAACCGTACACGGGATTACACAAGAAACTTTGTGAAAGAAGTTTGTTCTAGAAAGGAAGATGCTTCATGTTTGTGGCCCACGGGACGTCAATGCGGTGTGGTAATTGGTCGTTAAAGGTATTAAGCGGGGATAAGTTGAAAAACACAGAGGGACACTCATTCTCTGTCTACTGTGACAGTTTAGAATTATGTCTGGATTAAACGGTAGGTTTGTGGACTATCTCTTCAAAAGGAATTACTTGTACAATTCAAATTCATCCCATGAAATGTACTTTTTTTTAAAATGGCAGAACAGTTGCCAGAAAAATATATATGAAAATCTTTATATTAAATAAGGTAAATTCCAGTTAAGTTAAAATATGGTTTTATGCCGTAAAATATTCAAACTTTTTTTAAAAATTGAATATAGTTTTGCGTCAAACACTTTTAGAACACACAATCTTTAAGTAGCAAGTGAAGTCCTACAAACGAAGGGTAATTAATAATTATTTAATTAGTTTAATTAATTAGAATTTACCCGTAAAATTATCCTTCAGTGTAAACTTGATATCATTCTACCACAAACATTTTAACAATGCCCTTATTTTGAATAATCTCCCTAGATGTAGATGTAAATAAATTGAAAATGGACTTTGAGATACCCAAGGTGAGCCAATGTGGTTTTACCCAAAAAAAGGGAGTCTTTTACTTTTGTGCCCCATATTTGTACTGGAGTGGGTTCACAGAGATCTCACATTTGTGTGCTGCCTGGACCTGGGATAGTTGGTTTTTATCTGTATAAAACTTACTTTTCAAGTTAGTTGATAATGAATTATTTCCAACTGCTAAAAATGATATTAACTTTACTAGTTAAATGAACTAGAAAGGAAAGCTTCAAAGAGCTCTATATTGTAACTGATCATTTTATAAATTCAATGTATAACAAAAAAAGAAGTGATTCGAGCAATTCTTTTAAAACCCCTTCAGATCAATATAAAAAGTATCTACAAACTTAATAATAACTAAATTTTGTAAAACAGGGTTTAAAAATGAAATATTTGATTAAATTATTTTACTAAATACTGCAAAGGTGAAACCTAAACCGATCAATAGTAAAAAATTCCAAACGATAACGCAGACAAATAAACTCTCATTTTTAATTAAAGTAGGTTCCTCTACATACTGCTTCATAAATATTTCTTTCTTGTCTTGGTTTTTTAATTGAAATTATTTATTTACTACTCATTTCAAACCGAGCAAACAAAAACTAGCTCTTTTTTACGACAGAATCTTCTTTCATTTCCCTCGCCAAAAACAAGTGAAATTCCGCCGTCTAATTAAGACATTCGTATCTCATTCAGACACGGGAAATCGTAATTATTTTCCGCTCGCCAATCTCCCGAAAACATTTCCTGCGTGCGGTGGGAGACCAAGTTGTCATTAGAGTGGGAATGGCGGCGAAAACAAGGGCCGAACTTCAAAAAGTAGCGGCCTTTATTGCGTCGGCCATTGCGGGAACATCGCCAAAAAAGGGTTATGACTTCTGGTACCCAGAGCTGAAGTGGTGTAAAAATGTTTGCACACTGTAAAAAATGCCGTGCTTAGTTTCACCAAAATTTATATTTATCACTCCTCCGAGGAATATATTCTTATATACACTCTTAAAACGAACGAGCGATTTTAACTCAGTCTGATTGATTTTCACTCCTCCAGTCTGGAAAATGCACCTCACCTATTGGAGTGGATCCTTTGTGTGTTAAACCTCTGACAGGATCACTCCAAACGAGTGATTTTAACTCAGTCTGAGGTAATATTCACTCCTTTCCAGTGTCGAAAATGCACTTCTCCAACTGGAGTGGAATTCACTCAGGGTTTGAAGCAACGCACATAATTTATAATTTTACTAAATTTTGGAAATTTAAAGTATGGAGCCGTCATTTATATTCATATGCTACAGAAACAAAATTTAAAATAATTTTTAAAAATTGAATTTTCGATTGAAAATTTTAACTTATGCAATGAAAACAAGATTTCTCTCCAACCAAATTGCGCATCCCTTAGAGTGTCCCGTGGTTGCAAAGGTTTTGTGAGGAAATGTTTCACCATATATTAGGTATTTGGCCCAACCAATTTCAAGTTTAGGAAACATAAACCTGAGAAATTGTTAAAACAAATACCAAAAAATTGGTGAAACAGTTCTTCCGCAGGCGTGGCAGCTACCAGGAACCTTATTTTTGGTGACACCCAAGCACCAAATTTTTTTACCGTGTGTACAAAGTTGATAAACTATTACAGTGTTAATGGATATTGGATCCACTGGTGTAGACATAGTCATGATAACTTGGTGGTGAGGCAAGTCGAGCTTACCGATGTTCTTTACTTGATAAACACATGGTGGATAAACTGGCCCAGAGGGGACGGATATTTTTTACATTTACCTCGTGTTGTGAAAAGAAGGGTCAAAATGCGTCTGATGTGATCATTAACAATAAGTACAAATCGATAATAACTAACTTTTAGGGTATAATGATAAGAAGTTGATCGCACATAAGTTAACAGTTTTATAGAGAAAGAGTAAGTTAACAGTTTTATAGAGAAAGAGTAAGTTAACAGTTTCATAGAGAAAGAGTAAGTTACCAGTTTTATAGAGAAAGACTAAGTAAACAGTTTTATCGAAAACAAAAGGAAAGATTATCATTATATATTTATCGTAAGCATCATTGTTCTAATAATGTCTTTTTATCAATGATATGTGGCCACATAAAGCCAATAATATATAATATTAAAACGCACACGCTTTTATCATTAAGCACACTCGTACAGTTAAGTTATATTACTTAAACTTTGTTACTCCTATTTTTATAATTGAATTATTTTTTTCCAAAAAAACATAGTATCCACAATAACGGTTGATTCTATTAAATACACATAAATTGGGTTAACATAATAGAACACCACCTCCATTTTCATTTACTCAACGGAGGCACTTCATTTTCGCTCTTAACCAAACAGACGAAAGAAACCAACTTCTAAACTCTTTTCTAGCCCTGAGCCTTGTGCAATCAAGGAGCAACAGAACCTGTGGTTTTGGTGAAGTTGGAAGTCTTCTTGAAGAACCAGCAAACACTCCCCATTGTGGAGGTTAGTCACGTATTTGCTTAATAGGATTGAGCACAGTTCAAGTCATGAGCGAAAATACCCGAATTTCTTTTTAGCCAAGATTTAAAATCAGAAGATGACGAAATCCGCTAATTATTTCAGTTGTAGAATAGTTTAATATGGAAATAGAAAATAATGGTTCCCTTAAATAGTTTTTTTAATTATTTTGATGGTTTTAATATTGGTATTACCTGGTTTGATTATCTTTTTTTTAACTAAAATTGTAAAAACTGATCCACGGTTTCAATGTTGTAATTAATGTATGAGATTATTTAGAGAGAAAATAATTTGCTAAATTTAAATTCACCATTGTCAAAAAATTGTAAAACAAATTTTTGAGACATAAGCAAAAAGCATAAAAAAAATAGTATAAAATAATGGTTTTATAGGAATATTTTTATTTCAGATAATAGCATTAAAAAAATTCCCTTACATTTTAAACGTATGCTTAGTTCATGCATTTTAAGGCACAGCTTAATGGTTAAACGAAATTATTTTAAATTTTAATGTTAAACTTCAAGTGTTATATTACATTGTCACTGAGTCAAACAAAAACGGTTTTTATGGGTTTCGCTGAAAAACCTGTGATAAAATCTTCTAAATATTATTTAAAACTTCATCTTACAATAATAAGTGTTTCGGTTTCAAGCGTTTTGACTCAAAGCTTCTATTTTATGGAAGTTAAATTTTTTAAATATCTAAACCCTCACCGAACCTTTTTATTATACGAATAGATACCCCGAGGCCATCAAAAGAGCAAATCTTCCATCCTTAAATTGGCAAGGAGTGTCTCCAAGAAATTCTAAGCGCTGTCAAAGAATTTTTTTTCTCATTCCATTCTTTACCTTATCTGGGCGATTCCCCGCCTTCAATCTAAATGGAAATGGCTCTCTGGAAATCTCATTGATTGTTTTTCTTCTTCAGCAAGAACGTCCTTCACCTACGATAAAAATCAATTTGAAGAGGACTGCAGTGTAACGTCAATGGAAAACGCAAAACCGGCGAATTAGGAGAATCTATCGATATTTCATAGGTTTAGGAAACGATATAGTTACCTATTCAGCAAATTGTTTAAAGATTACCTAATGAGTGAAAGTTGGCTGTGCACTGAACAATTTTGTGCTTAGTTTCACCATAATAATGATTACTAGTGCCTGAAAAGTCTTCCGACCCGGTGGTGCAATGGTTGAGGTGCTAGCCTTTCGAACTGCTGGGTTCGTGTTCGTATGCCGGTAAGGCATGGATGTTTTCCATTTGTCTATGTGTTTGTGTCGTTCTCTTTGTGTATCTCTTGTGACTGTCTCTTCTGGCGAGCGGGGTAACGGGCTATAAAGGGCCTATGCTCTTCCTTTCTAGAGGGCGCACTCACTGTCATTTGTCATTTTGTCATCTGCAAAGTCTATGATTGCTTAAATATTTCACCATATTTTTGGTATTTGAATGAAACATTTTTGAAATTTAGAAACAAAAACCTGAGAATTGGCATACTTGGTGAAAACAAGTGCTCAATTTTTAACAGTTTCCAGATTCAATATTAGCTTTGAAGAATTTTAAGTTTCTGAACTAATAAGTGAAGGTGAATAAACAAATAAATTGACGTCGACTATCAAACACCGTAAATGTCCAATATTGTATTATCGTCAACGAATTTGTAGAAAGTAAAACATACGTAAAATGACGAATTGGGTAAATTTAACGAAATTGGTGCTTTCTATACAGATTAGATAACTAGATAACACAGATAGTATTACTTTTACCAGCACTTATATAAAATAACGCCTGTTTTTTTTTTGTTCAGAAATTTGGTTGTTATCAGATGTTTGATATAATTAGAGAAATAAAATTGTGTTTTTAAGGCCCATTTGTTGCAAACAATTGAAGAGGAATGAACAAAAAACATTATCTATTTTTGACAAAAATAAGTTTTCTTTGCAATTTCCCACGTTATGCTTAATAAATACAATTTTAAAATTATTTTTAAGTCCTGATAATTATTGGATTAACAAGTGAAAATTCATTCTAAGATTTAAAATTTCTTTCATTGCGCAGCATCCCATAAAAATGTCCAAAAATAATATATTTATTACCAAACAATGTAGTATGAAGAAGTCCAGTAAAAAATAAAACGTAAAATAAAAATATTTTATTATACCAAAAATCAAATTTAATAGTAAGTAATGAAACTACAGTTTTCAGAAAATAGGAGTTTGGAAAATGACATTTTAAATTTAAAAATACGCTATCTCAAATAGAAAGAACGAAGTTTCTCCCAAACGTAATGAGGCATTCCAATGTTTTAGGTTCGAGGCTATTCATCACGCAAAATTAGACTTCACAAGAAAAGTTTTATTATTCCACTTTCTCATTTTTTTGGATCTCGCAGTTTCGTTGTTCTAATACAAACGTCATTTCGGTTGCATTTTTCGGATTTATTTTTCTAAAAATATATGTCCGTTTGATGTGAACCATGTCAGAACTTTTGGAGATTCTAATTTCCATAGTCTGGGATTTTGGATTAGTTTGAAGAAACATTAACGTTTCGTTCTAATGCCTGTGTTTCTTTAGAGTTCACTTAATTAGTGTCGGTTTAATTTTAAAGCGTTTCATTAATCAATTTGTCGGAAGAAAGAAGCCACTGCATTATTCTCCGTTTTGTTCCAGCAGTGTTATTTTCAAACGAGAATAGAATACGACAAAATTATGATTTATTAAGGCTCCCCCTGTGGCAACTGTTTGCACTCCTTAATTTTCCCTTAATAAAGGCGTCATTACCTGTACTTGGTTTGACAAGGTTTTAGCTAGTATTTAATTGTTTTCCATTTAAAATAATGTGGTAATGCAAATTGTTTGAAGGCATTTTCGTAGCAGTTCCCCTACGCTGTTGAAAAAAATGCTTGGTTTATGCGTAATATAATTGTATTTTCATTTATCTTATCATTGTTTACAGATGTTAAACAAATTATTTCTCATATTAATATGTTGTGCAATTTTTCTCCGCATAAATTGTATAAGCAAACAGTTCTGTTATGCAATATCTTATTAATTATTTTATCATGGAAATGTTAAAATAAAACAGTGTAATCGTTCTAATAAGCTAAAAAGCATTTTTGATCATTTCTTAGTCTTAAACTAGTCGTCCATCATGAAAAGGGTAATGGGTTTCAGATACATCAACGGGAAAGAAAACTTCTTTATATTAATAATAAGAGAAGTGGTGAGTTTTTGTTTCCGTAACTGTACACTTAACGCTCCTATTAGAATAAATTGTTGTCTCGAGTACACTAAAATAAACAGTAATAACTAAACCAGAGACAAAACAAAATTCCAAGATGGAAATAAATATCAAAAGATTTATTCAAGAAATATATTACAAACCAAATAAATATCAAGCAATCTAATACATTCATTATCATCTCTTTTATGAACAAAACATCCCCTTATAACTTCCCACGTAAGCAATAATCGCTGCACCAAATCCGTTATTAATGCTGTATTAACACTGTCCCTAACATCGGGCCACGAGATTAATTTACGTCTCTTGATTAATACATAGCCGCCGACAGTAGCAGAGACAGCGCTTCTATTATAAAATATTACACAATCCACGAAACACTAAAGGTTGAAGTTATAAACGTTTATTAAATAAAAACTTTTTAAAAATGCGTAGTTTTAAGCTACAAGGGTAGCTATGGAATTTTTTTGCGAAGGGAAATTGTGTTAAATTAACAATTAAGTAGTTATGTATTAAATTAACAATTAAGTAGTTATGTATTAAATTAACAATTAAGTAGTTATGTATTAAATTAACAATTAGGTAGTTGTTTCAAACTTTGATAATTTGTTTAGCATAAATTATGTTACAGGATTTTATAAAAATTGTTGATAAAGCAGTGCATTCAGGATGAGACTGAAACAACCAATGAAATCGTGAAAGGCAAGAATGAAACAAGAAAATTACGTCATCCAATTACGTCATCCATAAGCCAATTCTAACAGTCACATTTATAAAGCATACAATCAACCAAAAAAAAAAATTTTTTAATTATTATTCGAATAATTTTTTTGTCGTGATATTTTTTAAAACTATTTTGAACTGCATATTAAATTAATCTAAACCCTTCTAAACCTATTAAACCTTATTTCATTCGTATTTACATTCAATATTTAATATATCTCCTATAAAAAGATATAAGTTTAATTTATTTTTACAAAGCAATCTTGCAAACTATACAAACAACTAAACATTTAATCGTTTTATCAATAATACTAGATTGCAGTTTTTCGGAAAACCATCAGGAAAGCTCTTTTGTACATACCATTTCTATTACGTTCCGTTTTCGATAACAGCGTTCTAAAAGGAAAATAAATAAGAAATCGTTTGAACGAAACACAACATCTTTGGGGCACTTGAGTTAAAATCGATGAACCATTTAATTCATCCGATAGAGACAAATCATATCGATGTAGAGAAATCATTCATCAGAAAATAGGGGAATACTACGGTTTCGGAACAAAGAAAATTATGAGTATGATTTCTAAATCAATCAAGTGAAAGAAACGAATTTAAAGAAATGCTATCAAATCAAGAGAAAATTGCTGTTTTGGCGAGGAAATTCTTTCTGGTATTTTGTATTTCCAATTATTATTACTTTAATCATGCAAGAACGGAATTTTCTATTGGTACATATTTATATTTAATATGTTATAAATATCGATAAAAGACGTTAGATTCACTTAAACTTCCGTTTAAAGGTTTTGAAAAATAAAAATACTTAAATAATTTTGAAAACGCTCTCTTTTTTAAAGAAAATAAAAAAAATCATAGTATAAGATGTAGTGTAAGTATGAGATATATAATGTTTTGAATTAATTATTTCTTTGAATTTTTTTAAAGTTTCGTATCATGCACTTTTTTATTGTATCTATTTCAAGACAAATTTCTATATTATGCATTCTTGTAGAAAGATAGTTCCAAGGTAGAACTAAGATGGGGAATCTTTTTTTTTCAATTGTTTTAGATTCAAAGTGTAATAAATTTAATCATATTACTAACAATTGTATAAATCGAGACTTTTGGAAGTACATTTAAAACACTGAAAATTGACTCGCTACAATAACTGCAAACTCGCTACATAATCTGCAATTTTCAGAATTTGAGATTGTGGCTTAAGAGCCACATTATTTGAAACAAAACTATGTAAAAAAAAGAAAAATCACTTGTTTTTTGAATAATAACTGCGAAAACGTGTTGCGATATTTTTAAATATTTATACCTCCTAAAATATTTTAAATAAATGTTTGTTTTTTATAAAAAAATATATAATGTTTACATAAATATTGTTTTTTCAAAGAATATTTTTATTAATTTGTAACATCAGGAGGGCTCAAAAAGTGTCTTTCTTTGGTCTGCACAAAGCCTAAAAGCAAACAAGACGTTATTTATGCACAAAAATATATGTTATAGTGAATATTCCAAGTATAGTCATCAGCAAGTTATGCTTTTCAAATTAGTTTTTAAGAAATAGTAAAAAAAAACTATTTAAAGGTAATTTTAACAAAATCAAAGTAAATTTCCATAAGTTTTAAAAAGCTATTAATCATGTTGTTTTTTTTTTCAAACTAAAATAAGTCCAGATAAGCTCTAATAACTTTTGGTTTCTATGATGCATTTCCAATTGCAACATATTATGATGCATTTCCAACGTAAAAATTACTCCAAAAACGATTTTACACAACAAACATTCGAACTTAAATAAATTCGAACAAAAATTTGAACTTGGCGGGAATCAGCATAACTTTCAATTTAGGTTGGCGACTGAAAAATGGGAAACCTTCAACAACGAAAATCGAAAAGAGTGCTCGAAAGAGTTGGCAGTGAAACGGAAATTAAATGGGAAAGTATCGAAGTATATGCATATATATCGGGATGTTGTTAGGATATGCAGAGTGTTAAACATGGAGTGACGGCTGTTGTTATATTCTTTTTCGCTGCTCGTGAAGAATGCTGCAATTAATCAAAATGTCGCCGTAGATTGGACGAGGTGTACATTGGATGTGTTATGAATTTTGAATAAAATTTGCGGGATAGATTAATCTTTTTGGCGAGGGAAATTTGCTTGCGGGATGTGTTCTACTGATTTCGTGGGTCTAATCATAGGGTTTTCATGATGGGTTCTGATTAGGCGTCAAACAGTTTAAATTGTGTTTTCTATTGATATTGCACAATGATTTATGGGGCTGTTTTCGAATGCTTTACGTTTTTAACGGAAGCTCTACTTGTTATTAATATTCTTATGAATTAATTATAACTAAAATCATTAAGTTGAATGTAAAGTTTTTAAATTGAAAACAGTTACTTTTGCATTTTTTTAGTATTAATACAATAACTAATTAGTGTCAGAAGTAATTCATAATTAAAATAAATGAGTAATAAATTCTTCTTCTTCTTCGCTGACACTACAGCCTGTTACAGGCCAAGGCCGTCTCTCCAAGTCTCCTCCATCTGACTCTGTCCGCCACAATGGCCCTCCATCCTTTAACTCCTAACACCTTGCGGTTTCTTTCAACTACATCCAGCCATCTAGTTGGGGGTCTTCCTCTGCGCCCTTTCCTTCCATCTTCGAGAAAGTTACTAATAAATTAAGGGTACCAATTATATGAAAGAAAATTGACTTCATTTTAAACCCACTCTTAATTAAATAAATGTGGAATGAAATATATTCAATGTTTTTTTTACCCATTTGTGAATACCATTAACACCTTCCTTACCAAATGAAAACTTTTAGTTTTTAAAATTCATTTTCATGTAACTTAATTTATCTTATACTAAAATTAGCTATGGTTTTCATTTGGCTTATATTTTATTCATTCATTATTTTTGCTTGGTCAATTTTCTGACCAATCGTCATTAATGAGTTAAGGGGACAGGTATCACTTTTAAAAAAAATCACAAAAAAAATTGACATATTCACTATAAAATTGATATTTTATTAGTTCAATCAAAATTGAAAAATTATATATGAAAAAAAATTAATAAATTATTTTATTTTTTAAATGATTTGAAAAAAAAATTAAGCTTTTTTTAAATGCTAAGGCTTTTTTAAACACAAATATTTCAACCCATTTTTTTTCTCATGTACTTTAAAATGTTTTACATAAAAATTGGCATCCAAATTTGATTTATCTTCAGTAGTTGTTTTATAAAAAATATTTGTCAAGAAAATCCCAAATTATTTTGGACTATTTGAAAAATTTCGACTTTAAAATTTGTTTATAAAATAAGTATTATCTTCGAAAACAATTTTAATATTAATTGTTAATGTTAACATATTTGACATTCTGCATATAAAACTCCTTAGACTTGTATAAATAATAAAAAAAAGCCTTAAGCGTTTTGAAAAACTTGTCATGAAGGAAAAATGAACACCGAGAAAAACACATTTCAAGTTTTCATTCGTTTTTATTTTTATCCTACTTTTTTTCATAGAAAGTGGAATAACTTTTTTTTAATAGCTACACTTATTTATAAGATTCCAAACTTTAATTTTATCAAATAAAAAAATCGCACATTTTCCAATTTTTGAGGTACCATATCCCCTTAAGTATGGATTCTTTTTCAATGCTTAAACAAAAATGTGAAAAAGCTGTGCGTCATCTTATTATTTTTACCATGAAACCATATTTAAAAAAAAAAAATCTTACAATAATTCAATTCGTAATTGTGTCGAAACACACCAAACTCACCACACCATACATCCAACCGACAGCATCAATATAAAACAATTAAGGGCTTAAAACTTCGGAAATGATTAATCTACCCATTTAATAAAAGAATCATTATCCGTCTCAAAGTAGAAAATTCCCAAAGTTTTAAACTCCGGTCAAAGAGAGATCCCTCTGAGGATCACAAACAGCTCCCGACCCAGTCCCAAAAGGTTGCGACAATTATTAATCCTAAATTGGAACAGGAAGGGGAGGACAGAACCTCTTTTAACCATGCGGTGAGACGCAGAATTTCATGAAAAGATGTGAGGGAGACAACGAGTCGGTGATTGCTACATGCTCTTTTTGTCTCTTCATCATTGTTAACCCTCTAATGCATACTGTTACCGTTTGGTAACAAGTAACATAATCTACTTTATTCTATTAAATTAAAGATCCTCCAAGACAAATCTGAGTTCTTTTCATCAATTACATTTAATTTTAAAGTTTTAATTACTAATAATCATCATAGATGACAGTAGTAAAAGTGTATTCAAAATTAAAGAGTGAAGTTATTAACTTTTGTGAAATTACGTTTTTGGCAGTATTCAAAGAATAATAATATTAGTACTAAATACTAATAAATTGTTTTGAAAAATTAATCATAGTTAAAAAGGGTTATTTTGAAATATTTTTAGTAGTTTTCTAGTCATTATTATCAAAATTGGAATTGAATTTTTGCAGTTGGTTTTTGTCATATAGAATTTTTTTTTAAAAATTGAAATTATTTAAATTCTAATGCAGTTAAATTTTTTTAGTATTTTTCCCATAATGTGTGAGTATTAAAAATACATATATATTTTTTGGGATGAAAATAAAAATTCATGCATTAGAGGGTAAAAAGTTTTTAAGTAAGATTGCAACGGAATCCTAGAACTTTCTAGATAAAAGCACTATTTGGATTTATCACTTTTGAGGCGGATTGAAGTCATAGTTTTACCAAAAAATTGGTAAATTCAATCTCCAAATGTAGCTGCCAGAGAGTTCTAGGATTCCGGTGTAATCTTACTCCAAACTTTTAACAGTGTAATAAGGATAAAATCTCTTAATTGTCAGAAGAGGGTAAGTTTTTTAATTAACACACACATTTTTTAAACTACTGTTATTTTAAAAGTTTGTAGTATTTTATAAAAGTCTTTTTAAGTTCAGATTCCAGTTTGATCATTTAAAACCATTTACAACATAAATGCAGTGTTTCCTTTATTTTTCAATGCAAATTTTTGATTTTAAAGATTATACTGCTAATAGAAATTTAGGTTTTGGACATTTGGCTTATCCCGGGTACGGCCTAGCCGCCCACTATAAAGGTGACTCCTTTTTACCACAAGCTATAAAGTATCAGTGCTAAGTAGAAGAAGTGTCCTCACTGACATCGCTTTGTTTCGCTTGATCAAACTAGTTGGTATACCAGCATGAACTTTACCGTATGCGACATGTCTGGAATGGTTGGTAGGATTAGCTTTGGTATGGCTAATGGACTATTAGCAGCTATTGTGGTTAGTGGTTGGTTTTAATTAACGTCGCAATAATGGAACTGCACAATAGGTAATTGACGCTGTTTTGTGCAGTATTGGGCAGGATGATAGCGATAGGGTTTCACAAAGCACTCGATAGGACTTTAGATGACGATAACAGCAATTGATGTACAGGGTGGTTATAAAATAACGCTCGCTATTCGGAGTGGTCTGTAGCTTGAATGATTAATCCAAATGCAACAAAAATTGAGAAACTTACTAATCAAGAAGGGGGGAAAGAATGGAATCATAAAAAAGACAGAATCCTAAAAAATAATCATAAAAAACAAACTCGTCTCTTGACCAGAATCTAAATTACGAGTCGTCGCCAATTATGGCAAATTACGGCCAACATATCCAATTACGACTCGCAATTAAGAAGTTTTTTATGATTCCATTCTCTTTCTTCCTTCTTGAATAGTAAGTGCCTCAAAGTTTTTTGCATTTGGATAATTCATTAAAGCTACAGACCACTCCGAATAGCGAGCTTTATTTTATAACAACCCTGTATATCCCAGCCATCACTTCAAATTTCTACCATGTTGGGGTTGAAATAACACTTCCCATTGCAAAGAAGGATTTGAAAATTACTCAGCATTCCTTAATATCCTTAAATTTAGCTCTTGCTCTAAAAATATCCAATATATTTACAGTCAACGAGCAATACCTTTCTCCATGACATGACTCTAGGATTTGATGACACTGAGTCCTATTTACTAACAAAATGTTCAACTATACCAAAACCGAGCTTAAGTTTGCAGCAGAGAAATGTACTGAGCGGAAGAAACTAGGTAAACAACCCGTCTGGCGCCGCAATTTAGCGTACTCTGATTGGCTGCTGCTTTCGACCCTGATATTCGTGCGCCCTGTTACGTCAAATTCGAAGGAAAAAAATAATTAAAATAACACTCTTACTGAAGCTTAACAAATAGAAATAATAAATTTATGTCTTGAAATAACAAATCAATTTGTTTATTGAGTGTGAAATACCTTTTTGTATTCTATTCCCCTCACTCAAAAATGAGAACTATTTACCCTTTTTCTCGTAGGACATTTGTATAGTGCAAACTTAAGGTCGGTTTTAGTATAGACCTCTAATGACACTGAGACCTATTTTCTAACAAAATGTTAAACTAGACTTATTATAACTTGCAACATGCGATAAAAGATGTCGCGATTTATAAATATGGATTACTGATAAAAGGATATTTTGACCTAAACTACTGGCAACTTTAAAGAAGATAACACAGACGGAAGACAGTTGTTTCCTGAAAATACCACAACCAATGTATTTCTAGCATTCAAAGCAGTAAGGGAAATTCCCCTTCTGAGAGATCAACCCTTTTCTCTATCCACATAAGGCGGGAGAATTAGTGACTTAAGTTGGTGTGAAATTGCTGCCTAGCCCCGCTGTAATTGGGAAAGGAGGACGGCCTTCGAAATTAAGAGCCAAAGAATCAGTGAATTCTGTATTCCTTAACCTAGGAGATATACTTAAGGGAGGCAGAAAAGGGTCCTTTTAAGGGAAAATGAACAATCATCCCCCCCAAACAGAAGACACCCCTCTATTCTTTTAGAACAACTACCCTTTCTGGCTCTAAGTCGTCTGCTAAGGTGGAAATAATTAATGGAATTCATTGGCGCGTGTTAAATAAGATTTGACGCCCGAATGGCGGCGCTTAAAAGTTTCCTTCTTTGCCAACGTAGGGTGGGTGGAAATTTGAAAGATTTATTTTAATAATGGTATAATCTCAATTTTAATTAAATAGAATCCTATTTTTAATTTAATACAAGTCACGTACATTTATTTTTTAAAGGGTATCATATATTTATAATTATTTTTTGTGTCATGAGCAAGTGCAAGCTCTGCTCAAAACAACCATATAACACAAGTCCCTTGCTAAACTTTTTTCAATTTTACGTAAGAGCAATGATGTTATTCTATTAGCAGGATCAAAAGGTAAATAAGTTAAAATAGTTTTAAACTTAATAAACACATTAATATTGACGCATTATTAGAAAATATATTTTCCGCAATACATCCAAGTAAGCCATTTGTTTTCATAGGGCCTTTAGTTTTTAATGGTTAAGATTAAATAAAATGCCTCAGCTCTTTAAACTTACTACATAATGCAAGTTTTCTATTAAGCGTAAATACATTACAGAGCTCCATGATCAACGCAAAAGAGAGTTAACATTGGTCCTTAAAGCAATAATGAATTACACGAAGATTCACTTTAACACTTAACTAATGGAATAAAAGATTTTTAGATCGCCCCTTCAGGTACATGTCTAAATTGTGGAGGTGGCGAGCGATAGATGGCAGCATCTGTCACGTATGTGTGTGAGTGTGTATGTGTTGTCTTACTTGACGAAGGTTTAAATTCGGGTCTCTGACCAAGCACACAAGCCTTAAAATATATGTCTGCCAACCAACCAAGACAAAACGATCTGTCTTGAAATTAACAGAAAGAAAGTTGTACCACTTTTAGGATTAGCTGCTTAGCTATAGCTAGATAGGTTAAGACGGATAACTACTTTAAAAATGATGACCTTGCTGCCGTGTACGAGCATATACCCTGGAGAAGCTTTTAATTTGTCAACATCCCATAATGAGGAAACTATAAGAATATTTTTTCTTGTGTCTGGACTGCTTCTCTTAATAACCCCAAGAGAAAAATTAGGGATTATACTAACATAATTCTTGATATCAGAACTAAATTGGTTTAAGTCATATTCTATATTTTTATAGTTCAACATAACTACTAGAACCGTTTACACTGTTAGTATTCACTAAAATGATTAAGAGTTTAATCTGATGCAAAATGCTATTGATAGCATTAAAATTAGATTATCAGCCACTTCAAAATTAGTTTTTGTGAATTAATTTTTATCAAGACAAAAATGGCCATTTCTGGACTTGAACTTGTTTAGTTCTGACTGAACTATGAGCGATGAGCATTTACCAAAATTCTAAAGTTTGGGATAAACAGGTAAGTCAGTTTAAAGAACTTGGCGACAATGAAACGTTTTGTATGGCATTGTTCCGCTTAGTATACAGATAAGTAAGTTTATGGCAGGAAACGCAATTTATGAACAAACTTTTACTTAGTTTCTTATTAAATTAGCGATTTCTCATTATTAATGGTGTCCTGAGCATGATAAAGTTTTCAGTAATCATAAAAGATTTTGTAAGTTAATTTTGTGCCTTAGTAGTAATAAAATTATTTAATTAGAATTATTCATCTTATATTTCTCAAAAATGAAAGGTTTGCGAACTAATTTAATCCCATTATACTTTCTAATAGGATATTACAAGATTGTCATAATAGAACTGGTATGCTGAATATATTTCAATGTAATTAAACCTTTGGAATACACAGTCTACACTCGGGCTAAACGTGTGTTGACTTTCAATATAAAAATATACATTATTGTACTTTGATGGAAATCATTTTGTTACACACACACAAACTTAAAATACTATATACATTACAAGTTTTTTTAGAATTAAGCCTATATATGATAATTGTCAGCTCCTCTCGCGTTCGTCAGTTATGTTGGAACAACATAAATTTATGTTCGTATGTCATCAACACAATTCATGCCTTGAAACGACAAAATATTGCACATTTTGTAATTTTTACACAATATTTGTGTTCCACTTGTGCTGTTTGAACGCATTTTTTTTTCTGAGTCTATCACTGAAATTGGTCATAAATGAAAAACTACATCAGTAAAAATATAATTTTTTCTTAGCCTAGTGTTTCATATCTGAACTTTTACTGTTGGTCGAAATGAAACGAATCTGCCAAATTCGTCTTAATATAGCTGAAGCTACAAAAATTAAAAAATAATAATAATATTGTTCCATCCGACCCGACGGTGCAATGGTTAGGATGCTAGTCTTTGGAGCTCCTGAGTCCAGGCTCGAATTGCAATAAGGCATGGGTGTTTGTGTTTGTCGAGTATATGAGGAGAACGTGCTCGTTAAATATGCTGGGTCCGAATGTCCTGTTTGAGGTCATTGTGCAGTTTCCCACGGTACAGGTCCCTGGAGACCATTTCCCTCCTCTTCAGGGACATGTCTAAATTGTGGGGGTGACGCGCGATAGATGACAGCATCGGTCACGTATGTGTGTGTTATGTCTGTCTTACTTGACGAAGGTTTATAAGCTAAGCGGGTCTCTGACCAAGCACACAAGCCTGAAAATATATGTCTACCAACCTTGCATTGTCCCAAGAGACTCCAACTCTTACTTACCATACCTTTATAACAACCTCTTTAGCACCCATGCAAACCTATCTGCTAGCAAAAATTAACAAACACGGAAACCTCCGATTTCATTCTGTCAGCTGTCGTCATTATCTTCCCCAAAACATTCCAAATCCAAGGAACACCACTGCTTTATCCAACAATTCCAATTAATACCCGGCCTTACCTGTTTCCAAACAATAAGATATGGCAACGGATACATCGAGCTGTCGTCCCAAACTGCAAAACTCCATTCCTCTTCCGTCTACCCCAAGAGAAAATAGTCGTCTGCAAAATGCGACCTTCTAGATGACAAGGAAATAATATCTTGTTTCTGTTCAGACGTTATTTTGCGGCTTAAAAGACACTTTAACTTTTGGAAATATTACCGATATATTTGTTAACCCTTTCAGTCCCAGTGATGCTTTTTGGCATCATCATGTTTCTGACAATAATTTTAAAAAAATAATATGGCTGACATCTATTGGGATTAATAAAAAATATTTTCTAATGGAAAAAAGTTTGAAGAATCGAATGATGTGCTTCTTGCTATCATAAATATCTATCGATGATCAGAAAAAAAATTCTTAAATGAGAATGCCAAAGTGTCATTGGTTAAGAATCTAATTTAGATTTGCTGTATTTATGTTCAAGATCATTTCATTTGGTTTTGTTGGATTTTCGCTGTATATTTTTTGTGTGTTTTTAAAAGAGCATATTTACACAGACACGTGATCATTTCGTTATGGGCTTCTTTGACCTTCAATAAATAATATACTCCTTCAGTTTCTCAATGGATAGAATTATTAACGTAATTATGAGGAAGAAAGATGTTGCCTTGTAAAACACCACAGAAATATCATCATTAAATTCCTAGTTCATGGCATGCTGGCGTCTGATCTATCCCTAAAGTGAGAAGACTAGTCAGTACCTGACTTTGAAAAACACTTAAATTCTTATAAAACGAATGAAAGTCTTTGACGTAACATGCCTGACCTCTGAAGGAAGCGCTTGAAGATAAAATATTGCTTTGAGGCATAAGCCAAATAGGCAGTGTCATCTTGTTTACACTGCATACTATGTAAATTGAAAGTTAATTTCTTAGTTAATAAAAATTATATTTCTGTAGATGGTTATAAGTCGCTCCTTATTAAATTTTAAAACTTAACGAAGTAAAAAAAATTACATTGTGCTTTGCTCCTCTGGATCATATCTCAAGAACGAATTTTTTTTTACCTAATCTGTATTTCATTTCCATATTACCAACAACAGGAGATGAGCGCATTTACAACAAAAAAGAATTTTATCTTACAATGCGGCTATGCTGCCAGTGCGAAATGATGATCATTTCCATGCTTCACTCTCAGAAATAATACTCTCATTTTTGACGATTCATGAATCCTCAAGCCTCATTTCGTTAATTTTGAGGATTGTTTCGTCAAATATCACGTGACTTTTGAGTAAACGCGAATCCTCACTTTTACGATCGTGATTTGACGATTCTGTATCTTGATTTTGAGGAAACTGAATCTCATTGTTGTACTCGCATTCTCAAATATGACGAAATATTTCTTTAGATTAGACGACATTCAAATCCTCATAAAAATGCCGATTCAAATTTCCTCACTTTGAGGAAACGAAAACTCGGAGCATTTGCCAGTAACGGAATCGTCAAAATTAAGAAAAATTTCGTCGTTTTTGAGCATTCGTTTTTTAGAGTGTTTGAAAAGGATAGAATGACAACCAATTTTTTCTTCCCCACCAGCAACAACAGAATCATCAAACAAATATTCCTATAAAAGTTCACAAAAACCTTACCGGTCCACCTTCAACCCCAGATGGACGACCCAGCCTAATTGAATGATCCAAAGAGGGGGGCGGCCGCTGTTTTAATTGCGATGCCTAATTAGTTATCTTCCCTGTGTCGCAACAACTATTTGCAAATGAAACCCCTTCCTGCATTTTAAATGTAGGACACGGCAGAACTGGCTCTCCCTAGCCACCTTGTTTGCTAATGTAAAGTGTCACTCTAGTATCCCCCCTTGTTTTAAAGTTTTGTTTGTGGGGGTTGAATTGGTAGGGTTGGTGCTTTGTTGGAAATTTTGTATTTGTAGTATTGATTTGAATCGAGTAAATTACAAATACATTGTTTGAATATAGAATGGAACATCAGTTTATTTTTGTCAGAAATTTTCAATTTTCACTTGTAAAAAAATTTGCATATTTTGTGAAAAAATCTCAGGGCCCTAAACATTTTGTTAATCACCACTTACTAATAAACCTGTAGTAAATTAGCCATATGTAGCCATTAACTATTGACTTTTATACCTTGCTACTTGTACTTTAAATAATAAATATTATAATCATACATTCTAATAAGCTAAAATTCAGTCTATATCTCTCAATCCTTGTTAATTTAAACTTAATAAACGAGTAATTCGACTGTTTAACAAAGTTCATCAACGTTTCTATAAAGTATTATATTAGAATTATATTCTGAAAGCCAAATTCTAATCCAAATTATTGCAAAAGATAACCGCTAACCAAAAATATAAGATGATTGAGGTTAAGTTTTTTAAGGATTCTAGCCTAAAATTGCAAAAGGTGAAGATTCCATGTATTTATGTGGATTAGTCGCCTAACCATGGTATAGGTAGAAAACTGCATGTGTGTTGCTGGGTTATAGCTCTTAACGAAAATATCGATAGACTCCTAGGTAAAATATTACCGTGCAACGAATACCAAGCTTCGGTAGCTATAGGTTCAAGCCAAATTTCCGACAAATGAGAACGTAACACTGTTTTATCACTTCTTCATGTGACTTCAAGACGAAACAGAATAGAACTAGATCAGTGAAAGGAAATAAGCCTAGTGGGACACTAAGGGATCATTCGATTAGAATGGACGAGGACGTTTTATGCTTTTTCTGTTTCAGCATACATTCAATTTCGATCGAATTTTCTACAAAGGGAAAGGATATATCGAGCGAAGAATCACTGTAGTTCACTGCTTTGAGAAACACCTGGTGTTCTTCTCGGTATGTTCTTTGTTACCACGGTGACATGGTGGTGAGTCGATATCTCACAACATTGGCGAAAAGGTATCTGTTGCATCACATGTATAATTATTTTAGGTTATGTCTGAATTATCGTCGCACTAGAGTTACACGAGGGCTATTGGCGACGGGCGTCGTATTTTAGAACCACAGTCAGGTGACGAGCCAACACCTGAATAGGCACCCAACGCAATCGTTAAGGGCGACATCGTACGCAGCGTTAGGACTTTGAAGGAAATTTAACGTGCTCTCCCTTACACGGGGTATTATTAGTCGGACATTTTGGGCTGCACGGGCCGTTTATAGGTCGGCAGCTATTTTGGCGATGGTCGGACCCGAACGTGGGACCTTCCGCATGCTAAGCGAGTGCTTAACCGACTGGGCTCCCCAGCCCCTTGTATAATTATTAAAATATGAATTTTCAGCTCCCGCATTATAGTGAAATTCTAAGAAAAAGTTTCAATAACAAGATGTTTTGAAAGGAACTCAAAGACAATTTTTAAAAAAAAAACATTCTATTGCATAATTTAAATAAGCTATATTGCTGCAGAAATTGTTTTTTTTTTTAAAGCATTTATTCGCTTATAGGGGAGAGTGTTGTACCTTGGGACGCTTGTACCTTGGGACACTGACAATTTCTAAGAATCTATTGGCAATATTCATACATTGTTTATTTCTAATAGTAGCCTTAACCAACAGACATCATCAAAATAAAATTTAACACTAGCATCATTGAATTGATGAATTGGTGACAAAAAAATAATATTTCATTACCCCAAAGTAAATATTTTTCTCATTCTAATATAATTTTTTACCTTTGTACTTTTACAAAATGTCAACTGCTTTTTATTTTCTTCATAAAAGAGAAGATTTTAAAATATTTTGGTTATGAGAAAATAATGATAATGCATTTAGATTGGCCACTATCTTGCATTTATTTAAACCATGTAGTGTGTTGTACCTTGGGACAGTAAAGCATATTGTATCATTATATAATGTTAAATAATTTGGACTTGCAATTTTGCTGTATAATTTAAATTATTCTTGAATTATGAAGTTTTATTTGTGTATTTCCTTGAAAAAACAATAAAGTTTGTTTCCTAACACAAATTAGTTCAAGTGTATGACTATCGACTGAAATATAAAGCATGTCCCAAGGTACAACATCATATTGTACCTTGGGACAGTTTATCCTCTCTACTTTAAATGAGTGGCAATTTTTTAATTTCAAGCTGCCAGAATTTAAAAATATATATTATAGAGGAATATATTGGTGTGTTGAAATGCTGCTTTTAAATTTTTATTTTGACTATAATTATCGAAGAAAAAAATTTAAATGTAAATATTGTCTTGGTACAACACTATCCCCTATCACATTAAATGATGTCTTATGCCGGATATATGAAATAGATTGGGGTTTAATTAGGAGTTATCTTCAAACTACCAATATTTTTACACATTTTGATATCTAAGTGAAGTGTGGGAAATAGAAGAACAATCACAAGTCAAGGATTTTAAAAGGAACTGTCATCATTTTGCATAACGTGAAAAAGCCTGTAAATTAGTACTACGTACGGTCAATGGCAATATTCGTACAACTTTTTTTACTGTTATTTTTTGCACTTTGTCATTTCTTATACTTTTCTCTCATTTTGCAAAGGTTTATGTGGAAATTGTCACTCAACTGTTATTGCTTTGGCAGTAGTATGCCTGATTTTTAGACAAAATATTATGAATATTATTCAAATAATCTGACACTAAAAATGCTTGTATTAAACTAACAATTAAAATTGATTATAATAAGGTTTCAAAAATAAGATATTTAGGAATTTCTAAGTTAGGAAGTGTTATCTACGTGTAAATATCTACGTGTTATCTACTGTAAAGAGTTATCTACGTGACTGCAGCAAAATTATCAACCCTC
Source organism: Hylyphantes graminicola (assembly GCA_023701765.1). Classification (NCBI taxonomy): domain Eukaryota; kingdom Metazoa; phylum Arthropoda; class Arachnida; order Araneae; family Linyphiidae; genus Hylyphantes; species Hylyphantes graminicola. The sequence goes on from CM043116.1 coordinate 49,563,733, forward strand.
TAATTATCAAATGCGTAAAACTAAAAACCTTGCTTGTATGGGGTTGTTTCACGGAGGATCTGGCAATAGCTAAACGGTCTTGTTTTCCTTACTCTCTAACAACTCTCTAAATGTCTGTGCTCTCTATTTACTTTTGTTTTGGTTAGTTGGTTGGTAGAGATATTCAGGTTTGTGTGCTGACCAAGCACACTAACCTGAATATAGGTTTACCAACCAACCAACTTAACCAAAATAAAAGTAATTAGAGAGTAGGGAAAACAACACCATGTAGCTATTGTCAGATCCTTCGTGAAACAACCCCATTAAAGGTTGAATATTTAAGCAAATAAAAATTTTAAAGATTAAATAATAAATTATGTAAATCTATGTACGGAAAATATATCACGAAACGTGCAATTTTTTAGTTGTGTTTGAGTTTCTTCCTATTTCGAAACTAACTTATAACAATATACGCTCACAATACAAACGTCGACTCTTTCATTTCAGAAGTTTGAATAAATAAAACAAACAAACCACTCAATAAAAGCGCACAATATTTTTACGATGAAACAATTTTCGCAGAGTAAGCAAATACACTTCTAGCAATAGTCTCCCTTTTCAAAGTATTTCAGAACTTTATTCGATATAATTCGAATAAAAAGCATTCCAAAAATCGAACACACATCCTTCACTGGACCCATACTTCTTGTTCCTATGATAGATTTCGCGGCTACGTCAGCAAAGAGTCCGAGAGATGAAGTTAAATTTATTTTTAGAACACGGGTCTGGAAATTTTCCCGCTGCAGAACATTCCTAATATTAGGAAACAGGGAAACGCTTTTAGCCGGAATGCTTTAGAAGCGTTCCCCCCTTACTTTTGTTCCAGGCTTGGGGGGGATTTTATTTTGGAACACTTTTCGAACAATGCCGAAAACTGGTCCGATCGAAGCATTAATGAGGACTGATCAAACATCGTAACACGGAACAGAAGGTATAGTTTATTTTGCTCCCGAGGAATGGACTGTTTGCTGCTGGGGGGAGTAAAAAGGTTAAAATTGGCGAACGTAGTAGCAGTTTAATTGCTGTTGTTTTGGAACTAAGACGGTCTCGATCACGTTCTGTAGTACATGAATTGAAGACACTTGTATTACAGAGTTCATTTGTTTAGACTTTTATTGAAGCTTTGTAATTGCTATTTTCGATTACGCTTCTCAACTGGATTCAACTTTAAATTTCAAAATTAATGAGAGTTTATGATTATTCTATTTTGTAACAAATATTTTCCACTAAATGTTTGAACGCAATTTATTTTGACGACAAAATTCGAAAATTATTTTAAATTAAAAGCTGTGTTTTAAAATATATTTAAAGATACAATAGAAAGAGCTAGTTGAAAAAAGATTTTGTTTATCATAATTAAATTCTTGCTTGCTTCCTTGCTGAAAATATCTATTTACATGACAGGAGTTGAAAAACCAACACAAAGAACATAAAAAAATTATGCAAATAGATTTACTCAAATAGGGAAACGATGTCACATTTTATAGCTTATAAAAAGTATCACAAAAATATCGCTACTAGAGAGCAGAGAACAATATTTATACAAACAATTTCAGCAAATAAATGTACAAGAAAATAAACACGGCCTAAAAGAATTAAAGTATTTTATTATTTAAAAGAAAAGCATGATTATTGTTTTTTATATATATTAGTTAACTATTTTAAAAGTAGGGTGAGTTGAAAATAGTTCATGTACTTTAATTAACCTAAATAATAAATTTCACGCGTTAACCCATAAGACCCACGCATTAAGCATAACAAAACAAAAACTTTCAAAAGCAATTTCTTCATATGTTTCTGAAAATTTACAATAATAATTTTTTTCGTAATTTAAAAAGTAAAAGTACGATATTAAATTGCAATCAAATATCGTTCTTTTGAGTAGGACAAAGACTGTAATTTTTTCAATAGTGCTGCCATCTTTTGAAAAGCAAAAGACGCTAAATTGGGCCTTGCAGCATCCCAAAGTCTGAAAAAAGTGCAAACGTCGAACTTTGGCGATGATTGATATAATTGATACCTTTAAATTGATGTAATTGATTTCATTTATACCAAGTACACATGACGTTTTTATTTTAACGGAATAAAAATGGATCATAATAAATACGCTTAAGTGCCTTTAATTTAAATCTCCGATGATGTATCTACTTTGTATAAGCTTTCGGATGGTATTCCGCTTCATTAAGATATAATGTTAATCTTTCAGAACAGGTTGCAAATTGAGGAGAGAGGATTTTTTTCACAAAATAAAAATAATATAAATTTTTTTGAAACTTTTACTTTATTTGTTCCTTTTTTTAGTATTGTTTCATTTTAATTTTACCCTCATTTACATTAAATCTTTACTTTATAATTATTCTATTTGATTTATAGCTAAGCTTTATTTACAAGTAAAAGCTCACAATTTTGCTAAGAAATCTGAAATTGTTGAATCTGCGTAGCATATCTTCATGGTTTTGAGTCGAAGATTGCATTAAATAAGTCTATATTGGTCTAAAAGTGTTCTACTAATCAATTGTGGAAAATATTCAATTAATTACAACCATTTTAATCTACACAAATAAAATATTTAAAGAATAGTATGAACATTAATAATTAATCATTCAAAATATTTCTAAAAAAACATTATGAAACTCAAAATGCAATGTAACCCTCTTGGGCTAATACAATTAGTATTTTGATTGATATCATCGGAGTACACAGAGAAGTACTCATTATAAGGATAAAGTTTAGCATGACAATATAAAGCAATAACTTACTTTATATTGCTAATATAAAAAATATTAGCAATATAAAGTAAGTTATTATAAGTCGTCACTAAGTCTATGTTTCAATTTATTCGATTTTTTTACCTAAACTTAATTCGAATTTATGCACAGTTATAAAGATAAGTGTAGATTTATTTAACATTTTATGGGGGGGGGTTACATTGTGTTTATAATTTTCGTTACAAATATTTAGTTGAATCATTTAAGGGGACGCATTACCCAAAATATTATTTCCAGAAATAATAACATAAACTTGTAAATTATATTGATTTTGTACAATGTTCACTCTAAATAAAAAATTTCTAGCAATAAAAATTAATATTTACAAGTAGTTTTCATTTATTCAAAAAAAAAAAGTCAAAATTTAAAAAAAAAAAATTAAACCCTACTACTCCTTCAATTTTAAGAATAACTTCACCAAACCTTTATGACTTCTTTTTAGTACTATTTGTTCAAGAACTGTGCATGGATTTTAAAATGTGAGCGACAGTTAAAAAGTAATATGCATTTACAATGAAAATCACAAAAAAAAAATACAAATTGTTGAATTCAACATTTAAAAAAAAAAATAACTATACATAGAAGTCCTTATTCCATGCACAATTTTGTGAATAATATATGAAGAACACAGGTAAAAAGTTTCAAAATTCTAACTTAATTAGCAAAAAAAAGCCTTAGGGATTTATTAAACACAAGAATTGAAAAGCGTGAAACAGAGAAAAAAAGGTTGAAAGCAGACGAAATAAGTATTCAAACTTATAGGAATGACTCCAGAAAATATTTAATAACTTTTTTTCTACAAAAGATATCATTATGAAACTTTCAGTAAATGTTCAGAAAGATATTGTAAATAATAAGAAGTAAATACTGAAAATTAATATTTTGACCAATTTTTGGGTACTGCGTCCCAGCAGACGAAATACGTATTCAAACGTATAGGAATGACTCCAGAAAATATTTAACATTTTTTCTGCACAAGATATCATTATGAAACTTTCGGTAAATGTTTAGAAGAATATTGTATATAATAAAAAGTAAAAACTGAAAAATCGACATTTTGACCAATTTTGGGGTAATGCGTCTCCTTAAAATTGTTGGATTGCTCACTCTGCAAGCATAAACATTAGAAACCATTTACCGAGGACGAAGTATGTAACTTTTATGTATCAACATTTCGAACTTACAATATCTCCTACCTATCATCAGTTAAGAGATAGTTCGCTTTCATAATAAATACTTTCTTGCTCATTTTCACATCCACTTTCTCAATTACCTTTCCCCTTTTCCGAAACCTTAACTTTGTGTTACATCACATGACAACTTACATAACAACCATCTGGACTTCTAGAGTAAGACAAAGAGAAAAAAAAATTAGGATTCTTTATTAGGTGGCGCCGAACCCCCATTCAAAATTTTGGCACCCTTGTCTGCAAACATGCTACCTACCGCAGTCTTTAGGCTTTTAGTATGGTAAAGAACAGGCAAATTAATTATTTTTTACCTGTTTTCTACTTAACCGAAGAAAAAGTTTTGGGTAGTTACAAAAAAAATTGTGTTCACATTAATTTTGTTTTAGTGTAGCAAACTTTTGATTGTAGTGTTTGAGTTCCGATTTCATAGACAAAACCAAATACATTGCCACGGCCATTCATATATAATATACGAATGGCCTTCGCAATATATATCGTAATATTGTAAACTAATCATTATTATCAATGAAATAAGTGATATCAATATTAAATTTGCCGAAAACAAAAAAAAATATTACAAAAATTCATCGCATAAAAATAGTGATGAAGAGGACAAAAACATTAACAAAAGAGATATTCTGACATATATATGGGACATTTAATAAAAAATAGTACAAAAATTAGAGTTTCAAAGTATTATATATAAAGAGATAGGGTGCCTTTGGTGTAATAGAATCCAAAGAATTTTTTTTTAAATGGGACATTGCGCAGCACATGCAGTTGTCTTTTCTTATTTTGTACCTACACGTACGACACTCTCAACTTTGATACTTTTCTATTTCGCAGACGCAAATCTCGTATGTTTTTGGCAACAACTCACAGAATGCACAATTAAAGAATCACACAAGACACAATGAAAGAACACGTAAAAGACACAATGAAAGAACACAATGAAACACACAAGACACAATGAAAGAACAGTATATACTGTCAATGTTAGAAATATTCCAATTGATGGCAATTGTTCTTTTTTAGGCGACTTTATCGCCAGCGAACTAGAAAAGTACCCTTTTTAAAGAACACCAGCGGCTCAGTGGCTGATAGGTTAAACGTGTCCGCCTCGTGAGCCCAAGATCGCGAGCTCGAGCCCCGGCTGAGTCGTCGGATTTTCGGGATGGGAAAATTCTGGCCACGCAGTCATATGATTATGTGGCATGTAAAAGATCCCTGGAGGGCCCATATGGCTTGGGTTCTCTCGGCAAAATTAAAAATCTCGGCATACTTTAACATCCACAGAGAGCTCAGATTCATTGTAATCTGTGCGTCAAAAATTGGTAGCGAGAGTCACCTAGATGGTGGCACAAAAAATTGCCTTCTGTTCTGGGAAGTGTGCCGAGTCTGCAAAGGCTTGACCGCCAATGTTCAGTCCCATTAGAGAAAAAAAAAAAAGAACACAATCGCTTAAGAACCCAGAAACCCACGAAAATTGTTCTACAAAACCAACAATAATATTCCATCCTGCTTCAAAACGGGACACATTCTGAAGGACCACAAAGAGTTGACTGTTGTCCTCCGGAATCCTTAATCCTCTGACAGCCACGACACCTCTTCAGGTGGAAAGTGCTTTTACAGCGGCAGGGACACATTCTATTAAAGTACCCTGCGTTATTTGTGGAACTCAGTGGAGATGATTCAGGTAAGTTGTTTACGTTGTGCTTTGTTTACTTTGTTGAATTTGAAGAATTTGCGCGTGGCTGAGGATTGTGGAATGCGAGGTTGATTGAGATGTGCGTTTCATTAATATCAAAGTTGTTTGAATTGGTTAAATGTTAGATATGATTTGGAGACAAAAGTTTAAGTTATGGGCAATTCCTCTGAAATACAAAGTTAAGTGTAAATAAAATATTTTTTGTGAGCTTTATTTAAAAATAATCCAGGTAAGATGTTTACGTTGTACTTTTGTTTACTTTTGTAATTTAAAGAATTTGCTTGTGGTTGAGAATTGTGGAAAGCGACGCTGATTGAGATGTGAGTTTTTAAAGAATTTCTAACAAATTTAACTTGTTAAATCGCGCATAAAAATTTAACGCGCGATTACTTTAAAATATAAAGTTAAATGTAAATCCCATGCTTTTGTAAGAACCGAGGTAAGTTGTTTACGTTGCTTTGTTTACTTTGTTGAATTTGAAGAATTTGCGCGGGGCTGAGGATTGTGGAATGCGAGGTTGATTGAGATATGTGTTTCATTAATATCAAAGTAGTTTTAGCAAGTTAAATGTTAGATATGATTGATTTGGAGACAAAAGTTTAAAATATGGGCAATTCCTCTAAAATATAAAGTTAAGTGTAAATAAAATATCTTTGTTGTGCTTTATTTAAAAAGAATCCAACGTTGTATTTTTGTTTACTTTTGTAATTTAAAGAATTTGCCTATGGTTGAGAATTGTAGAAAGAGAGGCTGATTGAGATGTGAGTTTCTAAAGAATTTCTAAAAAAAATTAACGCATTAAATCGTGCATTAAAATTTAACTCGCCATCACTTTAAAATATAAAAAATTGAATGTAAATCCAAAATTTTTGTAGGAACCGAGGTAAGCTGTTTACTTTGTGCTTTATTTGTGTTGTTGAATTTGAGGAATTTGCGCGTGGCTGAGGATTGTGGAATGCGAGGTTGATTGAGATGTGCATTTCATTAATATCAAAGTAGTTTTAACTAGTTAAACCTTAATTATATTTTTTGACAAAAGTTTAAATTGCATGTAATAGCCATCTGTTCTTATATATGCAGTTTAATGACAATCCAATATTTTTGCAAGTGCTCTTTTAAGACAAATACAGGTAAGCCTAAGTAGTTTAAAAATGCGCTTTTGTTTACTTTGGGAATTTGATTAATTTGCTTGTGGTAAAGAGTCGTGAAATGCGAGATTTGTTGAAATGGTTAAAAGTCAATTTCTTGCAGTTTTTTTTTCATTTGTGCTTTTTGCTTATTTTGCATATTTGGCATTTTAGACATAACGTTTTATATTTTTTGAATTCATGATTCTTTGGTTGCTCGTATCTCTTATTTTTACAATTAAAAATTTCAAAAGATTGCTTTTCAATGTTACAGATAATTTTGTTTCTGAAACAACCTTTCAATTATAATAAACTTCTTTAATTTCCTAAATTAAAAAGAAAACTTCATTTGAGTGTTATTTATTTCAATAAGCACATATTTAAAAAGGCAGCAAATAAACATTCAAGATATGTTGGTGGTAAAATTAAAAATTTTTATTGCAACTTATATTTTCAAAGTCCATCTTTCACCACACATTAAACAAAATAATCTTAAGGTTACTTACAAAGTTATCGTTTTAAAAATCTTTTACTTCTTTGCCGATGATTTCTACTTGTATTTTACTACACAAAGTTCCGTCCTCTAAACTTAGTTCAACCGACATTCTAAAAGAAGTCTAATGACCAGATTCTAATCTTGTTTTGTAATCTTCAATGAAAAGAACGCACATCTGCTCATAATTTCCCACAGACGAGAAGTACTAATGACAACAAGTCTTAAAATAAGCATCCCTCAAAAGTTTTTTAATTTGAAATCGTTTTGTCGTATTGCTGTCATGATATTTTTACCAAATTGCTTTTCAAATTGCTTTTCAAAAACATTTTGGTGTTACACAAACTTGTTGCAATGTATATTCTATAAAAAGTGCATTTTTCACACTTTCTTCCACCTTGAGTACTCTAAAAAAATTATTTTATAACAAGTTGCTGCTTTTTATCTAAGAAAAGTGAGCCTCGTTTTAAGACATAATGACATAAAATTTAGTCTAAGTACCTAATAAATACTTTTCACAATGTGAACACTTAAACTATTAATATATCATCATATATGTCAGATCAGAGTAGTATCTATGCATGAGAAATTATTGGTTGGATAAACCAAAAACTTTGAATTTATCAAATTGTTTTATTTTCATAAAATATTTTAAAAGACAAATTCGCTACCAATGAATCTACATAAGTTTTTGAAAACTACCAAAATGATTTTAGAAATACATGTTTTGATAAATGTTAATGGTGAGTAATAAAATTACTTATACAAACAAGAACCAAATTGAAATTTAAGATATTTTTGTTGTTGTTTTTTAAATCCTCTACGGCTTAGCATTTTATCAACTTTTAAGTGATAAAAATACTGTAACTTTAGAATTTTAGCTAAAAAAATATTGAGTTTTACAAAATTCAAAATGTAAAGAATCATGTTATTGACCGGAGGGGGGGGGGGTATTACTTGAAAAAATATTTCAGTTTTATTTATTTCGCTTGCTCTTATCATTTTTTCCAACGCAAAAGTTTAATTACGTCCGGTTCTCATTGCTACTTAAATGAATATTGTTTTGTTATTAGCACAAGAAGTTTACCATACACTCTGAGTTTTACAATCCGATACTACTTGGGTCTCTTATGAATCTTGAAGTGATTGGAACTGGTGAAATAGATATAAAATATCGTGAATTTAATATTGAATGACGAACCATTGTGACAAATTAAAACAAAAACTCATTCATTTGCTGAAATATTTGATTCAACAAGGTTTCCTTCCTATATAAATGCAATAAAATATATCATTTGTATTCAAGTATAGTTTTTATTTTATCTACTTTATTGTTTCTGATTTCTACTGTCTTTGCTTGTCATATTTTTGTTTCATTTTAAATGACTTGGCACCCTTTCCTTTTATCCTGTTCACTTTCTTGACCTTTGATATCTCTTAAATGACAATTTCTTGCAATGAGTTCACTTTTGGATTGTGTGCCAAATTACATCTCTGACTATCTAAACTTTTTTTTAATGGTATCGAACAAATTTTAAGATTATTTTTTCTCATTTACAAACAACTGCTGCAATGCAAATTTAGCAACGCAAAATAAAAGTATTTCATTGCAGGGTTTTCGATGTTAACTTTATTGCTTGTAATTACATTTTGAAAAACATGATATCGAAATATTTGTTTACTTTTGCAGATTTCAGTTTTTTGATTAATTAACCAGTTTTACTAATATTATTTATCATTAAGATTCCTCAAAATTTAAATGCTAGTATTTTTTTTAAATCATACGAATTTTTTCACATTTACTGCTTTTTTATGAATATGAAATGTTTTGAGTATATAAGTTTTTGAACAAAAAGGAATATGTTTAAACTATTATTATAACTTCTTTTGCAAAGCATTTTATATGATTATGTGGAATGTAAAAGATCCCTGGAGGACCCATTTGGCTTATGGTTCTCTTAAAAAATTTTAGCTAAAACTCAGCATACGTTAAAATCCACAGAAAACCCAGATTCGGTGTAATTTAACCGTCAAAATCGGTAGCGAGAGTTCGCATGGATGGTGCAACAAAAAAACGGCTCTCAGTTTCGGGAAATATGACGAGTCTGCAAAGCTTGATCGCCAATAAGGCAAGCTCCATTTTAAAAAATCAAACTACTTCTAAGTCTTGGATGAGAAGCTCTTGTCAAGTTATGTGTAAAAAAGCCTATTGTATCTGTGATTTGACAGCTAAAATCTATTCACATATGAAACTGTGGGGCAAAATTCTATACAAATAGTTGTTTAAAGATCTAAAATTTACAATAATCAACAGTGAAAAATAGAAAATATATAAAAATGAAGAATTTTCAAACTTATACGCAATTGATTTTTCCGAATCAACTAATTATGTGCATAACTGCATGTTTTTAGTGGATCAAATTAGAGTTATCTACAATATGTGTAAAAATTTACGAACTTTAAATTGGCCCAGTTGTTGGTTTATGGAAATTTTTTAAAAAATCCGATCCTGTGTACGCGCATTTCTCCTATTTCTATAAAACATATTTTGTTACTTTAATTTCAGATATTTAAACACAAATATAATTCACTACATCTTCTGAGAATAATTGTTGAAATTTCTATCGATATTAACTCAATTATCTACTCCAATTCTCACCAAGTAAATTCTTAGGTATGGAATATTTCTACGAAATAACTTTTCCTATGTGCTCTATTACGACATGAAATACATTTCATAATACAAAGCACATTAAACTAACCTTTTAATGCATCCAAATTTTCAATTTTACTGATTTTAGTAATACCTAATCTTTCGGTTGTGTTGGATGCCTACTCAGATGTCGGCTTGTTATTTAACTGTGGTTCTAATTTACGACGCTCGTTGCCAATAGCCCTCGTGTAGACTGTAGCTGTAGTTAAGTCAAAAATTAAAACTTACCTAACTTTTTAATCCTATATTTTATTTCAGATGAATCTAAGTTAAATACATTTCTCACGAAAAAAAACTCCTTTTGATTTTGATTTGTAGTACTAATGTAACAATAGAACGTGAATTCGTTATTATAGGAAACGAAATTTATGAATCAAATTAATGAGTATTTATAAAAGAGGTATAATGTTAGGCTTGAATGACTAATTTATTTCAAGCATCTCTCTTTCTAAGAATAATGGCACTAATTGGAATAAATTTAACTTTGATTGTTATCTGTGACATTACAATACGATTTAATCTAAACGTATGTTGAAATGCATTGGACGTTTTCCAAATGCAATAAATAACTTTACTTTGAACAGTTCAATTCAAAACAATGTATAGTACTGTGTTTGCTTAAAAGATTTCGAAAATTGAAAATATTTTTCAATTAACTTTGTTAAATTTTCGGAAGATAATTCCAATATGGATGCTTTAAAGAATTCACGTGGAAATTTAAATTAAATTATAAACTGTTTTTATGAATAAATTACTATATATGTCAAAAAGTAGTTGTTTAATGTGCATTTCTAGTGGCATTTTTTTTTTCAAACGATCATTTGGACTAAAATTTTTGACAGTTATTTACTGGATACTACTTCTGCTATACCCTTTTTTAAGTTTTTTCCTCGTTTTAAGGGCTATAATAAAATATCCAATGATTTTTATTTTACCTTACATAAGTCAGTATTTTTAAGGTATAATGAATTATGAATCTCCAAATAACTACTTCTAAAACTTGGATATTACTTTCTAAAATTTAATCAATTGACCAGGTCCAGATAGGCATAATGGATTTTTGATTGGTTGGTTGGTTGATATACATATATTTTCAGGCTTGTGTGCTAGCTCATATATTTTTGAAACAAAGGCAGTTTATTGTGTTATTAACTTGCACTTTAAGTTTCATAGATAATGTTATAAATTGAAAGATACTAGAGCAAATCCTTCGCTTTATATTTTAAAATTAAATAACTTTTAGTATAAAACTTATATGCATAACAGCATAATCAAATGATAGTTTTTCTGTATGAGTGAATCTCAATTGACGCGCAAAACCTATTCCATTGCCATAAACGATTCCATTATATATAAAAAAAAAACAATCACATCGAGGTCACCGATACCTTTTCCTTTAGCTTACTAAACATTAAATATTTATAGAATAACCGACACGCGAGTTGACAGTCTCGGCGAGGAACAACTTTCCCTACACTCCATCTTAATCCGTTTGACACATACAGCGACAAACACATCTTCCAGACACCCCCACCCAAAACTTAATATCAGCAACCTTGAGCACGGAAACCTCAAAAAGATATTCTACCATCAAAGAAACCTAAATGTCCCCAAAAACCATCAAGCATACATTTGTGGCTCCGAAGAGATGGGGCTGATGTCCATATGTTACACTGTTAAAAAATTTTGGGCTTGGTTTCATCATAATTCGAAACCATATTTTTATAATTCGGTAGTTGAACCATTTTTCAGGTTTGGAAACTTAAACTTGGTAAATGGTTCAACCGAATACCGAAAATATGATGAAACTTTTCACCACACCTCCGTTTCACCTACTTGTAGAAACCATATATTTGGTAAAACCATGCGCCAAAATTTTGACAGGGTATAACATAAGGACATTTACCCTATGAAATGGTTCCGGTAATGTTCGCCGTAGTTTCAGTTCCAGATGATCACAATGACATTGTTCAGTCAATTGTATCTTTCATGTGAGACAAAATGAAAACCCTATTTAAAATTTTCACCTGTTGTATTCAATTAAGAAGTGACTATGTTTAACGCTGTGCTTCAGTGGTAATGTAAAGCAGTAAAATTTTTCCTCACTTTAAATGTTCACTTAAGAAGGAATGGAAGAGGTAGCTGGGTGTCCGAACCGAAATTTTCTCTGTTCAATGGGAAAATATATAATTTTCTAAGCCAAATTACTCCGGCTGTATTGAATATTTTTACAGACACTATTTTATATGTGATAAATGTAGCTAGATTACAGGAATCTATAATTCCACTTTTTGAAATTGGTTCGAATATTTTATTGAAAAATTATTTATTTAAAAATTAAAAAATATTCAAACCATTTTTGAAACAGTGGAAAATTTAAAAAAAATAATTCAATGCAGCCGTAGTGATTTGGATTAGAAAATTATAATTTTCTAAACCTTATTACTCTTACTGTATTGAATATTTTTACAGACGGTATTTTATATAATAAATGTAGCTAGATTACAGGAATCCATGATTCCACTTTTTTTAATTAGTTCGAATATTTTATTGAAAAATTATTCATTGAAAATGAAAAAATATTCAAACCAATTTTGAAACAGTGGGAAAAATTTAATTTTCAAAGCAGCCGTAGTCATTTGGATTTTAAAATTATTTCTTCCATTGAATTGCCACAGAGAGAAGACTTTGGCTCGGACACCCGGCTAAGCTCCCATTCCTAAGATTACTCTTTATTTGATTGAAAACCGCAGCTGAAACCGTGCATATTGTCTTCTCTTCTTTTCTTTGTGAAAGGTCAAATTGACTTAACATTGCCACTACGATCATCCGGCACCGTAAGTCCGGTTAATGTAACCTTAACCATTACGTGTGAAATAAGCCATAAGGGCGAATGAGCCCAAATAACCACGGGTCTCTAAACCAAAGTGTCTCTGTGTTAATATAATGGAGAAAAAAATATTTTCCAAGCCAAATGTTTTAGCTGACTGTATTGAATTGTTTTACAAATGGTTTTTTTATGATGAATGTAGCTGACTACAGGTCACTATAATCCCACTTTTTGTTCTCACTTTTGTAACCAAACCGTATTTGCGGTTTTCTCTTCGTTTCATATGAAAGGTTCAAATGAGCTGACATTGTCACTGCAATCATCCGGTACCGTAAATCCGGTTAATAATACCGGTACCATTACGTGTGAAGCCAGGTCTAAGATAAGGCATCGGTCCTTCTTCTGCTAAAGTCCGTAATTTATCTCAAGGTACATCACCTGAGCTTCTTTCAAACTGCGATTGTTTTTAGATGTTTCTTTTAATGCCGTTTCATTCTTCTTTTAAAGGACTCTGTTCCAAATGGTTTTTCCACAGAATTTTGGATCGGTTCCCTAATAGGATTTCGCCCTGTGCCGAGCTAAAAATATGATCTTGCATTCGGAGAGTGATGGAACGGCTCGGGGAAAGAGGATTGGGGATATTTTCTGAGAATAGGTTGCGAAGTGTTTGCGTTCATTTATTACTTAAGTGTTAAATAAAGTAATAAATGTTATAAGATGTAATAATAAAAATATTATTGAATTCCACGTATAATTTATTCCTCTTAAGAGATTTATTTATTTTAGTTTTAACGCATTTAAGAAGTGACGAGGGTAATTTTAGAGGTACAATTATTTCTGTGAAATTACATTTTTATTATTTATATGCCAAAGCTTGGCATCGTCAATTCGTAATGATTCATCAAGATCCCATTAAACGCCCAAGGATTTCTTGTACTTTTTTTCCCTAATACAAAGGCTCTTAATTATTTACTATTTGAAAGGCAAGTAATAGTTGCAACATATGTTTAAGGTGTCGTTGATAACTTTTTTAATCTGAAAAGAAGCTTCTAGTATTTGAAGAACGCCCTATGAACATTTTTAGAGATATAAGAAACAGTTTAGGATGATTTATCAGGAAACAAGTCAAATTTTCATTGGCTAAGAAAGTAAATTTTAAAATATTAGTAACTTTATATATTCAGAAAATACCTATAGTTTTATGCGTCGGGCATAAATAGATTAGGTATATTGTAATATAATTGGCAGATGATGTATCCTTATATTATCTCTATCTGTCTCTGTCTACACCTTTGGCCTCAAATTAAAAGTTGCGTTGAGTGCCTACTCAGGGGTCGCCCTGTCACTTGACTGTGGCTCTAAGTTGCGACTCCTGTCACCAATAGCCCTAGTATAGCTCTATACGATAATCTAACCCAGCCAACACTTGTCTTGATTCAAAATATAAAACAAGTTGGTTTGTTACAGAATTCTTACATCGCTTCCACACAATATTTACGCTCAACAGGAAACAAACTAACAGCACCTCGGAAATTCGCCAAACAGGGCTTGAAGCTAGTTCTAATTTAAACTTTTATAAGCCAAAATTAATAATTGTCTTTATTCTTCTTTTGAAGATTTGATAATTAATCTTTATCGTTTGCTATTTTTTTTAAGTTCGAAGAATAATGATGTATTTTTTAAATAAATATTTTTTCGAAGCCTCAAGTTTACATTTCGAAAAATAAATTAGTAAATGTTGCATTAAAAATAAAAGCGAATCTTTTCATATTTTTTATGCAAATTTAGAATTTTTTTATGCATCTTTCTTCGTTCATATTTTAATGAACCTTCAAAATAACTTTATTGTGCTATTATAACAATCCAAATTGAATTACTACACAAAAATAAATATTTTTCAATAATTTTATTTTTATTTTAAATAAAGTTTCTCGAACGTTTGATGTCATGGCAGCAGTGAAAATATTGAATAAAAATTAAATTTGCATCTTATTTCAATGTAGATTAAATTTTTAGTTATTTAAATTTTAAATAAACTTCTTATTAAAATGCTTTAATGAAATTTGGAATGTAGCCTAAATTGATTTTTTGCTTCAAAATGACGTATCCCACTTGTTTGTGAGACTTTTGGTTCGTCCTGTGAAAGTGGGTGACAGACAGACGGACAGACGGACGGACTGCACGATTATAAAACCTTCCACTTTTTACGTTATAAACGTAGTGTGGAAGCTAAAATACAGATAAACTGTAGATCTCAAGCATTCAGAACCAACTTGTTAATATTCGTCCCAAAGAACCAGTGCCAAGCACAATATATTATTTCCTTAACATCTCAGAGAACGACCACGGTGGATGCGACACTTGCCGATTCGTGTTTTGTACGCTCCCCACCAGACAGACAAACATCCCATTGCCGTACAGCAGCCACTTTCTAAAGGATTAAACAGAACTAAGGTAGTGCTTAATAGCGTGTGCTGGAGCAACGTGAGCTCTATTTATACACAATCAGCTGGCTGATTGCTGGAGACTTGTCATCGGAAGATTGTGATGTGTCAAATGGATTGGCAGAACTGTTCGAATGTTGAATGAACAGGATTGTTTGGATTTTGACTTACGATGGATTTTTGAAAATTAGTAAGTGTAATTTTCATTGATGATTTTCATAACATAACCTACTTTATCAAGAGATAGAACTAATATTAGTTAGATTGAATAAAATTTTAAAATTACTTAAAATTGATGTAGTCAAAATGCTTTTAAGACTTGTTGATGTACTCTGAAACCAAATAATGTTATAAGCTGAAACCTAATATAACAGTAATGTAAATTATCCAGTCATGATCCTGGAATTTTTACGAGTGACTTATATCGTAGACCTGGTTTAGCAGAGCTAAACCAGGGAGATAAGCAACAACAACAGTAAATAAAAGTACATATTAGTGTGTCTACTTTTTTTTATAATAAAAGAATTGCTAATAAATTAATTATATTAGCAATTCTTTTTGACAGGAACTTTCAAACAAACTACAATAAGTAAGACAAATTAAAAATAAACTTTTCTTAATAAAACATATAACAAAGATTAACCAATTTCTAAATTTTTAATTTAAAAAATAAATCGATTCCACCTTAACTAGGAAAATTTTTCACTATCATGTTTATTATGATTTAAAATATTACAACTATAAAATGAACAAAACATCAACATCTGAAAAAAACACTGAATCGGGCCATCAATAATATCCAGTGGTGTAGTGGGGCCGGAACGCGCCGGTACGACGTTCCGGTACTTTTTTACGAGCCGGAACGGCGTTCCGGAACTTTTATGCGTGATTTTTTAGAACGAACGACTCTTTTTAAAGAACGATCGTTCTTTAAAAAAAGTCAGTTGATTCGTTCGCTTTAAGAGTTTTAAGTTTTTTCGCTTTTAAGAGTCGTTCCTTGGGATTCGTTCAGTGGTGAACGACCCATCCCTAACTACTTAGGTAAATAAAGAGGCGTAGTGTACGAAGTGATAGCTATCTTTCAACGTTGGCGTTATTCTAACACGCAGTTTCCATATTCAAGTATGCATCCTTTCTTTAAAAAAAGACGTCGCATCGAAGAGGAAGCCGCTGTCGAGTCTGCTCCTGCTGTAGTAAATTCTGAAGCAAGTACAAGTTTTGTTTTAAGCACCCCTGAAATCCCAACCGAACCGGAAAATGTGTCATGGCCCGATGTCTGGACCAATGAAATGTGGAATGAAAAGAGAAAGCTTTACCCTTGGCTTAACTCCAGTAATGGAAAAATTGGATGTGGATATTGTGCCAGCATTAAAAATCTTGGCTCACTGAAGTCACAAGGCGTTGACATTTCAAAAGAATGGGCTTCAACTACTGTCTGTTGCTATGGCTCTGATCGGGGGAAAAAACTGACTTCGCTAAGGAAGAAAATATTCGAACATTTAAAATCAGATGCCCACGTGAACGCCGTAAAGATTTTGGAGAGTGCTAAAAAACAGCCTTTGGAAAAATCTGTTGACCGACAAAACAGGTCGGAAATCAACGAAACATGCAAAGTTTTCCGAACTGCATACTTCCTTGCCAAACACGACAGACCTTATTCTGACCATTTCGACTTATTAGAGCTGCAACAGTTAAATGGTGCTGATATCGCTCATGGTTTAAGATCACGATTTAGTGCTACAAAAATCATCGATCACGTGGCTCAAGAAATGAAATTAAAAATCTGCAAGCGCATTATTGAAATAAATGGTAAAATTTCGATACTTATTGATGAATCTACTACTCTCAGCAGCAAAACTACTTTGATCGTATATATGAAATGTGAGACCGACAAATCACGTGAACCAATTTTCACGTTTTTAGATTTACTTGAACTTCCAAGTCAAGACGCCAGGACTATAACAGAATATTTGTTAAATTGTCTGGGCAAATACGGATTTAATGAAAAATATCTCGAAGAAAATTTAGTGGCATTCACTAGTGATGGAGCAAATACTATGCTCGGGAAAAATTCGGGTGTGGCGGAGTGTTTGTCGCAGAAATTTCCTAACATAGTTGTTTGGCACTGCTTGAACCATCGTCTGGAACTTGCAGTTGGAGACGCAATAAACGAGGTCCACGGCATAAGTCATTTTCAAATTTTTATGGACAAACTTTACTCTTTGTATAGTCGATCTCCCAAGAACCAACGGGAAATTAAAGAATGTGCAGCTAGCCTCGAGACCGAAATTAAGAAAATCGGTCGTGTTTTGGGGGTTAGATGGGTTGCCAGTTCTTTCCGAACTGTTTCCGCAGTCTGGCAAAACTATGAAGCTTTGCACAAGCATTTTGAGTCGGCTAGTATAGACAAAAATCGGACCAAAACGGAACAATCCATCTTCGAAGGTCTATTGAGACGCATATCATCCAAACAATTTCTTAAAGATTTGGCGCTCATGCACGACGTGCTATTTGAACTTTCTATTCTGTCGGAGGCCTTTCAAAATCGAAACATTACCATCGTGGAAGCAAACAAGAAGGTACATCGAACCATAAGGTTCTTAGAATCAATGTCAACAAAAAAGGGGACACAAATGTTTAACGCCGAGGTTGCAATAGAGGCAATGAAGTTTGGGACAATAGAACTGACTAACAACCAAAAGCTAACCACGATACATGAGGGTCAGTTCTTTGCTAGTATTGTAAACAATTTGAGGAGCCGCTTGCTAACTGAAAATACCGAGAATGCCAGCATTTCTAATAAATCAAACAATGTTCCAGTCAAGGAAACCATTATTGTAGAGCTGTCGGTCTTAGACCAAAATAACTGGCCAGCTGAAATTCTTCCGGGTTATGGAGAATCAGAAATCAAATCACTGAGCAGACGATTTCGATTACCATTCACTAAGACTTTAAATGCCTATCGAGATTTTCTGGATAATGGGGGACGAAAGGTTCCTGAAGACTTGACGCCTTTAATGAACTGCTCGAAAGTCATCCCAGTAAGTTCGTCAGAATGCGAGCGGGGCTTTAGTCACATGAACAATATTGTTTCAAAATCAAGGTCCAGACTTATTATTACCCACGTAGCCAATCTTATGTTTGTCAAAATTAATGGTCCACCAACAAAACGGTGGAAGCCCGAAGAATATGTAGTAGCTGGTTGAGGGAGCATAGGTCAGCAATAGACAAACAAACGCGGGTGGCAGTTGCCTCCGGTCATGAAAATGTCGATGAAAACGCTCTTTGGAAATTTCTGTGAGCAATTTTAAAATGGATTAATAAAATAAACAAGTTGGTTTGTTACAGAATCTGTCACTTACACCGCTTCCACACAATATTTACACTCTACAGGTAACACACTAACAGCAACTCAGAAAGAAATTCACGATACCATTAGCTAGCTCTAATTCTAACTTTTATAAACCAAAATTAAAAATCGTCTTTAATCTTCTTTTGAAGATTTGATAATTAATCTTTATCGTTTGCTATGTTTTTTGAAGTTCGAAGAATAATGATGTATTTTTTAAATAAATATCTTATTGAAGAATCAAATTTACATTTCGAAAAATAAATTAGTAAATGTTGCATTAAAAATAAAAGCGAAACTTTGCATGTTTTTTATGCAAATTTAGAATTTTTTTTTTTATACATCTTTCTTCACTCACATACAATGAACCTTCAAAATAACTTTATTGTGCTATTACAACAATCCAAATTGAACTATTACACAAAAATAAATATTTTTTTCAAGAATTTTATTTTAAATAAAGTTTCTCGTACGATTGATGCCATGGCAATAGTGAAAATATTTAATAAAAATGGAATTTGCATGTTATTTCAATGTAGATAAATTTTTTAGTTATTTAAATTTTAAATGAACTTCTAATTAAAATTTTTTAATGAAATTGGGAATGTAGCCTAAACTGATTTCTTGCTTCAAAATGATGTATCTCACTTGTTTGTGAGACTTTTGGTTCGTTCTGTGAAAGTGGGTGACAGACGGACGGACTGCACGATTATAAAACCTTCCACTTTTTACGTTATAAACGTAGTGTGGAAGCTAAAAATGGTAAGTTATGTGTCAAACTTATTACATAACATATATGATGATTTAAAAGAAATAATCGCAAAGATGAATATCTGTAAATAAGTAAAAAAATATATGTGATTGCTCATCCTCCCAACTTATAAAATCTTATTTTTAAGAAACGTTAGTTTTTAAGAAATACTAAAATTCGCAGCCAATCATTACGATTGATTTAAAAAATAAAAAGTGCCCCCCCCTCCCCCCCCCCCCCCCCCCCCCCCCCCCCCGGGCACACGCCTGTATAAGAGCGTTCCGGGAAAAAAAAAATTAGCACTACAACACTGATAATATCTAAAATAGGGTTCTCAAAATAAGGCTAATATTTGAGATTTCGAGCATGCTTGGGTCTTAAAATGACTCCTTAAAAAGTAGTTTTAATTTACGAAGCAATATTTTTTTTTGTATAAATTCTACGATATTAAACTTTAGCGATCGACGACTTAAAAAAGTAAAGTAATCAAAAATATTATTTTATGAGTAGAATTGTGGCTTTAAATAAATTCAGTAGTGCTACAGAGATAGCCATGGCCTGCTCTTTAAAAAAATTCTACACATATTTTATCACCGTCACTACGTATATAACATAAAAATTGGAAGAATTTTTTTGGCCCATGCGTTTATCATACACTTTTGTGACTCAAACTACAAATGATATAGACAAGCTTGAAACGTCAAATAATTCAGCGCGTCGAAACTATAACTAATTAAAACTCTCAGAAAAAGCTCGAATTCGAAGAACTTCAGCTATTAACTGCAAAATAATAGAAATTTAAAAAGCATAAGAGGATCATTTTCCAATTCTTTTCAAATAACTATTCCACTTAATCCTAATACGAGAAAATTTATCATTTTAAAATAAAAAAGTAAAATTTATTATTGTGATATAAGTCAGTGTAGAATGATTTCATAAAATGCGAGTCTGATAGTTTTCATGGTTTTGTTTAGAAAAAGGCAGAAAAGTTCCATTTTGTTTTATTTATTTTAAAAGCAGACGTAAATTTTCATTTTTATTTAAACTTTTAATAAAAGATCGATGACGTTTTAATGCAATTAATTCCTATTAATTTCATGAAGTCTCTTTTTGTTGCTTGTTAAGTGGAGGTTTTGAAGTAATATATTGTTTTATGTTGATATGAAATGCTTTCCTTGTATTTAAGGAGCGAGGAATATAAAATATTTATTCTTCAAAATATATATAAACTTCTCAAATGAAATTTAATAATTAGTAAATTTTCGAAAGCAAATAAATGAAACGATCATAATTTGTCTTTTAAATGTTTAATATAGAACAAAATACTGCAATTATCACACTTTTTTCCGGTGGAGCGCAAATATTGTGTGAGAGCTGTGTAGGTGACACATTCTGGATCAAACCTACTCGTTTTTCCGAAACATATTTTTCGAGCAAACGTTATTTATAAGTAAGTTTTGCAAGTAATTTTGAAAAAATTAATATTAAATATTTACTGAGAGGCAAGTTGGTTTCATGAAATTTGAGGTCTTAAGCCCCAAAAAGGCAAATTTTTTAATGCTATGAATCCAAAAAACAAGCTTTGTCAAATTTCGTAATTAGTAGTAGTCATTAGGAACACATTTTTAACGCAAAATGCCTTTAACTCTTAAAACAAATTCTACGTCATTCTTTATACAATAGCTAATTTTGTTATACCTAAGCTAATTTTGTTTCAGCTGTTAGAATTCACTCGTAAAAACTTTGTTCTATTTATTTTATAAAACATGCTGTGCTCTTAAGCGTTGCTACATGCAATAGCCACATTCTCGAAGAGTATTTCTGCAAAAATAGCTAGGAAAATTTCAATTTTTAAAAAAAAAATTATAATTTTTTGAATGTAGTAGGGTATGGTATGGTAGGTACATATATATTCCAGCTTGTGTGCTTGTTCAGAGAACCGCTATGGTAGTAGAGTAAAGTGGTTGTATGGTTACGCTTTGCTATGCATGCAAGATGTAATGGAGTTTTGGTCTTGGGATGCACTTAAATTAGATTATATTGGAGTATATTTTTTAAAAACCATTTTAACGTTATTTAAATGTACAGTGTTATTAAAAAACTCGTTTAATAAGATTTTTTTTAATTTTAATCTAATACATTAAGTTTAACAATCAATGTACATTTAAAAATATGCCCAGAAGACATGCCATGTGTAAGGTTTTATTTGCAATTACTTGCAAAACATACTTATAAATAATATTTGCTCCAAAAATATGTCTCTGTAAAACGAGTAAATAAACTATACACTGCGATCCAAAAGTTTAGACAATGACGTTTTTTGGCTGTAAAATTTAGAATTGGGATAGTAGAATTTCAAAACATCCCTATATATATTAAAGAAATATTTTGAAATGCTATAATTGAAATATAAGAGCTTGATTTGCTATAACAAAATTTTATTTCATAAAATAAAATTTTGTATGGTCCCAAAAGTTTAGACAGAAATACGAGATTATGCTAATTTAAAGTACATAATGACCTAATTTTGCATTTTTATTGATGAATCATATATTTTTTATATGATAAATTTAAGAAATACGATATCCGGTGAACTAAACAAATTTAATAACGATATTAGTACAATTTTACTCCAAAAAGACAATATAGTCACTTTAAATCTTTATCCAAATCATATTTGCTTCAAATTTACAATTTAACATATCTAAATACGAACCGAATGAATACCAGCCCATCACCTTAAAGTTTTGAAACGAATTCGTAGACTTATAGACGTTCATTGATTGATTTTCTTGATGAAAAGTGCAGTATTTCCCATATAAAATCACAAAATAGCAACAGATTATTTTTTTTTTGAACTTTAGTACAATGCAGAGATAGTCGCCTCTTCAAAAACGCCAAAAAAATTCGGTTATTCCAAAGTAAATTCACTCTACACCATTACAAACTACCACCTTGATGCTAAAGTTTTTGAGGGAAAAAACCGGTGTTTCCAACAGCATATTTTTCAATATTCGGTTAAACCGAACGTGTTTAAACAGCATTAAAGAGACCGTTAAAATTGTAACCGGTTCAAAGAAACCGGTTTTTCTCAAGAAACTTCAAATTTTAGTATGAAGAAGGAACTTCCGTAATTGTGTGGAGTGAACTTGCGTTAAAATGTCTTACTTTTTTTGTCGTTTTTGAAGAGGTGACTATCTCTGCATTGTACTAAAGTGCAAAATAGAATGATATGTCGTTATTTTGTGATTTTATATGGGAAAGATTGCACTTTTCATCAAGAACATTGGTCAATGCATGTAGCTAAATCCACGAATTCGTTTCAAAACTTTAAGGAGATGGACTGATATTCATTCGGTTCGTATTTAGATATGCTAAATTGCAAATTTGAAGCAAATGGGATTTGAATAAATATTTAATATGGCTCAATTGTCTGTTTGGTGTAAAATTGAACCAATATCGTTATAAAATCTGCTTAGTTAACCGGATATCGTTTTTTTTTTAAATTATCACATAAAAAAAATATATAATTCAACAATAAAAATGCGAAATTAGGCAATTTTGTACTTTAAATTAGCATAATCTCGTATTTGTGTCTAAACTTTTGGGACCATACAAAATTTTATTTTATGAAACTAAAAATTGTTATAGCAAATCAAGCAATTATGTTTCAATTATAGCATTTCGAAATACGTATTTAATATATATAGGGATGTTTTGATATTCTAATTTCACAAATCTAAATTTTACAGCTAAAAAACGTCATTGTCTAAACTTTTGGATCGCAGTGTATATTCTTCAATCAAAGGCTGAAAAAGGAAAGCTGAAACATTCCAGTTTTATAATATAAGAGTTAGTATCAAAAGAAACACTGTAAAATTGTTATGAAATGAATTCTACAATGATGTGGACCGCTGGATTTAAAAGGATAAAGATTTAGTTTATTGTAGAGTTCAATCACATAAGTTTGATTAAAAATCATTTAGTTTAATTATGTTTTGAAGGTGATAGATAGTTTTAATATTTTATGTTGATATGCAATGTTTTACTTCTCATTATGCGTTAGCTTCATCACATATTTATTCTTCGAAATATAAATAAATTTAGCAAACAAAACGGAATAATAATTAAATTCTTTTGAAATAAAATAATAAAATAAGTCATATTTAGCTTGTAAATGTTTAAGGGTTTATTATAGAATACTTTGTTTTAGCTTAATATTGTAGTTATCATTATATATTAGAGTATTAAATTTTATAAAAAAAATTAGGTACATGAATTATGTGCGGAAGCAGTTCTAAATTACAAATTCTGTTACAAATTTACTTTTTTAACAATACTAAAAGCATTAACAAAAACTGCTACTTAGAACTGCTTCCACACAAAATTCAAAGGTCCTAAAAAGCTACAAACGCATCATGTAATTATATATTTAACTTTTAACATCATAATTAAACTAACTGTTTTTCTTCGACATTTTTTTTAAACTTTTACTTGTAGATTAATAAATTCTAAATGTAAAGAATAATTACGTCTGCATTTTAAAATAAAAGAATATAGGAAGCATTCTGCCTCTTAATTAAAAAAAATAATAAGAAAAATCAATGAATCTCCTTGTGGCATAAATGATGACACATCAACCGGGACTGATTTATATGTATCACAAAAATAATTTACCTTTAAATCTCTATTTATTATTTTGTGTGATTGTTGTGAGTGGCAATGGTGATTTAGTTTCAACAAAAATCAAATCGACTTCTTATGATTTTTAAATGAGTATTACATTTGTCAGTTTTTTAATAATCGAAAACTTCGAATTTGAATTTCTTTGAGATTTTCAATGTCTTCTCATTTCGATGCGCTGAATGTTTGACGTATCGCACTTGTCTGTACGATTTGTAGCTTAGTCTATGAAAGTGGGTCACGGACAAACAGACGGATTGACATAGCCTTTATAAAAGTTTCCACTTTTTACGGTATAAACGTAGTGTCAAAGCTAAAAATAATGAGTTTCATTTGGAAGCACTCAGACGAACGAAATTTTTTTTATAAGCATAATAGACGTGTAAGATTGATGCAGAAAAATGCCAAAATGACGGAAGAAGACATTCTGCCACACCTTATTCCCAACTCCTGCTGGGGTCGGGTTCGAATCCCGGTCAGGCATGGATGTTTGTGACCGTCAATAAATGTTGTTAAATTGTCTATGTGTTTGTGTCGTCTCTTTCTTTGTGTGTCTCTTGTGCTTGTGTCATTTCTGGGGCTGAGTACAATAGACTTAAAGTCGCAGTGCTTTTCGATCTTGCCCCCCAACAAGAAAGTCATAAGTCATATTCCCAACTCAAAAATCGTTATAAGCTGAACAGGCTACCTTATCCAAACTTCGCAAACCTAACAACAAAGTTAGCATCGTTTAAAGTTTCATGTTAGAATGTGATGCCGACGACACTTGTTTACTAACAAAGCTTAAAGAAACTGTACTTCCTCTGCGTTCCAAGCTTTATCTAAAGTATATGACTGCCGGCACATGAAAACTAAGCAAAAACCCTCGAATGCATGAATTTTTATTTTCATCCCAAAAAATATACATGTATCTTTAATACTCATACATTATGGGAAAAATACTAAAAAAAATTAACTGCATTAGAATTAAAATAATTTCAATTTTTAATACTTTTGCCATACGTCAAAAACCAACTACAAAATTCTAATTTTGATAACGATTATTAGAAAACTACTAACTATATTTTAAAATAACTCTCTTGAACTATAATTAAGTTTTCAAAACAATTTATTTGTATTTAGTACTAATATTATTATTCTTGCTGCCAAAAACGAATTTATAACAGTTAATAACCTCACTCTTTAATTTTGAATACACTTTTACTACTGTCTTCCATGAGGATAATTAGTAACTAAAACTTCAAAATGGAATGTAATAGATGAAAAAACAAAAAATTTGTCGAAAGGGAGCTCTAATTTAATAGAATAGAGTGGATTGTGTTACTTGTTGCCAAACGGCAACAGTATGCATTAGAGGGTTAAATATCGCTTGACTCATAAATGTAATTTAGTTCACATGTTCATGGCCATTAAACTAACAAGTTGGTAACCGTCTGTGTTAAGTCATACAACTTATAAAACGAAAAGAAACATCGTCAAATATATGGTTTTAACTGGCAGCTGAGTTAATGAATGAGTTAGTTACTTGAGGCCACTGAAAACAACTAGTTTTGATAACATAGTCTTACTTTTTAAAATTAAACAATGGTTGTGCGTCAGGCTTATTCGAACACACAATCTTTAAGTAATAAGTGAAGCTTCATGTGAACTCGTCCATCAAATGTCTCTATAGATGGAAGCCAAAAGTAGTAATGTTGTTGACGTTTAACGCATAACCTAAGTGATATCATCGAGAACAAGTTTCAGAGCAAAAAGTTTAATGCTTTAAACGAGTTTATTAAAACGGCCTGAAGACGGTATAGTTAGCGAAACGGTAAACCGTCAAAGTATGGGAAATTTCAGCCATGGATAGGGGTAGGTGCACATATATTCCGGCCTGTGTGCTTGATCAGAGACCCAATTTCAGCTATAGTGGCGTTGGTTTTTTGCATTGAAGTTTCATGACCCCCTGAAAAAAAATACACTATTTTAAACTTTTCTATTCGCAGACCTTGATCTTCGTCTTTCAAGCGAAACACTATTCTTGCTGAACGTCCCACAAAACGCTCAATCTTTGCAGTGCGAGGGCTACAAAGATATCGCTTTATAAGCCGGTGTTCTACGTTAAATAGAACGATTTTTTTTAGACTTGATGACTAATTACTTTGTGCTCGACAGTACCGGTGAAAAAATATATCCTGAATAACAAAGCAAAAAATGTGTCTCATTCAGCCTTGTTACAAAAAATAACTTTCTTGCGTAGAGAAAGTAAGAAAAAGAATAGCAGTTAGCAGATGAGATGTGAGAAGCATTTTTTATCAACGCTTAGAAACTGCGCATTATCAGTTACCTGGAATGGTATTAATGCTATTTTTATTCCTTAAATCAATGGGGTATAAGTTTATCAATCATTAAAACATATTTATTTTATTTGAGTTATAATAGAGTTTTTTATTAAATCCTATGATAAGAACAATTTCAGTTTTTATGGTATGTTGTGTTAAAAACTGTGTAAGAAAGACCAGATATAATAAAAGACAATAATAAGGGTTTTTTTCTATACGAAATCAAATATCCCATGTTATACACCAAGGTTTTTTTTTTCATTCTTTGGTAAAAAAAATCAGCTTTGCTTTATCTATTTGAATAATATATATCAACAAATAGAATTTGAAGAAAAAAATAAATGTGTGTCCTGTCAATTTACCTAGAATTGTGTGTGCACATGATGATGCAGTAAGCAAATTTATTCTCAAACAAACTAAAAAATTACGATAATACTTATTTACTTGCATAATTGAATATTATTTTCTGTTTGACTAAACCCATACATGTAGCATTACCTGATTCAGAGTCGTATGTCCGTATAAGTTCATCTTAATGTGCAAATATTTTAGAATGTCCTATTTTAAGAATATAAATTAAATTCAGATCTATGTTGACATTCGTTTTTTAAGGAGATATTAATAGCCACACAAGAATTTCTTGTCTTCTTGAGAAGTACAAATGGAATTCGCTGATTTTATTTTTAATAATTTAGCTTAACCCCTTAAAGACCACTTCAGTGACATTAACACCTTGATTTCCAAATAAAAACATTAAATTAATCAATTTTTAATTATCTCGCACTAGAGCTACACGAGGACTATTGGCGACGAGCGTCATTTTTTAGAACCACATATAAAAACGTTAACTTTAGAGTTTTTTAAATTCGTTTAACGTGTAACTTTATTTTTTTTATACACTGTAAGTAATTTTGGTGTATCTTCACGCCAAAAATGGTGGCAACAAAGTAGCCACCAAAAGTGGTGTAAGGGAACACCACCAGTAAATCGGTGTAATGAAACACCGATAATTGACTGGTGTGTAGAAACACCACATTTGGTAGCTACTCTGTTGCCACCATTTTTGGTGTGATGAAACGCCACCATTGATTTGGTGCACTTAAACACCTAACGATCTAACAAGGTGTTCTGGTACTAATTTCAGAATCAAAAGGATAAAATGGTTATTTTTTAAGAACACTTTTTGTTGTAAACTGATTTCTTACAAATCCTGAACAGCAGACATATTTGTAATGTTAAAAATAGCTAATTTTGTAACTTGAGTTGATTTGCGACTTGGGTTGAACTCAACGAGGATACCTTTATCCATGCCACAAAAGATAAAATGAAAATGTATACGCATTAATCAAAAACATAACTTAAACAAAATTAATGTTTAGGAATATTCAACGTAAAATAATATTCCGGTGGCCAGATATTGTTTAATTTGTTGCTCAACTATCTATATAGCTATAAAATTGTGCAATTAAACTCGGTTCAACTATTTTATAGTAAACAGTTTTTTTTTATTTTATAGTATAGTAAAACTGTTTTTTTCAAACAAAACGTAAATAAAATATCATTTATGAAAGTGCAATGATGATTTCATAATCGAAAAGTTAACCAGTAAAATAATTCAGATATCAATAAGCTAAATGACTTATGGGAAAACACTGTAATTATACTTTTCATTTCAATATCTTTCAATCATAAATACTAGCGCACAATGATATAAACTAACCCTAATTTTCTCGTTTTAACCAGAATCGCTAATATTGAAGTTTTATTTAAATTATTCAGTAGTAATTCAGTTATCTATATCTTATACTATAATACGAGGAATTGGACCCAAGTCGAAAATCGCCCCAGAATTAATAAACTCCGGTAAACTTGGGGGTCTGGGGTTTTTGGCCACGACGAATCGATTGGCACAGGTTTTGAAGCGCTACGGTCAAGCAGTTCGGAGTTACAGATAGGATATTTTCAAACTTAGTTCGCCATAATGGCTACTTTCGTGATGCCATCTGCTAAAGCTATAAGCCTCTGCTTAAGCTATAAATGTTTAGTTAAGATTTTAATTTTTCAAATTTAAATAAATTCAACCTTGCTTTAAACTTTATTGAGTTTTACAGAAATGGTAACATGAATATTTTTTAGTTCCAATCAGCAGACGATTTTAGTTCTATTCTGTTCATTGGCGATTTTTGACGATCTTGAAAATTTAACGTATGGTTGCTATACTTATCGAGTTGAATGAAGTATGAAATGGAATGTTTACCACATTTCGACATTTTCGTTGCTTTTCAATTATACAAAGGTAAAGTTTTAAAAGTCTTAGGAAATGAAATGTAATTGATAATTGGCGTTTCGTTGAAAAGCAACGAAAATGTCGAAATGTGGTAAACATTCCATTAATACGAGGAATTGGTTAATTTTTCAAATTTAAATAAATTCAACCTTGCTTTAAACTTTATTGTGTTTTACAGAAATGGTAACATGAATATTTTTTTAGTTCCAAACAGCAGACGATTTCAGTTCTATTCTGTTCATTGGCGAGTTTTGGCGATCTTGAAAATTTAACGTATGGTTGCTATACCTATCGAGTTGAATGAAGTATGAAATGGAATGTTTACCACATTTCGACATTTTTGTTGCTTTTCAACGAAACGCCAATTATCAATTACATTTCATTTCCTATGACTTTTAAAACTTTACCTTTGTATAGAATAGTTCCCTTTCCAAACTCTAACTTTGTTTACAATGGTGCACTTTAACTAATGTGACCAGACGTCCCGCTTTTGGCTGGACAGTCCCGCTTTTTTGTAAAAGTCCCGCCAAGTCCCGAAAAACGAGGAAATTGTAAATAAAATAGACTTTTTTTTATGAATAATCGTTGTAAAACTCTATGACGTCTTTAGAAATTGTTAAATGAAGTTAAAGTCATCAACAAATTAGTATAGTATGGTTTCTGTTTGCCTGGAGCCACTGCTGCTGTTGAACGCGCCTTCCTTATCTTTCTTATACCAAGTGTGTAATTGTGTGAAGGGACTATTATGTGCTTAAAAAAATACTTAAAAAATACACCGGGGGAGGGGGGGGTGATGGAGTGTTCCACTTTTTGATTTTGAAAATATGGTCACATTAACTTTAACCGGTTATTTTTTCACCAATGGTTTCACAAATTTTCTTATGGTATGTATTGTTTTGATAAATCACAATTGAAAATTTAAATCTTCGAGTTAGCTTCGATACCTGTTTTCTCCGAGCAGAGCTCGGTCACCCGCTGGTAAAGAATAAATATAAATGTTCCGCTTACTTTGCATTTTCGGCAAATACAAACACGATTTACCATCATCAAAATCAAACTCATGCTGTTGTTTATTGCTAATTGAATGCAAACACACAGACAATCATTTAAAAGTAATAACTGCACGCTGAAATAAGTTTTCTATCCAGCAAATTTTAAAATAAGACTCAAACCATGCACATCACGAATAAATTATCAAAACACAGTTCTAATTTTCCCGTTACAACCAAAGAATTGCTAGATTGGCTCGATCTGTAACACCAAATTTGGTGTTTCGTTTTCAAAATGTCGTCGAAAGGCTACATTCTTGGTGTATGTTAACACCAATTTCGTTTTAAGTTAAAATAAAAACCATTTTGAGTTAAGGATAACACCTATGTTGGTGCTGACACCACAAGTCGTGTATACTTACACCTTATATAGCATTTCATTACCCAAAACAAGTGTAACAATACTCCCTCGTTTTTACAGTGTATAAATTGTTAAGGATTATGATATTCATTTGCCATACATTTTTGTTTCTTTGGATAAATTTAAGTAAAAGGCTTATCTTGACAAAGCAATGGTCGTTAATGGGTAACCGTCGTAACACACATTATTATTGAAGTAAAGTATATTTTTATACTGAAATATAAGTATGAGGCTGTAATAAACTGTTATTGTCTGGTTTTTTGTATATATTTTCTTTTCATTAATTTTTGAAATTCAAGTGATGAATATGATATGATTTATCATAAATTAATTCCATATTAATCTAGGTATTGTAGTAATTTCTGGTTCGATTAAAAAGCGGAAACAAATTAAAACATTTGCGGATCGCACACACACACTCGTTTTTTAATATTTTATGTTGAATTTATTGTGCAGTCAATTTTTTAAATTAACGTTTGGCTCCATCAGAAACTATCAAATATTTACTTTTATATTGTACACTTTATGAAATAAATTTAATATTTAAAAAAAAAACCTTCATTTTAGCCACGTTAGGAAATCGGTTTCCAATCAATATTTTATGGATGTTATTCTGACATTTCTTTTAATTAACATCTCTAAATTTTATCACATTTTTTTTTGTGAAAAAACTTAACGGACACTTTTTTCCACAAACTGAGCTTTTACATTGGGTGCTGTAAGAATACAAATAAACTGCTATAACATGAATTTCAATTTTATCATTTAACAACATATACGGGATGCAAAAAGTTTTTTTCGCACTAGATATCACCATGTACTTAAAACAAACTGACATGAACTTTCATAAAACTAAGGGGTGGGTACATTTATATTCCGGCTTGTGTGCTTGATCAGAGACCCTCTTATATAATACTTCGTCAATTATGACAGCCACAAAAAGAATTTTTACTGTCACAGAGAAAGGAAAGTACACCCTATGAAACTAAATAACGTGAATTTAAGTTTCAAAATTTGGTGCACAGTAAAACCTTTTTATATTATCGATTTCATAGGGTCTCGAAACTAATTTTAAAAAATACTCTAAAGGAATATAATGATGAGAGATTTTACTTTTATTAGTTTATTTGAAGAAATTATTGTCTTTTTTTTTAAATGAATGTTTAAAAGTTCATCAAGAACCTTAAGAGTCATTCAAAATCAAAAAAGGGTACAGGTTCCGAGGTCAACACAGATTGTCGTAGGAAGATAAATCCAAACAAAATAGTCCAATTTTAAACTCATGTAACGAAAAATCGTTGCTCAATGTCCTAAACAGAAACACTCTAAACCAGTGGTTCCCAACCTGGGGGCGATCGCCCCCAAGTGGGCGATTTGTGTTTTCAAGGGGGCAATAAGTAGTTTAAGGGCGATAGGGGGGCGATGAGTACTCAAAGGTGGAAAATTAAAAAACTATACTGTACCGTAGTACAGTAAAAACCTTTCAAATTTTTATTGGTCATCTTGACAAGTTTAAAACAGTCATGCTTACAAGATATGAAAATTTCACCAAGTTAGAAATTCCTGATTCTATTGTAGATCCATTCTCGTTTGAAGCTGTGGGTTGTGGATAACCTTGATAACTCTTTGCAGACGGAGTTTGTAGATCTGATGTATGACTGTGAGGCAAAAATCATTTTCAAGCAGAGAGGTTACGAGTTAGTCTCTGAGGTGAAACTAATTTACTCTTATATTCCACAACTGTGGTAAAAAGCCGAACTACTTTTCATCTTGTTCCTGTCAATATATTTAGTTGAAAAAGGATTTTAATTCTGTTATCCAGCTCCTCACTAAACAAAGAAATCGGTTGGACTTTTGCCTCAAAGACTTAAGCATGATGAATTTGACAAAATATAAAATAATAAAAAGTTTTTAACCTTCAATTTCTTCTTTAATTTTTATTGTCAACTCTCTTAAATTTTCCAGAATCCATTTTAAAGAGTTAATTATTTCGCTTTTGTTCTTTAAAAATATATGTTAAATATAATTTTTATTTAAATATAATTTTTTTTTATTTAAGAGTGACTGGATAAAGCTGCTTTGGTTGTTTTTTTAGTAAGTGTTTAAAATTATAAATTGCTTTATTAGTGACACTTTAACTCAAATTATAATTGGACAAAACATGAAAATTAAAAGGGGGCGATATGTGTTAGTCATCCTAAAGAAAGGGGCGATGATCCCGAAAAGGTTGGGAAACACTGCTCTAAACTATTAAAATAATCTCTGGTCCTACTTTAGAAACTTTGCATAACTATTTTAAAACTAAAATAGTACGTCTGAACATTTCAAAGTAAACAACCATTAACCATAACGTATATCACCTTGTCACTCTGATGAAACATGGACCAAAAAAGCAACTGATACCAAAATAAACAAATTTTGCATAATATTTGTAAAAAAGTTGTATCCCTGTAATACTTGCATAAATTATTTGAAACTAGTTATTTGTTTCCATGGACAATGTTACTTGGTAACCTTTAAAAAAAACTTTAGTGATAAAATATCTAGCACAAAATCTAAAAAACATATCATACCATTATATTATTATTTTTTGTTCAGTTGAAACACTGAAACTAAAAAAAACTGTGGTATTATCTTATAGAAAACAATAGATTAGCAGTAATTATGATGGTCTAAGAAGTTTTGATTTTTGCTAAATATTTTGTAAAATATATAGTTCTAAATATATGTTATGAGATTTCTTTTTCTCTTACTTTAACACTTCGCAATTTCATGAATTCAGAGCATGATGACTTGATGAAACCAACCTTAGAAACTAACCTGCTGGTATGACAAATGACAGTGAATGCGCCCTCTAGAAGGGAGAGTGTAGGCTTTATAGCCCATTACCCAGCTCGCCAGAAGAGACAGTCACAAGAGACACACAAAGAAGGACGCCACAAACACATAGACAAATAACAACATTTATTGACGGTCACAAACATCCATCTCTAACCGGGTTCGAACCCGACCCCACAGCTCCAAAGGCCAGCATCCTAACGATTGAGCCACCAGGGCGGCAACCTGCTGGTAACAGCTACATATATTACTTGAGCTGCTGGGGTCGGGTTCGAATCCCGGTTTGGCATGGATGTTTGTGACCGTTAATAAATTTTGTTATTTGTCTATGTATTATTCATTTCTTTGTGACTGTAAAAATTCTTTCTGTGTCTGTCCCACTTGACGAAAGCTTAAAAGCGGTTATCTGAACAAGCATACCAGCTGGAATATATATGTACCATACCATACCATATATTACTGGATAATAAGTACTCTTTCCCTGTTATTTTAAAGCAAATGGACAAATATTTTATTTAGGTTATTCAGTAGTTTTATGTCATTAATAAATAAATTATTAATTTAATTAGAATACTTTGTATATGTTAATGTGAAAAACCATACTTAGCGAAATTTCTCATTTCACCAAATTGCTTGGTGCATGACAAAAAAAATATTTTAGTTATTTAAAGATTGAAATTACAACGGTTTAAGTGGATATTCCTCACGCATTAATGCTAAAAGTATGTATAGTGAAAATAGTGTAGTAATAGAGAATATTGAGATCATAATTACAAACAATTGTTTATTTTACAGGGCTCTCAAAATGAACCAAAGTCATCCACCTTCTCTAAAAAGACGAACATCTATGGACATTTGGAATGCAGAAATTGATGATGATGACGGTCAACATTTACAACATTTTGAAACCTCCAACTCCTGTGCCTTTGCTCCAGCGGATAATGAGGAATTCCGAAATATAAACACTGAAGACTGGGGAGATTCTGAATCTTTCTTAAACAGCATGGCCAATAATGAAAGCTTTCCTACTAGTGCATCCGTTAGCAGTTGTGGAACCTCGTCTCTAACCGGAGTTTCCAGCCAAGGTGTGTCGCCAAACATCAACTTGGATCAACCATTCCCGTTCAACATTCCAGAGGACCAAAACCTTTCGCCCATCAACGATGTCTTCGAGGTTGAAAAGGACTTCATGGACTTCGTGAGATCTTTTCCTCACAATGTCCCGACAGAAACGCAACATCAGCAGCAGGTTCCCGCGAAGAAATCTCAGAGCGATTCCAACGCCAAAGTCGGCCTCGATCACTTGGACAACTTGTGCAAGCTGATGGAGCAGCTCGGCGACCTGAAGGAAACGAATGTCAGGTTGAGGAGGCGCATACAGTATCTGGAAGACATCAAAACTCTGCAGGAGATCCACAAGGAGATGGTGGGCGAGAGGCAGCTCTACAGTTCGGGACTCAGCGAGGACGAGGTGCAGCAGTTGAAGAATCAGTTGAAGGACTCTCAGGAAAGTGAGGCTTCAGAAGACAGCCCTGTCAGAAGTACACTGGCCGATTCGCTTCCTGAAGAACAACTGCTAGGGCTGTACCGCAGTAAAACAACAAACCAAGTGAACGAGTACAAATGCGAACGCGGCCACAAAAGTCGAAGTTCTGCAATCAACAAAGAAAGGAGGGAAAGAAGTAAATCCGTGGGGCATGCTAGTCATTTGAAAAATAAAAAACGTCCATCTCGTTGGTCGAAGGTTAAAGAAGTGCTCGGGATCGAAAAGACGGACGGACTTTCAACGAATTGCACAGATTCACAGAATAATTCTGAGCAAAGCTCTGGACATTCTGAAAGGGAGAAACCGAACTCCAAAGATAGTGAGCAATCTAAATCTTACAAATTATCATCTTCTAAATCTCACACGAATGTCTTGTCTTCTCGAAGTTTCTCTGAAGCTGAACGACAAAGTGGGGCAACTTTAATTCCAAGTAAGTTTCAGCTTCATTTATTTCTAATTATATTCTCCAAACAATTATCCCTTTATGAAAGTAATACGAAATGTTTAGTTTTCCTTTCACATCTTAAAAAGACCTCCCATATGGTTACAAATTCAAAAGAATTTTTAAAAAAATAATTTCATGCAAGTAACCATCGCATGAATTTTGTAGCTTTAAATATCAATCAAATACAAAAATCATTTTCCTAATTATTGTTACCATGTATTCAATCCATAATCATTGTTTTAAGTTTAAATATAAATTAAGATCAATATGTTCAGTCTATTCAATAATAACTTTGCTAATAATTTGTCTTGGATGGCCTCACATTTTTATGGTATTGGAAATTAATAAGCAATTAATGACATTTTTATCAGATTATAGATTTTATTAGATTTAGATATTTTTTAATTTCTATTAAAACACTCATAATTACAAATATGCTACCGGACGTGCTAATAACTGAGTTTTTATCAAAAGCAGTTAGAAAAAGATAAATTGTTACACGAAGTAGTAGGCTCCGAATAAAGGAGCACTAAAATATCAATATTTAAAATGAAAATTGAAATTTCTACCTTTTCGAATTATTGTGGTCTAGCCACGGGGAAATCTTTATTTAGGAAACCATATAGCAACGTATGCCTCCTATTTATGGGTGGAATGTTACTTAAAGTTACCGAAATATACCGAATTTACCGAATATGCCATTAAAATCAAAAATAACTGGAACATTCTTTTTTACAGCAAATGCCTCCTATCACTCTTTAAGCACCACAAATTTACCGACCTAACGAAGAAATTCATGAACTGCGAATGACACAAACACTCGTCGCACTTCATTTTCGTGCTTGGTCTTTTTTTTACTTCATTTTCGGTCAATGTTTTGTGGCATAGGCCTGACAAAGCTGGAACTTGCATTTTTGGAAAAAATTACAAGAGCCCGATTATAGAATTGGCAAAGAGAAGTCCTATCTTACCCTACCACTGAAAGTAACACCTAAACTCTAGAACCTCGAATTATTTTTAATGAGGTTGATATTGTTGACTGTTTCCATGAGTTCAAATTGATGCCATGGTAGTTTAATGGTAGTAATGTTTTGCAAATACTGGTAGAGTAACGAAACTTAGTTTTTTGAGTATCAGATCCAACTATTCCCGTAATTTATGCATCAGTTTCTTTAACAATAGCAGTAAATTTTAGAATTTTATAAATAAAGAATTTTTATTGGTATCCTAATTTTGTCAGCTGAAAAAGGAATTTAAGATCATGTTCTCAAAATTATAGATTAGCCCTAATTCTAAATTTTTAAACTAATGTGCTATTTTGAAATATTAAATTCAAATTTATGCAGAGAAAACAGCCATACGTTTTTCCCATCGGAAAGTTGAGGAAGTTTGTAAAATATTGTATTACGAAGGATACATAAGTTCAAACGCAGACATCCTTTATGCTAACGCTTAATAATATCTTTAAAATAAACAAACTCTTTTAAATGAGCAAACTCTATTGGTTATCTAGGGTGCAGGGGTTGTAGTGAGCTAAAAATAATGTCTTATCTCCAGAGTTCTCTGCACTTAAGTTATATTGCAACATATTTTCAAATGCATTGAAATTAAAAACAGTCAACAATCAGTTAACGTTTTCTTAAACCAATACTACAGCAACTATCTGCGGTTTTTTTTCCTCCATTCACTAAGAGAATCCTGCCAAGAAATTTGGCACCCGCAGCGAGCAAATACTGTAAACCGCCGCGCTTATATGTGGGTGAAACAAATTGCCTGATTCCTAATGCGATACCGCACATCAAGGTCTTCCAAATCCACCAACAATCTGAGCTTAGGTCTTCAT
Source organism: Hylyphantes graminicola (assembly GCA_023701765.1). Taxonomy (NCBI): domain Eukaryota; kingdom Metazoa; phylum Arthropoda; class Arachnida; order Araneae; family Linyphiidae; genus Hylyphantes; species Hylyphantes graminicola. The sequence continues at coordinate 49,600,521 of CM043116.1, forward strand.
CTGCTTTTAATACGTCTGGGTGACCTATTAAAACTTCTAAGAAAATGAAGTTTTACAAATAAAAAAACAGTCTTGGCTTGCAGAACTTTATTGCGACAGACTCCAATAGTTTTGTAACGATCCTCTTTCAGATTGTTCCGAATATAACGTAATAAAGTTCTTAATTTGATATTCTTCACTGCTCAAAACAATTAGGGGGCCACTTTGCGTACTTCTGTTAATTCTTTCAGTTCTAACGGTTTTTTTTATTCTAAAAATCTAAAATTTGTGAAACAAGTTCATTAGGCATCCAGAATAGAATGTTAAAAGACAATAGGGGGAGATCTTTCTTTTAACTAAAATTTAAGGAGAAAAAAATTGGAATCAATTACAACAATAACTTTTAAAAACTTTCGTAGTTAAAAAATTCAAAAATCAGTTTTCAAACATCTAAGAATGCAAGCGTGAAGAATTTAGAATCAATTTGTCTCACAAAATTTTTTTGGGAGTGAATTTTATTTTACCATGTTTTTCGTATTTTCATTTCATTCAAACTCACATTATTTACTTCGTCAAAAGACATGATTCTTCCATCTAGCGATAAATAAGAGCGAGCTAAACTTAGTGAGACAAAACTTGCAGGCTGATGATTCCAAATGGATTCATTGAGGTTGAAATTATTTAAACCATGCATTCCCCTCATTCTTTTGAGCAGTGAATTTAGAAAACTAAACGGAAACTTTCGTGATTGAACTGTATTTGAATGCATGGAAAATTACACGTGTATTTGATCAGAAAGAATCAATTTATTGGATAAATTTAGAAAAAGTGAAAACTCTTCGCCATATAAACTGATGACCTACTCAATAAAAAAAATAGCCTATTCAAAACTATCAGAAAAATGTCAACAAATATTATTCGAATTACTTCCAACTAATGTTTTGAAATAGTTCAATATTTTTTTTAAACTTTAAGACGAAGGATAACTATTAAATCAATGTATTTTCAAGGTTTTATCTTTTTAGTGGCTATGAAAAAATGGTGAAAATAAAATGCAAAATAATGTAATAACTAAGAAAAAACACATTTTACGGAAGTCAGACTTTATGTGATTTGAAAATATAGACAAATACTGATATTTAAAAAAAATAGTTTTAAAAGTAGCTGAATAAGAGGTATTTCTATTTGGCCGCATTCTATTTTTTCCAAGCTCTTAGCACATAGTAAGTCGAAACGTTTATAGTTCGGCTTTGCTTTTTTTTCCCTTTGATTCATCTTTTTTACGCGTGTTATTTAAAAGGCAATTAAATAAACACCTTGGAGAAACTTTAACTTAAGAACTAACTCCTCTGCATAATTTACGATAATCCTTCAGGTAAACTATGGCAAAATGCCTCCTAAACAGTCTTTATGTGGTTTTGAGCCTAAATTTACTTTCTATTTATACCTTACCTTGTGCCTACCGATATTATAAAAAAATAGGCCAAAACATCGCGGCAAATAACATAAGATGCCAAACTTTGAAAACACCTAGCTCAGCATACCGCCAGCAATTAAGGTGAATTTTAATTTCCCAGGTGTTTCTCACCTTAACTTGGGATAAATTATTACACTCAGTATTTTTTTCCCGCCTGACGTTTAAACCGTCATAAACTCATAGAGTTAAGATGTAAATGCTTGGCGAGGAAAAAGGTGAAGCCGTCAGAAAGACGCCAAGACATTCTTATTAAGCCCAAATAAACCACTCACTTAATATTAGTTCATGCTAAAATGCATTATTTTATTCCTTAAAGAGCTTGAATTAAAAATTTAAAAAAATGACTGTTCACTTAGTTGTTATCTGTGGCATGAGGTCGGAATTTTCAGTGGCTTTAAAGTACGACGCCAGTCGCCAATAACCCTCATGTAGCTCTAGCATGAAAATAATTCAAAAGTAACCTAACCCTAATTTTTACAAAATGGTAATAATTCCATTTACAGGTATGAAAAATGCTTTATAAATATAGTTTTTTTTTAGTCAGAAATCGCTAAGTCGATGTGTCAGCCTATACAAACACTGTAGAATAGCGCCAAACTATACTAGCAAGGGCGTTAAATTGCTCGTTTTGGCAACCAAGCATGTCAGTAACAGTGTAGTAAGCTAATAGATCGCCAAATTGCTCGTTTTGGCTTACTACAAAGCGATCAACTACTTCCCTTGGCGGCATCTCCATCTTCAGAACTCCATGCATAAACTCATCACTGAAGTCACAACAAAACACGTGGGAAGATCGAGCCATTAGTCGCAGTTTATTTCTAGGAGCGGGGAACCCTTCTTGAATAAGGGCCAAGCGAAGTTTGTCTGATTCGCTCATGGGTGGAGTTTTGACTGTTGTTGAGCTATTTGAAAGATTCGAATGAGTTTAAAAGTCATATGGGAGGTTAAAAAACTTTTTGGCGTGAGAGGGAGTAAACTTTTTCTACTGAGAAAGTTTCAATGGTACAAAAAGGAATGGTGGCGAGTGGTTGTTTTATTTTATAATATTAGATGATGGGCTGTAAGGAGGTTATACAATACAATAGCGAGCCAAAATCTTTATATCGATTTCATTGCAAAAACCCATAAAAAAAAGAATTTTGTGTGTATCACATTTCATAAGTTTACATTCTTTTTCTCAAATATCTGAATAAAATAGGTTCATACCTTGAGTTAAATGAAGCTTTGGGAGAAATATAACGGACATAGTGATTGGCAATTGACCATAGCCATGACATTGACCAAAAAATAGCTGTCCATTAGATATTGACTAACTTGCATAAAATTTGAAACCAAATTAATTTTAATTTATAAATATAAATTTAATAAATATAAAATGTTGAGTACATTTTGATATCGCAACTCATTTTAATCATATTTATAATCTTTATAACGGCATTTTCCGACACATTGTGACTTAAATAAACAATTAAAACCAACACCCTGAGGCTAAAGTTTTAGTTGGAACATGGCCTCCCTAATCGTACTACAAAGTTGTCAATCCCTTGCATTCGCTTTCTAATTTTGATATTATATATTTCCACCAGATACATACACCCGTTTCTGTGTCTTAATGTTCTTCTTGTCACCCTTGTTCATCTTTTCTTTTTTTTTTTTTTTTTTTTTGCAATTCTTCCCTCGTCCTTATCTCAAAATAATAAATAGGTTCTAATCGAATATACGCATAATTTTTGATAAAAAATAGGAAAGAGAAAATACCATTTATACAAAAATTAATATATTTAATTTTTCACTTAATATAATTAAACAAAGTTAATAAAAATTTTAAGTCATTAATTTAAGATTTAAATTATTTTTAGTCAAGAAATCGGGAACATTGGATGCAAAAACTGCCCAAGCAATGATGGAGTGCTTAGAAAAAGAGGAAATTGGTGAGTTAAATTTTTAACAGACTATAACGATCGAAACCTTAGGGAAAATGATTACCTTCCAAATCTAAATCTTTCACTTTATTCAAGAAAGACAGTAATAGGCAGTACAGCATCCTTAACCATCTATGGCCACATTAAAGGGGTCCATAGGAAATTCAAAATTTTCGAACGTTCGAAGCCTAGTTTGCGATTTCATGTAATTTTACTACTCAATATATAAGTATATTTTTTTGTATGTAATTCAATAAGATTTGTTTACTATAAAACAAATTTTTTAATTTCTGAAACTTTAGCCAAAAATAAAATAAATGATAACAAACATAAAACTATTTACAAAATTGAAAAACATTTGGATTCGGCTTGCGTGAAATATTTTGATGCCAAAATTGAAGACACGACCAAGAAAATGACTTTATATTGTACAAATAAAGACTTATACCTGTTTAAAAGAAAAATAAAACAATATTTATTAATCCCCAAAAAATTTAAAATTTAAATTAACTAAAATTTTAAAATTTTGATTAAAAAATGTGTATTAATAAATAAAGTTTATTCTTATTTTAAACAGCCTTTTTAGTCCTTATTTGTACAATATAAAGTCATTTTCTTGGTCGTTTCTTCAATTTTGACGTCAAAATGTTTCGCTCAAGCCGAATGCAAATGTTTTTCAATTTTGTAAATAGTTTTATGTTTGTTATCGTTTATTTTATTTTTGGCTAAAGTTTTATAAATTTTAAAATTTGTTTTACAATTAATAAATCTTATGGAAAACACATAAAAAGTTATACTTATATGTTGATTGGTTTAAAAATTACATGAAATCGCAAACTGTGCTTCGAAAGTTCGAAAATTTTGAAGTTTAAGACTCCTATGACCCCTTAACAGGATTGCATAAGACAGCCTTGGATCAACAAATGCCTGTATAGAACCAGCACATTGTGCTATGCAAATCCTCCACCCGTCCCCTCTTGTAAACATGACGGCACCTCTAATGAAATGTAGAACCTATATTTTTAATGAACATTACAATTTATTCATCTTTGCCTAGTAGTTTAAGAAAACATACTTGAGCAAAAAAAATTCTAACCTATGCTAATTACAAGGAAACTGCTTTATATTGCAGCAAAAAAATCGCCAAAGTCCCCGTGGGGTAAAATGAAGACAATGATTCAGATTCGCAGAGACAACCGCCATCAGAAGAGCGAGAGCAGCAGTAGTTCTCCAAGAGACGCTAAACCGACGGCCAAAGTTCTCGAAAACAGCTCCAACGGACACTCGCCGACTAGAAGAAGCCAGAGAGGGAACCATAGATCTTCTTTCAATGAAGCAGGTACTGATAATAAAAGTACTTTATATATGATTATGTACAAAAGCTTTAAGCAAATCAATAAATTTAACTTTTCTGAAAAAAATTTAGTGCACTTCCAATTTATGTCATTTATATAATACGTTCATAATAATTATTCAGTATTCTAAAGATCTGAACATGTTTTGTACCGTATCGCAAAATCATTTTTCAAAAAACACAAATTTTTAGACTTTTTAATGTAGGGAAAAGCTTATCAAAGGAAAAAAAAAAGAAAATATCATGTTTCACATCCAATTGTTCACAAGAATTGCAAAAATTATTATTGCATGAACAATTAAGTGCATGATTTTAGAAAAATATATGTAACCCTCCCTCTTGCAGACCTGAACTCAGGAGATGTGCTGCCCCATAAGAACCACCAACGTCTGGATGTTGGATTCTCTGGAGGGAGTGACCACAGACACAGACAGAAGTCCCCGCATAAGCACGGCTCATCACGAAAGTCCTCGGTGCATCAACTAGAAGCTCCAGAGGGCAAAGTCAAGGCTCCCTCGGTCTCCCCGAAGAACAGAAAGGGGAACCTCGAGAGCTATCTGGGAGGCAGAGATGGACCGTCCCCAAAGGAGGTCAGGGTGAAATTTAAGTTTTGTTCGAATTCGAATGATCAATTTTTTTGGTGAATAGTCTAAAATTTAAAAATATATAGTTTACGGAAAAAGGACGTTTAACTTGAGAAAATTAACTAACATATACTATAATGGTATAAATGATGAAGCAATTATCTTTAGATTACTTTGATCTAAATCCACACAGGTTATATGAGACAGTTCTTACATGTCACCAGTGCTTTTATAGTACATATTTTTTTAAGTTATAAACAAAACGCTTTTGAAAGGAATAAACTAATACATATAAAACTGACGGACCAATAACTGACTAGAAAGCCAAACAAGATTGATCACGTCTATAGTTGCTGACTACATCCCGAATACATGTCCAGGTTTTTTTAATACCCACATTATCAACGCTAAACAATCAGTGGCAGACCATTCCGCTATTTTTCACCATAAATCAATAACATAGAATACATTCATTGATGTATTTTATATTTCCATTATCTTTACTTTAACGTTTTTTCCTCAGTTCGAAGACCGTTCCATATATACAACGGTTTTGGTAAAGTCCGCATTAGTGAAAATCGAACTTATTCGTTTACCTTCATACCAAGTAGGATACGGCATCAAAATTTTCAGCACTTCAAATTCACTTAGCATCGCCAGCACTACTTGATAACAATTCTCAAGCAAAACGGTACAGTTTTCAGTAAATACAGTTTTCACTATAACAAACACTTCAAAATACTTCTTAAGCGGACTCTCTTGAGAATTCCACATCATGAAAATCGTAATTTTATTCCAATGGAAAACATTCGCAAGTCAATTACCGCCACAATTTTAATAAAAGGTTTCTAGTTTTTTGTATCATTGTAAAGAACGAAAGGTGTAGATTTCATAAAGTTAATTTGTTTTGTGAAATCACACATATTTTGTATTTTTATTAATTTTTTGAAGTTAGTAAAAAAGGGAGTACGCATTAAGTTCTAACTTAAAAGAATTATTAAAAATACTAAATAGGTGATTTTCACAAAACAAATTATTTTTATGAAATCTACTCCTTTCGTTCTTTACAATGATACAAAAAAAAATAGTATCCTTTTTATAAAATTGTGGCCGTAATTGACTTGCGAATATTCTCCATAGGAATAACATTACGATTTTCAAGATGTGAAATTCCCACACACAAAAGAGTCCTCTTAACAATCATCTTTATTTATCCGATCAATGATCCCCCATCTCTTTCAGGCTAGCTCCGGCAAGCGCAAGAAATCCAAAACCCGTCCCCCTCCTCTGGACTACGATCCCTCCATCCCACCCCGAGATGCGGAAGATGAAGTGGATGCAGGGATGTCCCCTTCATCCCAGCGAAAGTGGATGTGGACAAGGGTCAGAGATGTTCTTAAAGGGGGTAGGAGGGGGGAAGGAGAGGAAGAGGGAACAGCGCATCAGTTTATGTCAGCGCCATCGAGTCCAGCATCGGCTGTGGAAGCCATCACTTTTGATTTTGATATTGAGAAAGGTGAGTCTAGTTTTTCATGAAATATTACTTAAAAATATCTTTTTGGAAGGGATGTTATTGAAAATAAGTGATCAATGAGATGCGAAACCTTGGAAATATTTTTTTTACATAAATACTGGTTAAATTACAAACATGATCGAAATGGAGGAGTGACTGTCAAGAAAAAATTGAACTGATATCGGTAAATTTATTAGATTTTTCATACGTGGAAGTTTGCGGGTAGTGCACTTTTTCTATCAACATGCAATAAAACATATTACTTTCCAATACAACAAAAATGTCGGTGTAGGAATTTATTGTGCATATTGTGGGAAACACCTAACTAATATCGTTGGAAAGATGATAAGTTTATAAAAATTTACACCCAAAAAGCACTGTATTTGCCTACAACAAGTTAATTTAACTGTGAAAAATAGTACATATGTATATTATAGCTTGAAGGCACGTCTTAGGCCCGGGCCTAGAGCTCTTTAAACTTTAGGGTTCCCTAAAGTTCAGTTTCCTTTATGAAGAACGCCCTGTGGACCTCCAAAATTTTCAAAAAAAAATTAAAAATTTAGGCCACCCTTTCATTTTAACTTGACATTAGCCTAACATAATTGGTCTGCTTGATGTAATAAAGAAAGGAAGAGTACAGGAGAAGAACCGCTTGATTTCTTTCGAGTCTTTCCGTAATTGTGTTTGCTTGGAGGACATTGGCCACCGGAAATCGGTTTTCTTTAGGTTTTTTATTCGCGATACAAACATATGACTCGTAACCACTGATCTTTGGCGTGAATCAGAATTGCCGCGAAAGATAAACAAAGTGAATAGCCGGTTTCTTTACACCAGTTTAGGCGATTTCTCGCTATCGTCTCCAAGGAGGCTATTAAGGAAAGCCTTATACGAAATAAAGTGGTTCTTCCCTGTACTCTTCAAATCTGTTAAAATAGAGAAAAAAATTATACATCGGCCAACTGGTACGTTTATTACGTACGGAAACTCATGAACAAAATTTTCCTTTAAGGGTCCCAAAAATTTATTATTCCTATAGTCTGTGTTGTTCTAGATCAGAGGAAGACCAGTCAGTTGATGTGCTGGTGTTGCATGCGAAAGTTCACAGAATCGGGCATCACCAAAAAAAAAAAAACTGCCGCAATATAAACGGCCCGTAAAGCCAATAAAATGTACGACGCATAATACCCTGTGTAGAGGGAGTGCACCTTAATATGCTTGAAAGTCCTAAATCCGCGCTTAAAATGTCATTCTAAAATATGTGTTGGGTGCCTACTTAGGTGTCGGCATGTCAACTCGACTGTGGTTCTAAATTCTGACACCCACCGCCAATAGCACTCGTGTAGCTCTAGTGAGACGATATTTCAACCCAATCTAACCTATAGTCCTTACGATTACAACGCAATCCTGCTTCCCATATACCCTCGTGTTGTTTTTCAGGAAACGGCATGAGGGGCGCTTTTTCCTAATTTCTCCCCACCCTACTTGCGTTTGGCTATTAACCTCAAATCAGAGCCTCACACAATGCAGGTTTTAAACAGCGACCGTTTCCTGGAAAACCCACAAGGTAGAGGGGGATTATCTATAGCTTGCGTTGTAATCGTAAGGACTACATATCAGACCATGATTATGTATCCATTGAATCCAATTCTCTCCTTGCAGCCAAAGCAGCTGACTTTCCTTCCCCTCGGGTGTCCGATGCCAGCACCGCCGCCTCCGTGGGCGGAGGTGTTCACAACAGCCCCTCTGCCACCGTCACCGAGCTCCTCCGCGAACTGCAGCAGAACCTCAGCGACGACTTCAACAAGAAGCTCGAGGAGTGGCAGAGGTGCCGGGCAGAAGGGGGCATCGTGGGCCAAGGTGAGTATCGGGTTTATATAGTATCGTGAGTATCGGGATGGACCTCACCTATTTTTTTCTATTTCGTTATTTTTCATTGCCATTCCATTCTTTTTTATTTTTATTTATTTCGCAAGTTGCAAGTCAATTGAAGAGTACACGGGAAAAACCGATTGATTTTTCAGAGAAGTTTCCTTAGCAGGCCACTTTGGCGATGATAGCGAGTGATCGCCTAAACTTGTGTAAGGAAACCAGTTCCTACCATAGATATCATAGTTAAAGTAATATAGTGGCAGATCACGTGAATTCAAATGCTAACGACGGGACGCGCAAGGAGCTCCCAGAAGAGCCCCAATGAAGTCAGTGTTGTAGGTCACGTGATAAGCCACTGTAGTACTTTAACTACGATCTCTGTGGTTCCTAGCTACACTAACCCCTCGTTATAACGCGCCTCGTTACAACGCGCATTCGGATATATCGCGCATTGATTCATGTCTCCCAAATTTCCCCCCATTTCTTTTCAAATATATACTTTCCGAAAAATAAACACGAGACACACATGGTCAGGATCTCCGACGGACAAAGAAAAAAGGGGAGGGAAGGAGTGCTAAAAATGTTAACAGGTGGGTAAGTCGCATCTCATTGGCTAAGGGAATGCGGCGAGGCTATGAGACTCACGGCGAGGCTAGACTATTTTCTGTAACACGCAACAAAATTGCAGACTATATTCGATTTGGTTAGCTTCAAATGGTTCTTACATTAAAATGGCTGCTAAGAGAGTAGGTATATCATTTAAAGTTAAACTGAACGCAATAGAAAAAATTAAAAAGGGTGCTACCCAAATTTCCGTTGCTAAGGAGTTGGGAGTAGGTGCATCAACAGTTAGAGGATGGCTTAAAGAAGAATCAAAACTTAGAAAATTTGTAGAAAATATGGACGAAGATGAAGGATCACAAAGAAAACGAGCTCGATTGGCAGAAGACGATGAGTTAGACAAGGCGCTTGTGTTATGGTTCAAAGAACAACGAGCTTTAGGAGTTCCTTTGACAAGGAATAAGGGCTTAGAAGAAAAGGCTGTTCTATGCAGCGCTCATCCCTGTGAGGAAGAACTCATTTCGTCAGATGGTAAAATAAGAGCTATGTTTTTACCGGCTAATATAACGAGTCTAATTCAACCACTGGATCAAGGACCCATCGCTACATTCAAAACAAATTATCGAAGAGAGCTTCTAATCAATTTATTGTTTGCCGATGAAAAGCCCCTTCCTGAAGCAATTAAAAGTGTTACCTTAAAAGACTCAATGTACATTGCAGAAAAAGCTTTGTCATCTGTAAAATCCCAAGGCATTTCTAAATCGTGGATAAAAGTGTTAAGTTGCGTTGAAACACCGGAAGAAGTTCAAGATGACGATTCAACGGAGCTTCTAGCTCATTCAAAGTCACTCGGCTTAGACGTTTCTGAAGTTGAAGTGAGAGAATGGATTAGATGCGATGACGACGAAGAGACTACGGCATATCTCTCTCTGATGAACAAATTATAGGTCAAGTGCGGGGAGACGACCCAAAGGAGGATGATACTGACGATGATGAAGAAGAGTCACCTAATCCTTCTGTGACTATGAAGGAAGCAGTGGACATGATGGAGAAAGCATATAATGCATTCGAAAGATGCAATTCATCTTCTGTTGGTGAGATACAATTAATAAACTTTCGTTCCTTAATATTTGCTGGGAAACAGGTTTTACGAGAAAAGTCAAAGCAGCTGACTTTGGATGGATTTTTTACTAGAAAATGAGTGAAATATATGTATACTATTAATTGTGCAAAATATGTAATGTTTATAGTAATTAATAATAATTTGTCCTGTCTAAATGTTTGTTTCTTTTTTTAGAGTAGTTATATTATTTAAATTAAACTGCATGCATTTTAATATTTATTAAAATACATGCTGTATTTTAGTATTTATTAATTATTAAACAACAAGTATTTAAATATTTATTAAAATACATGCTGTTGTTTAGTTAAAAAAAACTTGGTTGAGAGCATAAATGTACATCAAAAGTATAATATTTATCAAGCCGCTCGTTATATCGCGCATTCGGTTATATCGCGGTTTTTCGCTTGTCTCCCGGGAAGCGCGTTATAACGAGGGGTTACTTACCAAGTTCAGGCGATTGGCGATCCCGACGCTTGGACCAAGCGAAGAAGAAAGAGAGAAACCGGTTTTATGTCGCCAAGCAGACAATTGCGGGTGTCCGCCTAATAAATCAATCGCTTCTTCCCGTGTACTCTTCAATTGTTATTTTTGCAACATGCATCTAATTTTTATGTGTTCAGAGTCCATGGGTCCAATTAGCCTTTTGAACCTGTTGTCTACCGAAAGAATCGGCTTTGTAGAAATATTTACTTCGGTATTTTATGCAGTTAATGCAACTACTGGTGGGAGTTTGCAGCACCATCTGCTGGCATTCTTTCTGTAGGCTTCCTAAAATACCTTACAAATTCCGCAGGTGGCGCCGTACAGAAGGTGGCCGCGGAAGTAGAGAGGAAGGATTCTTTCGGGAGGGTGAGGAAAGTGAGCGCAAAGCCGGAAAAGAAGGCGTCAACCAGCGCAACCAAAGGAACCTACCACATGCTCAAGAAGGTGACTATAGCTATCCTCTCATTACTATCGTCCTTCCGAGTAAAACTCAAGCGTCGAAAGCACTTTTTCCCTTATCCCCTCGTGTGGTATTTCAGGAATCTTACTTGAGCATCGCTGTTTCCGTTTTCCCCACCCACTTGGAGCAGATCCCCAAACAAGGTAGTTTTAGAACAGCGACGATCACTCCGTTTCCTGGAAAACCACACGAAGGTATCTGGGAAGAAAGTGCTTTTGAAGCTAGCGATGAAAGCGATTGCTTCAGAAAAAAATGCTGAATCTTGCTGAAAAAAATGATTTTAGACATTGAAAATATTTCCAAGATACATCAGTCATTTCAATGTAACTACTGAACGACTTCAAAATCAATAGCTGAAATATTTCCAAATGTCACATGGTATTTTGTACTACTAAGGACTCTTGCAGTCTTTCCAAATATCTTTACCATCACTTTTACATTGCATTTAATAACATATACGTTTAACCAACAGACTATTTTGTTCCACAGGACTTGACCTGGCTGGAAAAAGAACAGCAGAAGGTAGACAGGGAAATCATCCGCCTCTCCAAAGAAAAGCAGAAATTCGAAAAGCGTTCGTTCCGCCTCAAACAACTCAAGGAGGCCATGACATCGGAAGATGGCCAGAAGAAAGAAGTCCTCGTCAAAACCTCTGCCGGCGAATTCCGTTTCGAAGGGATCTCAGACGCTTTTACTAAGAAACTGTACGAATGGGAAACCAAGAAAGGTGTTAATCCAGAACTGTCGACCATTGCCCTTCTGGATGAGTCGCTGAAGCCTCCTGTTGAGGCTGCCTTGTCGGCCTCGCCTTCGATTTCAAATTCGACGAGGACATCACCTGAGCCACCGAAGTCCTGCTTCCAGGTGTCGAGGGCAAGCTCCGAGCCGGATTTGTCAGCAGTGCTGAAAGAGAATGGGAATCAGACTATAAGGTAAATGGATATGAGAAGTTGGGAGATAGTGAGAGAAAGAGACAAAACCCCTTATTTTATTATATAAATCAAATATTAATATAACCCAAAAATCTATAATAATAAAAGAAAGAGTCTGTCTGTGTGTATGTCTGTGGATCGCAAAAGACCTACTTAGACTGCTCTAAAAAATTCGAAATTTTTAATATAGATTCCTTTTAATACCTACGTGTGCACCTGAGGCTTAGATTTTTCATACTGATTGAAATTTTTAATTAATATAATTAGTTTCAAAAAAACGTCATCCACGTGGGATTGCGGGACCATAACAGGGCTTGAAAATACATGGTCCGGGCCGAAACGGGGGCTTGACGCCGTCCTCTATTAGTTTGATTGAGATATGCGCTCGCCCGAGGGCTGCTTCATCCTCTATTAGTGTTTGCTCTTTTAGGTGCGCATGCGCCAACACGAATTTAATTTTGTTTTAATTTTGAGTGTATTTTCACAAGGGGGGGGGGGGTAAGTATGCCTCTAAAAGGAAGCAATGCGAAGTTAACGGGTTCCCATTAAGGTGGGACCATACTACTAGTATACTAATATAAACAATATTCTATAATCAAAACTAGATGTCATAAACGGATACTTGATTAGAGACACAAATATTGCCTAAAACTTTGAGTAAACAATGTTTTATGAGGGAGTCAACTTATTAAGAAACTAATGCCTAATAAATGCTACGATAATGCACATCAAAGGTTTAAAACAATTCATAATACATCATACATCAGTATAGTGTATAAGAAATTCAATCACGTTTACCAGCTCGTTAGAAGTATTCTAACGTTCTAATTAACGTCCAATTTATTTAAATTATTTAAAATTTTATTTCTGTAGCACATGATTATAAATGACTGATTTACACTTTAAAATTTAATTAAATTATAAATGCATCATTGTTTTTATATTAAGTGTGTTGCTGGAAAACCTGATAGTCAGGTGCCGGATTTATACGTCTGTATTTCTTAGAGGGCCTACAACTTTCCTGAGGGTATCACAAAATTCCCAAAACCTTTCAGATCCAAGTCCGGTGACACTCTGCTCTCTGGCGACCTAGAAGTCATCGCGAGTCTGGAGCCGGACGCAACTCTCATCGTTCAGCCGGAATCGCTAAACGCAATGCACCACAGCGAAGACAACTACTACTCGCTACTGGAGGAGAACATGTATCTCCTGGATCAGCTGAAAGACAAAGAGGAGATCTGCAGTCATCTGCAGAATGAGCTGGAGAGACTGGATGACAGGACGGAAAAGACTAACAGGAATCATCAGGAAGAAATGGGTAGGCTGACCTATTGAGAATCCTATTGAGCTTTTATCCATTAACGACAACTTTGGATTAACACCTTTATCTCCGTATAGAAATGTTAAACGCTAAGGGTTTTTTTATTCGTTTTTCGTGTAACTTTATTTGTCCTGTATAAATGGTGTCCATTACGTAATGGTGACAAGACGGGGAAGACCAAAAAGAATCATTAGGGGCAGGGTAGCCCAGTCGGTTAGGCATTCGCCTAGCATGCGGAAGGTCTCAGGTTCGGGTCCGGGCAGGGCCAAAATAACTGCCGACCTATAAACGACCCGTGCAACCAAAAATGTCCGACGAATAATACCCCGTGTAAGGGAGTGTACGTTAAATATCCTTCAAAGACCTAATGCTGCGCACGATGTCGCCCTTAAGGGTTGCGTTTGGTGCCTATTCAGGTGTAAGCTCTTTACTTGACTGTGGTTCTAAAATACGACGCCCGTCGCCAATAGCCTTTATGTAGCTTTAGTGCGACGATAATTCAAACCTAACCTAACCAAACAATCATCAGGAAGAAATGGGTACCTATTGATGATCCTATTGAATTTTCTTAAATCCATTAACGACGACTTTGGATACACCATTAACATCTTTTATCCTAATAAAAACGCTGACTTTGAGTTTTTAAATTCGTTTTTAGGGAAACTTAATTTTTCCTACATCAATGGTCTTCATTTGTCTTACATTTTGTTTACTTAGATAAACTTAAGGTAGGCGAATACCCAAAATTCTAAAATTTTTACTATTTCTTTAATCTTTTCCAAATTTGGCATAGTGATTTCAAATATAATGAACAATGCTTTTTAGGCAATTTTTTTTTATTTAAATATAATTGATTTATTTTAAACGGTGTTTTTCACCTAAAAAAAGGGGTTTGCGCCAACACTTCTAGTATAAAAAGTTTTACATTAATTTACCTGAAATTTTTTACAGATGCTATTTCAATATATATCTGTGCCATGAACCTCTAACATCCGGTGTAAATATATAAGTTTTTTTTTTTTTTAATGTCCAAGTGTAAGTTAATCGAAAAAAAATCCTTTTTTTTGTGGTTAATTTATAACATTTTTCTTAATAACTTCTTTTCTTGTAATGTGTATGCAACTCTAGAGGGTCATTGCATGCATCAGTTCAAAACGAAGAATTTAACACATAATTAATGTTTATAGGATAAAAATTCCCTGTGGTAGACTTGTTAGCGTAAACCTCCTTTTTCAGTAGAAAAACACCGTTTAAAATAAATAAATTATATTTAAATTTTAAAAAATGCCTTAATAGTATTACATTACATTTGAAATCTGTATGCCAAATTTGAAAAATATTAAAGCAATAGTAAAAATTTTAGAATTTGGGGTATTCGCCTACCTTAAGCAAAAAGCTCATCTTGGCACATTTTTTGCCAATTGTCGGGAATGAGTTAAATAGGAATTTATGTTTGGTTATTTAGATTAAAAAGGGGATTGGGAGCTTGAAATTCTTTAAAATGTATATTGAGTTGATTGCAAGGGTACAAAAAATCTATCGTGTCTTTTCTTGTCTCTTCTCTTTTTTGGAACGTGTATTAAAGAAAACAATAAGGCAAAGAAAAGAGGAAAAGGATGGTAAATTAAGAAAGTGTAAGGCAACTAGGGATAACGTACTTTTTAATTTGTTATAAGGTTATGCTTTTCAACGAAGTTTAGTATAGTTTTTGAATATATATTACCGTGTTTCTTTAGTCCAAAAAAAACTATCAATGATTTTTAATCGCTTAAATTTCTTTTAGAAAAATATAGGCAGAAATTGTGGGAGATACATATGTCCAGACCTCGGGATCTTCAGGGATCTTTGCATCTTATATCTGAATTAAAGTCCAGAATAGAAGAACTTCAGAAATGTAGCGATAAGTTAAAATCTGATCGGGAAAGGCTTGAAGTAAGTACTATTTCATGTTAATCTAACAATTCCATTACACAGTTCCGAGCACTGTAAAAAAAATCTGTCAATTCACAGAAAAAATCCATATATTTACAAAAAAAATACTGTTGTTAACTTCTAACAGGTTTTTTTTTTTTTTACAAAATAAACCGTTTAAAATAAAAAAAAAATGTTTTTTCTTATGTTTTTAACTAGTATATAAAGAGAATAGATTGCAAATGAAATAAGCTGTTCAACTGTTTTTGAAAGCTCCGCGTTTCGAAACATATCAGCTGGGAGATCGCTGGACTGGAGTTATACAGATCCATGGTTCGAACCCAAGTCCGCAAGTAATTTATTGATAGTACTGGGTTAGTAACGCCGCATGTCACTGGGTTAACCGGGAAGGTGGCAAAACTGTTCTTTTTTCTTTATAATTTACCTTGCTAAAAAACAACCCTTGTGTTAAAATTACAAATTACTTGTTCGTATTAAAAAAAATAGATTATTTTTATAAATTTTACGGTATTTTCCTGGTACACCAGCTGACAGATTTTTTTTTGTAAAAACAACAGACTTCTTTTACAGTGTACTTTTTATAATAAAATTGATAACAAATGTAATTTAGGATAGTGCGTATGCTTAAAAATAATTTTTTAAAAATTGTATTGGAAATTTTTTTTAAAAAAATCTTTTTTTTTTTTTCAGGAAAGCTTCCGTTACCACAGCAATCAGCAAGCCCGATTAGCCGATGATTTAATCAGAAAAATTCGTGAAATGCAAGTCACTTACACTCCATTAGCCCTCACCCGTGGCGGTAATGAACTTTTCCAATTTTTGCCGTTTGTAAATGACGAACGAGTGTATGTTTTTTGCATAAGTTACAAATATTTCGGTTATAAGGTTTGTGTGATTACTTGTGCTTTTTATCTGTGTATTTTTTTAGGAAGTAGAAGAAAATGGCGTAAGACGGTAAAATGTGATCCTAGCAGTGTTTCCAGAATTCATGATTTATCTACACAACTTTTGCAACAGGTAAATCTGCTGAAAACAGTATTGTTGTTTAAATTTAGTTTTGGGACTAAATGGCAATTTTAAAACTTACTTACCGTCAACCCAATACGGGGGGAAATAATAAAATAAATTATTGTACGAAATAAATATGTTTTCAATAAATTCAGTTAAAATCAATGCCTTAAGTAAAACATAAAAATGCAATTAGAAATTTTAAGTAAGCATGTGTAAGATATAACTAATTTATAATTATGTCTTTATATTGCAAAAAAGTTATAGGTACTAGAGTAATATAATAATCTGTTTCGTTGTATTTTATATAGTTCCCCTCCGCACCTTTCCTTTCCTCTAAAGTGGTATTGCGGAAGTTTCTTGAATGCCATAGAAAGTGCCTGAGAGGTTGAGGCACCATTTGCTAATTCCATTCCCGAGTTATATATCCTCAATCCAGATATACCATAAAAATATTGAGCAGGGAAAAAACCAAATCCTAATAATAACTTTTTGATATAAGGCTGTTGAACACATAAATTTGTCGTAAATCCAAAATCATGTCGCCGCATACGATGTCGCTGGGTACCAGTTCAGATATCAACCTTACCACTTAAGCGTGAGAGAAAAACGAGGGAAATAACAAGACCCATCACCGATAGCCTAATGCCTCATAAACCTCCAGTACAACGTAAAACCAATCAAAACCCTTCTGGAAATCAGGCCTTGCATTTTCACACTAGTAACCCGCGATTTTCTCCCAATAGTAAGAACATCGGCCTCTCATACAGAGGGTCTCGCGTTCAAACCCGGCCACTAAGCGTAATTGGCTGCGTAAGATCCTAGGGAAATTAAAAATAGACAACCTGAAAAGTTTAAATTACCAACTTGAAGAGTGCAGGGGAAGAACCGCTTTATTTCGTAGAAGGCTTTCCTGAATAGCCTCTTTGGGGATGATAGCGAGAAATCGCCTAAACTGGTGTAAAGAAACTGGTTACTCGCTTTGTTTATCTTTCGCGGCAACCCTAACTCACGCCAGAGATCAGTGGATACGAGTCACACGTTTGTACCACTAATGAAGAACCAAAAGAAAACCGGTTTCCGGTCGCCAACGTCTGGAAAGCAGACACAATTACGGAAAGACTCTAAAGAAATCAAGCGGTTCTTCCCCTGTACTCTTCACTTGTAAACCCCATTTTCTCGTGCAGGCCCGCGACGTGGAGCAGACGCTGATGGAGCGCACCCGGCAGGTGTGCCATCTCCGGTGGGAGCTGCTGCACCGCGACATGTCCGCCGTCCTGCTGCAGGCGGCCCTGCACAGGGTGACGGGGGACGCCGCCCCGCCCTGCATCCTGCCCACCTGGGACAAGCGCAGGAACAGGTTCAAGAACATCAAGGCGTGGTCGGTGGACACCACGCCCAGGAGGCCGTCGGAGGTATGTAGAGTATTGAGCTAGAGGTAAAACTGGAGTGATGTATCAGCGAGCCGAAACCTGAGCGGTCTACTCTCACCCTTTGCCCGGTTCTCCAAAAAAAGAGGGACTTTTATCCTACAACCTCTAGCTCATTGGTCTGCCCGACCGGTTCGCTTCGTCTGCAGTGATATTTTCCACCGCGTTTCGTTTTCGAAACGGCTCGTTTTCTTCCCTGTTAAGTGGATTGCACATCTCACTCCACATTTCTCTAGCTCATTGACGTAGAGTGACCAAAGTTCTCCGAGTTCCCATACCAAATAAATACCTCTTTGGGTGGCAAGCCAATTCTGGGATCCTCTGGTAGGCCGTAGGACATAATTGTTTGGAAATATTATTGCCGACAGAGAGCAGCACTACCGACTGTAAGTGTATGGATCCTTATATGGTCGGTAGTGCTGCCCTCTGTCGCTTTGCTTTAGAACAAGAAATCTGTGTTGTGTAGTATCCTCGGACGGGGATACAATCGTAGAAGACATGGAGGAGAGAAAGCGATGTTGCTGCCCTCTACCGTGCTGATGCGTGAGGAATCAATGGACTCTTTGGTTTGGTGTTGAGATTGTTACCTATAGCGTTTCTCCCAAATAAGGCATATGTATGTCCTCGGGCGGGAAGACTCGCATAGTAGACTTTAACGAGCGAAGCGTAGTAGTGGTGCTGCCCTCTTCCGTGCCGCATGAGGAAGCAATTGGCTCGGCTTTGAGGGTGGTTCCTACCACCGCATCACTTCAGGGATTTGTGGTTTGTACAAAAAATCAAAGAGTAGAGGTGCTTTAGCCCCAAAATACCCCCACAAAAGGCAACCAACGTCACCGTAGTCCTTGCTGTTTCAGTTATCCATTCAATGTGAACTTTAGTTATAACTAATTATAATATGTCCCAATACAGGACCTTGTCACTGACGACTGGTTGCAGGAGCGATTGAGGCAACTCTCCATCACCCCCTACAACGACTGGGCCAACATCGACTTTTCACCCAATGATCTCATGTCCACGGCACACGAGCTCAAGAAAGAGACACTGCGACTCTCCATATCAAGACAAGGTGAGGTTCCCATTTATAAAATTTCAATTTCCCATTTGTAATATTAAAACATTAGAAAAAATCCTGTAAATAAAAAAAATTCATTTAAATTTTATATTCGAAGATTTAAAATAAATTGCTAGTGGTTTTGTATTAGTCCATGGGTCACAGAAAAATAAGTGTTCAATTGTAATAATGCATATACTCGCTTCAATGGCTAACTAATTTTGAGATTTTCGTAGGGGTTTTGTGTGTGCTGCTAATATTTTATACGTAAAGGATTTTTTTTAGATCTAAGATTCTGATGTACCTAATTTTTTACCCTTTAACTTATAAAACGGCCCGGACGGCCATACTAGTAAGGATTTGATGACGCTATTCCTATAACATGTTACGCGGTAACAAAGTGCTTACGTAGCGAAAGTGTTAAGTGTACCAAACCTTTAAATTTGATTAGAAGGCCACTCGTTCAAATTAACTCCGAAATTTGTCAACGGCAGAGATACCCCTAAATACTTATTGAAAACTGTCGTCAACGGAACGCGCCTGCTCTCTAGTTCAACTATGGCGATGTATGAAAATTCATTAAATCGCTAATAATATATAACCATTTAACTCTTTTATTTTCAAGAAAATATTATGGAATAAGAGAAAGATTCGGATCAAGGAGTACGGGTAATTTGATTTATGTTTCAATACGGCAAATCAAAGGTTCTATTGGGTGTTTTTTGGTATTCGAAGCACAACAATAAACAGGAATTTATTATTCTGAACTTTTGATTAAGAGTGAAATTTTCAGCACAATGTAATATATATATGAGCTATTAATGACTTCTTCCAGTCAAGGGTTCGCGATCTTAATTTTTTTTCTTCTGATCTATCTTAATAAAATTAAGACGGGCAAAAAAGTTCCAGCCAAAAATATAGCTACAGCAGAACTCCAATTATCCGAAGCGGTGCCAAGTATCGGGATGTTAGAAAAAGTCCTCCCGGCCTACCTCACCCGTTACTGTTCGACTTTATAAGATGCCATGTCTATTTTTTTTTTTTTTTTTGTATTTGTACCTAACGAGCAAAAAAATTACTGAACGATGGCGGATGACGTCCAACAGAGACGAACAGTAACAAATACGCCGAGTATAAAAGTTTATCTGTCGCAAACTAAATTTGGAAAACCAAGATTCTAAAATAAGTTGAATTTAAAGAAAAATATGTTACAAAAAAGCTATAACTCAAACTGCCAAACGACACCTTACAATTTCATTATTTTTCTTATTCTTTTTTAGATCTCGTTTCTGACTCAGAAGAGAAGAAGTCGGCAACGTGCTCTGCAGATTCAGAAGTAAGTCCATACTTTCAAGTTATAGTTTTTTCAAGTTAACTTTGCACATCTATAATAATAAAAATGAAGTTTTGTATGTGTGTATGTCTCTCCGAAACTCACAAACACATTTGTTTGACTCGTAACTTGGCACAAATGCGTAGTTTATACTGGAGTTACAAAATAAGGACTTTCAGAGCTCAAAATGTTCTATTTTTAGAGAAAATTCGAATTTTCTGGAAAAACTACACCACTTTGGCTCAAATCCGATCATTTTTTTACTTTCCTGATGCCATCTGCTGAAAAAAAAAAAAACTTTCAACAAAAATAAATAAAATTGAAAATGCTTATTTTATTGTGTTGCCATAACTTTCAGGAACTAAATTCATTATTTGAAAATAATTGATATGTTTCAAGTGACGTATTTCCGACAAGTCTTCATTCCTGGATTATTGTGGGTTTAGTTCATGATTTCTTCAATGAAGGCAATAAATGTGTAGTTAACCTATAAGTTCTAGAGCTGCATATTAGGCCTTTATTTTCTCGCCAAATACATTGCCAATCCCGCCATATTATTAATTAAAACTCGCCAAGTGGACAAGATGTTTGTTAAGCTAATACTGAACAATGATGGTTAATAAAGGCCATCGCACGAGCTGCATATTAGGGTATTATGTCTTTATTTTTTCGCCAAATACGTTGCGAATCTCGCAAAATCATTAATTAAAACTCGCCAAATGAGTAAAATGTTTGTTAAGTTATTACTGGACTATGATGGTTAATAAAGGCCATCGCTTTAGAGCTGCATATAAGGGTTTTATGTCTTTTTTGTTTCGCCGAATATGTTGCCAATCTCGCCAAATTATTAATTAAAACTCGTCAAATGGGCAAAATGTTTGTAAAGCTATTACTGAACTAAGATGGTTAATAAAGGTCTTCTCACTAGAGCTGCATATTAGGATTTTATGTCTGTATTTTTTCGCCAAATACGTTGCCTATCTCGCCAGATGGACAAAATGTTTGTTGAACTATTACTGAACTATGATGGTTAATATAGGCCATCGCACGAGCTGCATATTAGGGTATTATGTCTTTATTTTCTCGCCAAATACGTTGCCAATCTCGCCAAATCATTAATTAAAACTCGCCAAATGAGTAAAATGTTTGTTAAGCTATTACTGAACTATGATGGTTAATAAAGGTCATCGCACTAGAGCTGCATATCATGGTTTTATGTCTTTATTGTTTCGCCAAATATGTTGCCAATCTCGCCAAATTATTAATTAAAACTCGCCAAATGTGCAAAATGCTATTACTGATCTAAGATGGTTAATAAGGGCCATCTCACTAGAGCTGCATATTAGGATTTTATGTCTTAATTTTTTCGCCAAAAACGTTGCCAATATCGCCAGATGGGCAAAATATTTGCTAAGCTATAACTGAACTATGATGGTTAATAAAGGCCCATTGCACTAAAGCTGCATATCAGGGTTTTAATCTTTATTTTTTCGCCAAATTTGTTGCCAAACTCGCCAAATGGGCAAAATGTTCTTTAAAAATAATTTATAAGCTGTTTGTTGTGCTAATAGAGTGAGAGCCCAGGGCCCCCAGACCTAAGTCATTTTGGCAAGGATGAAATGTACGTGATTAGGTTCGGTTTTCATTTACTTTTAGTGTATGCATACCAGTTAGAGTGGACCGACAGCCAATTTACAGGTATCGGGTGCAAAAAGTAGGTAAAATATAAGTTCACCTAAGTCATTTTGGAAAGGCTGATTTTTACATATGTTTTAGAAAATAATGTTAAAAGTTCGTAATAATTTTCCCAGACACTTTCCGTGGGCCGATATTTCTCCCAGACGCTTTAAACGTCTTCATCAAGCTCAGGCTTTGTCAATCACATCTAGCGGCGTGAGATGGCGCTACAACCGTTCTCGGACATCAAGGAAGGGAAGTTAAGCAAAAAAGAACTATGTGTCTATTGGAGATATGGTTGGTTGATTGACATATATTCCGGTTTGTGTGCTTGATTATTGGAGATGTGAAGATGTAGTAAGCTAGGCAGCTATGACAACTTGTCTATTAATCTATTTTCGAATTAATTTTTTTAATTAAATCCATACGATATTCTTTTACCGGAATATAAGTCAATCAACCAACCACATATCCAATAGACACATAGTTCTTTTTTGCTTAACTTTCCTTCCTAGATGTCCGAGAACGGTTGTAGCGCCATTTCACGCCGCTAGTGTGATTGACAAAGTCTGAGCTTGATGAAGACGTTTAAAGCGTCTGGGAGAAATATCGGCCCACGGAAAGTGTCTGGGAAATTTAATATGCACTTTTAACATTATTTTCTAAAACGTATGTAAAAATCAGCCTTTCCAAAATGACTTAGGTTAACTTATATTTTACCTACTTTTTGCACCCGATACCTCTAAATTGGCCGTCGGTCCACTCTAACGGGAAAGCATACACTAAAAGTAAATGAAAACCGAACCTAATCACGTACATTTCATCCTTGCCAAAATGACTTAGGTCTGGGGGCCCTGGGCTCTCGGTCTATAAGGTCATTGTGCTAAAGCTGTATAATGGGTGTGTTTGTAGCTATATCTATTTTCTCGCCAAATTATTTCCCAAAACGAGCCATAAGAGTTAAAAGGTTTTATGTATTTATGATGGAATTGTGATGACATTTATGAGTGCATTTTACACCGCATTTTTTTATTTTGGAATTTAAAAACAATGAAACGGGACTTCATACTTGAAAACGAACAGGAAGAATAACTTGAGTTTATGATCTTATGACAGGTTATATGGTACACATACTTGGATCGACTTGATATTTTTTAAATCCGTGCGAAGTACGGGTATAAATTTGCTAGTATTTAATATAGTAATAGTCTCTTTATATACCACCATATCATTAATAAGATAAGATTTGTCAATTCCACAATTCTTTAAGTTTTAAATGTATTATAGTATTCTATATAGTTTGATACATTGAGGTATATGCAACCATTATTATTTTATTTAATTCTGTCTTTTCCCTCCAGATAGCAGACAGCGACCGCTACTACGACACGGGATCCGCAGTCAACAGCCGCTCATCTTCATTCTCTAGCGGCCCCGGTGGCTTGCGTGGCTCGCACTCGGACACACGTCTGTACGAGCGCTCGCGAGCCTTGCGTCGCAACTCGTCCAGTAGCATGAGCTGCGTGGAAGCAAGCGACAGCTCCAGTCTTCACGACAGCGACAGGGTGCACTGTCTGGTGAAGAAATTCCCATGGAGGACGCAGTGGAGATCTCTGGACAACGTGTCGTCATCGTGTTCCTCGAGGAGGTCGGGTTTTGTTGTAATTTAGTCGAAGAGCTTAGTGGTAGAACGTGCTAAGTGATATTTTTGAAAAAATTGAAGTTTTGAATACATGAATATGTTATTCCATCCTTTAAAGAAAACAAGTTTCCTCTTTTTCATACTCAAGTATATTTTTTACCGTATTTACCTGATTCAAATGCCAACTAAAAACTTTAAAGCCAATTTTCTCGTCTTCACCTTTTTGCTACTTAGAACGTTCTTCTACTTAACTCTTCAATTATTGAAAACGTTTATTTTTGAAAACTCACGATAGTATAG
This sequence comes from Hylyphantes graminicola, assembly GCA_023701765.1. NCBI lineage: Eukaryota > Metazoa > Arthropoda > Arachnida > Araneae > Linyphiidae > Hylyphantes > Hylyphantes graminicola. The sequence continues at coordinate 49,624,472 of CM043116.1, forward strand.
AATAAAATATTATTTAACTAGCATTGTTCTGTCTTACAGTTCGATACTTGATGACGAAATAGGCAAATCTCACTGGCGCCCCATTCGCTCCTCCAACAGAAATTTCGAAGCTCTTTCCCAAGAAGAACAGATGCAGAACAGGTACGGAAGTTTCAAAGAAACAGACGAGGAAAACGAAGAACCGAGAACCCAAGCAGCAGATTGGGGAAGGCAGTGCCTTATCACACCCAAATCAGTCCAACTGGCAAGATTATCGACGGAAAAGAGCAGATATTCTCCACTGCCACATTCGAGTCGGGCTACGGATATAGAGTACAACCCCAGGACATCAATGCTGATGCAGTCATGGGAATACCCAGGTCGCAAATCCTTGCTGAATGAAAAGGCACCCGATGAATACAGGCTGTCAGCCATAGAGTCCAGTACTGCCGCCAGCAGCAGTGGTTTGTATCAAAGCGCGACAGAAGGTAGCATGGAATCGCTGGACAAATACGAAACGGCCATTCGCGATGAGGAACTGACCATAAGTGATGATCCTGGCACCAAAGAAGTGTATAGGTATGAGAAAATAAATTCTTTAGAAACCTTCTCAGAGTTTGAGGAAGATTTGAGGCAGAGAACGTCCAAGCAGATTCATTCCAATGCCAGTTATGGACAGTCGCCAACACAAAACTGTATCTCAGATTACATAGATAGAGAGAAGCATGCCACTTTAGAACTTGGTAATCAGTCAGTTCCTGGTTCGCCAAATATTTCGAAGTATAAGTATAAAGGCACAAAAGGCTTCGGAAGACCGCGTGTTGAGTACAAGAAGGATGAAGACAAACTGCCTTCCACAAGCTATAACTTAAAGAGTTCACCTCAGCTTGACTCTTAACGCAAAAAATATAATTTTATCATTTTTATAAATTCATTTTGTAGAACAATTCTAAAAATTGCCTTTTAATGTACATAATAAAGCATGTAAAGAGAAAGCTTTAATTATTGAACAGTTCCTAATTTTGCAACGAGTATTTCATCTACAGCCCGGTCCATTAAAATTTAAATCTATTATGAAAGAAAGTGAGCCATAACCTGTCCTAAACCATACCGTTTCTCAAATAGTTGATGGATTGGAATCATGATTGCATAATTTCTTAGTTACTCCAATTCCCGGGCTTTCGGTCGAGTTTATAATTGTACGTTTCAAAATACTTTCACGGTTACCTTAACCAGGCCATACATCATGCATGTGCCCTCATGAATCTCGAAAAATTACATTTCATATTTTCTTCTTCGACAATAAAGATCTGTAGAGATATCAAACTTCTATTTAATTCAATAATAATTTAATTATAAGTTTTTAACAAGCGTCTAAATTCATTTTTGTTTCAAAATCTACTTTATTTTTTTAATTGAATAATTTTTAGTGTTCGAATAATGTATTTAAAGGATTTTAATTTACGAAAAAATTATTTAAAAAAATAGACAACCATAGATTAATTCTCAAAGCTTTATTTAAACCATGTATGTGAACACATTTTATAATATATTTGCAACTAACAACACAGAAGCAGATAAGTTAAGACTAAAACTCTAAGAAACAAACACTTTATATTTAAAATTTTTACCAACAGAACACAGAATATTTCGACGAAAAACAAATGCTGGCAGCAACCGTTCACTTTTTTTTTCCAATTAAGAAGCAACCTACTAAGCTTTATAAAACACAAGCTCTCAAGTTCCACTTATTTCTTGAAATTTAAAACCACTAAGAGAACGTCTACTATAGATGCAATAAAACAGTGCACTAAACATAAACGGCATACACTGTGACGATTCTTTAACGAAGAAATAAAAAATAAAAAGTAATTTATTTTTTTGTTTAGAGAGACGTTTTAAGTGATAAATACCATCATATACATATTGGTTAGATAATGCTGTACAACGATAGCTGTTATGGCACACCACATGACTGGTGGAATAGGAAACTAAAAACGAACGTCGAGTGACCGACACGCTGTGGCTAACACCGCATTACATTTTGTGTAGCATTTGGAAATGGAAAGCACAGCGTCATAAAATTCTTCGTCTATTCATCTTCATCGGAACCGGGCTTCGTAGGGGAGCTTTCGCTGACTGTAATCTTGCAACTCTGCCTAATATCGTCGTCGGATAGCTGCTGCATGAAGGTGCTCTGGAAATCAGTTTGACCATCCGGATCGCCAACCACAGAGGTAACAACCCTAAACAAAAATAAACCGGATAAAAATATTTAGCTATGGAAATGTTATTTTCTCAAACTTCTTCAAGCATATTAACTTTTGACTAATCATAAAAAAATAGCCTTGACTTCATTGTAAGCAATTTGCTTGTAGTACATAACATCTGAAAGCCATCTGACAACCTGGCATCAAACCTAACGGAGATTATAGTGATCGGGCTATTTATAGGTCGGCAGTTCTTTTGGTGATACACGGACATAGTCTTTCGCATGCAAGGCGAACATCTTAACGCCTACTGTATATTACCCAGCACCAAACTACAGGCAGAATTGCTTTGCTGAGAAATTTAAATAAACTCCGTTCATTACTTTTCTGGTACAAAACACCTTAACACTTTACCTACGGTCGTCGACTGACCCGTAGACTAAAAATCTTCTAGACCAGCAACTTAATCTAATGCCTAGCTCTTCTAACGTGTCGAAAGCAACTAAAACACTATTAAAGGTTGATTTGTTGATTGGCATAATTGTACTTTCAATTGTAGGGCTACTGTTTCTTCGGAATGTTCTCTGTTAAAAAAAAGTTACCCACTAGTGATTATTTCAAGCGTTAGTCATCCTTTTACATCGGACCTTTTTGACTATGTGAACAAATAACATTTTGAGTTAATTGCATGACACAAAATTTGCATAAGGGTCCGTCTTAATATTAAAAATGTTACGAACTTTAAAATTTTCAATAGCAACACCCAATTTTAATTACTTAGAAATGTGAAAAACCCTCGAAAACCCCTAAATCTAAGTTTTTGTTACATTTGGATGAATATTTGACGAGTTATTCAATCGAATCACTTTTGGATCTTTGGGGGACCATGTCTAAAATGACAAGCGTAGTCTGTAGGTTTATTAATGGAGGAAAAGAAGCACAAGGTCAAATATCTTGAGGATGGGCCTACGAGGGATATAAAAGTCAATGAGTAGCTGTATATATTCAAAAATAAAGTCGAAAATAAGTTGTAGTAAAAAATAGATCCCTATCGTCACTTGATAAGGGTTCCAAATTACGAGATGTCATTGGCTCTGTTAAATCTCCTAAAGGTGATTGCAAATAGGCAGCCAGAAACGATTACATTAGTTCCCTTAGACACAAAGGGGGCGCGCTAGTTTCTATGTCAATTTCAATGTAGAAATTCTCCAATGAGAGTTTGAAACTTAGAGTGTTCTTAGTCTATGGGTCAGTCGACGCCCGTAGGTAAAGTGTTAAGCTAAGTCAGTTTAATAATGAACACTTTAAAATTAAACTCTTAAGGGAATTAACTCTAAAACTTACACCAAAACCGAGCTTAAGTTTGCAGCAGAGAAATGTACTAGGCGGAGGAATCTGCGTAAACAACGCTGCTGGCGCCGAAATTTTGCCTGCTGCTATTCGCTGCTCCTTACGACCCTGATATTCGTGCGCCGTGTTACGTCAAAATCGAAGGGGAAAAAAATAATTAAAATAACACTCTAACTGAAGCTAAACTAATAAAAATAATAAATTTATGTCTTGAAATAACAAATAAATTTGTTTATTGCATGTGAAATACCTTTTTGTATTCGATTCTCGCACTCAAAAATGAGAACTATTTACCCTTTTTCTCGTAAAACATTTGTATACTGCAAACTTAAGGTCGGTTTTGGTGTAGGAGTTTCTATTTACAATAAATATCTAAATTACCGGGTAGTTGTTGATGTTGTAGTACTGACTAGACCATCCCCATCGAGAACTGAACTATCACCTAAAAAAAGAGCAAGCTACATTACAGCAAAGTGTTGAAGAAACCTTAAACTAAAAGTCAGTATTTCAAGTATTTAAAAAATATTACAAAATAAAAATCCATTTCAAATCTGGTTTTATTTCACACAAGCATTTTTAAAAACTGAGATTTTTTTTTAAAGTAAGGCTTGAATTAAGTTATCGAAAAACGATATTGTACATTACTGGACACAAATTTTTTAGTAAATATTTCTATAACCTTATTTCAGTAACTCAAGGAAAATTAATTTAATATACAACTCTCACAAATGCAAATCATATATTTTTTGAAAAAATATTTAATAGAACAGGATAAACTAAAAATGGGATGGCGAATAAAAACAACATTTTAAAAATTTCTTTAAAGAATTCAAATGCCATAAAAATATTAAATAACCATAAAAATATGAAAACCTTAAAGAGGATATAAAGAGGAGAAAAAGTTATAATATTTAAAAGAAACAAAAATTAAAATTTTAATAATTAATAGATGTTCAACCTTATCTTCAACATAATTTTCTTATAAGCTAATCAGTACTACCTTTAAAGGCATTTTCCTAAACAGCCCAACTATTTCTCAGTTTATAGAAGTGCTTGTGTAAATCACAAAACATGCAAAAACAAACAATTCACATCAATCATCAATTCAAAAACGAACAAACACGTATTTGGAGTTTTTACGATACAATAAAAGATTTTCAAAATTTCCACCACATTATAGGGAGAAGTATTAACGTTCCATTTCTTACAACAAATTGCATGTATTTTATTAAGTAAAATTTTAATTTTCAAATTTATCATCTTCAACGATCCGTTTGTATAGCAAGAAGGATTTAACTTTTGTTGTAGGAAAACAAATTTAAGTATTCTTCTATTTACACAACACTTATACACAAGAAATAATAAAAATAATTTTACATGCACAACCTATTGAAGCAGAGCACTTAAACTAAATAAAAATGGAAAAAAAACATACACAAAATAGGAGATAAACCCAAAATATATAAACAAAATAAACAACAAGCGACACATGAAAGGCGGTTCATTTTTACTGTAAACACAGAATTAATACATTTTAACAAGTACATTCAATAAAAATAATAGTTTCTAAAAAAAACTCAAAAAAAATTCTAAAATCTTTGAATAAATTATTCCTATCATTCATTAAAGAGAATATCACATAGGGAAATACACCAAACTTCCTTGAGGAAACACCATAGAAAACCTGCAAATGTAACCATGCATAACTGAGAAAAATAATATAAAAACGGCTTTAAGGTGCAAATGAAGTTGCAGGATTAACAGGAAAGAGCATTCCAAGGATTATATTCAAAAAGGAACACAAAACATCAGCCTCCAATGCATATGTACCACTTTCTTTACAACAGATTTGGTGCACAACGGTTTCAACTACCTGACGAACTAACTCCATGGGCGGCTTCATTAGTCTGTAATAAATCGTCAGGTGGCAGTTCCGACTCTTCGAGCGCATCTGGAAATGAATGAGAAGCAAAATCATCCATCAATACAGTGTCATCGGTCAATTTGGAGAGGAACATCTCCATTTGCTGTTTGGCCCCGTTGGTGCTCTGCAGTTCTCTCAGCTGGCATTCTAGAGCTCCTCCTCCCTTGCTGTGAACGATAGACTCGTCCCCTCTGCTCGTAACTTGGGTCTTGTCCTCTGGTCCCGAGTCGCCGTGGGAATAGGTTAGTTTATATTCCGGCTCTAAAGTATCAGTACTGGAGACCATAGTGCACTCTTCACCAGAAGCCTGAGCACTATTGAGGCTCGATGACATAGCAGAGTCGGTTTCGAACTGGTAAGTGGCATGTGTGGCAGTAGAGCTACTCGGATCCATTGAATCGGTACTAGAGACCATGCAATCCAGCCTTCCCACGCAGTTCTTTTCACCGCTATCACTGGAATCATGGCCTCCGGTTAAGCTATCGTTCTCTAAAGTAAGGGCTAAATGCTCAGATTCCTCCAAGTCTTCTGTGTTGCCTTCTTCTTTGCTTGAAGCTTTCGTGTCTTCCGATGATAGATCCTGAACATCGGATTCAACTCTTAAAAGAACTGTGCACTCATCTGAAGTTATTCCCTCCGAAAATGTCTCTTCTTGAAATTTTTCTACGTTACATTGTGCAACCTTAATCACTTGCTCTATGTCTAGCCTTCGCCTTTCATATTCAGAAGCATCGGCACCTTCCTGTATGATTTCTAAAGCGTCTGAACCCTGACTTTCCAAGCCTTCTTCAATTTCAGAAAGCATCATGATATCTTCAAGACCACCTCTATTTTCTTGAGCGCTATCAACGCATTCCCTCTCTACTTTTTCAAACTCAGTCAACGATGACATCGACACATCATCATGTTCTCCACTTTTAGTCACCCCCATTTTTTCATTGGAATCTATAGAAGATCGGCTGATCCTTCCACCTAAAATGTCTGCTTCCAGCCTCTCAAACTCTTGAAGAGAAGAAGCGGCAGATGTTTCGCCACTTCTAAGGAAAAATTTTCTACTCGGAAGAGAACTTGGAGTACTTCCTTCAACAGATAGAATCGGGCTTAAATTGGTTCTTCTAATGCTATAATCTTGTTCTTCATGGTGTGTGTATAAATCAGCCCCAGGAACTTCATCATATTTTGACGTGAAAGATTGTGGGGCAAAATCAGATTCAGGATTGAAAATATTGTCATGAGAAGAAGGTGACAAGTCACTGAAATCAACATTTTCCTCTTTGGGTGATTGCAGACTCGTTTTTAATGATTTATATTCATAGCGTTCATCTTCAGGCGAAGTATCGACCGCTTCAACTCTATCTGTTGAATCTACAACAGCAAGATCAGACAAATGATTTATTCTTGTCTCCACATTTGATAGTCCTTCATTACTACTAGCAGATCCAGCAACGGGAATGTTTATTTCACTTTCTAAGCTAGGTGGTAAAGAGTCAACAACGTTTGATAATAAATCCCCTTGTTCACTTTCAGGAAGGTAACTAGTCAAATCGGAGCACACGAACGATTCGGATTCTTGAGGCTCATAACTTCTGAAGCTTAAAGACTGCTCCTGTTGGGCTTCTGGCTGATCCGCATCAGAAGAAATAGTATTTTGAAGATCAAAATCTGTTGAAGAATGAGTTGTTTGATGATCTTCTAATGCGCTTTGAATATTTCCATCATCTACTCCACTTATATTTTCAAAATTCGTTTCTAGATCATCAAGTGTATCCCCTGTTGCATTTGCCGCATCTGAAGCACTAAAACTTCCTTCCATCTCAAGATCAAACTGTAGTCCTTCGGTTTCATAAGCAGTAGATGATTGAACCTGATTAGATGTAAGCTCTGAATCTCCATCTTCTGGATTGTCAATATCGGGATTATAATCAACTTCCACTGGACCATTCAACTGTAAATAAGACGAATCTAGATTTGAAGAGTTACCTAGCTCTGTAGTAAGCTCTTTTTCCGGAGGAGTTTCTTGAAAGGAGTCTAACATCATGTTAGGACCATCCGTTGACAGTGGGGCATGCGAAGACAGTAGAACTGCTGTATCAAAACTAGATGTCTGCCATGTTTGTTCACTATGAGTGGCTGAACTCTCAGATACAGAAAGTTGTTCTTCATCCACTATGGTGGCATTTTGTTCCATGGGCTCTCTATCTAGGTTGATATCCCTTACAGAACTAACTGATCTTCTATGAGAATGTCCACTAAGGGAATATGACGTTCCGACTTGCGCAAATTGAGGGGTAGTATCTAAAACTTTAGCATTGGCACTAGATTCCACGATTTGTGCATCAACAGATTCTAACTCACTTTTACATTCAGTTAAATCATCATCTTTACTTTCCAGAGTTTCAAATGTATCTGTAACCTCCGATTCAGATGCAAATTGCCATGACCATTGTTGGGGAAGTTGTTTCATTTTTTCATGCTCATCTGCAGTTGGGTCATTCAAATCCCAATTTTTCAGAAAAGGAACTTCTACTCCACTTCTAATTACATCATCAGGTATATCCATATCGTAAGGTTCTTTCATAGAATCTTCGTCTGCAGGTTCTTCATCTAAAACAGGCATTTCGATATCAGGAGCAAATTCTAGTTCTTCGTTAGCAGGTGGCATCAGTGTTTCACTAGCCTCGGAGGAAACTTCAATACTAGCAAGGTGACCGGAACTCTCTGAATCTACAGAGTACGCAGATTCTCTGGAACTGTGACTAAATGAAGAACATGCAGTTGAGTAAGATATCTCTTGAGATGAAACTGCAGTAGCGTACGAGCCCGACGCTTCCCCTGATGTCCCCTGAGATGTCACACAAGTCTCATATTCTGATCCATGACCGCTAAAAACATTTATGTCGAATTCGGAAGAACAAGGCCTACTAGCAGCAGGCGTACTTCGAGGTGTTCTTCCACTATCAGATGTTTCAACTGAATAATAAGGACTTTCAGTTTCTCCTGAACTTGAACAGGATTCTTCTTTTACTTTACCAGAACCTGAACTATCAATTTTCGATCCTTCTGTTTCTGAATCACTTTTTTTACTATGTAAAGACTTGCTGTCAGATCTAGAAATTTTAGAGCTTTTATCAGAATTGTCGGAGATCTTTGGTACACAAGGATCTGCATCGTATTCTGAACTTGAAGGTAAATTCGATTTCTCATTTTCTGGAGAAGAACCTCGATCCTTATTTGCAGAATAATCTGCTGATGAGGAGCCTTTTGGAACAGAAGAAAAAGTTTTTTCTGAGTATCCAACACTACCGATTTCTTTATTAGTATCGTCTTCTGCATCAGAACCTTCTTTGGCATCCGACTTCTCAGGAAGTTCTTGTAACATTAAATCTTGAGGGGAATCGCATGATTCTATAGAAGAATGTTCTTCAATCGTAGATACTTGCTTTGTTGATTTCAATGATCTAATTTCTTTTTTATCATGCCTTGAAAAAGCAATTTCCTTTGATCTTCTATGAACTTCTAAATCTGATATGCTGCTACTCATTCCAGACTTTAAATGATCGAACTCATGGTCTCCAAATTCCATCGAATGAAGAGGATCCGAAATTATCTTCTTTGCTGAATTGGACGCATCAGATGCAAGAGCTTGAAGTTGTTCCGTAAGAGAATGCTCATCTTTCGCTTCTTCATAATCAAACAACTGCTCATCAGGTTCAACAACTACACCTTCGGAAGAGATTTCATCCGTTGGACCACAACTGTCCTCAGAAACTTGTGGAGACATTCCTTTGTAGAATGTTTCTCCTTCTAAGCCAGTAGCTAAAACATCGCTCATTTTCCCTTTCACATTTAAACCAGACGAAAGCAATTCTGAATTCCCATGTTCCACGAACTCAGAAGAGTTGTCTGGTTTGTCATCATCGGAATCACTGGAACTATCTGACTTTTTCGATGAAAAAGTCCCCAGTTCTTTCCTTTCGGGAGACCCGCTTTCGATATCAGCGCCTAATTCTTGAGAGAATATTTCAGTTCTGATTTGCTTATAAACATCACATTTATGATCATCAGAAGCCGAAATTTCTTCTAACTCTTCTGCAATATATTTTACTTCAAGTGGGCTTTCTTCAATGGATTGATCTATCTCTTCCTGAAGGATCTCCGATTTTATATGACTATCGACTGAAGTTGGCCTTGCAATATCCACGCCATCATCTTCATCTAGTTTTATGGCTTCGTGCAGTTCGTCTTTCCTGCACAGCTCTAAGCTCAGGTTTCTGGAATGGAAATCTTTCTCATAGTCTGGAAATGCTGATATACCTTCTGAGGAAGCCGAATGAGTAGCTTCTGTGAGCGGCTGGTCTCGTACAGATGTCACATAGTCTAAAAGTTGTAGTAAATATTAGTTATCATAAAAAGGTTACTCAGAAAAAGTTGAATATAGCATGCATCTTCTAAGACAGGACAGATAAGCTGTGCTAAAGAAATGCTGAAGAAAAAAGTTGCATGCTGCATCCAAAAAGGAAGTGACTCCTGTATTCTAGAAGACAAATCTACACAAGCTCCATACATGCAGTAACTAAAAACTAGATTTTTTTTAAAAAAGAAGAAAACATAATAAATGCATTATCACATAATTCCAGTTGAATAGAACATTACAAATTTTCTGAGACATGTTTACAGATACAATGTTCAATATTCATGGATGAAGAAAACAAAATAAACTATAAAAAGCGTGCAGAAAGACATTTAATAAAGTAATTATAAAAGTTTAATGAGCAATTGTAAGCAATTTAAACATTTTTTGAACAAATTCATGTTTTAAAAAAGTGCAAATAATTACTTAAAATTACAATTTAAAAAAAAGATTTAAACTGACAAGATGCAAATTATAAAAACATAACATTCCAACAAAAAAAAATTATAAATTTTCACAGCACCAATAATTGAACTTAAAAAGCGATTGCACATATTAACCCAGTAAATGCTTCATTCAAAATTGGAAGTTAAACTTTTAGTTTACCAAAAAAACTTATCACACCATTAAAGTACTTCATTGCGCTTGTGCCAATCGATGTTGCATTTATTATTATTATTTGAGTGCAATTCGAAAGTGTATGCATTTTGATTACTTCAACAACAAAAGAAACGTTGGTAGAAACGTATGGTAGAAACGTTTCAAGTAATCTTAAACTCTCCTACAGAATTTCCTCACTTATTTTACTTAGGGTTCATTTTTTGAAGCCACAAATTATCATCTTGCCTTTTGAGGTATCATCGATGAAGGTAAGGACTTTTTGCGTCGACACTCTATATTGATAATTCGATGTTCGAAAAACTTATCATAAAAATAATTATGTTTCAATCTCTTAAAAAATAAAAAATTGGATTGAAACGCAATAGAAATGCAAGTGGAAAGCTTTTAAGCACCAGTTTTTTTTTATAAAAAGAGAAAAATTGAACTTTTTCATTAAATATATATATAAATAAAACATGGGCTTGAATGGTGGGATAAATGTAATTTTTGAATTTGTTTTTGGGTCCCTTTGGGACAAAATTCATACATTTAATATTATAAGGATTTCTACAGTTTGTTTCCAAGGCAAAAATAAATTAATTACAATTAAAAAGTTAGCAGGTAAAAAATTTTATTTACATCAACCCTTTAATTACTGGGATTTAGGAGAAAACGATAAAAGTTTTACAAATAAAAAATGCAAAAATTAGTCCTGATTCAAAGTAAATGCCAGCTTTAAAATATATCAATTGCATAACAAAAGATAATGACTAAGTACAGTTTCATGTCTCAGGTATTAAAATTAAGTATTTTTTTCATATAGTTACATCATATGCAATACATTCATATACATAAAATTTGGTAGTATTTTTTTTTTCAATAAATGTGCCAAGACAAAATTTAAAAAAATGTTTTTTTGCAGCGAAGTATTATTGATAATCCTCTCTTATTATTATTGGTTTTAAAATTATGTTAAAAACTTCTGATTTATAAGTTTTCCAATTTAACAGTTTTAAATTTGGAAATATATTTCTGAAAAATATTATGGGAGAGAGTAGCTAGTTCAATCAGTTTAAAAATGCAGAGTTGTCCAAATTAATCTTCCCCGACTCGTAGGCCTGTGCATGATGTTCTATGGCACCGTAATGCGATAAAATTTTTAAAACAGACACTTCTCCTAGGCTCTATTGATTTATTATATTGTTTGATAGTATAAGAAGTTTCTGGTAAGTTGTGTTGTAACACTAGTAAGTTGTATAATACAATGTGATTTAATGAAGTATAGCTTTCTTGAGATGCATCCAATAGACAGGTCGCGCAAAAGTAGAAGGCAGGTGCAGCACAGGCAGTTGTTTCCAACTTGCAAATAATGCCACTAAAAAAAAGCTTCTGTGTAGCCTGTATTTTGAATGTGCTGCACAAAAGCTTTATTTCTGTAAATCTCACACTGCAATATGCAAATTACTAGTGTTACAGTGCTGCATATCAGCAATTTCTTGTACCAATCGAACCTCCTTACAACAAACTAGCTTAACACGAAATTTCGCTCAAGATAAACTAAAAGCAATTCCCCAGCCTATAAAGCTTTGAGATAATACTAAAAAACCGCAACACGAAAATGATTTAGGCGAAATCCTGCTTAACTCCAATAAAAAAAATAGTGAATTTTACTTTTTTTTTCTTAGCGATTCAAATTTTCGAAGAACAATAATACAACAAAACATCAGAAGAAAAGCTGAAAGTTACTATATAAAAAATAAATTGTCATCTACTTCTGAGAAAGTCATGAGATCTCCCATGATAGTATTAATCCAATTGCTGTTCCTTTAAAAAATTTCTTACTTTTCTAAAGTATGTAGTAGTCCAAATGAACTTTATTAATTAAATTACTAATTCTATACAGTGGATTACATTGTAAAATCAGAATAATTTTTAGATGTTTTTTTTCTCATGAAATGTTTTGTTGTTAACTTCGAGTTCGCAGGATTTGACTGTACTTTTAAAAAATCAGAACTTGTGGATTGTGGGAGTCCGTTATTAAAACTTCATAACATTTTGATACACACAACATTGTGCACAGACCTCATAAGAGGTGGGATATGGGAACGTTTAATATGAACAATCTTGTATACTTTAAGAATGCATATACATTATACTTTTTCTTATAAGATGTTAAAAGCACGTATCCACCACAGTCACACAATAAATTTTTAAAAAAATTCTAAAACCCTTAGGGGGAGTAATAATTAATCAATTTATGACCTAATGAAGTAATAAACTAAATAAGAAAATTTAAAATATTTCTTAACTAACCTAAAATATATATTTTTTTAAAAATTCCTTATTCAAACTAGCATAGTAGGTAGTTTAGAACAGTATGAATTAATCAACTATAGCATGAAATAAATAATTGATTAATTTAATAATTTTTTAAGCTTGCAGAAAGGTTTTTTTTGCCACACGTTGAAACTACACAATCGTTACTGACCCCCAAACCAAAAACGATGAACATGTTACTGCAAGAATCCTCATTATTAGCGAAGCATTATTAATGAAGGCAGGTTAAATAAAATAAATTATTGGAACTCAAAAGTAAATTATATGAAGGTTATACTTATTTAATTCAAAATTAATTTTGATACACTGGTTCCTTTAGATTAATAAAAACTATATGTACAAAGACAAATTAAAAATATTAAGACTTTAAAATTAGTATAAAATAAGCAGTTAGAGTTACGATTTTGGCCTGTTTTTTCTTATATTTTCAGTCATGTTCAAACAAAGAGGAAAGGTTGAGAAGAGTATGCATAATAAAAATGAGTATCTTATAGAATTTAGGTCTTAAATTTATAAAAAATTCCATTTTGTACCTCTCACTAAAATTTTTACATTGTGTTTAAATGTTTAAAAATAAATTTTAAAAAAGTAATGCATCAAGTCATTTATCAAATATAAAGTCCAATAAATTCAATCAAACCTTTTAAATTTCACATTTTTAGAAATTGTTACTGCTACAGAAGAGGAAAAAATATATTTAATAAGAATATTTTAGTAGAATTAAGAGTTGAAGCCATGAATATATTTTTTAAATACTTTTTTCTTAAAGTGTATGTTACTTTTGGAAAAATTAAAACAAGTTACATACAAATTATTAATTATTCAATAGTAATGTGCATTAGTACTAAAAAAATCGTATAATAAAGTAGTAAAATAAAAAGGAAACGCCATTAAGTACAGAGTACACACAAAATTTGCTTTACATTAGAAATTAGATAGTTAAAATTTGGGGAAAAAATAATTCTCTTATTTCAGCTTTTTATGTATGCAACGGATCCAAATGAAGAAATTAAAACATTTTAAAATGAATGGAGACTTTAAAAAATATATTTAGCTAACTCCATAAATCTAATATCCCACAAGAAGGTGCCTTTGTGCAACAAAAAGTATATTTTAATTTGAAAAAGAAAATACAAGGTATATTAACTCAATTTCCTTAATGTTTTTTAATAACATTACATTTTGTTTTAAATGCAGCATTTTTAAGAAATGAGGGGAGGATTATCTAGCTTATAGTTTAAAAAAGACCATTTATTTTTGGATTGGATGCAGCAGTTGTTTTATTTAACAGAGATTTATCATGCACCACAAATTTGAAATCTTGTCCACCTCCACAGTTGGAGATATATAAACTTTGGTACTCACGCTCTAATTTGGTAGAAGGTCTGTAATACCTACCATTCACCAGTAGTTATAGGTTAACAAAACAAATATTTATTGTTGATAAGTAATATTATGCATATAAAGGAAATATAAAAAGAAGTTTCTTTATGTGCTTCATAATTCAAAATATTAAATAGATAAAATAATATTCTTAAGATCCCAAGTCCCTCCTTATGATCTGCCAATACTTTAGGTAGAGAATCCAATTAAGGGTAAAATTCAAAACAAAGTAGATAAAACAAACTTATGTTCAACAATGATTTTTAATTTAAATCAAATATTTGCAGTTTAACTCACTAGAAGATATCAGTTAAAATCGTTAGCTGACAGGATATCATAATTCATATTCAAATCAAACAGTGAACATGAAGTCAACAGAAAATCAGAAATAAAAAATTTACAATATAAGTGCATTCCTCACCCTCAGCTTCTAACACGGCCTCTTGCTCTAACATTTGCTGAGACAAACTTGACTTGGTCTCTTCCTCCATCACAAAATGTTCTTCACTCTCTGAAGCGCCATTCTCGTTTCCAGAGTCATAGCAAGCATCCTGCAGCTTCCTCTCTTCTTTGTCAACATCTGCAATGAGAGCATAAACTTCCTGCTCTACCTTCTCTAGGGTAATCGCAGATTCCTCGGTGAACCTGTTCTCTTCCTCAAGAATCTCCTCATTGACCTGCTTGACAATCTCTTCGGCCTTCTCCAACTCTGAGATTGCGTACTCGGTGGCGTCCATCCTGTCCTTAGATTCCCTGGAAATTGCATATTCAGTGATGTCCACCTTGTCTGTGCCGTTCTCAGAGATGACTCCCATCTCATCGTTGGCACTCTCTTCAGGAGTGACGTCCATCTTATCTTTGCCATTCTTGGTAAAGTCATAGTGGTACACCGTGGGCTGCTCCGGCTTGTCACGTTTCTGGATCTTCTTCCTGTTACTGTCGTCCGGCTCAAACATCTTCAACTTGTCTTCAAAGCTGATCTTCTCTTCAATAATCTCCCCTTCTGCCATTGGGAGATCATCAAGCGAGACATCTTGAATGTACTGGTTTGTACCAGGTATCTTGTCAGAAGTGAGGGACAGTCGCTGGAAGTAGGTTTTCTTCTCTGTGAAGCTCAAATCATCGGCTTCCGATTCAGTGGAACTCTTGTCTGGAGTCGTCTCTTTTTCTGGGATCTTTTTAAGTGACTTAACGGCATCTGGTTTTAGAAGAACATAGATTTTTGATGGAGATGGTCATAATTCCTTAGGACTATGTGCACACAAGCTGTCTGTGCAATTTTCATGCAGCAAGGCCATAATGAAATCAACCAAATTTGAATGGCAAAATGTCATCCACACAGAGCTGTTTTCACGTGTACATTCATCTCAAAATACATGTATATCATGCAACCATAATAACAAGAACAATTTAAATCATATTTTTTAATCATTTCATGCTAGATTCTTTAACTGAACTATTTTTCATGCAAAACAATATTATGTTCAAATAGCATAAGTACAAAAATGCAAAAACGACATGTTATTTATTTTGTATTTTTACATAATATTCATTCCAAACTATAGTGGTTTCTTTATAAAAATTTTAAAAATATAGTACAATTTTAAAGCTACAAATCTGCATTAAAAAACAAAACAAAAACTTAGTAACATGACAAGTCTAAAATAAGGAACTTCATATTTTAAAGAACAATTTATCTTTACAAACAAAAAACAATAATTAATTCAACTTAAAAACAATTACAAAACAAACAATTTAAAATAACTCATAACTACGCAACAAACCCAATATAAAACTAAAATAAAATTTTCACAATTTCATTTTTTTTCAAGACTTTTTACATTTTTTTAATGAACAAAGCACTTTTCATCAATATAATAAATTAAACTTGACAAATAAATCACTCCGACTAAACAATACATAAATCAAAATGACATTCTACTTCTGAAATAATAAATTAAAATTTATATCAAATGTTTTGCATGCTTTGTGAATTTGAGTAAAAATATTTCAGCCTAAATGATAAATTAAAAAATGCAAGTCAAATGCAAGTAAAAAGCAGAGCATGCTAGTAAAACTCACCATCACCTTCAAGTTTGATGGATGTTTCAGTTTTGATCTGCGTAACCTGTCTTACACCCCCAGACTCATCGGTTTCAGTCCATTCTATAAAAAAATTAAATCAAACACATAAAAAATAATCAATAAAAACACAAACCACTTTTTTTTAATTATGCAAACACAATTTTCAATAAAAATTTATAACCTTTAACTCAGGTCCTTGTTTTTCTTAAATGACTAGGTTTATGAAACATAAAATTTAGCTATAATGCAAAGGAATGCACATAAAAAAGATGACCTGTGTATGTTTCTAAAAATAGGTACGAAAAAAATACTCTAGGAAAATACTTTTTTTTACTAGTCCAAATACTTTATTTTAAATACGTATTAACAAAGAAAGTGATTATCAAACTTATTGGCTTTATCAGCAGAAACATTCTGAATGTGACAAAGGATTTAAAATACCTTGATTTAATGAATTATTTTGAATTACTGATAAATGTACAATCTTTCAATTAGATAAGTTCAGGAAACATTAAAAAATAACGAAATCTTATCGGAATCAGCTAAAAGCACCCACCCTTCGTCAGACACGGATTTTTCTGTATCTTGTGCATCAGTTTTTTTAACAATCTTAAAATTTTATCATTTGCAAATTTTTATTCATAATATACAATTTTCATCTGGTAATGATTCTTAAATCATCTCTTTCAAAATAAACCTGATTCAATTTTTTTTAAATATTTTATTAAAAATAAACTTAAAATTTAAGCAGTGACAGCAACCATACATACTTGCTCATTTCATGGCCGTTCGGGAGGTTAAAAATAATTATTTATGACTTCAAAAACAAGTGGACTTGTAATATCCTCCTTTCCAATTACATTTAAGTACTTGAATATATATAAAAATTATAAATAAATTTTAGATAAAAACTTCAAAATACTGCTAATACTTTTTAAAAGTTCTAAAATGTTATATCACTTACCCAAAACTAGTGTATAAAACCAAAAATAAGGAAAAGCAAAATTTTTTTGCTGAACAATTTACAAAACTCAAATGGTATAGCAATTAACAAGTTTTTTTTTTTGTCTCTACTAACCTTTATCCTCCAAATCAACTACTTCTTCATCAGTTAAGCAATCATCAGGATCTTGGAGCACATTTACAAGGCTATTGCGTTTCCTATTTTTGAGTTTATTTGCACGTGAATAAACAGTCGTAGACTCATCATCAGAAAGTAACTCGGTTGTCCACGACGCTTTTCTTGCATTATTTTGAAATTTAGACACAGACTTTCCTTGGCCCCTACGTCTCAGAGCAGCATCCAAAGTACAGTGATCTTGGTTACTTTGTACAGAAGTGTAAATAGGCTCATGGTGTTCAGTTACATTATCTAAATCCATTGAAAACTCTTCTTCATCAGTGATTTCATCTTCTGAATGATCAGCTTTCAAAAACTCTACGCATGTCATCAATGGAGGCTTCCCATCTTCAGTTGTATTTTCTTTCACCGAATCAGGTTTGCCAGAAAAGAAATCTTTGACCGAAGCAAAAACACCAGCAACAGATAATCCAGATGTTAGATATTTAATTCCACTGTCATTGGCAGAGGAGTGTCGATTATCAAATTTATTGACTTCATCATCAGAAATGTACTCGGAATCTGTCAAGGGACCTTCTTTGAATACAGTGCTTGAATGGTCAAAACTTGACGATGTTTCAAAATGTCGTCTGATTCCTCGGCAGGTTACGCTGTCCAAGTTGATTTCCCTTAACTTGGAAGAGCCAGAGACAAGCGCTTCATCATCAGACACATTGAGATCTTCGCTGCTTGTGTTTCTTGAGAGATCTGCTCCGGAGGATTGGAAAGCAGAGGAATTGCTTTCTCTTTCACACAGCTGCATGTCACCGCCGTAAACACTTGATGCATTTGAAATTATTCTGCTATTGCCATCTATAGTAAGTGGAATAGCTTCAAATTCTTCATTATCAGGATTTTCTGCGTCAGATAACTCAAGGTCCTCAATCTCTACAGCAGATTCAACCAATTCCTCATTTTCTGTAGGGGATTCCATTGCTAGTAGAAGTTAGCACTTAAAGTAGTCAACACGTAGCGAGTGCAATAGTACAGGTGATTGAATAACCCAATTCTTTTGATTTAGTCATGAATATCTAAAATGTTATTAAACATTAGGTAATTATACATTTCCTTGATTACTCAAAAGAAGGAAATTATCAGTTATTATAACGTAATGTGGCTAAAAAAGGAATGATCAATGTATTCAAAAAAGAGAGTGGAAATATTTGTGAAAATAATTTTATTTTGACGTTGTAATTTTTTACAACTATACTTTTGTTTGATGTTTTTTTATTTTTAAAAGGTTTAAAAGAATTTCTAAAGAAAAGGTTTAAAGAATTTTACACTTTGGTTGGCAAACATGTATTCAAACCAGGTACCATTCAATTTTGAGATAGGTTAGTTTAAAAGAATTTAAATTGTCACACAAAAAATGTACTCGTCTACAAATTTAGCTAAAACCGTATTGAAAAATAAATCCCACAAAACTTTCTTTTTAATTAAAAAGTTAATGGAAAGAATAAGTTTAAGTATCACAACAGGGCCGGACTGGCTCCCTGACAAAGGCGCAGTTTTACCGGCCCTTCCGGTTACAAAGGGCGCAAAAAAAAATCTGGGAAAGGGGGGGGGGTCAATTTTTAATATTATTTTTCAGTTTAAATTATTTGTAATTAAAAATGAAAATTAGTTTTAATTACAATTACTTGTAATTACAACTATTTTAAATTACAATAATTTTAAATTGCAATTATTTTTACTTACAATTATTGTTAATTAACATATTGTTGAATACCTTATTCTAATTAAAAATTGAATTTTAATTTTATTTTCAGTTGTAAATGCAGTGTTTTTGAGTGTGTAGTATTACTCTTGGTGAACATTAATTGGTTTTATTTTTTATAACTCCTATTAGGCAACTGGAGACTCCAGTTGGTTAAAGCGTTCACCTTGAATAAGGAAGGTCCCAGGTTCGGATCCGGGCATAGCTAAAATAACTGCAGACCTTTAAATACGCTACATAGTCCTGACGATGCGTACGATGTCGCCCTTAAACGTGCCGTTGGGTGCCTACTCAGGTGTCGACTCGTCACTTGACTGTGGTTCTAAATTATAACGCCCTTTCGGCAATAGCCCTCGTGTAGTTCTAGTGCGACAACAATTCTAACTAAACTAAAAGAAAATAACTTATACCTTTATTATTTAATAGATCATTGATATTTTAAAAATTAGGTTTTATAAATAAGAAAAAATAATTATTAATTATCGAATGTTTTTATTTAAAAGTTTACTACTTAGATAATTTTTAAATCACCAGATTTGTTGTAAGGAAAGTAAACGATGAAATTCTAATATTGAATGTAATTATAAAGATATCAGTGCAAACATAAATTAACATTCATTTAATTAGCAATAAAAATTTAAATGATTTGGCAAGTTTAGTTTGAATTATGGTCGCACTTGAGCTACACTAGGGATTGGCGGGCGCCATTCGAGACTAAGTAAAAAAGAAAATTAATTTTAATTTAGAAACTTGTTTTTTTTTGTTTTGTTTTGTTTTGTTAAATTCGAATATTTATATTTTGAAATTAAGAAAGAAAAGAAAAGGGGCGATGTTAGCAAATTAACTTTTTAATAAAACAAAATAACCGGACATTCTTGAATGAGCACATCGCGTTTTGGCCGTAACATAGTGGGCACTTCGCAAAATGGCTACCTGATTGTATTTCAATTACCAAACAATAAATATATAGAAATAATAACGGCCAAAGTTAACAAACATATTCACACCTTCGGATAATTTAAAAAAGTAAAAATTTAAACTTACCAATATTATGCTCTTACAGTAACCATGACATCGAAAGCTGGGGAGCCCAGTCGGTTAAGCACTCGCTTAGCATATAAAGTTGGGAGAAGGAAAAAAAGCAAAAGACATCCATCCAAGAGGATATCATGTGTCTGACTAATAAACGAACAAATGCACAACCCCTTAAGCGGTTTCAAATAAATCAGTCAATATTTTATTTGTATGTTTTTTTATACAACTTCCTGTAGAAATATAGTCGTCGAGACATCGGTCTTCTCCACTGGAAAAAAAACTACCTAATAGCGCCTGTCTGGCTATCAGTTAAGCTAACATAATAAAAAAAATCGAATAATACAAAAAAAAATGTAACCAAAATCTTATTCCTCGCCATAATTGCCACTGGTTTAAAAATAAATCTGAAGGAGGGTGAGAATAGCTTTTGTTATTTCTTTTCTAACATTGCGTAATATCGTGACCTTTACCGATTTGTGAGTGCACAATATAGCAACTTATAAAAAATCAAAAAGAAAAAAATGGAGCCACGTGTCATTCTATCAGATTTCACCCCCATGCGAGGTAGATTTTTCCTATGGAATTGTAACTTTGGTTTTCTTCTTCTTATTGTTAACAAAATAAGATTTGACTTGTAGGCCCGGGCAGCCGAAAAATGTCCGACGAATATCCCGGCCCCGTGTAGAGGGAGTGCATATTAAATATTCTCCACAGTTGTAACGTTGCATAATATAATATAATTTTACATAATATAAAAACTGTTTGTTCTTAAAAATTGCTGTGTACCACTCAATTCTTGAATTCAGCACGAAAAACACCGTTAAATTACTACATTCCTATTATAAGAAAAATATTTATGTTTTTTGGTTTCAGGCCACCTGCCATATGGCCACATAATAAATAAGTCCAAAAAAAAAAAATGAAACCATAAAAAATTAACGTTAACAATGGACTAGTAATTAAATGGATGAGTAATTAAATTGCCCTTGAACATAACGGCATTAATCTATAAATTTGTTGAGATTTCGAACCAGCCGGGATTTGTCCCAGTCGGGGGCTTCTTAGAAACGCAGTCAAGTGACGAAGTGAGTGCCGTATCTTTCACTCAACGAAACCTCAGAGCGGCATTTGACAGCGGCGTCAGGACTTTAGACCATGACATCTTTAGCGTACAGCACATCAGTGCCATTTACAAGGACCTATTTATGAAATTAAGAAATGCGTGCAAGAAAGTCTAAAGCTCTAATTTGAAGTTAAAGGTGCCCTCAGGTCAGGATTTTTAAATAGGCTAAGTAGGATGTAGCCTAGAGCGGCAAATTTTTTGGGGCGGTACAATTTACTACTAATAAATCGGCATTTTTTATAAAAAAATTATAAAAAGAAACCAATATTTTTAAGAAAGAAAACAATATATTTATAATAATGCGTGAACCGTAAAGGTACATAGATAATTCTAAAACATATGTAGACCGAAAAAATAGCCAAGAAAACTATGTCTGGGAATCTGGGATGGGGGAAGGAAAAACAGTAAAAACACCTTTCAGACGCCAAACAAAAAAAAAAGCACAAATAAATTCGTTATTTGAAATATAGCCGTCAAGAGTTAAAAAAAAAGTTTTAGGTTAAATAAAGATAACGATCCGTTATTTTTTATAGATTCGATTGGCGTTCGCTTTCTGTTCTCTTTATTAGTTTCAAGTCAGGCCTAAGTACACGTGTTCAACGTATTTTCCTATGGTATTTTCACAAAGAAAGTAGAAAGAGTAGAAAAAATGTGCAATGTTTGCTATTTTCAAGTCTTTCTCACCATCATTAGGTGATTCAGCTGCTAGTAATACTGAACTATTCAAGTTTAGTTAGAGTTGGACTTCGATTTGTTATGTGTTTTGAAGATTCCCGAGTATCAAGCGTCCAAACAAAAAGTTTCGGTTGCTAAACAAAACAAAAAGCCGTATTTCGGGTCAGGTGGCTTCTTTGGTGATTCCATTTACGGCATAAATATTTCGTCAAACGTTCAAATCAAAATCAAATAGTCTCTCATATCGGTTATAGGAAAAAAAAACAACACTAATTTGAAGTAAAAGGTTAGGTTAGGTTTGAATTATCGTCGCACTAGAGCTACACGAAGGCTATTGGCGACGGGTTTAGAACCACAGTCAGGTGACGAGCCAACACCTGAATAGGCACCCAACGCAACCGTTGAGGGCGACATTGTACGCAGTGTTAGGACTTTGAAGGACATATAACGTGCACTCCCTTACACGGGGTATTATTCGTCGGACATTTTTAGCTGCACGGGCCGTTTATAGGTCGGCAGCTATTTTGGCGATGCCCGGACCCGAACCTGGGACCTTCCGCATGCTAAGCGAGTGCTTAACCGACTGGGCTCCCCAGCCCCTGAAGTTAAAGGCACCCTACACCAAAACCGACCTTAAGTTTGCAGTATACAAATGTTCTATGAGAAAAAGGGTAAACAGTTCTCATTTTTGAGTGCGAGAATCGCATACAAAAAGGTATTTCACATTCAATAAACAAATTTATTTGTTATTTCAAGACATAAATTTTTTATTTTTAGTAGTTTAGCAACAGTTAGAGTGTTATTTTAATTATTTTTTCCTTCGATTTTGGCGTAACAGGGCGCTCGAAGTCAGGATCGAAGGAGCAGCCAATAGGAGCAGGCTAAATTTCGGCGCCCGGCAGGGTTATTTACACAGATTCCTCCGCCTAGTACATTTCCCTGCTGCAAACTTAAGCTCGGTTTTGGTGTAATACTCCTTGACACGTGTTTCTTTAGTTGTTCCCACATTTAAAAAAAATCAATCGACATTATATGTATTTGAACAAAATACATGAAGTACGTCTTTTCACCAAGTACTATCAAAATTGAAAACAAGAAAGTTTAAATTCAGTTATGTGATATCGAAGGCGCCCCATTGCTCCTGGCGCTTGGTTTGTCGAAAAGCGGTATGTGAAATTAAAGGCGCCCTAATACTCCTTTACGCAGGTTTTTTTAAATCCCTCATTCAAAAGCGAAAAATTCCGGATGATACGTCAGAAGTACTATTCTCCACCAAGTATCAAAACTTTAAACAAGAAAATCTAAAAAGCGTTTTTTGTGATATTGTACGGTCGTAGGCGCCCTAATACTGATCGTTAGCGCTGTTCTTTTTACATTCTTTATATAATCATATATTGGAGCGCCTCGATATCATATAAGGCGATGTATCTTTCTTGTTTACAACAACTTCAAAACTGGTTCAAAAGCCAACTGGTTCAAAAAGCCATATGGCGCTTCAATGAAAAGAAAGGCGCCTTATTTAAATCAGTTTTTAATATTTGTCAAAATATCCCATTTAAAATGTATTGTTAAAATTGATTATATCGGGTGTGTTAAGGCGTAAAGCCATGGGAGTTACCTTGGTTCTGTTTCGTCTAACCACCTCCTAATCGAATAACGTAAGTATATTACAGAAATAAATAATTCCATGCTGTTTATGAAATTGTAATCATTAATTTAACCGTCTAGTCAGCGCCCAGTATAGAAGTGAAGGCGCCTTGTTAAGTATCGGCTTAGCTATTAGTACTAAGACATTACAAAATGGCCCCCTATGCACCATATGAAAGTGCGAACAACCTACGAGAAGACGAATCTGAAGTTCAAAAACTGAGTCAGATTTTTTTTTTTTTTTTTTTTTTTTTTTTAGAAAAGGGCGCACCGGCCCGGCGGCCGACGGGCCGGCGGGCCAGTCCGGGCCTGTATCACAATATTCTTCACTATAATTTATTATAGGAAAAAAACATTAATATCACTATTAATGATTTTAAGGGCTATTATTTTAATGGCTATGTTCTTCAAAATATCAATAAACTATACTTGAAAGTACTTTTAAATGAATAATGATGTAAAAAAAACTAAACCAGTCAGTAAAAAGAAATATTTATTTGTTATAACATTTACTCTATAATGTATAGTTATCAGTATTTCATACATATTAGATACACACACAAAAGGCTTGTAGATTTTTTTTATATACAATCACTTGAAGAGGGAAATGAATTTGAAAAACATGTACGTTGATTACCAATACATAAAATTGTTTTATAGATAAATTTAAAATAAAGTTTTATTTCTTGGAAGAATCAGCTTCTGAGCTCGATGAATCTTTAAGACTTTCAATAACAGAGTGCATCATTTTCGTGTAGCTTAAAAGTTCACCAATAATTTCTGAAGTAGGATCAATGTCACCAGAGGTACTTGCAATGGGTTGAGCACTAGAAAACTCAGGTGGAGGGGGAATGATAATATTTTGTTCATCCAATGCTGAGGGTAAGTCAGAGTGGCTTTGCTGCTGAGTACATACAGAATCAGGAATAAATGTATCCAAACTTGATGATTTCCCATTCAATTCTTTCGGAAAGCTCAGGGCGTCTGTGTGCGTACCAACTGAACTATCGGTAGCTTCTTCCAAACCTTCACCTGATTCTGTTGAAGGAGTATCAGAGGACATACTAAGAAGAGTTTTTAGAAATGCTTGACCAATAACATTTGCTTGCATCGGACTTGGCTCTTTGGTTTTATCAGACACTGAACAAGTTTCTGGTGGCATAATTTGAGAGCATGATTCAGAGGATAAAGCTTTTAAAAAAGCAGAACCTATTACGGAAGCAGGAAGTGGGTTTTCAGATATCTTTGAGGATTCTAGTTGAGATGCTTCGGAGGAAGAACTACCTTGTTGAATCAAGCTCATCAGAAAAGACTGTCCAAGAACTGTTGAAGGAATAGTTTTCTCAACATTCTCTTCCGTAGATGATTCAGAAGTTTGATCCTGCTTAGGTACACTAGATCCAGTTATTGAATCACTCTCACTCATAAGTGTTTTTAGAAAAGCTTGGCCAACAACTGAAGCAGGAAAAGATTTTTCCTCTTGCTTTTTAACATCAGATGGTGCTTCTGAAATCAAAGTTTTCAAAAAGGCTTGACTAACTACAGACGATGGAACAGGTTTGTCGCTGCTCTCTTCACTGCTAGAAGGCTCCCTCATATCTATTAAGGATTTCAAAAATGATTGACTAAGAGCTGTTGCAGGTATGACTTTTTGGGATAACTCTTCTTGTGCAGATTCAGAAGAATCAGGATGTTTAGCCTCTTCTTTTGCAACAAGCATTTTCAGAAATGATTGACTAATTACAGTTGAAGGAATTGCTTTACTTTCTGCTGATTGCACAGATGACTGCTCCACCTCTGTAAGAGACTTTAGGAATGACTGACCAACAACAGAAGATGGAATGGGATTAGCACTTCCTTTGATTTCCTTACTTGTTCCTTGATCAAAGAGCGTTTTCAAAAATGCATGTCCCACTACAGTTGAAGGAATTACTTTATCTTTTTCTGAAGGTTCTTCACCTGGCTGTTCAACACCAACTAGAGATTTTAGAAATGCTTGGCCGATAACATTTGATGGGACTGGTTTGGGATTACTATCACTTTCTTTTTCTTTAATAGTGCCTTGGTCAAGAAGAGTTTTTAAAAATGCTTGTCCAACAACAGTTGAAGGTATTGTTTTATCACTTTCTTCTGAAAGTTCTTCCCCTGATTGTTCAACACCCATTAGGGATTTTAGAAATGCCTGGCTAACAACAGTTGATGGGACTGGCTTAGTCTTGCATTCATCTTCCTTCACTGCTCCTTGGCCAAGCAGAGTTTTCAAAAATGCTTGTCCAACAACATTTGATGGTATTGCTTTATTACTTTCTGCAGAAGGTTCTTCAGTAGATTGTTCAACGCCCATTAGAGATTTTAAAAATGCCTGGCTAACAACTGTTGATGGGACTGGTTTAGCATTACTTTCATCTCCCTTTACTGTTCCTTTGTCAAGAAGAGTCTTCAAAAACGCTTGACCTACTACTGAAGCTGGGACATGTTTTTCTTCACTAGATGGAACTTTTGATTGATCTTCCATTAAAGTTTTAAGAAAAGCCTGGCCAACAACCGAAGATGGAATACTTTTTTCACTTTCTTGTTTTCTTTTGTCATCTGTTTCTTGAACTAATGCTTTAATAAATGATTGTCCTAAAACAGAGGCAGGTATTGCTTTATTTGAAGAACTTTCAGTGTCTGTTGTCACTGTAGATTGTTCAACACTAGTATCCTGAACAGAAACTGATTGCTCTAAAATATTTTTTAGAAATGTCTGACCAAGAACATTAGCCGGTATTGTACTTGATGCTCCACATTGTTCTGACTTAGTTTTACTAACATCAATGGAAGATTCTCCTAAATGAGCACTTTTGTCTTTAGAGGTTGTTGATCGATTCTGACTAGCAGCTAAAGTGTCAAGAAATGCCTGACCTAATGCGGAAGCTGGAAATTGGCCTTGAGATTCTATTTCTCTCCCCTCTTCACAAAGATTTTTCAAAAAAGACAAACCTAATACCGATGCTGGAATTGATTTTTCTTGTACATTTTCTTGAGATTTATTTTGTTGTTCAACAAGAGCATTGAGAAATGCATGTCCAACAACAGAAGCAGGAAAAGTTGGTTCCTTTGCAGTTTCTTCAGATTCAATATGATCCTTTAAATACTTAAGAAAACTGAATCCTACTACATCGGATGGTACTGCACTAGATGATGTATTTTGCTTTCCTGAAGTATCAGGGATGATAGTTGCGGTATTGTCTACCTGCGAACTACCAGTTGCATGAGGGTCCTGCTGTTTAGTTAACTGATCTTTCTTTGTGTCTTTATCTTTAGCTTTTGATAAGTTGGATTGGATATCCTTTTCAAAAAGTTGCCTTGCATAAGGCTTAGTCTTTTGTCCAAAGTTTGAAGATGATCCTTCTCCAGATACATTATCCCCTGTTCCTGAAGTGTCACCCATTGATCCAGTAGAACCAGAAGAAGTAGATTGGGAAGAAGTAGAGTAGGAAGGAGACACATTATCTTTAGACGATCCAGATTTATTAGTACCTGAAGATTTTTGATCAGGCATATCTTGTGGTGAGCGAGTGATATTAGGGTTATTTGTCTCAATGTCTTTCGGTAACTTATAAATACCAATTTTATTATCTGCATGTCTAGAAGAAGGTGTAATAGGCTTACTTTCAAAAGGCTTTCTGGGAGTAGCTATATCATGCACTTTTTTAGGCACACCATTAGAAACTGGTATTTTAAATTTCTCTACAAGTTTGGGTAACTTTGTGTCAGGAAAGCTAGTTTTATTTTTTAACACATTTTCTTTATTCCAACCCGAGTTATGCACTGAAATTTTGGATTTTAAGGATATTACATCATTATCCAAGAAAGTCATTGAACTTTGTGTCAAGATATCTCCAAAAGAATCCATGTTAGAATCATGGAAGGGTCTAGGAGCACGGATGGGTGTATTTAACTGCTGATAAGTCACATGAAAGGGTCGTGATACAGTATTCTCAATTTCAACAGCAGCAGAATCACCAACAAGGTAGTTTTCAGAAATCAAATAATCCTCCAAAGCTACATTACTACTCTGGAGTGGATGTCTGGTAACTTGATTGTAAGTTTCAAATGAATATGCTTCATCCTGATACAGAGGTTTCTCTTCAATTGAACTATTTTCAAAGTCAGTAACATTTAAACTTCGAACATTCAAATCAGGTAAGCATCGCTTTTTCAATTTCATCAAGTACTTTTTAGGATCATTACAAACTTTTTTGTTAGCGTTAACAATAAAGTAAAATCCAAGAGTGCCTAGACAATTTGTTTTTGACACTTCAGACTTTTTAGGTTTGTTTTCTTTCTTAGCATAATATTCAAGAGGAGATTTGTAGGCATATGGTGTTACAGGAGTAAAATTTTTCACTGCCACAAGATCCACAAACTCAGACTTTGCCAAAGGAGCGCATTTCACCTCTTCGGGAGAATTCTGCATCACTAACCACTCATAAGTGTTTGACCAAAATGGCTCAGGGAAAGTTTTAGATTTTAAACGCTGCTGATACTTTTTCTGCATATTCAATTTCCTAGGAGAATCTGCCGGCCAGGTATTTCTCCTGACAAGTTTTTTCCTTCGTTTGTTCGCCACTGAAACAGTCATGGTCCAAGGATTTACAGAGAAAGAGACCTTCCTTTTGCTCATTTCCTTGTTATTCCTTTTGATTTCCTTCACTGATTTTGAGTTACGAGTGGCATTTCTTGAAGACTTGTATACAGGTTGGGGATTGCTACCATAGGATGGTTTGTATTCTAAAAAAATGATAAAATACTTATCAATAAATGACAAACATTGTCTTTTTTTGGCATTCCAGGTTATTCAAGCAGAATTCTTCTAGTAGTTGAGGCAGGGCTGGAAGTGTAATGGGCTGAGGAGAACACCATGCAGATAAGTTCTACTATCAATCTTCATGCAAAATCTTAAAACCCATCAACTTGAGGGATTACAAAACACAAAAATCTCATTTCTCATTTTATTACCAATTTTTCTTTTTGGTATCACCTTAAAACAACTCCAAAAATATTCAGACAACTCTCAAATTAAACAAATATTCAAAAAATACATTTATACTAACACACAGCATCCAGTGTAAACTAACCCCTTTTAAGAGTGAAGTATATAATGTAAATATCGATGCATTAATCTTTAATGCGGAAAAAAATTATAACGAAAACAATGTTAATTCTTTAAATGTTAATAAATGAAAAATAAAATTCGTACTTAATGAAAAATAAAACTCGTACCTGGCACTTTACCAATTACTCTTTACCAGCAAATTAATTAAGCACAAAATTTATCAAATAAAATCTTGTTGTAAACGTCTCAACTTTTTACCTTCCATTTATATAACAAAATTACACTGTAACTCAAACCTAAGTAGATTGATATAAAAAAAGTCACAATTCAATAGTGTGTTAATCGGAAAACAGGAATTAAAAGGGTTTGTAAAACTAACCTGCATCATATGTCTAGGCAATTTAGTGGAAATACATATGATTGATTAATGTTAGAAACTGTAAAAGTTTCAGAAAAGGAATGAAAGAAAAAAAGCATGCATTGGTAAAAGCATACCAATTAAGCAAAAGTAACACACATGCATGTTTAACTCAAATTACTTAAGGCTATAGTGGACACAAATAATTCTTTCAAATATGATCTTAACATTGAAATCGAAATGTTCTTAAATTAGTTTCTAACTTTTCCTGCTAAAAGATTAATTTTAAGTTAAACGACAAAATGCAAGTCTTTGATGTGCTATTTTTGTTTTACTGTTTCAACTTTATATTCTTTATATAACATGATAAAATTTGATTATTTTATACATTTTCAAATCGATTCAAAAATACTATTTCAGCTGAGCTAAGAAAAATTATTTTATTTAAGAAGTATGGAATAATTGCAAGAGTTTTACCAGACATTTTTGGAAAACTCTCAAAATTTGTTTTAGATTTCAAGCAATTTGAATAGACGCTAAATATATAGAGAAATTGATTTGTTTACTATACGTAAAACTTCCTAAAAAGCTTGATTCATTTCAGAAAAAAGTTGGAGGGTATAGGAAAATTAAAATAACTTTTGAAAACGTAGATGAGCATTATGAAAAACTGCAATTTTCAGCAATTTTTTTCATTTCAATTTGCGAGGCACAACAATTTTAACAGTTGGCTATTTAGTTTTGCTATTAAGGTAGCATTTTGAATGTCCACTATACCCCTAATGAAACTAAAAATAAATTTATAGTGAAAAAATTTGTATAGCCTTTTAAATGTTAATACTGAGTTATCTTAGTTATGGAGCTTTTGCAATAACAATAATTTCCTTCTTTTGATACGTAAATAACAGTGAATTGGTAAAACTACATATTAAACTACAAATAATTAACTTTTCAGCCAACATTTAAGCATATTAATTTTATACATATATATTGATTAACTATTCTAATTATCTTAACTTTGAATTTTTTTAATTTTAAAATCAAACTATTTAAAACTATGGATAAAAAGAGTGAAACTTCTATATGAAGAAATGTTGCTAATTTTATAAATAAAACTAAGCTTTAAATATAAAATAGCATTTAGAACTATAAATAGTTAAAATAGACTAGCATTCAGTAAGTAAAAATAAATACTTTATACCACTGAAAATCCATTTACACCCTAAGAATTTAAGAAAACTAAATACTCAAGTCAAACTTTGTTTTCTCCTGAAAAGAAGACTGAGAAGGGTAAATTAAAGACTGAGACAGAAATCTTGCATGTTTCACTCACACATGCAGAAATCTTAAAAGGTTTCCCAGATAATTGGATTAGTAGATACTGGAAAGATGCCAGCACTGATACTCTTCTACGTTTAAGGACAATAATAGAATGCATAGCACAGCAAAAGAATTCTAACATTTATAATGACATAAAAAAATATTACTACTGCAAAGACTTTTAGCTATTTTTTAAGGAAATTATATCATTATTCCTTACTATAAGAAAACATTAAAAGGCTATACAAAAATTTACACACATTTCAGTTCTGTAAGGAAGAAAAAAAATGAACTAAAAACTTCATTTTAATTTCGAGGAATATAGTTAGGTTACTCTTATCATAAGTTATTGCAAAGTAAATCAAACAATATTTTGTAAGTACTTTTAAATTGATCATAACTCAATAATTTGCAAGGTTATTAAATTAAATAAACAAAGATACTTTTAAATGTATAAAAGAAAACTGAAGCGTGTATTTTTTTTAAAAAAAAATTACCAATTATATTTCCCTCATACTACAATTCCAAAAATAAACAAAACTAACTGATTGTAACAATATAAAAATTACTTAATAGGCAAAAGCTTATGTATTTAAATTGCACCTTTACAAGTATTTAACTGCTTTTTAAAATATTCTACAATGTTCTAATAAGCAGACCTGCCAGACCTTTCAACATTAATTAAACTAATCTGCCAACTCTCTGAATTTAACCTCCCAGATCTCCAGAGTTGGTGGATATGAATAAGTATACAATTTAACTGAAGTTATTTTATACTAAACATTAATTCAGCAATTTTTAAAATGTTTTAGTTGACTGAATAACTAAATGCTTCAATTTTTGTTTACTTACACTAGATACTGATACACTCTTTCAGTTTGTGTCTAGAACATTTGACTGCATAAACATTTAAAAAAATGCATTGATGATTAAAAAAATATTCCTCAAATTACCTCTCTTTTCCGTATGTGATTTGTCATCCCAGGAAGAAACCTCATTGTCAGCAGTGGCTTCACTGGACAGAGTGGCTGCAGTGGGTTCCGATTTATCGTCCTCATGCACACTATTGTCAGAAACTTGGCCATTGCTGACATTTTGAGTGAAGGATTCGGCCATGGCAGTGGGGATGTGTTGGACAAGGGTATCCATTCCGTCTTCGTTGCCTGAAAATGAAAATAAGAGCAAAAATTTACTACCAACTACTTTTGTGTAATATTTTGTTCTGAAGTTTCTATTTTATTATTATTATTTATTCAAGTAATTGATTTTGTATTCTCATCTGGATAGGGTATGGTTTTCCCCCTAGGTGTTACATAATTTTTCTTCTGTAGGCTTTATTTTAAAATTAATAAAATTATTCAGCAAAGTAAGTTAATCAAAGACTTCGAGTGAAAAGGGTCAAGCAATTAAGCTGGGCACATTATAGGATAATACGAGTGAAACAATTTGTAATTTTAATGTCCAAAGTAATGAATTTAAGAAATGAACTGATATTTTTGCAATATTTATACAAATTATTTACATAAAATAGCCCTGTATAATCACTAAAAAACAAATTCAAATGAAAGAGAAAAATTTCAAGGCTATCAGCGTCTGACTACTGTGATTTATTTGAAAAGATTACAACTTAGCTAGGTAAATTTTTAGTTGATATTAGCCAAAATTTCATAAATGTTCTTATTTTAGATATTTTTTGTGAATATTTTAGTAAGTAGCAGCTGCAGAGTTTGAGTATTGGTGTTTTTTTCCCTTTTTTTGTAATCGTGGTATATTGTATGCAAATATTACCTCTATTAGAATGAGATGAAGTTTCAGTTTTTCTGGACCCTAAAATAAAAACAAAAGACAGATATAATTTTTAAAGTTTGGGAAAAAAAGATTGAAACCATCATAAACGAAATATATTTTCTACATACTATTAAACTGTCTCAATGATTATCTAAACCATATTCTTTATCTTTACATAGTATAAAGTAGCATTTAAAAAAAGCATAAAAAGTAACACAACTGATAAGTATGAGTATTTGAGTAAAAACATTTAAAAAGTAGCAAAATTTTAAGATCCAGCAAATATTTTAAGTCAACCAAGTACACAAAAATTCGGCAACAATTAGCAGATCTGATACATTGAACAAATGCAAAACTTTCTGATTAAAAAAAACTTATTTGGTCGCTATCACTTTTTAAGTGCCAAAAACATTATTTCACCTTAAACATTAGATATCTTGCTATTCTGAACAAATTAAATGCAACAAAATAGTTAAGAGACGAAAACTATTTAAAATCAGTCCCTCAGCAAGCAATGTACCTGAATGCCTTTTTTCTGATCTGAAGTGAGCATCTCTATCAGAACTTTCACTGCTTGTTTCAGCAGCCGATTCAGCATCCTAAAAAAAATATATTATGACATTTTAGAATAGAGAAAACTCTTTTTAACTAATCAAGGTTTAAGCATTATCCTTAGCAAATCAGTGAATAACATTACAAAAAAAATAGATCTGCATAATATAAATGTGGATTGGAGATCTAATTATTGTAGTCTATAGTCCAGAAATCAAACGATTGCCAAAATTACTTATACTTAAAAAAATAGCCAAACCCTACAGTGCTGGTTTAGATTTTTAAATGGTTAATTCTATAGCTAATCAACATTTGTGAAATATCCTAAATTTTATACAACACATTTAAACTGACTAACAGACCAAATATATTCAAGCTAACAAAGACTTCCATTTAAACTACAGTTGAATATAATTTATAAATATTAATCGTAAACATTATTAAGATAAATATTGTATATTTTATTATTATTTATATATATACAACTGTGAATTACCTTCATAATATCTTGCTCATCATATGTGCCATTCAATGAAGTGTCTCTTCTTAAAGAAGCATCCCTTGATGGCCCCAATTCCTCTTTGAACGTATCAAAACCTTTAAAACAGAAATAAACCAGTCTAATAAACACATATGTAATGAATAAATCTAAAACATTTTTAATTGGAAAACTATGATTGAAACTAGACTTATTACTTTTAAGAATATTTTAACACTTTATTTCATTCTAAGAATATTTAAACACTTTATTTCATTCTAAGAATATTTAAACACTTTATTTCATTCTAAGAATATTTAAACACTTTATTTCAAAGGCATTTTCCGTAACATTCGGTAATTATCAATTTACCTGATTGATCCAAATGAACTTTGGCAACAGCTCGTTCAACGTCATCTGTCACCAATTCAACATTGAACATGCACTCATTCACAATATCTTCTCTGTTGATTTTCCTAAGACCTTTTTCCAGCAAGTTTCCTATTATAAAATTTCATCACAATTTTATATAAATGGGAAGATTCTGTTTAATACAACTGAAAAGCTTAATCCCCTTAATTTGTGTTTCATAGACATAGTGGATGGTCAGTTAAAAATTTTAAAGTTAATTTCAGAACTGGGTAATTTTAAAATAAAAAATAGACATACAAAGTTTACTTTGAAAAGTTTCATGTTCTAAAAAAGTAAAACTATTAAGCATTAAAAATAGCAAACTTATCCCAACCTAACGTATTCAAAATACGTAAAATTCAATTTTAATTGAAACTATCCTTATCCACATTGAAACCACCTCACATAAATTCCCAGCAATAATCACTACAGAACAAAGTAAAATATGGTATCTTGGTATCTAGCTTTACACAGAAACAATTGAGATATTCATTTGTATTGAATCAAATCAAATTTATCCCAAATATTTTTTTTGTGAAGTTTATAATTACAAAAACTTGTAAGAAAACTATAGGTAAATTAACACAACAAAAAATGTTGAAATGAAAAAAATGGGACAGAAAACAGTTGTGCAAAAACAAGCTAAAAATAAATTTTTAATTAGAGTGAATACGAACAAACTTTAAAAATGGAACATTGTGACACAATTCCTCATTATTTTTACTGATCTTAAGGGTGGTTACAAAATCCTAGAAAAAAGTTCCCTGATATTTCCATGATTTCCCTAATTCTTTCACGAAAAATTCCATGATTTTTCAATTGCCCAGATAACATGCAATACACACAATTCAATGCAGTATAAAAAAATTTAATCCAGACATTGCGAGAATAAAGATTTTCCGGATTATGGGTTAGCCTAACTAACTTTCCTAGATTTCAAAAAATCTGATAAGTTTAGAGGAATCATGTGATCAGAGAATCTATTGTAACATGATTCGTGAAAGAGATTGATCCTTCTTCCAAGATTGGTCCCTAAAACAAATCGGATCAACGAGATTTTTTTTTTCAAGTGTCCATTAGTAGTGATCACAAGAACCTAACCTGCTGTTTGAGTAATCCAAAATGGAAAAAATTCCCTGATATTTCCCTGGTATTTCCAGAATTAAAGTGTTCCCTGATTTCCAGGTTCTGTTATTACCCTGGCACTCACAATTTAAATACTTAAAAAGCATTCAAATCCTACTAACTCAGTATTTATGAATTTTTCCCATCCAAACTTTTTGTCTCTACTGAATTGACTACTTATTTTTTTGTTAAAACATCGTAAATCAACAAAGTAAAAATTGTGAATTGGGCCCTTCAACAATAAAATCTGGTTCAGTCAGAAATTCTGTGCAGGCCCATAGTAATCTAAACCCTAGGAAGCCAAACTTTGAAAAATATTATAAATATATAAACATTTCACTAACCATTAGCTCTGCTTCCGGAACGCTTCAGCCAATGCTTAAGCATTGCATGGGCTTGTTGGGACACATCACTGGGGTTTTCAGATCGTATGGAGTTAATCTCAGCTTCAGACAGATCAAGTTGCAAAGCAAGTGCGATCCAATCGCTTCCCAATCCTTTCGCAATATCTGAAAGTCTCAAGTCGGCTCTGTGGATTTGCTCAGGTTTGGCTGAAAGAAATTGTTTAGATTCAGTAAACAGATAGCTATTTAGTGAATAATTATTTTTACTCTCTAAAGGTGTAATGGATGATTAAAAATAATCAAAATAAGAATTTAATCATGTGTTATTGGTAAATTAAATATAAGTATTAATTATATTCGCAAATGCTAAATTGATCTAAAACTTCAGTTGTAATAAATAATTATCAAATGTCTTTTATAAACTTGTTCATTGTATTTTATAACACAAGACCTTGCCCAATACTGATGTGCCAAAAACAATACGAAAATATTGTAATAAAACATCTCATTCTAACTGATACTTGTATGAATTTGTAATTACATTCCAGAAAAGTTTGTGAAATATATTTAAAAAAAATTAGTTTACCTAAACTAGATTCTGTGACAAATCCATATTTCTTTTCCAAAGTAACTAGTTCTGATACCGGTGTTAGGTCCGCCTGTAAAAAAAAGATAATTCATTCATCTTGAAATAAAAACATAAGTCAAAACATTTGCCCACTTTTATGGACTTTCTAAAGATACTTTTATATTATTTATTAATATTGTATTAATTACAGTATTGTAATATTTTATTTTCAGAGCTGTGAGAAGTTCGTCTTTGACAACAATTTTTGAAACTAAGAGACATTAAGTTTGTAAGTATTAAAACCAACTTAGACAGTATTGTAACCCAACTTAGATAGCTTTAAAATGACTGCCACAAATACCAATTTTCTTTAAGGAGCAAAAATAACTTAAATGCTTTTAAGGATAAAGCATAAAATAAAGATTTATTACAGACCCTTAAATCGATTTTATATTTTAAAAGCCCACAGAAACCCTAACGTAATATAATATGGAATATTTGAGGTTACATATTGCATGTGCTATAAAGGAAGCCTACAGAAACAAAGACAAAACAGAATATGAAACTACCTATCCAAAAGTAATAAGGTGGCATATTAGAGGAGATTTTATCAGAGATCTCTAAGGTATACACCTAATGCAACAATATTAAGGCTGCATATAGGAGTTTTTATTGGAAACCCTTGAAACAAGAAAAAATCTGACAAAACATTACAAATCTCAATACAAAAAAAAAATTATAGGAAGTCTTTGAAGCCCCTGACCTATGACTTATGACATTTGTAGGGGGGCTCAATAAGCCTAGCACTGCGACCAGAGGTCTATTGTACTATCCCCTGGAAATAAGAATAAATCCCTGCCACTTTATGAAAAGAGGCCTGTAGCTGAAGTAAAATTCAGCAAGGACCGAATTGGAATGTCTTGAAGCTCCTAGGGTTCAATTAAATGACGACCGAGGTGTTCAAATCTATAAGCAGAGAAGTTTTCACGCTCGTAAAGAATATGAGCAGCAGTAAGTTTCTTCCTTGAAACTACAGCTCCTGCATAAAGGATCATCAGAAACCCTCATAATAGAAAGATGCCTTTTGAGAGTACAATGGCCCGTAAGAAGACCAACATGTTGGTGGCAACACTGTGCTCGAGCCTGCGGCAAAGATAAAAGGGGCGTCTACCGGATCGACTGTGGCTGTTGACATGATGTCCTATCAAAGTATGCCAACGATTGACTCTCGTTCGATTAGACTTATTTAAAAACAAGATCTTTAAATTTATTCAGTTTGTAAATTACTTTATTTTAAATTATAAATGATATAAGCTAAACAAAGCTTGCATTAATTTGCTCAAATTGCAATTAATAAAGCTATAAAAGTGTCTTCAATCATTGTGTCTTCAATCTTCATTGCGTAAGTAAATCACGAACTCGACAACCTTCTATCACAACAGCTCTACGAATACCAACCCCCGACCTAACCAAAACTAAAAAACACCTACCTCTGGCAGGACGATATTGAGGTTGCAAATGGGTGACTGTGGGGGTTCTCCGCGACTGACTCTCGCTTCTCTCATGAAGGCCACCCTCCCCATGGGCTCCTGGTGTGTGTCTTTCACGCGGATCGTGAAGGGCAGCCTGTTTTCTCTGAAGGCTTGGAATGTGAAACTCAGTTGCTCACCGGACTTGGTCACTGGCACAAGATTGCCAGCAAACTCAAGGAATTGATGCTTACCCTCTAAAACCTGAAATTAAGAAAGCATCTTGCGGTTAATACATGATATATCCTGATTTAAACTCCTCAAAAACTTATTTTTGTTACCCTCAATTAACTTTCATAACTTAATTATATTCCCAATACTCTTAAATAACACTTAGCACTATAACATCCCAAACACACCCTGTCCTGAGAAACAGTCGTTTTCCCTTGAACTTTATGATTCATCCACCCACGCCTGGACATTTTTAACAACTTTCAAAAAAAAACTCTTGTCTCTCATTGGTCAGTCTTGTTGAGTCTCGCAAATGTTTCACCATCTTTGCTACTTTCCATCTTCAACTCTCGTCGAGTTCAAACGTCCAATTGATTTCTTACTTATGTCGCAGTTAAATAAAGAACTTTAACTTAAACTACGTTTTCCTGTCGATTTATTTTACATACATATATTTCTGGAGAATTTAAGAGCTTAGTGGAAGAATATACTAAATGACATTTTCGAAAAAATAGAGTTTATTTGTGTAAATGAAAAATTTTTTTTAGTTGCTCTAGCTATTGTGGTCTAATTCTATAACTTTTTTATAGTACGTCAACTTGCCGTAATAGTTTAGTAGTTCAACCTTTTTCTTTTAAACTTATTTCCAACTTATCCAATCTTTTTCTTTTAAAAACCAGAATTAAGTTTATTTTTTTTAATGAAAAAAATACTTTATCAAGAAGAATTTATTACTTATAAAATTTTGGAAATTAATAGTCATTACAAGAAATACACATGCACAAAATATGGAAAAGCTGTGTCTAACACTTAGTGTGTCTAGCAATGTTTTATAGTTAACTGTTGTTGTTTTATTGGTTCTATCTTAAACTGTGTTTTATACCTGTAACTGTAATCATGCCACCTGTATAGAAATCATCATTTTTTTTCAATAAACTCATGCTGACTCGTTTATGACGTAGTAAACTCTTAAATGAAAATGGTAAAAAAGTCATACCTCAACGTCTCTACTCTTTGCGACTTCCGTAAAGTGCTCTTGAGATTCTAGCGTCTTGTCTTCCTTGTCATCCGTCATGCAAAATACGCGCAGTTGGGCTTCTAAAGGATCCCGTCTCTTCGCAAACACCACGAACTTTGCCATAAAGGGAACATGAATGGCTTCACGGTAAAGTTCGGTAGCAAACTTGGTTGCTTCGTTTACTTGTCGACAATCAAACAGCCAAAATCTGAAACATGGGTACATTTTAGGTTCTGACAACATTGTTCATATGTCATAATGAAGCTACATATCTATTTACTTTCATAAATGTAATACTTTTAAAACTGGGGTTCCCAACTAGTGAAACACGTACCACTGGCTGCAAGCAGGAATATTTCAGTTGGTACGCATGAGTAATGTGAGCAACATGTCTGTACTCTAGGATGGGTCTAACAAGAGAGATGTATGTATTTCTTAGAGTGGAAGCATCAGCTCCCCAATCACGTCCTGAAATGAACTTTAAAATTTGGAGTCGTTTCCTGCTTTTAAGCACAAGATGGTCAATGTGCTTATTGCACGTTATCTCTGGATCCAAAACAAATCCCAGATACTTTGGGTGTTTTTCCACTGTAAGAGGCGTTTGGTTCAAAATAACACCAGGTTGATAGTTATATAGTTTTCTATTGGTTGTAAAGAACCCTACAGTAGATTTTAGTGTGTTAAAGTTCAATTTGTGTTTTTTGGCAAAGTTTGATAAGTCATCAAGAGTCAAGTTTAAGTTGTCTTCCAATTTCTTCAAATCGGTGCCAGAGTCCCAAAGGACAACATCGTCCGCAAAAAGACCCACTTCACACCTTTTGGAGATGACCTTCTCGATTCCTGACAGAAAGAGCATAAAAAGAGTTGGACTAAGAACCGAACCCTGAGGTACTCCCTGATATAATTTGAAGCTTCTTGACAGGGAATTGTTAAAACTCACCTTAATAAGTCGGTTTCTTAAAAAGTCATAAATCCAGGGCAAGGCTTTACCACCTATTCCGAAAGTATCAAAAAGTTTGACGATGAGCTTTTGAGTCCATACTCTGTCGAAGGCCTTAGATAGGTCAAGGAAGGCTGCCATAGTGTGATTTGTGGGCTTCTTGTTGTGGGCATCTCTAATCCTCTGACAAAAATAGAGCACCTGGTCCGTTGTACTGTGTCCTTCTCTAAAACCAAATTGTTCCCTAGGGAGAAGGTCGTGAGAGTTCAAGTGAAAATTTAGCCGCTTTAAAACCATTCTTTCCATAATCTTACAAGCTATACATGTCAAGGAGATTGGCCTATAGCTTTCAGGAGAGCTAGCATCTTTAGAAGGTTTTCTAACAGGAACAACAGTAGCTCTCCTCCACTCTCGAGGTAACTTTCCTGAATTCCAGGAATCGTTAATAATGTTCAAAAATCTAAGTGTTCCAGTATGTCCTAAATTACTAATCATTTGCCCATGGATACCATCAGGACCAGGAGATTTATTCAGGTCAGATTCACTGATTGCAGTTTTAAGTTCTAGCATGCTAAAAGTCTTGGAGAATACACTAGGTCTATCCAGCGGGCTACTGCGACAACCATGTACAATGTTGCTAGCTTTACGTTTTATGCGTCGGTCTTCAGTAGTGAAATCCAGCCTGCTGATACTCTGATAATGCAATCCAAGCAGGTTAGCGGCTTCAATGTCGTTCTGGGCGATCTTCCCATCTCTTCTCTTGATTGTGTTACACTTTTCCATTTGCGGTTGTTGTTCTTCACCAATACTCTTTACAAGCCGCCACAATTCAGCATTAGAAGATCTGGGGTCAAGACTGGAACATAAATCGTTCCATTTATTCCGTTTGACTTGAGCGTACACAAGTTTAATTTCTGCGTTTACTTTACTTAATTTTTGTCGAATCTGAATAGTATTTGTTTTATTTAATTCAGCATCAAGAGCTTTCCTTTCCTCTAGCAGGGGCTGGAGCATCGGTGATTTACTGGTCAAAAATGGTCCTTTTTTCTTCATTTTGCCTCTAGGAATTGTTTTTCTTGCGGCCTTAAGGATCCCCTTTTTAAAATTAAGCCAATTTGTTTCTACACTGTCTGTGATAAGTTTCTTTTCCAATTCTTTGTCCACAAAAGCATTGAATGATTTCCAATTTGCTCGTTTGAAATTCCATCGTTTTGTATTTTTGTAGGTCACGGATTGTCTCTTATTGAATTCAATAAGCACGGGGAGATGATCACTTCCGATATTGTCTAATACTGACCAGTTACAGCTTGGATAAAAATCAGGGCTAACAAAGGAGACATCAAGGGCCTCTCTAGTATTGTAACTGAAAGAAGAATGAGTTGGAGTGCCGTCATTAAGAATGAGAAATCCCTTGTCATCTATCAAATTGAGAAGATCGTTGCCTCTCGTATTATTACTGGAGCATCCCCAAACAGCATGTTTAGCGTTGAGATCACCAATGCAAATTGTACTACCATCAAGTAAGTTCTGTAAATTGATAGGTAAACTAGAGGCATCAGGAGGATGATACATATTAAGAATATTGAGCGGTCTACCTCTCCAGGAAATTCTAATACCTTGAACCTCAAGACTAGAATTATCAGTAATGCCTCCACTAATATTAACACTCTCGTAACTAACATCTCTGATAAGGTAGACCAGTCCTCCTCCATTCCTATGCTGCCGATCTGCACGTAAAATATTGTACCCTTTGATCTTAAGAGAGGTACTGTTTGACAACTTAGTTTCCTGAAGAGCAATGATTTGAACTCCAAGGCTATGAGCCAACTCTAAAACCTGGTCCAATTTTACTCTAGATGCATTTGTAGCAATTCCATTAATATTCAACTGCAATATTTTTAACGATTTAGGAGACTGTAACACATTTTTCGAACAAGGCCCTCTGCCTAAGCCATGCCCGCGGTCAAGATGGTTGAGAACTTTTGACACATGCACCAAGTGCTCCTCTGCGCAGGCTTCACCATCCCACATCTTGGAGTGCCTGGGGCTCAATTATCAAGATCTCCTGGAGAGCCCATTGCTGGTCCTGGACTTTCTCGGGGTGTTTGGCTTCATGGACCTAGTCTAGCTCCGCTGGACTTTGGGGATCGGCAACAACAACAACAACAACACATGTCTGTACGCATGTGCAGTGAGCACGCAAACATATTACTCATTATTTTAAACATTAACATTATATTAAAGAGGACATCTTTAACTTCTGGATCAGATTTCGCTGAGTTTGTAATATTTTTTATTTGCATGTTTTTAGCCCAATAGGTAATAAACAATATTGTAAATTAATACCATAATAATCTTTTTATTTCTCCTTTATTTTAAGCATGTTATAAATAAACAAATATCTAACCATTTAATACGAAATTTTTTCATGAATTTTACTCAACAAAAATTTGAACGGAACACTTTCAAAACAGTAAATATTTTACGTTTATTAAAATATTTAGGTCTGGTGGTATGCCAAAATTTTTCAAAAAGTCAAGTGGTATGTATGCAGATGCAAAAAGGTTGGGAACCCCTGTTATAGACCTTAATAATATAAACAATACAATCAAATATAAAAGACTAGCTTGTGGCTTTTAAAGCAATTAGTTCTGTAAATTTAATAACGAATAGGTAGTTCCCTAATGAAACTAAGTGTATACTTAAGAAGTTAGAGATAAGAAACAGTTATTTGAAATGCAGCTTTAAAGTATTTTTACACTAGCAGCTGATCAAAATTGGCATATGGCGTGATTACGTAGTGTTT
This sequence comes from Hylyphantes graminicola, assembly GCA_023701765.1. Taxonomy (NCBI): domain Eukaryota; kingdom Metazoa; phylum Arthropoda; class Arachnida; order Araneae; family Linyphiidae; genus Hylyphantes; species Hylyphantes graminicola. Next base: position 49,666,577 of record CM043116.1, read on the forward strand.
CGAATATTAGAAACTATTGCGAGAAAATGAAAAAAAAAGGGAGATTCTAAAAATAACTTTGTTTTCCTTTAAATTATCTTTTACCTTTGTTTCTAAAATCATAACTTTTCATATATATTCAGTAAAATATTTTGAATATTAGTAAAAATTATTTTATATTGATTGAACTTGAGACGTGCTCACCTTGCAGAGACTGTGGTTGTAAACGAAACACAGTCATTAACGAATGTCAAGGGAGTTGAACCAGTAACATCTTCCCATTGAGCTTTAGTGGTACCACCTTAGGAAAACATTAGTATGGATTAGAAGATAAATATTTAAAAAGCTTGAAAATCATCTATCATGATATGACAGTTGCAAATTTTTAGATCACATTTAATATTCTTGTTTTAGAGGTATTAAATTTGGCATTCAAAATTAGTAAATGTTTTTAAATTATTAAAACATAGACTATTAATTAAACACTCATTTTTTCAAAAGCATAACAGTGTAAATTATTTTTAAAATACATATTTTATAAATGTTAAATACACTAAAAATTGTCAACTTTGGGAATCTTTTTGTAAATGCTTTATGCTAAGCTTCATTTAAGAATTTTTTTCAGCACTTAAATTTTTTTTCAAGTGGACATATATTAAGTCAGCAATCCTAAACTCGCATTTAAATTACAACATATTTTCAGATTTGCAAAATTACAATTTTAAGTCATAAGAATAAAATTATTTTGTATTAAAAGATTTGAAAAGGGACAAAGCAGGCAGCAGCAGAAAGACAAATAAAAAGGCTATGTCGTTGGAAAATTAAAAATATCACAAGGACAAATTAAACAAGAAGAAACTCAAACTAAAACAGAAAAATAATAGAAAAGATAAAAATAGAAAAGAAAAAGGAATACACAAAAAGTAAAATTAAAACATTCACCTACATTAAAATTCTAAAAAACTTATTTAGAGTTAATTTTTCTTAAAACATTTGTTTTTTATATTTAATTTGAAACAAACATTTTATTAAAAAAATTACAATAAAATGTTTTTGATTAGTGAGTTTTTAATTACATAAAAGTTTGTTTTTTACAAAATGGACCACTAAAACAAGAGGTGAACAGTGAGGAAAATTATTAATTTGTTTATGCAAATAAATTTTCATGCTTTTAGAATTTTAAATGTAGGTAAGAGAGAAAAAGAGTCACAGTAAAATCTTGAGCATCTTATAAAGGCAAAATATTTACATAATATTCATAAGTCAGAACTAAAATAGCTATTTTAAATACATTAAACAAATTGCATAATGCAAAAGACTGATAATGTATTGAGTACATGTTTAAAAATCTAATCTTTAAGTGGCAACATAAAATTCTATATATTGCTTACTACCAGCTATTATGCCAAGAACTAAAATGGAACTATTACTCATCTATATAAAAATAGTTAAACCAGAGTCATAATGCTCATGTATAAATATTTATAAATATATTATCTTATTAACTAACTGCTTTATAGCTAAACATTAAATAGAGTAATATGCATAGAGTAATATAAACTAAAATAATTTTTAAATATCTTAATACATAAATATTTGTATAATTAACTTAATATTTTATTTCACCAAAATTAACTAAAAGTTATAAGCTATTGCAAAATATTTTTTAAAAAACTTTTTGAAATTAATATTAAAATAAAAAACTACATCAAAACCCAAATCAGATAGAGCAAAAACTAAAATTTCTAATATTTTACGAGTAAAATAAAGACTGTACATACCCAAATGCATGAATATTCATGTATTAAAACTATTTTCTTTGAATGTGCTCAAGACAGTACCGTTAAAGCAACAGAGCAGAAGCAGGAAAATAACAAACCTGTCTTGGTACTACCTGTTATACTGCACAACAACCTCAGTGTGGGGGCATCTCCACTGTATTGATTTATCATGCCTTTAGTTGCAGCCTGTGGGACGGGTATAGTTAGGGTAATAGGCTTGTGGAATTTTCGTCTCCTTGGCTCAACTGTAACTATAGGACTAACCGCCACACGATTTCCCAATAATTTCGTGACAAGTTCTGGTGTGATGGGATGTGCCTACAAAGGAAAAGGTTATAAGACAAATACAGGCCTGGAAAAGAAATTGGTACAAGAAGAGTTAGTGACAGAGGATTATGGGAATTGCCAAAGAACTAAGAATGTTTAATCTTAGAATGTAATCTAAGAATTTTCATTCAACTCAATGTGATTAATTACAAAATTTACACATCAAGTTGAAAAAAAAACATTAAGTCATTAACTAAAGGCTATTAATGAAAAGAAAATAATAATTGCTTCAGTCATATTTTAATGAGATCTAATGCTGATGGAGAATTTAGATTGTCAGAAGTGATTAAAAAGAAATCCTCAAATACCAAATTAAATTCAGGCTATAAAAATATAAAAGAAATATGATTTGAAATTTGAATAAATAATTCTCAAAATCGCAATTGTCATTATTAAAAAATGAATTGCATTATGACAAAATCAATAACTATTTTTATCAAAAAAGAAACTGTTTTCTCTTAATGCTAGGCTAAGAATACTTTTAGGATTGATTTAATATTCCATTTTTAATTTAGAGGGCTACTATTTTTTAAACAGGTGAAGAAATCGGACCTATAACTTAAAATTAACTATGCAAGTCATTAAAATGTCCATGCCGCAATTGTTAATTAAATCGCACAGACTTTAGTCCTCAAGCTCATTATTCAAACTATTTGGGTAATTGTTTCCAAAATTAAGGAATGTTTTTTTTTCCTAAATAATGCCCCAGCTATTTCCCTGGCACATTTTAAGAAAACAAGGCAAGATTAAGTCGTACGGAATTAATTGAAACAGAATAAGCTATAGCTGACAATTTATGGGGTGCTCCTGCCTCTTATCCAATAAATGTTTTAACACATTTTTCTTATTATTCAATTTTTACACTACTGTTAAACAATTCCCAAAAAATGTGTTTTGTCTGGCAATGAATTTTAACACCTTAAAAAACCACTTGAGTCTTTGGTGCATGTCAGCAATAAAGCAACTGAATAACTCTTGAATTTGCTGCAATTGTATGTAATATTAGATGCAATATTTTATTCTAAAACCTTTACCTTTTAGTTAGAGCATATAAAACTGACGGCGCATTTTCTTGAAATTCCCTTTACATTTTGAATATTAATTTCAATTTCATACAACCAACAATTAAAAAAAATTTAAATTTAAACTGTTGACTAACATATATATAGTATAAATAAAAATAACAACAAAAATATATAATGTTAAACACATAAACATAAAAGTAAAACACAATAGGCAATGATAAAAACTATTGAAAGAACAGTTAATCACTGTAGAGGGTCGAAGCTGCCTCCAATAATGACAAACAAAACTAAACAAAAAACACAAAAATAATTTAAGAGAATGGTGGATTGAGTACGTTTTCAAGGAGCAAGCATAAATTGGCACCATTAAAAGGGGGGGGGGGGGGTTAAAACATGGCAATTTCAGGAACTTCATTGAAACATCTTCTGAAATAGTACATATATTGAGAGAAATGGAGATTTTATGGTGTGATGCATTGTAGTAATTTATCTATAGGTACCCTTTAAAAATCTTCTTGCTGGTATTAATGCTCTCTTTTTGGAAAGCCTAACAAGTAAGCCTTTGAAGTACAAGTCAACTGTCATCAAAAGGTTAAATAGTTAGTTACAAAATGCACAAAGGGACGGACAAGTAGAAAGAGTTTTAAGTTTTTCCAAAGAAGCAGAATCGACCGTCGGACATAAAGGCGATGCCAATATTTAAAAAAGCTTAAAATGATTTTTGTTAAATAATGAAGTTTAAGGCGAAAATTCAGGTAACCCACTACGACTTTAAATAGAAGGGCGAAAATATAGAAACAGCAATCACAGACATTGCATAGCATCAATTTAGTATATTAATATATTTAAATATAAATTATAAATTTAAGCTACGATTTTCTTAGAACATTAAGATTGGCAACATTGTTAATTTTTTAAAAATATTTTTTAGCATTTTTATAATAATAACAGAAACGTTAAAATTTTGCAATTTCAGAAACAGATTAAATTCACACCTTAAAGCCAAACTAAACATGTAATTTGGGGTATACTTTAGAAAATAAAATGTTATCGTGTTAAATATCTATTTACAGATAAAAAGAGCTAAAAAGAAAAATATGTTTAATGCTTAAATATATCCTTTTACAAACGTGCTTGTTGTGAATGTAACTTAATGTCTACAGAATGAAATATATGTAATGCAATCAAAAGTTAATTAAAAATTAATTATAAGAAATCAGCATTTTAAGATCACTTGAATTTGGATGTTTCATGGCACTGATTGTTTTTAATTTAAGTTAAGAAGAAGTCACAGTTTTAAGTTTAAGTCACAGTTTAAGAAGAATATTCTGTAACTAAACCGATGTACAGAACTCAAACTCTGTAAATATGTGTGATTTCATCAGTAATTTAAGTTAAATTAAATTTCCATGTTAGAATTGAATAAAATTCAGGAAATGCTATACCTATACACATACTTACACCTAATTATGCACATTTCTCTTTTTTAATCAAGCTTGAGAGATGTTGAATCAAAATATTAAAAAAATTAATTTGTTACCCCAAAACAATCATTAATTAAAAAAGCAGCCCAAATTAGAGACCAGTTAAAAATTGAAAACTTTAACACAAAAATAAAGCATAAAAACAATAGTTAACAAAATATATACAAAAATTTTAAAACAAACATAAAAATAAAATGTAATAATCCACATATTAAAAAATAATGTAATTAAAAGCATAAATAATACAAATAAATAATCCTGTATTTCAATAAAATGATAATCATATTAGTTCATGCAATGAAATAAAGAAAAGAAAAAACTAGTGGAATGATGTGCAACTGAGTTAGCATTAGGGATTAAAAGCAAATTAGAAATGTTATATTTAAGAAATGACACAAGTGTGAATTGCTGGTTTACTTTATTGTTAAAATATTAGTACAGAAAATAATGTTTTTTTATTATAAACAGATGTTAGTAGGTAAGAATTAACAGCAAAAGCAAGTAGGATAAGCAGGTAGAATATGATGACATCTTTAGTTACATAGATAAAATGAGATAAATCACTACTCTATGTTGAAAATTTTTAAAGATTGAATTGAACTTGTGTTTAAAAAGTGCTTTACATGATACAAATTGTGCTAAAAAATGTTTTTAAGAATATTATTACCAATTTTGATAAACTCTGTAATAATTGGACAGGATAAGAGATCTATATTCACAGCATGGTTTTTTATTATTTAGCTGATTACTACTCTAACCTTTGATTCTTAAAGAATAAAAACAAAAAATATTTTCTTTGCAAATTTTTTGAAAATGGAATTACATATCAATGACCAATTTAATTATTGCTTTTCGAATAGAAAAATATGCACTTTGTTTTCATCAGGATTTTTTGAATAAGCAAAATTTGCTAATCAATAAATATTTCAATATTTTTGGTTTACATAATTAACTACATGATTATTCCATTAAATGGAAATTTTTACTTGTATCAAAAGTTTTTGTTGGACCATCAGTTTTTCAATTCAAAAGCTCGCAAAGTGCTAGTCTTTCAATGAAACTATATACCGCATAAAAAAAAGTTAACACATTCTCGAATAGGGAGACATAAAAATAACTATCCCATTTTAAAATTGAATAGCAATGAACTGTGACAGTTATTGAACTAATTTTTTAAAGAATAATATTATAACATACTTTAGAAAATAATATAAGTACTAATACATATTCTTGAAAATTTAGACCATAGGTAGCATTTGGAATAATTATTTTTTGAAGTAGTTATTAGAAGAATTCTTAATCAGCTAATAAAAAAAGATTAAGCAACAAAACGCATTATTTAATGAATACAGATCTGGACAACTTTCTGTCTCGAAACAAGAGTTAGTTCAATATTTGTGGTGGTAATTGTATTATTCAATTTTTAAATGTGGGTAGTTATCTCAAAGAGACTAATCAATGTCGTTTGAATATTTTGTCTTGGAAATTGAAGATTCAGATATTTTGATAATAACTAATAAATAATATTCTTTTCTGGAAATCGATTTTTGTACCTAAAATAATTGCAGATAAACTAATAAATAATTTATAACAAATTCAACTGAAGTTTAAAAGTGTATAAAAATTGTGGAAATCTTTATTTCAAGCAAAATAGATTTGACTAGCATGAAATTTTGTTAAATGACTAGAGGAAACTGCAGAGAAATATAAATACTTTTCATAAGGTGTCAATCAGCACAATAAAAGAAATATTTTGACTAGCACAGGCACTTTGCACTTTTCAATTCTCACTTGACTTATAAAAGATATCCTTTCTTCATTTGGCATTTACCAGAATGAGCAATCACCATTTTTAAAACTACATACCGATATTTTCACCTCACATTCTAAAACGTTACAGTAATTACTTTTACAAATTCACTCTGATTATTGCACACGTTTCATAGCAAGTCCAATTTGCCAACAACAAACTGACCACAGAAACAATTGCAAAAAAAGTTTGATTTAAATAAATTTTGTCTCAGAAACTAAGTAGTGTAATGAAAAAGTCAATGGTTATCTTACAACCGACTCAAATTTTATGTTTTCCCAAGATCTAATACACCATATTTCTTTTTCTTAACTGAATTACAGAAAATTACAAGGAATTTGGCTCGGAATTTTTTAACTAATAGCAATTTTATATATGTAATATCGTAGCAGTTCAGTAAAATAAAAATTAGAGTGTCCTGACTAACAAACAGCATTTCAATATTCATTTATCTTCCTTTTATATAACATCCTTGTTAATGGCTGTTTTGAAAATTTTATAATTCATGTTGGTCCCAAAAAGTTATGATTATGGATTTAAAGAAAAAAGCAGAATACTGACTTTCAACTACAATTAATTTTTTCAGAAACTACTAATCATTATGACATTTATTCTAAGAATGAATCAGTCAATTTGAAAAAAATAAAATAGAGAGTGGAAAACCACAAAAAGCTAATGAAAAACTACCCTAATGATTAATATCAATGTATAATACAAGTAATGATTGGCACAGAACAAAAATTGATATTAGCAATGTTAGGATACATAAAAATTGCCCTAAATATAAAATAAATAATTAAAATATCACAATGCATAAATAAGCTTTGTAAAATCGTTATAATGACAATGTATATAAAAAAGTAACAAATGCAAAATATTAAATAAAAGGGTATAAACATTTGGGTTTGTAAATAAAAAAAACAACCATACATATAAATGGTTAAAATAAATGTTATAACATACAAGGGGTTCTAAGTTGTGCGAAACAAGCAAAATCACAAGTAGAAAACTAAGCAAATAAGGGTAAACGTTTTTTCATATTTTGTTTAAAATAAATGTTTGGATTTTTGGGAGCATCTTATTTTAAAATTACAAATTAAAGGAGCATGTATTAAATAATGTGAAATAAAGTAGCAGCCAAGTGAAACTAATTTGAAATAACTAATTGAAACAATAAATAAAATTCATGCAAAGCAGGTTGTAAACTACAATGAAAGAAGCCAAAACAAGGAAAGGATGAAACAATAAACATCCAGTTATCCAGTTAAACCTGAAGAAAAATGTTTTAAAAATTCTTGGAAATCAATTGCCCTGAAAAAGTTATTTCATTCTGATACAATTAAAAATTAAATTATGAAAGTTTTAACTGAAAGAAAGTTAAATATTTATGCTGTAAAGAAGAAATACACATACACAAAGAAGAAATAGGAAAATTTAGAATGCTCATGTTATTTAACCTAAGAAAAAGAGTAAAAATTATAAAACACAGAGTTGTAAGAAACTAAAATATTTGATTAAATATTAAAAAGTTTCCTATTTTATGCAATCATAAAGTTGTCGTTGCACCAGTGTTTAGAGGGATATTGAAATTTAAGATAATACATGCTCAAACATATGCTTTAAAAATATTAGATTTAATTTTTCAGAGTTAACTGAGAAAATCTTTTTTTAGACCCTAAAATAGCTCAAAAGTAACATTTTGAGTTTCTATTATTCCTGTAAATAACAGTGATTTTTACGTCTTCAAGACTTGAATTTTTTTAAAAATCCAATTTAGAAATGTTCGTATAGAAAAAAAATTCGAATCTTTACATTAAATATTTTTGATTTATCGAATTGAGGACCGAACGCGATATCACCCTTATTTGCATTCCTTTCTACTTGTGATGTACAAGACTTGTCAACGCTTACAAAAATTATTTACAGCACCTTTATCACATTTACACAGTCTCCTTACATTAAAAAAGGAATTAAAATCGCATCGAAATCTACATGATCGAGAACAGCTCTAACTTGGGCCATGCGCGACGGATGAACTCCGCAAAAAAGCCCGTCTTGGGCTTGGGGGACCTGTGGCCCGGTACGTAACGATCGGCAGTCGGTATTAGGGGGTCATCGGTACAGTCCCGGGAATTGTTGTTTACCTGGAGTCCGACTTTGATCTTCTTGGTCAGTGCCCCTTCCGGGAAGATGGCCTGGACTTGGGGTATGACGGTGGAGCTGACCATGCCTCCTTCGGGTCCAATGGCGTGGACTTCTTGCCGGATGCGGGTGATGATGGCAAAATACTGGGGGAAATCGGTGGTCAAGATGCGGGTGATGCGGTTTGTGCTGAGGTCTTCGATTGCAGTTAGTTCTGGAATGGGAGGGTTTGAATCAGTGGTTAGGGTGACGGGAGGTACTGCAATTAGTCATACAGTTTAGTTTATCATTCAGCTTGTTGTTCTCAAGCTATGGAAATTTTGCAAATGGTCCCTGAGTTTTCAGTTTTCAAAACAAAAATAATGTAAATAAAACAGGATTTATTAAAATTAAATAATTTCATAGCTGAAAAGTTAATCACAGAAACAAATCTGGCCAAGATAATCAGTGTCAAAATAAAAATAATTAATTTTGATAAGTAAATATTAGGAATAGTTTAACTGTAATTATGTTTAATTTCGATCTATAAAATATTGATAATCTGCTTAGCAGTTTATAATGCAAAGAAAAAATCTTGGAATAAGAGTTAACATCAAGCATTCGAATTTAGAATACTTGACTTTATGTTGAATTGACTATTAATTAAATAAATTTTTAATAGTCATTAAATGGGTTAAAAGGGTTAATAGTCATTAAATGGTTTTAAAAGGATTAATGGTCATTAAAATTAATTATTTTTAATTGAATGTCTAATTGACTTATTAATAAACTAAAATAATTGAACTGAAACATAATATTTCAATGAACTGTTAAATCAGAATTTTCAGATTCAGCGTTCATTTTACAATTTATTAAAAACTAGCTGTATGGTCCCGTCTTACTGGGAACCCGTTAACTTCGCATTACTTCCTTTAAGAGGCATGCTTACTTGTGAAAATACACTCAAAATCAAAACAAAATTAAATTCGTGTTTTCGCATGCGTACTTAAAAAAAGCAAACATTAATAGAGAATTAATCAGCCTTAGGGCGAGCGCATATCTCAACCAAAATCAATCAAACTAATAGCAGGATGGCGTCAAGCCTCTGTTTTGGCCCGGTCCATGTATTTTCAAGCCCTGTTATGGTCCCGCAATCCCCCGTGGATGACGTTTTTTTTTTAAACTAATTATATTAATTAAAAATCACAATCAAATATGAAAAAACTAAGCCTCAGGTGCACACGTAAGTATTAAAAGGAATCTATATTAAAAATTTCGAATTTTTTAGAGCAGTCTAAGTAGGTCTTTTGCGATCCACAGACATACACACAGACAGACAGACAGACACACAGACAGACTCTTTCTTTTATTATTATAGATATTCTACTCTAAAGAGAGAAGAAAAAGAGGAGGGTCATTGTCGAAGTAACAACACTAAAGTATAAATCAGAAAAAACATAAAAAGATACTTTTAGACAAGAGTGTATTAGTCAGCACTTGAATACATACATTAGACAAGATAATTATTTTTTATAACTTCATCACTTAAAATGTCTCTTTGATAAAAAAAAGTTGTGTTTGTACCTTCGCCTTCAAAGCTTTCATTGAAAACATCGTGAACAGCATCATCAGATGCTTCAAGAGAGTGTTCGCGCCAAGATTCACCATTATCACTTCTCAAAATGGTTATTTCTCGTTCTCTTCCTCTCAGAGATGCAAAGTGGGGGACTTCAATGATCACCGGACTGCAATATAATATCAGACACAAATAAGTAAATAAGTTACAGTTAATAGTTTCTATCAGTCAACTAACATTGGAAAGGAGGTTTTCCCCATAAATTGTACAATTTGCAAAAAACTGAGATAGCCGACTCAACACTTTATTTTTCAATAAGCTTGTTCTTATACACAATTATTTCGACATAAAAGCAATTACTTACAGAAACTTTCCATCAGAATAAAACACATCTCTTATACATAAAATTGGAATGAAACAATTTTGCTTGACTGATAGTCAAACAAGTTGTCATGTATAAATTTTGCTACGCTTAACTTGTTAAATCATGGCGGGAGGCGAAACAACAGAATGAGATGGAGGAAATTGGCGGAGGCCCTGTGCTCCAGTGATGGAGTGACAGAGGGCTAAGTAAGTAAGTAGTAAGTAACTTGTTAAATCAGTAAAAAAAAAGCTTAATTTCTAAGATGATAATTTTGCAAATAGCCAGGCAGCTTCCTCGGCACTAATTCATCCCTTGTTGGTAAATTGTTTGTTGCAGAATTTTAATTGTCTATTTTTAAACCAAATTATTTAGCAAAAAAATCCTTTAAGTTCAATTGAAAAATCAAATAAAAATTATACAAAAGCAAGTTAAGGATAATTGAATGCAACTTTTGAAATTTCAAAGTTTAGATACTTACATAAGTTAAGAAGTTCTTAGAAGAGAAAAAAAATCATAAATAATGAGTCACTAAAATAACCATATTTTCTCAAACAATTCCAAATGCTTCCATTTACTATAAGAACACAAGGTTTATAAAAGCCAAACCAATAACCAATTAAAAATTAAAACCTCACATCATAAATACACCAGTTACCTCACCAATAAAAAAAACACTAAAAGATACCCTCACTCACCCTAAGAACTTGGCTCCTGAGGGTCCCACCTCAAGGATCCTAGAGGCACATGCCTCCCCTTCCATGAGAGGGGGAGGATATGCAAGCTTCTCCTTGCGCAGGTACCGGCAGGTGATACGCATGGGCATAGGGGCCCTGCGTGGAGGGATGATCACACGGACCCCAGAGTGACGACAACCTCTCATAGCGCCTCCTCTAGCGTCGACCATGAAACTCACAAGGAACCTGGGGGAGCATTTGTTGGGATATAGTAAGTGTTTGATTTGTTTAAGAAAGTGATTGGGTCATGAATATAGGTTTTGTGATTTCTTATAATTGCAATTTGGTCAGTGTTTATAAATTCCTTTAAATAGAGCAACCAGAAATTTGTGCTTAGTGGGGTGTGTCCATGTTTTGAAGTTCTATCCATGCTATTTACTTTTTTTTTGAAATTCGTAAAATGCCTGGACTTTTCAAAAGTTAAACTTTTTTTAATTAAAAATTCAATTTTTTAAGTTAACTTTCTCACTAATTGTTGTTCATCAAATTAAACTTTATATCCCTAATTTAAATATGTCCTGCAACTAACGTCCCCATTTTTTACTTTTGTCAAATAGCTTTTAATGGATTATGACTTGATTACATACTGACTGTCAACTAAAATAAATATCTTCCACAGATAAAGCTTAAATAGTTTAAAGCTATTCTAAAAAATAGATATATTAAATAGGTGCATTTTATGATTCTTAAAAAAAAAAATCTAATAATTACTCCCAACAGCTAGCTTTAAAATTCTTATACTTCGAAAGTTCTGGTTAGATTTTAAATTAAGCTCCAGAATTCTTTTATTTTACAATTCCTACGAAAAATCCTTTTTCACAGTAAAAATTATAATTCAATTAGTACAAATTGGTGCATGATTCAATACCAAATATGAACTATCATCAATGTTCACTTACGTCTTCCACTTGAGCTTGCTATAAATGATCCAAATGCAGCATAGGGGCAAAGGGAAAAGCAGAAGTTAATGAGAGCAATTGGTTGATGAGCACTTCAAAGATATTATAGACAAACATGCATTTTCTGCACATGCACAAGAACAATGTCAACTTGTACGTGCAAATGAGAAGCTCACATTCAATGGAAAATTTCTATTGTTATTCTATTTAGCAACGGAAACCGATTTATTGCTTATGTGTAGGAAAATTATACACTAAACTATAAAGATACATGTTATTGAACTGTTTTAAATGAAAGGACAAATCAAATTTAAATTTAAATGGTGGTATGATGAGAAAAATCAAAGCACCATACAGAATGAAAATATTAACTACAGTAATATTAATTACAATAGTATTATCAAAAAGTTAAAAATTTCCTGTCTTTCTCTCACCTAAAATATTAAGTCTGTGTGAAAATTTCTAGTTTGGCTATGCCTTTGTTTTTAAATTAATCAACAGCTTTTTTTTTTGCATAAGAACTTCTAGATAGTATTCTTTGTATCCTGGGTTAAACTTTATTTTTTTTACTCGTATTTTATTTATAAAAAATATTATTAAAATTTCAAAATAATTTTTTATAATTTTGAGTCTTACTTAAGATCTTGAAAAGTGTTACTTAAGATCTTAAGAACACTACCTAGCTTTTCTTATTAAAAAAATGCTAGTTGATACACTGAAAAGCAAAGCCAAAGTAAACTAGGAATCGTCACAAGACAGAAAACATTTAACTTCGCCTTAAAAGTTGCTTTTGAATATAAGCTCCTCAAATACACATTATATAAAATACCAATCATGCAAAATTGTAGATTATATGAAAACAGAAGGAAAATAAAGGATGGATACAAATACCAAGCAGAACACTTATTTGAAAAATAAAACCATAGTAAAAGTTAAGATTATGTTTAAAAAGACCCACAAAACCAATTCAACCTTTTTTTATAAAAGAAGGGGGTTTTATAAAAAGAAATACTTTTAAATAAAGAAAGAAAGCAGTACTCAGAAGTACATGTACTTAGTGCACTGAGCACAATATATTTTTTAAAAATAAGAATCTAATATTCCCTATTTAATTATTGCAAACTAAAAGTCTTTGAAAGTTTGCATTTTTTTTAAATAATTATTCAATATCTAATTTTAGTATAGAGTAATCAATATTTAATTTCCAATTTATTCTTATTTAAGCATAAATTATTTTTGGGTATTTATTTATAGAAAAGTAGTAAAATGCAACAGTTTATTACGTTTTAAATACTTTTAATAATTGTCTTTTTTGTTTTATTTTCCACACTATACACATATTACAACAGATGGACAAATAAAAACTATTCAACTACACATACTGGTTATATTAAGAAATACTAGAAATACCAAAACGCATACAAATTTGCAAAAGCTTTCATTTTTTAAGCACACAATGGAAAACAAAAAAATAAAGCTCATACAAAAATACATTTACAAACATGCATTTACACTGTGAATGAAAAAGGGAGATTTTGTATGATTTAGATTATCTCACCCAGCATGAACTGGTGCTCTAGCAAGATCAACGTTGTCTGCAGCCATGCTACTGTAAGTAGCCTCTTGGTGTGCAATGTGTTGAGGAGTCAGATGATCTTCTTCAGCAGTTAAAGGTGCTGGAATTTAGTAGTAAAACATTTTTAAATCAATAAAATTATTAATAAAATTTGATGAGACGCATAATCTTTTATATGAGGTATTAAGGGGGTTCAATACCCTAAAATCGGTGAAAAAATCAAAACAAAAATTATTGGCTTAAAATACTATTACAACTTTTATTAATAATGTCACAAAGTATCAAGACGATTGGAAAAATATTTTTGACATTAAAAGCCATTTTAATGCCATGGCTTCGTAAGGAAATGGGTTAACAATAAAAACTTTAGACACGTTTTTCTCAGAACTTGATTTTTTGAACTTCGATGTACCTTTTCTCAAAAACTATGCTATGTTTTCTCGTGAATTTTTTTTTATATGATGTAATACATAGTATAGATTAATCTGAGGTTATAAATTCTAATAAAACTAAAGTGAAAAAAAAATTATGGGGCTAAAAAGTGAAAATTTTCATGATTTTTTGGGTACTTTAAAACTTATTTTATTTTAAAAAACCTAAGAGTTATTTACAAAAAATTTTAACCTCAGATTAATATATAAGGTTGGTATAACACACAGAAAAAATTTTAAGATGATCTGATGAGTAGTTATTGTGAAAAGGTACATTGAAATTGGCCAATTTAACATTACCGATATACAACATACTGAACCCCCTTAACACTGTAAACTGTCTTGATCTCTCAATTAGCTAAAATATCGAAATTTCTCATTCAAAATTTAATCTCAATCTGTTTTATTTATACCTCATTTTAAATTATTATGCTCTTACTTTTTTTAAAGATAACCATAAGATATGCCTAGAAATTTTAATTAGCTTGAATTATCTAAGTTAATCTCAGTTTAATCTCAATCAAATTATTTTATCTTTAAAAAAGCAATTTAAGAAAAGGCCAACTATCTTGATTCCTTAAATAATGCAAATATGTGTGATATCTGAAATCTCGTAATTTCGAATTCGAGCATTATATTTAGGTATTAAAATTATAAGAAAATTTTATATTAAAAGAAAGAAATACTAAGAAATTAATGCATTCTGAAAAGTTTATTGCATTATAGTTAACACTGTGAATACTAATATTATAAGTACCTCTCATTGTGTGCACAGCATTTTATTAACTGACAAAAGTTGTAGGTACAGCTATGATATAATGGCCGGTCTACATTGGCGACTTTAGGGGAGCTTAAAAATTTAGCATTGGCTTGCCATACCTATCGAGTTGTATAAAATATTAAGAGGAATGTTTACCCCCTTTGGGCAATTTTGCTGCTTGGCAAATTATACAAATCACTAAATTGAAACTGGCTATTATATTACAGCTCTTTCAAGATGTTCAATCAATATATACCAAAATAAAAAATTTTCACTAAAAAAAATATGTTCATAAATATTCTTACCAATAAGGGAATCAGTCCCTCTTTCGTCCCTGGTGACATCAATCCCTAGGGTATTGTCATCTCCCAGAGCCTTTAGTTCATCAGTTGTCATATAATGTAATGACTGATCAGCACCAAGCATGGTATCATCAGCTTTAAAAATAAGGCAGTGATTAAGTTAGTTGAAAATATCACTATCTCAGAGTCAAGTGTAAGTAAGTTCTAAGCTGGCAAATTTCAGTTTATTCATATTTTAGGTGTAGAAACTGTTGTAAAAGCTTACTTCTTGAAACAAAGCTGTATGGATGCTGAAATGTTGGTATTAACAAAGCGATGGGTTTTACAGTTCAGTTTTAACAAAAAACTAGTGAAATTAACTTGTGCTAAGGTGGCTCTGAATTACATAGATAAAAACATATTTAAATTCCATAAAATATTTTGAAACTAAGATTTTTTTTCATTGATTTTTTAATAAAGTTTTCCAAAATATACAAAAAAATTCTTTAAGTTATAACCAACAAATTTAATAGTTAATCTGAGCTATTCAATATAAATTTAAAAGATGATTCAATAAGTAGATTTCAAGCAACAAAATGTGAAAAAATATATATAGTGGCATTTATTTTAGCAAATATAATGGCTAGTTAATTTTTTATACAAAAAAATTAAAGTAAAAGCAAAGGCGAGTACAATTTCATAAGCTGTGTTTACTTTAGAGTCAAATATGTTATTGAATTGCAAACGAGTTAAACTTTTAATCTGCATTAAATTAAATTTGTAATATTCTATTTTCCTATTATTTTTAAATTGTTATTACTTTTTTAACTGTAATACAGTCTACTTTAACATACATATTTTAATTATTTAGTATTAATTGGCCTAATCAAGATCATTTTAATGTAAATTCCAACAAAAAAAATTCACCTTATTTTATTTCTTTGGCAATAGAAAAATCTTTTTGTTTCAGCACAACTAATCTAATTTAAACCTGAAGGATAAAGCAGTTTTTGAAACTAAGAAACTGCAAGCTATCGATATAATTCTACAGACAAAACACCGATTTCCATGCAATCTAGTAATGCAAATTGTACATTTATTGAAACATTTATTTCCAAAGCTAAAGTAAGCTGAGTCAAATGATGCAACAGTATTTCTTGTTTCATAAAAAAAGAAGATGCAATTGCAAAAAAAGGTAAATTAGAATAACTTAGAAAATATTAGAAGTAGAACAATAGAACACACATTTGATATTTGAGCTTATTTTTAAAATAAGACACAAGTGTGTACTTTGGTTTTATTTTTAGTAAAATGGTGTATATTAAGTAAACATAATTTAGTTCATATTTTGAATCTAATGCTGTGAGAATAATATATATTCGCTTGGATTCGCTTGTTAACAAAATGCCAAATTTGTGACAGGTTTTAGTAGCAAGTGAGTCATTTAAAATTGTAAAGTTTGTGTTGTAAACTTAAAAAAAAATTGTGCTTCAAATTAACTCAACTCGCATTCTATGAAATAAGTACTTTTAATGCACCACAACAACTGCAATATACACCTTAATATATTATCTTACCCAACAAGCCAATTTAAAATCATTTTAAAACCTTAGCTAAAAAATAAACTAATTTATAGACAGTTTTGGGATTGGGTCATATTGACCATCTCTATGTAGCCAATACTATTGCGACTAGATTTTTTTTTAATATCAATGCAGTATAGACAGGAAACCCTCCCTCCCCTAGTTGTCTAAAAATAGGAATTCGTAGCCACTCGTATGCAAATGTGTACAGAATAAAAAAAACATTATCATCAATAACGGAAAGTTTACTTTCCTATCTTGTCCAAAATGTATGAATAGAAGAAATATGGACTATGACTGTCAGTTTCTCAAATGTATGTTTCACTACATACTTCTAAGCTTCAAATGTAGGTTATTTGGCTGGACAAACACAAAAACACAGACATTTTAAGCAATTTGAACTTTCTGACATGAACAGGCATGGCACGACATTAAAAAATTACTGTACTGCAAAATGGAGTACATTGGGTCCCCCCAATGAACACTTTTGCAAGTAGTTGTCAAGAGACAATATTGATATTAAACAAAGATGCACCACCAGTAATATGAATACAAAAACGCAACTTTTGAAAAACAAAAATTTCCTATTATTTAATTTTTTTACTAAAAATTAAACAATTTTAAATTAAAGAAATTTTAATAATTGCACATGCAACATCCTTTGCACTTTAACTAACTTGTGGATTTTCTCAAAAACCTTATTAAGATGTCCGATGTTTACTAGAAACTCATGTATCAAATTTGAAGTTTGTAGTTTAACTTCAAACTAAGGAGTGGTTTCTCAAACAGGATGGCAGACAGACCAATGTTCAAAAAACATTTTTTAGAATCAGCACCCTCAAACATGCATATAAATCCACAAGATCCCCATCTCAGATTTTTGAACCCATTGCAATACTTTCATTACCTTACATTTCATATTAGGTAACTTAAAGTAATAAAGCTTATATTCTACATATTCCAATAAAGGTAAGACAAAAAAAACGATTCATACCTTTCAAATTACATTAATTTAGCCACCACACTTCAGAAAGACAAGAAATTTGAACAAACTTTCACAAGTGGCAAAGTGGCCTTCAAAAGTGTTGGAAGGATTTTAAAACTAGTACTGTGGCAAGTTTTCATGGCTAAATTCCAGATTATCTTTTTTACCAAAGGCTTTCATTGGCCCTGGCTACAAAGGAACTAGATTCAAAATAGTGACATTTGGATTCTTGAAAAGTTCCCAAAATACACTTTCTTCACAACAAACACCGCTGTGGGAACGATAAGTCTGACTGATAGAATTGACTGCAACACTGATTCTTAAAAATTATCATATTCTGCATTTTAAAATGCAAAGCAGGGCATAATGCAAATGTAAATTAAAATTGTTTAACTTCTATATTGTGATATTTTTATAATACAAAAGCTTTAACTGAGGCAAAGATATTATCTAACTATTGAAAACATTCAGTAAAAACTATTGCACCGATTGAATGATATTTTATCATTTTAGTTATTTAACTTAAATTTCATATTTGTTACAAAAAATATTTAAATCATTATAAATTACTTCATTCAACTCTTTTTTTATTATTCCAAATTTAATAGATGCTATGCAATAAATGGTATGACTAACAAGTAACTTTCAAAAGTCTTACAGCAAAAAAAAAAAAAAAAATACTTATAAAATTCCCTTATGAAAAATTATATAAAATTCACTTTAAACAAAGGCCTAACTCTATATAACATTATCTATTCAAAAAATAATAATTTTACTTTAAATCAAAATACAAGCACACATTACTGATTCGAAATGCTTAAAAATAATATAGCTACACACCAGTTGATAAAAAAAAAGACATTTGAGCAAAATTAATCTTATACAAAAAAAAAACTTACTAATAATTCTTTCAGTTTAAATAAATAACATTTAAATGCGACGCCTGTACAAGACTTTGAAAGCATATAAAAGTAGAACGGTTTTGTCCAACTTTAAAACCCAAATAAGTGTGCAAATTGCAAATAGCATGTTATGATGAATTTCAATACACAATTATTGCTATAAAACAAAAAATTATTAATATTTTTGGAAGCAAAGATTTCTAATAGTGAAAATAAGATAAGAATCCAATGCAATGTGAAAAATCTTCTAATCCAAGAATTAGAAGAACCTATTCTATTGCAAGCCATAGAGTGTAAGATTGCTTTACTGAGAAGATCTAGCTGAGTAATTGAAAAAAGAATTTTTGCGAGTACTGTAAGCTCTTGAGACCTTAATAATTAACCCCTTTCTAGCAGAGAGTGCAGAGAAAGTAGAAAGCACGTTAGAGAAGAACAACTAAAACTAATTACACAGATATAGAGAGAGGACATGCAGGGAAACATTTAGATTTTTAACTGAACTGGTAGTTTGAAGGAAGGAAACAA
This sequence comes from Hylyphantes graminicola, assembly GCA_023701765.1. Classification (NCBI taxonomy): domain Eukaryota; kingdom Metazoa; phylum Arthropoda; class Arachnida; order Araneae; family Linyphiidae; genus Hylyphantes; species Hylyphantes graminicola. The sequence goes on from CM043116.1 coordinate 49,685,720, forward strand.
TTTCCCTTTGAAAAAGCAATGCACATACTTCTTCCTTCAAACAGCCGATTCAATTTGTGTACATGAACATTTAAAAGAGGATTCTAAACATAAAGGGGGTTATATTTCATACACTGGGTTGGGTAGGTGGATATAAATGATAATATGTAGTCTTCCTAGTCTGAACCTGGCGGACAACTAATTTAAACATAATGACGAATGAAAATGACATTAAATTAGTTTTAAATTATGGAAATACTGCAGACCTGTGACTGACAGAAACGTAAAGGTCCTATAGAAAGATGTCAAAAACTTAACTCTGTTTCACAGCAGAACTGTCCATTCTTAGAAAGAAAGCCCAAATAAAAGACATCTAGATAAATATTTGTTTTTTTCTAATCACAGCTTACTGTTTTTTTTTTTTTTTTTTTTTTTTTTTTTTTTTTTTTTTTAAGCCAATCGTTGTTTAACTGACAAAGCATGACTATCAAAATATTTGGTCAGCACTTTACTTTTTTTTTATTTCGCCATATAATTTCATTTAATCCTGAATAGTAACGTACTGCATGATTAGAGTACAATCGAATATTTTGGTTTACAAATGATGTATTTTTATTATAGGCTAACTACATACACACAAAATTCTCTTTCTATGGTGTAAGTCAATGTGCATTACAAAATGCCATTATCACTACAGCTTTAAACATTAAACTAAAAATATTTAGCGGAATAGTTACTGCAACTAAATCATTTAACCTGTTTTATGTAATTTTATATTAAAATTTTAACAAGTCCAACTAAGAAAGACTACTGTAAATTACATGACACATAACATGCTTAAACATAACAGAGAATCATAAAATACAAAAACAGAAAAACAACTCAAAATACACATATTAAAGGAGAAGAAAGGAAAGTTAGAAGAGGCTTTATAGTGAGAACTAGAAGGGGGCAATTGTTAGGTGAAGACTTACTCATATAACTTTGTAACTTTTGACCTTCAATATAAGGTAGGTACACATGGGTGGCATGGGCCGGTTTCCCATACAGTGTAGTGTCTTCTATATCATCACCTGTACACAGGGATCAAAACCATAAGCTCAATAACTAGGTAACCCAGCCACCCTTAAACCATTCATTCTTCAGGGTTCCCACTAAAAACTTTAAGACACATTTAAAGGGGTTTTGCAGCCACTAATTAGGACTGATTTTTTTAAGCAAATCGTAAATACATCTGTTACAAATTCAAATAAATCAATATTTGTATTGAATTTGCTTGATTAGTTTGACTTAAATTTGTTTAATTTTTTTACAACAAAAATTAAGCCAATTAAATTACCAAAGTTAACACAACCTGAATAAAATTAGAATCAGCCTTAGACTTGATATGTTTGGTAATTTGAGAACCGTAGCAGAATTTCTTCAAAGCCTTACAAGGGAATAATGAGCCATAATATAGAGTATAAATTTTGCAGTTCCAACAAACGGTCACACAAAAAAAAAGCTCTTTTTAAGGCTCCATGCTAGAAAATTAGGAACCTTCAAACTTATAATTAGGGATTTTTAGGGCTCAATTGTACTTATACCTCTGCACATGTATTTTAAGAAAACTTTTTTTTAAAGAAATATGATTTATTACATGTTTATGGGGGAGGGGGAGGTAGTCAGTGGGAACCCTGCCCTATGACAGGTGGATCGGAAGATATTTCTACTTCCTACTTTTTATTTAATACTGAAAATCAAAAATAAATGGATTATATCAAAAAGTTCAGTTACTATGGAGCTAAGAAAAACATGAAAACCTAAATTGGAATAGATGCACTGTGAATATTCTGTTTCAAAAAATGTCTATAATAAGTCGAGCACATTTCCAATAATTTTTATCATGAACTTAAATTTCCACACTTTGGATTGTGTTTAAAAATCTGATTGTCAAATCCAAAAACTTAACTGTTATACATGCATTTGTTAAACATAAATGAATGTATTTTGAACATCAAAGTAACTTAGTAATCCAAATTCAGAATAGTGCTACTTTCATCAAAAATTTCAAAATATTGTGCAATTTTCAAATACAATATTGTACTAAAATGTGCACAGTGCGAAACTTAGTATTGAAGATAAAACCTGAAGCACTAGACCTGTGCAGAATAACATTCATGCAGTAAATAATAAGATAAAACATAAACAAACTTAAACTGTGAAAAACAAGCAGTGTTGCGATTTTTCAGTTTGTTCTACCATAAATGTTTTCTAAAGATATGGCTCTACCTACTTACACCTCAGCACAGTGCAAATCAATGGAAGCTGAAACAGTTCTAAACCAAATTACAATCTCTTCCTAACTAAAAAAGCAGCCTAACTGAAATAGAGAGTGTGGGTGTAAAATAACTAAGCTCTAGAGAAAGACTTAATTTCAAAAGGCAAATATATATTTATTGCCTTTTGAAATTTTCATTAAGTGAAGTCCTTGAAAAGAAATCCTAGAAATACAGAGACAGAATCTTTTGCTTACTCATGTGGTAAAGAATGCTAACTTATGAAATGAAATTTTAAAATGTCAGCTTAAGAAAAGATAAAATTGTTTAAATTGCTTCAAGTACTGTACATACTTGAGTTAACCATGAGAATCGCCTTGTTACGCTATCCTGGTACAAACTGAATATGTCTATCTTAACTTGCAGTTAAATTTCCAAGCAAGTTGCCCTCTTATTAATTCAACTAATTCACATCGAGTTTTATTCAAATTACAGAAATATTAATGAAAATTTAAATATTTCCACATAAGTTCTGTATATCACCTATCATATTTCAACTATTTTGTGATATACAATTATTTTTTATTAATAACTTAATTTACTACTACTATATTCAGAAGTAACCTAAGATATAAATATTTGCGAACAATAAACCTATTCCAATATGTATTTTAAAAATAACCCTAAATCTTACTCTTAACTTTTGACATTTTTCATTGTTATTACTACATATAAAAATCATTTTTTTTAAAAAAAACCTACCTCCTTCATCCTCAGAATCACTCATAAACGTCTCTTGCATTGTTTCTGGCGCGACTACCTTATATTTTTCTTCTGTGATTGTAGTGGTCGTTGTGGTCACAATTGTTTCTGTCACCACTTTTAGAGTCTCAACAACCGAGATGTATCCCAGTCGTTGGGCAATGGACAATGCAGTTTGTCCTTGCTGCAATATAAATATTAAATTACTATAGAATATTGTGGGGTAATCTTGTAAAGAAATAATTAGTTAAAATCAATGAAATAATTTCTGACAGAATAAAACTGCACAAATATTTTTTTTTTTTTAACTTTTAAATAAAACGTTGCATGTTCTCCTTTTATAAAATGCTAAAAACGACAGCCTTTTTTTTTTCTTTTTAATCTGCCTTGTATAACAAATTTTACATAGCAAAACTTTATATTAAATTTGATTTACCTATTTTGTAAAATGCCAAGAAGCTCATCTTGAAATATTATTAAGCACTTTTGAAAAAACAATAACTTAATCTGTTTCGAACAACATTTATCCATATCACATTTATGTTATCATACTGAATTTTTAGTTAAGTAGCATTTTAACACTGGTGTTAACATTTTACTTCATCAATTGTATTGACATTTTAAAAAAAAAGGACATTAGGATACTTATATCACTGCAGGTACTGTCTGAATCAAATTTGACAAATATTGCCTGTAGGTCTGGTATTTACTATTTAATCAATTTACCAAAATGGATAACCGTCAAAAATCCTCCATTAAAAAAGAATTATTTATTGCTTTACTATGACATAACTTTACATTTGAATTGGGTTTTATTCTTCCCTCAGACTATATTTAAAGGCATAATTGTACTTACATTTGTTGTTGTGTTGGGAGAGGCTTTATGCTCCAGCAGTAAGTTGATAATCAAGGTGTGACCTTGCTGTGCTGCTTGATGCAAGGGTGTATATCCATGCTGCAACAGCGAAAAGGTAAATTAAAAAAAAATAGTAAGGATCTATGTTTTTTACATGTCTAAAAACACACTAATTTACTAAACTAAAATAATTTAATTGGGTCATTAGTTTTTTGTAGCTGTTAATCAGCTAAAATTATTTGATGTCTGCTTGATCATTTTGCCGAAATATGTTTGTTGGCTGGGTTAAAATAAAGCTCATAGTAAAATTTTAAAGTAATTCATTTCAACTATAATGAAAACACAGAGTCATAGATATAAAAAAAACCTAAAAAGATTTGTTTAAATAATAAAAGCTGTTAAAAAAAACTTTAGACACACACATTTAATAAATTAAAATGTTAAGCTTTTAAATTTTGAAGTCAAATTAAAACATAAATTGTCATTTATAATTATTTGAAAAGTGAATATAATTAATTTTTTAAATCTTTTTCAAAAAAAATTGTTAAATAAATTGTATGAAAATACTCTTTAAAAACTTCCCATCTATAAAAATGAAGCTTTCATACACAAGAACTAAATTCTACAACTACTTACAGAAGTAGTAGAATTCACATCAGCACCATGTTGCAGTAGAAAACGTATCATATTTATTTGGCCGAAATGACAAGCCACATGGAGCGGGGTGTACCCAGCCTTGGTCGGGGGGTCTACCTTGGCACCATTCTTAACCAGGATGGCAGCAACGTTCACTTTATCTTCTTGGGCACACAAATGGAGAGGTGTCAAACCATTCTGAAATTTAACATGATTATTTAAATTCACTGCTTTGAATTGAAAAAGAATTAACTTGAATATTATATCTTTTTGTTATATTTGTTTTAAAAAAATACAACTTCTCCCAAAGCAAATGGCATGTAGCAACGCAGTGATACCTTGTCGTTCAAAAAATAACTTGGAATTTTGTTTAATAGAGTTTTATCTAACTTATGAAGTTATATTTGGAATAATACTTATTTGGTGCATAATCATTTGTTTACTTTACACAGAGAATTTATTTCTTTTGAAGGTAGGCATCTGTCTGTTATAGTATAAATTACAGTCACAAATAGCAAATAAACTAATTGATAATTGAAGTTTTTTAATGAGATATTAAAACAAACCTTTGCAGGAGCATTGACATCACCATGGTGTTCTATTAAGAGTGTTGTCATGTCTGAATGACCCTCTTGTGACGCAAGATGCAAAGGTGTGAATCCAGCCTAGAACATTAAAATATATATATGAAAATTTGTGAGTAATAATTTGATAATTAAAATGTCAAAGAGTTCTATTGATTGGTATTTTAAATTTGTTGTCCCTTTTTAAAAATGTAAAACAAGTTAAAATGGTATCTTTTTATGAAAAGAAACAAAACAGATCTCATTCCCTAGGTTGGGCCAAATTTGCCCTGATTTACGGTAGTTAACACGTTGGATGCCACTGACTCCTTAAGGAGTCGCGTGGTTTCGATTCACCGATAACAGCACATTCTGATGAAATTCATAGTACCATTTCGCCAACCGTTCTTATAAGTTCAAGTTCATTTGTAACTTTTGCAACCGATCCTTCTGTGCTTGGAATAATACTTGGTGATTTGAAAGAGGGCATTCTATTTAAAATTACGAGGAAATTAAATAATTCGTCTCAAGTTTAGGGAGACCTGACACATGACATACTACATTTCGTAAAGTGATTCAGTTTGTTATTCAACAATATAGCTGTAAAAAAAAATTCAAATAGTTTGTTTTATTTTTTTATTATTTTTTTCAAACAAAAACTACCCAAAAATAAGAATTAGGAAAATTTAATGATTATTTCTAGGTCGAAAAGTTAATCACTGAAGCAAATCTGGTTAATTGGCTTTCAATTCAATTATCAGTGACAGATGATGAGTTATCCGGTTGGAAAAGGCCAGGAATATTTACTTGTATTTTTACGACTAGGTAGCTATCGTGTAGCTTTAGTTAGTGACTTTAATTCAACCTAGCCTTGCTATTTTACGATGTCGAACTAAGATTTGTACTTGTTCAAAAATGAACAGTTAGTTTATTTCCATTGTCACGAACAGGTTTAAAAAAACAGGATGTTTTCCACTTCATCACCTTCTATCGATGCAGACTCTATCGATGATTTAGTGGCAGCGAATGTGTTAAAATTGCATGTAAAACAAGTAACTAAAATACATCATGTGATATTTTGCATCTCAATCATTATTTGCAAATTCAGGGGGCAATTATTTACAACCCCTTAATTGAAATTTCGTTATGAAACAGTTCATATTCTAAATACGAATTACAATCAAACACTAAAAAAAATATTAATAAAGACAATTATTTTAAAATACTAAAGCAAACTTAAAACTAAAATTGAAAATTATTTAATGAAACTGTATTACAAAGCAGAATTGTATAAATAAATCTTTTCATACCTTCATTAACTAAATAAAATAATGTCTAAGACTTTTGAAAAAAAAAAATTATACTTCGCACATTAAAAATCAAAGCAAATTTTCAATAACCATTAACTTGAATAAATAAAATCTATTTACCTTTGATTCAGCACTTGGTTTTGCGCCATATTCTAAGAGCGTAGTAGCAATATCCATTTGGTTCTTTTTTGCAGCAATGTGCAATGGGGTGTACCCATTCTTAGCTGTTGCATGGGGGAAGGCTCCTTTGTCGAGTAGCAGCAAAGCCACATTAACATGATCGTAATGAGCTGCAACATGTAGAGGAGTAACACCATTCTGGAATACAACATAAACTCTGAATAAGTACAAAGGCAACTAATGTTTTCAAATAATCAAAATAAAAATTAATAAACTTTAGCAATAACTTTGAGTTTGGTGGATTCTTTCAGACCCTTGTGAAAGGAATGTATTTATATAAAGTTAGAAATTTGAAAATGCAGTAAGTTAATGATGAAAAAATACATCACAAGTAGTGAACAATGCAAGCAAAGGAATTAATAAAAGATTACTTGAGCCACTGTTATGGCAAAAAAGCCTATTTTTTACACTAAAATGGTCATTAGAAATGTCTTCACTACTATATAATTTTGCATTGTAAATACAACAAAAATATGCATGTCTAGAAGAAATTAAACAAACACATTGCTATCCACCAAGGTTGTTTTATATTGTTTCAAAAAATGTGCAGTACAGTCTATGTTTAGTATAAGTATTTGAGTAAACACTTTATCTTAATGCGAAAACTTTGTAACATTAAGAAACACACAAACTTGTATTTTACAAAAATATAGATGGGAGATTTTTATATCTAAAGCATTCTTTACACAGACTTACATAGAAGTAGATTATAACATATGAGCCCACAATGTATTAAAGCTAAAAAAACACAAAATAGAATAAAGGACCCACAAATTTTATACTCCCATAGTATTTAACTTTTAAAAGAAGAATATTTTTATTAAATAAAATCTGTAGCAGATAAAACTATCATTTTTTTTTATCAGAGGCAATTTCAATCAAACTACAGAAGAGGAAAAAAAGTGCTTTACCTTGCCCTGGGCATCAACCGGAGCTTCTTTCTGAAGTAGAAGCCTTGCAACCTTAATGTTTCCATATTTTGCTGCGAGGTGAAGAGGTGTAAAGCCTTTCTGAAATTTTACGAATTTCCACAATTACTCACTAAATTTCTTTTTAATTACACTTTTGTAGGATGTTATCCTTTAAGTATAACTGCAAACTTATTGTAAAGGAAATGTAAATATTCAAATATGATAAAGTCCATTGGATTCATTTTTTAAGATTTCTTAATTGAAATAAACTACATCTAAAAAAAGCCATTTTAAAAATCCTTAAATAAGTTTTATCCCACTTACACCGACTTAAACTTATGGTGCACAAAATAACAATCACTTCATTAAGTTTATAAAAAGAAATACAGTTAAACAATTTCAATTTTAGCCCTCAATAAACTGAAAACATTGATTTAAAACACAAAAAACACTTCATTTAGAAATGTCATTTTTTTATTGTTACAGACATGTGGATCACAATACCTAACCGAGGAGGATGCAAGCCTTATTGACCACTTATATGATCAATGATTATTTGTCAATTAACACCATAATTTAAAATACATTTGCCGGTAAGGTCCTAAAGACCTACCATGAGCGATCAAGGGTAGTCTGTCGGTTATATGAGAGCATTATTAGGAGTGAGGCACTCTGATGCTTATGAAGCATTTTGTACCTTTCCCAAATCTTCGAAATAAAAGGACTGTAGAATCCATCCTCAATACCAAGCCAAAGTGTTCATTGCAACCTCATGCATCATGGTAGAGGGCAGCACCACCAATACACTCTAAAAAAAACTGAACTCCTCGGCGCAACAGCCCGTTAGAGGGCCAAGGCCGTGCCATTCCAGCTTTGGAGTGCTATGTGGTCAGCCTCACTCGAGACCCCCAGTGTTTAGTTCCCAAGCATGCTTGGTACTCATTTTATCGACCCACTTGGTAGAGATGAAAGGTAGTCAACCTCGCCAAGTCCGGGACTTGATCCCCTGACCTGTGGAACGGCAATGCGAAGCACCTACCACTAGGCCACTGAGTCACCAATACACTCTTTTGTTTGATTCTACTATGCAAGTTCCCCGTTTCAGTGCAATCAAGGTTCATTAGTCTCTGAAAAAGAGTTTTAGTACCTTCGTAGTAGCAGTAAGTGATGCTCCATGGTCTAGAAGAACCGATGCTACTTCTTCCTGTCCCTCTTTAGCTGCTATGTGGAGGGCAGTGTACATGTCCTTTGTGGTGGCATCCACTGCAGCCCCATGTTGGAGCAACAGCCCTACAATGTCGACGTTGCCAAGGCGGGCAGCAATGTGGAGAGGGGTTTGTTGCTCCTGTTGGAAAGCATAGAAGAGAATTAGAGTTACCACCCCATCTTAATACTTTCATCACCTTATATTTCATTATAGGTAATTGAAAGTAATAAGACAATGATTTGAGAAGAATAAGTAAATTGACAAGAAGTATTAATTTTAAAAATGGATTACATTCTATTTGAAAAGAGCATACCGTATTCAACAAAAGTGGCAATAAAACGGAATTATTAAAGCCGAATACTGTGCATAAGATACAATATGCAATTACAATATACTTTTTTTAATGTACAAATGCAACATTTCTTTTATCCCTTTGGTCATTAACTAAAATGTGAAATGAGCTTAACAGTTTAAAAGAATCAAAGTTGTGCTTAATAACTTACACCAATTATGACTATTTCAATAACAGATATCAAAATAAAGAAAAACACAAATCAAAATATAAAATAATTGCATCTACAAAGGGAATATTTTCGTAAAACTTCATTTAAACCCCAGAAAACAAAGAACATAGACCTTAAAAAATGATACTCATCATCACACCCAACTCTCTAAAAGCACATAAAATAACCTTTCACATACAAAAATTAAAATTAATCAACACAAAAAGCATTGTTTACAAAACTTACTCTAGCAGAAGCATCCACATGGGCCCCATTTCGGAGTAAAATGCGAATGATGTCCGACTGATTGGCTCGAGCCGCCAAATGCAAAGGAGTTTCTCCACGGACTGTGGGTACATCTGGATTCGCCCCATGCTGAATCAGGTAGATGACAATGTTCATGCAGCCCATGAAGGAAGCCACATGAAGAGGAGTTAGACCAGACTGTGGAAAGAAGGCGAAAGTTATGCATATTTAGGTTATGTATTTTATTGTGCGTTTAGTCAAAATTTGTAGAAATGGTTATTAAAAGCAGTTTTAACAAAATATGCTACAAACTTGATTGTATTGGCACTACTTTTGATGTCAAAGTATAAGAAATTTTAAAGCAATCATAAAAATTTTCTTAAGTTAACTTAATTTCTTAAAGACTTTCTACGATTTGTGTAAGCCTCTTAAAGGAAGTCAGGAATACTTAATTATTGGCTTCTTTAAGCCACATTTTGTATTTTTGTTCAGCTGCTCCTGTTTGAATTCAATTAGCTCAAAGCAGAAATACTAATTATAGAGGTTAGAGAAGTTCAAAGCCCAACCAATAATTAGCATTACATTTTTTTAATATATGAAGTAAAAGTATTACAAATAAAAGCTTGCTTTTTTAATTTATTACTGGCAAATATAAATAATTATGTTTAAGACTGCTTTTTAAATAATTAAGCAAAAAATAAAAGTAATTTTTAAAAATAAAATAAAATTTCAACTTTGCTATAGTTAAAATTAAAATGTAACAAATGAAGGCAAACTATTGGCAAAACTCCCATTTTCTTAAGTACAATTTTTAACATATTGAGTCTGGCCTGTTCATTTTTGACTGTTTATAATAATAAATTCAATAGGATGAACAAGCCTTATCATAGGTTATACTTTGCAAAATGCGAGTTTTGAAACCAGACCTCAATACACTAAAAAAAAATACAATCATTACATATATCTTACTTCAGTAGTAGCTTCTATAGAAGCGCCATGCTTCAACAACAACTCTACAACCTTGATTCTATTTTTCTTGCAAGCAATGTGAAGTGGTGTAAACCCGTTCAAAGCACGGGAATTCGGATCAGCTTTTCGATCCAACAGGAGTTTTGCAACTCTTACATGACCACAATGAGCAGCCACATGAAGAGCAGTAAGATAATCCTGAAAGATGTATTTGTGTTCTATAAAATGTAATACTTAGGCTATATCTTGCAATAGAGCTAACCTTAACTGCCAGTATCATAAACTTTAATCTGTGGACTTAATTAAAATATATTTAGGATAATATATTTATTCTAATTTAAAATGAAGCAATCAAATCAATGACTTAAGGGGGAGGGGGGGGGGGGACTTTTATTTTGGTTTAACTATAGCATTACAAACATAAATTGCAATTAAAATTTTTTTAGAAACCCCATATTATGCTTTATTCTTTTGATTAATAATGAAATTATAATTTGGGATGGAGCATACAGATCCAATTTACAACCACGCAAAATTACTTCACTACAAAATAAATATTTTAAACCATTAAACTACTAATCACTAAATCTTCCCAGTTTTAAAGTACATAATTTACTCCTAAATGTTATTTTTAGCTAATTGTGCTTTATCTAATCTTTGAATAAACTTTATGGAATCAATATCAGTAAATGGCCAAATTATCATACTTTCACTGTGTACATAAATTTTTGCAGCTAAAATTACAATAAAATAGAACATACCACTGTTACATCATCAACAGGTGCTTTGTGATATAATAGAATTCTTGCACTGTCAACATGATCTCCTTGCGATGCCATATGCAATGGTGCAAGTCCATTCTAAAACAAGTACATTTTATATGAATAAACAGTCAAACTCAATTTCAACAACCTCATTTACAATGATAACTTAATGGGGGACATTCACGGTCATAACCACCAGAGCTTCAATTCCAAGTGGTAAAAAAAAGGGTTAGACAGGTTAGAGCAGTAGGAAAACATTAGCACGTGGTTCGAGAGCTGCATAGGATAACATTAGCACGTGTTTTGAGAGGTGTAGGATAACAAACCGCGTGACATCACATGAATGTTTCCCATTATAAGGCATAAACGTTTGGTCTCTGGACTTGCCCATAAACCTTAAAGTTAGAATATCTTGCTTATAACAACAATTTTCAATAAACTACTTGGTTATAATTCAAAAAATAAACTTTTATATGATGTTCGAAATAGCTTAAAAGAAAGAAAACAACTAACATTTGGTTTTCACTACTTTTTACAATTTGGATTAAACTACTATTTGTATTTATAATATGAGTACTTAATACTTATTTTACAAGATTTCTAATACTTAATAATCAACATATGTGTATAATGTTATTCATATATAGCATTATAAACATTGCAGACTCTTAACAAGCTGCTAGAACCGAGTTCTATTTTATTTAAATTGACACAATTCAATATAAAAGTAAAATTAAACACAAGATATTCTTTCAAACTCTACCTTTGTTTTTGCAGTTATAGGAGCTCCTTTTTCAAGCAGCAGGTCTACTACTTGGTCATGGCCGCTTCGCGCAGCACAGTGTAAAGGAGTCAGCCCATCCTGAAGATACAGAACCATTAAGTAAACAGTAATAAAAGAAACAAAATAATAAAAATATTAACGTTCTGAGAGCTACAAGCATATAAACCTCATATCCTGACAGATTTTCTAGCAACACATATAATTTTTAAACAATTGAATCGGTGAGAGCAGAAACAAGGTCAGTCACAAATATCAAATTTTTCAGGTGGCAGAAAAAACGTAAACTCCTCCTCTATTTCTGCACTCAACACTCGAAACAAACGTCCTTTACTTACAGAACTACTCAACAGACTAACATAGTTTTTGCACCCAACACGCATCTTGCCTTTCTACGTTTATTTTGATGGAAAACAAGTTTTCGTATTTTTTTTTACTGAAGTGGTTTCTGCACTCACCGATTCAACTATAAATATTATAATTTTACTAAATTTTAACATTTGAAATATGGAGGAGTCATTTATAATTTACCAGGAACCAAAATAAAATTTTAAATTCTAAAAAAATTCAGTTAAAATTTAAATTTTCTCAAGCAGTGAAAACAAGTTTAAATTTCAGCCAATTTACTTATACCTCAGAGGGTAAAGTAAGAATATTTAATAAGCTATACCCTTGTGGAGGCATCGATGTTAGCTCCTTTATCAACAAGTAAGGTAACCATATTGGACTTTCCCCATTTCGCAGCAACATGCAATGGGGTGATTTGGTGCTGAAATGAAATAAAATTACATTAAACGTGTATATGATATTTTATAAATAAAAAACCATCTAACTATATTTAACCAAACATACACCAGAAGACTGAATACTATAATGCTGATTGAAAACTGATAACATTATGTGTAGAATAATATGAATCCATTTCAGAATTGCAATGATAAAAAACAAGTGGTTATTGATAGTTACTAACTGTTACAATATGCAAAGCAACATAGACCTAAATATTTAATAACAACTGTTAAATGTTTAGCACATAAATTAATATCAAAAACAAATATTCATAAAACTGACTCATTAAAACTGAATTGCCACTTAAAATCATAAAATAACTAAATAAACCAAAAATTATCAACCATAACAAACCTTAGCAGAATAGTTGACATCTGCATTTTTATCAAGTAATAATGCTCCAATTTTTTCATTGCCATAATGAGCAGCAATATGAAGAGGTGTAAAACCACTCTATAACAAGAAACAAACAGTACTTAATTAGATGTCATGTTGCAGACAACCAGAACTATATAATAAGACAGCTCAAACTAAAAAAGAAACTTAAGTTTTTCAGATTTAAATAAAGTCAAATGATCAATTAACTTGTGAGCAACAACAGATAGACATTAGTAATCAGAATTAGAATTTTTAATAATTATAAATTGACATTTATTTTCAAATGCATATAAAAACATGCTGTAATTTAAACTTAATTTTATTTACATTTACTTTGTTTTCTTATCAGCGAATCCAATGTGTAATCATAAAAGTCTTATCTTAATTTAATCTTTAAAACACAATCGTAAAGGCTTATTTTTAAAACAAACTTTATTCTTCGGATCTCTTAACTAACTACAATGTCTTACTTTTTGAAAACTTACTACAATCACGCAATATCTCATAATCTTGCAATCATCGAAATCTGAGTGATGCCAATAAATGTTAGTATTCTTACGATATAAAATCTGCAAATTTTATAAAATTTGCGCAAGGTCATCTAACAAGTTCAGTAACAATGCTTTACTGAAGCCATAATTTATGCACAGAAATGGTTGAAGGACAATAACAAGTTATATCTAACATTTAACTATAAAAATTGCATAACATTAACCAAAAGGCAACAGATTTATAAGACTCAGAAATACTAGAATGTCAGCAAACACATAAAACTTTAAATTTAATAACATTTGTTCATGCCTAAACTACACAAATAGTTTTAAAATGTGAAATACATAAATTATTAAATTGAAAATATTACAGTGAAAACAAGTTTGCTTACACACTGGTCACAAGTTGCCTACAGTTAAAAGGTTTAAATAAGGCGCTACAACTCACTTTGGATGTAACGTCTGGATCATGGTCGTTCTGGAGAAGTAAAGCAGCTGCCTTGCAGTCATCTTTCTTGGCAGCTATATGAAGAGCAGGTAATCTCACTCGACCCTTGGCATCATTTTCTAAAAGCACTGCGACTACTTTGTCATGGCCTTGCTGTAATGCTACTGCTAAAGGTGTGAAGCCGTCCTGTTGAAAAAGGGGCTAGAATTAGACTTTAATAACACAAGGTGCAAAAAATTAATTATAATTTAATGTTGCTTTAAAATAGAAACTGTAGAATTGATATAAAAGTTTATTTCAAATATAAAATTTAGTTTTTTTTTTTTAAATACAAAAGAATCTTTGTAATATCGTGTATTTTTTTATATAAAAGGCATTTTATGTGGGTGGTACATTTATTCAGATAAAGTAATTAATAGAATATTTGTGGCACATTATTTACAAATGGCATTGAGTAAAACTTTTCATACAATGATGTGTTAATTTTTCACCTTTTCGTAACACTGAAAATAGTTGAAATGATTTTTTTTAATACAAATGAAGAGAAGTTGTAAAATTCCCAATCTTTTAAGTATAAATAAAATATAGTTTCCAGCCTCCTCAATAGAAATTTTGTGCAATTGAATATACCATCATCAAAAGTCGCTAATGAACTGACTGGTCACTATATTTTAGTTACACTATGAATGGTATTTTTGCAACTCAACCCTTTAAATTCTATAATCCTACTCTAGTTTAAGAGACATATTAGATCGCTTAGACATATAGAGTAGAATTATAGACTTTAAGGGGTTGAGTTTAAGGGCCATATTAGGGCTATGGCTCAAAAATAACTAAATTAAAACAAGTATAAAAAATTGAATGTTATCAATTTATATTTGACTAAAAGTTCATTAGTAACTGTACTACAAAAATTCTACCAATGTTTCCAATGCAAACTTACTGCTGTTGCTATGCTCTGGTTAGCACCATTTGCTAAAAGAAACTTCACAACATTGTCATGGTTTTCCTGTGCTGCCATATATAAGGGCGTGAAGCCATTTTGAGATTGAAGGTTAGCATTTGCTCCATTACGAATCAGTATCTTTGCAACTTCTTCTTGACCTGCCAGGGAAGCTATGTGAAGAGCAGTATTTCCTTTCTAGAAATACAATAATAAAAAAATGCACATTTTCGCAAAAGATGTATATTTTTCAGGGTTGGTAAGCATCATATACTTTTGAAAGTGTCGAAATATCTAATATTTCGATAAAAATCCTTTCCCGATATTTTCAAGGTTGTCAACTTATGGCTGATGATAGATATTTTCATATTTAATGCAACTTAATCACAAATACACATAACACATTATATAAGTACTAATATAAAACATTATTGTACTATTAAATAGGATTTAATATCATATATTATGTATAATAATTATAAATAAAATATTTGTCTTTTTTTTAAGCACAGATATAAAAGTTTTAGGTTAAACAATTTTCTTTTTCAAAACTCAAAATATAAAACTCTCTAATTGCAATTAAGATGGCTATATAGTGATCTCGAAACTAAGATATGACCACAAGTCCAGCAGAAACACGCTTTCAGTGGGTGGAGCTACTGACCTCACTAAGACCCAACCTTTCCCGAATCCAACCAACCACATAACTGAACTTAATGATTGACTCCGTCAATCAAACATGCCTGTAGACAAGGGGGATTTCAACCCCTCCGATTCTAGGAAAGTGAGGGGTGACCTGCCGGGGGGAACATCTGGTCCTCAATACTCAATGATCCTGGCCATTTCACCTATCTTACTTTCAAGCAACCGAACTTACGAGATAACAAAACCAGTTCTTCAGTTCTTGGCCTAAAGAAGAGTCAGGGTAACTTTAGAGTCGTTTTTCATAGTGGGTGCCTAGGTGGGATTTTGTTATTAAAATATAATCTATTACACGTGAGAATTTGGTTTCTAAGAAAAAAATTTCGCAAAAATATAGTTGTTTTTTTCGGTAATTTGTTTTAGTTGTTTTCATCTGAAAAGCAGTTTTTTAGTGTAATTTGAAGAAAGAGCAAAACAAAATAAAAATGATATTTTGACTGAGGGGGGGGGGGGGGTGTTCAGAAAACTACTTAAAAAGCTGTAGATATGTGTGAACGATATTGATAATTGTTCAAATTGCTAGATTGATTAGTCTCGTCATCAGCAGATTATCATCAGCGAACAATTACAGTGAATGAGAAAACATATAGAAGCAAAATTGAGAAATAAATTAAGTTTGCAAAGAGCAAATTTTCTCATTAATATTTTCAGCTAAGGAAGCGCAGCTGAACAGTATACTATTTTAAAATAAAATGGGTTTTGTAAACAATAGTAATAATATTTCTTTCACAGCTAATAATAAATATTACTTACAAGTCCTTTTTGCAGAAGGGAAGAAAACAGCAGCAAAACAAAAATCCTTGCATCACTCAAAATCTATTTACATTATTAGCTAATTATCTTTTTATAAAAGAAAACGAATCAAATTGCAAGATATATAACATGAAAAAAATGAAATTTTTTACAAAAGAAATCTAGATATTTGTTACATGCTTTATCAGGAACATGTGAAAGAATAAATGAAAAACTAATAAATATAATAATTTATGCGTGATCGATATATTTTTTCTTATAATGATTTATTAGGATCTTTGTTTTTGAATCATGATTTTTTTTTTCAAAACCTTTTTTGAATATCAAGTTGTTTTTTTATTTACACATAATGCATGCAAATAAAAATCTCCAAGCACATTAAAGTAGGGTACAATTACACAACAAAACAAGTTGGTTTGTTATACAGAATCTGTCACTTATACCGCTTCCACACAACATTTTACGCTCAACAGGAAACACCTCAAAAAGAAATTCGCCAAACAGGGCTTTTGGCTAGTTCTAATTCAAACTTTTATAAGCACAAATTATAGTTTTCTTTAATCTTCTTCTGCAGATTTGATAATTAATCTTTATCGTTTGCTATCTTTTTTTTTTTTTTTTTTGAAGTTCGAAGTAAAAAACTTTGCAGAAAACTTTGAGACACTTACCAATCAAGAAGGGGGAAAAAGAATGGAATCATAAAAAACAAACTCGTCTCTTGACCACGGTTCTAAATTACGAGGCGTAATTGGATGTGTTGGCCGTAATTAGCCATAATTGGCTACTCCTCGTAATTATAATCTTGGTCAAGAGACGAGTTTCTGTGTTATAATTTCATTCTTTTTCGTAATAAAGAAACTCGTCTCTTGACCAGGGTTCTAAATTACGAGGCGTAATTAGCTGTGTTGGCAGTAATTGGCCATAATTGACGACGCCTCGTAATTTAGATTCTGGTCAAAGGACGAGTTTGTTTTTTATGATTATTCTTTAGGATTTTTATGATTCCATTCTTTTTTCCCCCTTCTTGAATAGTGTCTCAATTTTTGATGCATTTGGATTATTCATTCAAGCTACAGACCACTCCGAATAGGGAGCGTTATTTAATAACCACCCTGTACTTCCTTATAGGTTTGTGAAAATAAAGATTGAAAAATCATTACAAGGCAGATCATATTCGTACATCGTAAAAACTAAATATACAGCGAATAAGAGCTGTACACAAGCATTTTGTCAGGAGTAAGTTAGATACAAAAAGCAAATTATCAAATATGATGTCATTTATATATGATCTGGTCTTTCATATATTATTCGGAATAGTCACAAGAATCTTTATTTTTTTTAAATAATGATTTGGCTTCTCAGGATCTTTTAAACATCACATTATTTATCGATTTATATGAAATACGCATATATGTAACTTTAAACCTTTTGTAAGACGGTGCAAATACAATAGAGGAAATACGTTCATTTAAACCTTTAATATATAGGACAAGAAAGCAGCTCTTGGTTCTCATCTCATCACATTTTTGTTTCTTTTCCTTCCTAAAACGAAAGTGTGACTAGTGATAAATAAAAGTTGGCATTTTCTTTATATTCCTACTGTGTGAGCTCTTTGCCTTGATGCTGTTTGCTGCAAAGATCACCGATAATACTATTGTCCAACTAATACTCTAACTGATGCTTTCTTTTTTTACTTAGTCGACTAAAAATCTTGGTCTGTGGTTCTCCTCCGAAAGGCAGACTTCAAAGGCGATGAATAAAATTCGGCTTTTCCCCTTTGTATTGTATTCCCATTTTGTGAACCCTTTATACTAATGCTTTTTTGTGAAGTTATTGAGTCCCACTACCAGCTTCGATTTTTCCTTTTTTAGATTTGTACAAAGTACAAACGTACATTTTTTTAATCCAGACTTTCAAAGCCACTTTCTATACATTTTATTTACAAAAAAAATCATTGTTTTTAATGTTTGTAAAAAGGAAATTATTTAATTCTCACGCTCCGACACAGCTTTTTGTTTTGTTGTATAATTTTTTAAAATTTATTTTGTAACACTTTTTTTCATTATTTTTTTTCTTATAACAGCAATATCTTACAATCATGTAACACACAGTTGAGCCAGAACTTACTTATGACACATTTCACTTCAAATTGTCTTTCTTTAAACATTGAAACATTTCTTTAGAATTGTTAAAAAAAAATATGTATATTATCCGTATTTTCCATTCAAATTTTAAAATGTAACTAAAATATTGTCTGTGGTGAGTGAAGTAAAATATTGATTTTGAAACAGTCATTTGTCTTACCAACATTTAATATATTATAGTAAAACCTCTTTATTTCAACTAGATATAAAATTGCAATTTTTATTTTAAATCATCGCTTCCAAACATAAACCATTTATTTCCATGACCAAAAAAATATAACTGAATGGAAAAGTAATTATGATAATTTCTAATGCAACTTGTTCAAAATAAAGGCAATTCCCATAGAAAATTGGCATTTGATAATTTTTTAATGAAATCTTAGGGTAACCAATCATCCATATTATTACTCCGCGAGTTCAGACGTATGACCTAGATTCAGTAAAGATAGGGGTTCTCTTCTCAAAGCAGTGAAGAAATGGAAAATAAACGTGGACCCGCAATAAACAGGTTAGCAGCGACTGCGGTTTTTCGTAGAAATCCCCCTTCGAAAGTGGTTTAGGATCCCCCCCCCCCCCCCTCCTGAGAACACATGTCAACCTGAGACGCTATCGGTAGGAAGAAAGAGAAGAGGGAAATCACCCGTGTCCATGATAACGCTACTTGTCCCCTAATGACCTAATGGACGTGGGCGTGACTTGTAGGAGGCGGGGTTTGCACACATTTTTAGACACTTGTCTTCACATATCAGTTAATATCTCAAGTTTAAATTATCCAATTTCAATTTTCAAAGTCAAGTTTAAGACAGAAATGTTCAATCTCAGTAACTGCGTATTCACTTTTTTAATACTTTGTTCTCAATTTTAACAAAATGAAGATAAAGTTTAACTTTCCTGTAATTTTTTTCACAAAAGTTTCAACAAAAATAACGAAAGGGTAATGCATCTTCAAGTCAAAATCTGTCTAACGGCACAAACCGCGTGAAAATATTCCAATAATTACTTGTGATATCATCAAAAAACCATGTCGATTTTACCATAGAGTTACTATTGAGATGCGACCGGTAGGGGGCGTCTAGTGAACCCTCTTAAGTTTTAGCAAGCTTCACTTCATTTCATTTACAAATTATAGTTTATTTTTTAACCAATTTTGAATAACAATTGTAAATTATAAGTTCTAATTTTTAAATAAAAATGCATAATATTTAGATAAAGATGCATTGATATTTTACATAGATAAAAAAAAATACCAAAAATATTGGTAGGTTTGAAATATTGGATACATGATAATCTCAATTTATTTTTCAGTGAATCCTATGGGGTTTTTATATTAAATTTGTCAAAACATCATTGAACAATAAAATAAAATTTATTGATTACACTTAAAATTAAAAATTTTAATTAAAACTGAACAATAATAATATTCATGTGAAAAACCTTACTTTGGTAGCAGCATTAACATTAGCACCCTTTTTCACTAATTCAGTAACAATAGCTATGTGGCCTTCTTTTGCAGCTAAGTGTAGAGCATTCAATCCATTCTAGAATGCCAATAAAATACTCATTAATTTTTTTAATTATTAATAATAGGAACAGTGGAAATGTAAACTAATCTTTAATATGATCTATATACAGATTACATAAGCTATTACTAGAATTCAAAAAAAATTAAAGTTAACTGTAAGGAATAAACAGGGATCTCACCAAAAAAATTAGGCAAAAACAGACCATTTGAAAAAAAAGTGATTAAATGACTAAAATAAAGAATTCTGACAAAATATTGAATCTGCTTTAGTTAAAAATCGTCCTCGTTAAAGTGATTTGAAACTTTATCCAAGTGTGGCTGTAATTCCCATAAAAGCTCATTTAAAATCAGTTACTAAAATTTTACATACCAGAACAATTATTATCCTTTTTAAGTTTTTAAAAATCTAATTTTTTTCTAATATGTAAGGATTCATAAAAGGTTAAACAGGGTGGACAAGCAAAAATAGCAACAACGTTTAGTGATCTGGTGGGAGCTCTTCAAATAGAAAAAGTGTATTTCAATACTTACAGCATTACTTGCATTAATATCAATGCTTCCTTGTAGATACTCTTGTATCTTGTCAATATTTCCTGACCGTGCAGCTCTTAGAAAGCTGGCACTACTATCACTCTGAAAGAAAAATAATTAACATAAATAAACATTGAAGCGATCATTTTTTAAAAATCTAAAACACGATAGCAGCACTTATCCCTAAAAAAAATTAGAAACAGTAAAAAAAATTAAATAATTTTAAAAAACTGACATATTTCTTATGTATTATTTTTAGATGCATCGGCACAATGGAAATAATTTAAAGGTGATTGCATGATAAATTGGTCAAAAATGTCCAAAGATAGTTTTTTGTTGTCTGAGCAGAAGAATAAAATAATCCCCCACCTTTAATAAATATATATAAAAAAACATGGATTATGTTCCACAAAAAAAGCATTTTCAATAATAGTTATATAAATGTAATTTTCCATTTTTTTTTATTTTTATTTTCTAAAGAATTATCTTTCTGCATGTAGGGCTTACACGGGCACAGATAAGCCACTTCACGTATATTTTTAACTTCCGTTATCGCTCGTCAATCAGTGGTCATGAACGCCGTCATACAATGGTCACGGACATTGAAATTTGAGTGGAGCGTGGTCGTAAAGTCTTTGAAAAGCATGGATTTTATACGAAATGAATTTTACGACTTCACCAGCGGGTGACCGAGCTCTGCTCGGAGAAAATAGGTATCGAAGCTAACTCGAAGATTTAAATTTTCAATTGTGATTTACCAAAACAATCATACCATAAGAAAATTTGTGAAACCATTGGTGAAAAGATAACCGGTTAAAAGTGGGACACTCCATCACCCCCCCCCCCCCCGGTGTATTTTTTAAGTATTTTTTTAAGCACATAATAGTCCCTTCACACAATGACACACTTGGTATAAGAAAGATAAGGAAGGCGCGTTCAGCAGCAGCAGTGGCTCCAGGCAAACAGAAACCATACTCCACCAATTTGTTGATGACTTTAACTTCATTTAACAATTTCTGAAGACGTCATAGCGTTTTAAAACGATTATTCATTTAAAAAAAAGTCTATTTTAATTACAATTTCCTCGTTTTTCGGGACTTTGCGGGACTTTTACAAAAAAGCGGGACTGTCTAGCCAAAAGCGGGACGTCTGGTCACATTAGTTAAAGTGCACCATTGTAAACAAAGTTAGAGTTTGGAAAGGGAACTATTCTATACAAAGGTAAAGTTTTAAAAGTCATAGGAAATGAAATGTAATTGATAATTGGCGTTTCGTTGAAAAGCAACAAAAATGTCGAAATGTGGTAAACATTCCATTTCATACTTCATTCAACTCGATAGGTATAGCAACTATACGTTAAATTTTCAAGATCGCCAAAAATCGCCAATGAACAGAATAGAACTAAAATCGTCTGCTGATTGGAACTAAAAAAATATTCATGTTACCATTTTCTGTAAAACTCAATAAAGTTTAAAGCAAAGTTGAATTTATTTAAATTTGAAAAATTAAAATCTTAACTAAACATTTATAGCTTAAGCAGAGGCTTATAGCTTTAGCAGATGGCATCACGAAAGTAGCCATTATGGCGAACTAATGAAGTTTGAAAATATCCTATCTGTAACTCCGAACTGCTTGACCGTAGCGCTTCAAAACCTATGCCAATCGATTCGTCGTGGCCAAAAACCCCAGACCCCTAAGTTTACCGGAGTTTATTAATTCTGGGGCGATTTTCAACTTGGGTCCAATTCCTCGTATTATAGTATAAGATTTTGGAGCCCAGATAATTTCCCTTAAAAAGATTAAATAAAACTCACGACAATAAATAATTCAGCTATACTTATAAACTTATAAAATGCAAGTCTCATTGCAAGTTTTAAAAAATATGACAAAGTTCAAACAAAGAACATCGTAGCATAGCAACATGAAATTTCTGATATCGATGTTTTAAAAGATATAAAAGTGCTTTAAAAAAATCGCTGAGGATTTCTATTAAACTGTACACGAGTATATAACATATAAATTTGAGAAATACATAACTAAAAGCATTGTAAGCTTTAACAAATAGGTTTGTAACAGAATCTGTTACTTAATTCGCTTCCGGACGGACAGACAGACGGACCTTCCCCTTTTTACATTATAAACGAAATGCGGAAGCTAAAATTACATTTTCCAAACAAATATTCCAATTGAACGCAACCGTCATATGCCCGAAACTTCAAATCTATTTTTAGATAAAAGCATAGCAGATCAATATATTCACTCCAGAGATACACTACGAGTACCTTAGTGGAATTTGTTTTACAATTCCAATTTACAATTTTTCTAAAAACTTACTTTTCTATTATAAACTAGAATTCCTCAAAAATATAGATATCAAAGCAGATGGTTCATTGATTGTATTAAAAATTTAGCATGAGAGTCGAAGCAGATTTAGTAGGTCTTGCAAAAATAACTAAGTTTTTTTTTCTTTTCAGCGGTAAATTTTAATACAAGGTATTTTACATCAAAACAA
Organism: Hylyphantes graminicola; assembly: GCA_023701765.1. Lineage (NCBI taxonomy): Eukaryota > Metazoa > Arthropoda > Arachnida > Araneae > Linyphiidae > Hylyphantes > Hylyphantes graminicola. The sequence continues at coordinate 49,708,858 of CM043116.1, forward strand.
ACGTCAGAATGGACTTTTAATTACGAAAAACTGACAGAGCTGGTTTGCTATTTCATAGCACGTACAAAAATTTATTTTTATCGGTCATTGCAAAACATACTTTTTGTGTATCGTCATAAAATACCCTAAATACCAATTACCTATCATTTACTGTCCTTAACTATATTTGACGGGAGATATATTGAAGTTTTAATTCATTAACGATGGCTTGCAAGACAATTTGCCACCCGAAATTGAAATATTCTTTTAAGTTTATCTAAGCAAACAAAAATATAAGACAAATGAAGAACATTGTCTAGAACAATTTATATAGGAAAAATTAAGTTACACAAAAAACGAATTTAAAAAATTTTAAGTTAGACGCTTTTATTCGGAAATTAATGCTTTGATGGCGAGTCGTCACTAATGGGTTAATGTTCATATGAACTTATCTCCATGGAGTTATCTCCTAAACATCGATAGATCTGTCTTCAAAGACAAGCGATCAAACGACGCCGATGTTTAAGAATGTTTTCCCCCTTTAGAAACTAGTTATTTGTTTATGAAGTTAGTATAAAAAAAACTTTTCCTATCACTCAATGCGAAAAGTTTCGCCTGAAGTTCCAATACTACTATGATGGGTCAGTCTGATTGGTTATACAACTATAGATTTCTAGAAACCAGAAACTTATACTAAAAAATAAAGGATTTAACAAACTATCAACGTAAATCCATACATTATCTTAAAATAGCAAAATTATTATGTTTAATGTAATTATTATTTTACATACTCAACGATTCATAAGTATGTTTTAAGTATTAATCCATCAATACAAAATTACACGAATATATTTTTTTTAATATACTGCGGATCAAATATAGTGAGCATTGAATTCATAATAATCCGAATTCACAAAAACCTTTTGCACTATAATTATAAGGAGAAATAATTTGTTATGAGTTGCTTGTTTTTGTCGAATTTAAATCGCATTATTTTATAAATATAATTGTAACTGGGCAATAGCGCATGCTCATCAGATTTTATTGTTTTTTAATACTTTCACTGTGTCGAGTTTCGTTGTCGCGTAATATGTCATAGAAATAGCAATATCTAAGCATGTTGTTTAACAAGAACTAGTATGGTTTCTACTCATTGAAATATCTAATAACGTGTTTTAATAAACAAAATTAGGTAATTACATTTGAAAAAATGAGAACAAGTAGCAAATAAGAAAAGAATTAGCTTTCTCTGACATTTTCGGAGATATAATAAAAAGTTCATGAAAAATATGATACGGACCTACAATTGAGCGTTGTCGGGCGTAAACAATTTGCTAAATTTTACACTAAAACTAAAAATATTTATTATTGGTCGAAATAATTTCTTCGATATTACCCCATCTGAAGTGCTATGAACAAGAAGAATTTCTTTAAAAAAATGGTTTAACTTAAAAAATATTATTTACTAATGGTGTCGGACAGTAAGGCGTTTTTTTCATTTTTGTCGTCGATACGTCAGTCCGACTCCATGAGTAAATATTATTTTAATTAAACAAATTTCAGATATTTTGAGTGTAGTTCATAACACTTCAGACATGGGTAAACATTTTTTAAAGTCTTTTTAAATAACAAAAAGTAATTTCACTGAATAATTTTAGTTTTAAGTGGAACATTTGAAAAAGTGTTCCAACATTGTGAAATTGCCCAAAAGCATAACAAATTAATACTAAAAATACACATGGATTATTATATATCAGTCATTCACTAATATCCTTATTAAATGAACTCTCAATTATCGAAAATACTTAGAGAAAGTAAATTTCAAAGGGGCAAAAAGCATTACATTCATCAATTTTCCTACAAAACTCAATCACTTTTTAAGTTAATACATATAACTTAATTAAATAATAAAAATACTTAATAAAATCTAAAACAAATAAAAGAGCAACTTCACTAATAAAAAAAACTCACATTTTATATTGAACCCATATACATCAAGACATGAAAAGAATCGAATAAGAAAATTCCAATGGAAAATTCCATAGAAGAATGTTTCCACGGCCCAGGAAGTAAAAGGACCACTCCCAGAGATCAGACAAAACTCACCTGGTGATGCGGTTCTCCCTCAGTAACCATAATGACAGATTTAATATTCAGATGACATTTACGGTAGCACAAAAAGCTATATATATGAAGCGGGGAAGGATAAAAATGGCGAGCACAGCAAGTGGTATGTCCTTTTCTAGATGGCTACGATGGGCGAAGAAATGAAGTCCTAACGTTTCCTCAAGCACCCCAAAGGGAACTAAATGAGTACTCAAGTGAACAAAAGACGGGGTGTGACCAAAAATAAAAGCTCTGATCACATGGTTAAGAATATAATTACAAGTTCGATGATAAACAGAGAAGACTCCTTCCCTGGCACATCTGCTGCAGCGATGCCTGCCAATTTTGTGTATTGATTGGAGAGAGCGCGCTTGCGCACTTGCCCGAAGACTGCAGTATATAGGGCGAGACCACAACAGAGGGACATCTTCGCTTAAAGGGTCTATTTGATCATTCAAATTAACAGTTTATAAATAAATAACAATTAAACTGTGTACTATAGCACAGGGATATATATTATGTAGTACAGGGTGGCAATTTCAAAAGAAACACCAAAATAAATGACGGATTGCATTAGGAACCCATATTAAAACAGCCACCCTTTATAACTCCGAATTTTATTTTTATATTTCCTCTTAATGATATGATTGCCTCTTTGAGGTCTTAAAAGTTAAAACTACATTCTATTTTGCACCAAAGTCAGCCACAAATTTTACAAGTATGACAAGAAAAGGACCTAATTTGCTATCTAAACATAGCCAATGTTTGTACACTAGACTGTAAAAATTGATTTTTCTTCTACAAGATCCGATCATTAAACGCAAACTTATTTAGTATGTAGACTGTTCGTAAACAGTGCCACACCCTTTTAACTAAAACTTGCATTTAATAGTCCGTTATGTTGAAAACTAATTATTTAGGCAATAACATAGCAGTTTAAGCTTTGCAACTAATCTATTAACCATTTATATTTTTAGACAAAATTCAATGTTGGTCCCTAACAGCTAACAAAAGTTTTAAATTACTAAACTGAGATTAGATAGTCGAAAAATCAAATATAAATACTTGTTGTTAAATAATAAATCGAAATATTTCCCCTTAATCATAACAACAAGAGATAGCATATTTATTTATAAGCAATAGATAACTGATAGATAGCATGTCTAAACACTAGTTACCATGAAGGAGAAATTCAGAAATTCTATTTTAAAAAGGATAATAAAAATTGACAGAGTGTCAGAATCTGAATAGTTAAATAAACTTGTATCACTTAATGTGCATTAAAAAATCAAATGTAATCATTCAACCAGGTAAGACGCTCCAAATTTTAAACTATTAAACTCGTTTTGTTACATCCAACGAACCGCGAATTGACATGAGATACAAGCATGGGATACTGTGTGAATTCTTCTCAATTGTTAGAACCTGTTTCCCTTCGAAATCGTAAATAAAAACAACTAAAATCCATTGACATAAACATTGATCCAGCATTTATTATTTAACGCTAATGAAAAAACAGTGTCCAAAACCACAATTTTAAGAATTCATTGTCTCCAGAAAGAGAAGCTCAAAGAGTGAAGGATAAGGCCCAAGCATAATTCTAATACAACTGTGAACCCTTCAATTTTGGGGACTTCTTCCACATAGTGAACCTAGATTTTTTTTTAAAACTGAAATTTTTAACAATTATCCAGCATCTCTAACTTCACATTGATGACAAATCAGTGTCTAAAAGCACAATTTAAGCTCAAAGAAATGTTCAAAAGGCTGAAGGATTCTTTTAGAAAGATAAAAATACAGTAGCTTAGCAAAAAAACATCTTATTAGTAGCAAATATAAAGTATATCCCTTTAGAAAAGAAAAGTCATTAACTTAACCCTCCATACATCTTACAAGTAAACTCTAAGTGAAAATCAATTCCACGCCACCCAGTTTCGTGGATAAAGGGAAGCTACAGGGAATTTGACAGTGTGCCAGGCCCAACTCTTTTCTTAGGGAACCGCAGCTCAAAAGAAAACATGCTGTAATGATGGTCTTTGTGCCAAGAGAAAACACAAAGAGGAACATTCTTTCTAGAAGACCGTGCCTTTCAATCAAAAGCGAAGCATCTCATGCTTGTATCTCATGTAACATTCGCGGTTCGTTACATGCAACAAAAAGCTTTTAATAAAAATAAAGATCGAGATAAAAGGGAGAAATGCTTGTGTTCTCAAAATAGTACTTAGCAAACGGTATCAATCAATTAAACTGTTTCAATATCTGGGTCAGTTATTCCAAATCAGGTAATTCTCCTGATCGATCGAATGATATGACCTTTCACATGAGATGACCTTAAATAAGATAAAGTGTTCGGCATATAATAAGAACGGCACGATTTGATAGTATCAGAAACTTTGTATGTGAAGTCAATTGTTCAGTAAACGGAAAACAAGAGAGGTAGGCATATTCAAGACGAGTTAAGGGTATGTGGAATTTTCACGTCTTGAGTGGCAACAGTTCCACAGCAAATTAAAATCGGGTTTCGATTTGTTAATAAATGTAGAGGGTGGAACTTACTGTTTCCAACAAGCAATCACCGACAACATCAATGGAAACAGGAATAACAGTACCTCTAGTGAAACACGCAAATTTTGTAAAACACCAATGCCAAAGACAATATAGAATATTAAATAAACAACAACTTCCAATGCCGTTAACCCTGTAATGCATGATTTTTTTCAACCTGAAAAATTTATTTGTATCTTTAATACTCATACATTATGAGAAAAATACTAGGAAAAAAAATAAACTGCATTGGAATTTAAATAATAATTTTTAATTTAAATTTTTAATTTTTGCAAAACCAACTACAAAATTCCAATTTTGATAAGAATGATTAGAAAACTACAATAAATATATTTTAAAATAACCCTCTTGAACTATAATTATTTTTTTCAAAAGAATTTATTTGTATTTAATGCTGATATTTTAATGCTTTGAATACTGCCAAAGACTTAATTTCACATCAGTTAACTCTTTAATTTTGAATACACTTTTACTACTGTCATCTATGAGGGTTATTAGTAACTAAAACTTCAAAATGGAATTTAATAGAAGAAAAAACACAGATATGTCGAGAGGGAGCTCTACTTTAATAGAATAAAGTGGATTATGTTACTTGTTGCCATATGGCAACAGTAAGCATTAGAAAAATAAATAGTCGCAATACTTTCATGACCTTATATTTCATATTGGAAAATTGAAAGTAAAAATTCAAGAATTAATATTTAAAAAAAAAAAAAAGTACACATTGAAATGTAAATCCAACAAAATATTCAATTTTTATTAATGTAAAGTTTTGTCTCTCCCCTAGAGAAATATATGCTAGGATGACAGTTATACGACAACAAATTGTAAAGATGTTACGCGCGTCATTGTTTAAATATACGACAGATGCCAACTGAGATAACAATTGACATTGGCATACATCACAAGTCTGGAATGGAGACACAACAACAAAGTACGGCAATGAAGTCAATTAAAGTATATTTAGAAAGAAAGGTATGTAACCTTGCACAAGACTAACTCTGAAATTCGAAGAATTTAAAAATCTGATGGGTTCCCTTGTTACTTTTACAAGCAATAGTTAAGATTTGTTTATATTTTTACACAATAAAATTTTATCAAGAGCTATATTTACTTCGTAATTCGTAATCCTTATAAGAATAAAGGAAAGCATTTAAATATAGATTTTTCCCTCTAATGGTTAAAAGAGGAGGACAAACTGCTAGTTTAGTTTTACAATGTATCAAGAAATATATTGATGAGAGCTCAATAACTAAAAACAATGTTAAATAAAAAAAAATAAAGCAAGCATTAGAAAATCCATTAAATTCTTAAGATATCTAAAAGAAATTCTCTTTTACTTTGGCGAATTTTTTTACGCGAACTGCTTGTAACTCAGAAATGGAAAATCATATAAATATGTGAAAGGAATCAAAAAATATCGAAAGAAAATTCAATTCTTCCGAAGAAAATCGTACTGGTGAAGAAAATTTTAGCGACAAAAGAAAAGGCTAAGAGCAAATGCCTTAGTTTTAAAATACTAAATTCTGCAAAAATATTGATTTGTTAGTATATTAAGCATTACTTCACCGGGCATGAGAATCGCAATAACAGCAAAATAAAACAAATTTGAAGTGAAAATATCATCGGGTTATTTAATAATTATTTGTTCTTAATTACCACAAAATATTCTGAAGAAGGGGACACTATTTTTAAACTTTATCAATTATTTAACAACTGGATGCAATTTTCCTTTCAAATTTGTTTTATTTTGCTGATAAGACGATTTTAAATATCCTGATGATAAAATGATACATGGCAAAGCCCAAAGCCTATATTTTCGCAGAGTGCTATTGCAAAACTAATGCATTAACTATGAAGTCGACTAACGACTGGATATCCCTATTATAAGTGGACCATCAAATTAAAGTAGTATAGATCCACTGCGAAAACAATAGAAACAAATCTGATGTCCAGTATATCCGACACCAATGAACTGAAGGAGTAAACAACAAGTCCAGAAAAAATTAGCTAAATTGCATAAAGAAACGACACATCACATCAGAGAAAATAAAAAAGTTAGGCTATTGTTGCAGAACTAGGGGACATCTATCAACTTGACAAGTATGTGCAAAGAAAAACGATTTAGGTCAATTGGACGTTAGAAAGTTGAACTTTCCAGCTTATATGGCTATCATTCTCGCCTTAAGTTAAAAAAGCTGAAAGGAGTTTCGACAGTAAGTAATCGATAATTCAGTAAAAGACAAAAAATACAGTTCAATTTTGTAGGAAATTAGATTAATGGTAGGTATCGATTGGGAAGGCTCTGAACATCAATCTGGCATCGTTATTTATTTTTTTAAAACATTAAGATGCGAATTTTGCAATTTCTTCAACATGGACGATGGACTTTCAAAAATAAATTAAATTTTAAATAATCAATATCTTTCCAAATAAACTTATATATGCCCAAAATCAATTGGTTAAGTAATGTTAGAGAAGAATAACTCCTTCACAAACAGTATTTATTTATCAAATTATTGATAATCGAGTTTTTATATTTATTTTCACATACAAATTATTTTCCTTATTTTCACACGGGTTAAAAAAAAACAGTTTCTAATAACTAAGCACAGTAGTTTTCCACAAAAACCGTTTCATTGGCATTATTTATTTCAATATAACCAATGAATTAAATAAATTCTGAAAGTCTAAACTTTTCCCTTCAAGTAACATACAAATTGTTAAAATGCTTAACAGTTGGAAGAATGACGAATAAAAAAACATTAAAACTTCAGCCATATATGACGATTAAAATACTTTACAAACAATTAAAGAAGTTATTTCAAAGGGAAAAAATATTTCCTATCTAAAACATAGTCAGAAATTCATAGAATAACACTTTTTTTCTAAATTTCTTTAAAATATTATGAATCCTACTGTATCAGCGGAAAATGCACATTTATTCGTTTTGATTTAAAAAAAACCTCTCAAAATCAAAATGAATACGTACTCGTGGAAGACGCATGTTATTCCATGTGGATCACTGCGCAGTATGAAGACAAAAAGGTATATCTTTTCAGACGAATTTAATTTTAGAAACCGAGCTGAACCCTTCCTAGCATTTGGGACTTCCAAGTTCTAAATATAGTGTCACAAACAAACAGTGAATGAAGTTTGTGTCCTTTGCCGACAACAGCCTTAGTCACAAAAGAATTGTATTGTGAGAAAATATAGAAACATACCACCGTAACAGATTTGTATCAATAACTTTCGATTGAGAGAAAGACAAAATAGCTTTCGATCTATGACTTTGAACTGTTAAAATTATATAGCACATACATTTTATTAAAGAAAAAATACCTAAAAACGCGAACTGATAACGATAAATGCACCCACCATAATAAAGAACAGTAAAAATAAATGCATTAAATGAAAAGAAAAAAAATATTATAGAAATTAATTTAGTGTGGAAGTTTAGTAGTTAAATTAAAAAAAACTCTAAAAACCAAAAAATAATACCTCTTTTAATACAAAGTAATAATTAGCCTCTAGATAATCCTCTTTCATCCTGATATATGGCTTAAAAAGTACATAAAGTTAAACATAAAAAAATATAAATAGGATTCTCAAAAAGAAACTAGCAATTTGAAAGAGCAATTGGAAATTCAAATGAAACGAACTTTATTTTTCCAAAAATAAATTATTCATGTCAAACTGTGCACGAACAATTTCGATAAATTATTTTTTAAGATTAGTCCACATCGACGGTCTAATTTTCGCTACACAAGGGCAAATTACAATAGGACCTATGTTAGGAATTAGATGAAAAGATTTAAAAAAAACAATTGATACAATAATTTGTTCAAAAAAAATAGGAGCAACTGTACGTTATCTGGGAGCATTTTTGAGAAAAATATTTATGGGGAAAAAATGCTTATATGAAAAATTTAAGAACTTTGGGAGATTTGAAATTTTAAGATGATTATTTTTAGAAAGATCTCTGGAAACCACTTAAAATTGACAGTGACACTACATTTAAAAAAAACCAGTCTGTGAATAAAGCTTTTTTTTTTTAAAAAAAAACCCACATAATTGTAGCATTTTGTGACTACCAATCGTTGATTCTGAATAGGACCTACAACTTAACACCAAATCCAAACACCCAAAAAACATACATACCAAAAACTAATTCAAAACCTACAAACTTAATATACGATTTTATACGAACAAACATATTTCACACACGACAAAACATACCTCGTAGTAATTGTGCGTCACCATTATTACCGCTCGCGACAGCTTCCAAATGGGGCTATGTTTCGAAAACGCGCGTACCGCAAGGTTGGCTTTCCAGCATGCATATAGGGGTTCGGCAGTGAAGGCGAACCCCCGGTCAAAAAGCGACATGACTCACGCATTAAACGCAGGAGAGGGGGAAGAGTGGAAATTAAAAAAGCGGGTGCAGGGGCACAGGCGGAAACAAGTCCTTTTCGACACTTTTACAAAATAATAGAAACATCGATGCTAAACACGAGGGTTGGGAATCGATAGACATGTTATTTTTTTTGAAGATCATCAGAACTGTTGCTTGAATTAAAAAAAAAAAACTAGATTTTCGAATTAGGTTTTGTCATTATTATAATTTTTATTTTGGCACAATGAATGACTTATCAATTGAAGTTTTTCATAAAATAGACTTTTGCTAATATTTGCCTTGCTTTGCGACTCGTCACGCCTTTTGGCGCATGAGACCGCAATTATTGAAATCCAGTTCCTCCGGTTCAGTGCGGTCTCCCTGGCAACTGCCCAGCTTGGTAAACCAAGATGGTCTCGCTCCTTCAACATGCTTCTTCGCCACGTCAGTCTTGGTCGTCCCCTCCTCCTTTTACCATCTGGCGACCAAGTTAAAGCTATCCGTTCATTAGAATCGGGCTCATTTTTAGTACATGGCCGACCCAATGCCATCTCTTTATCTTTATGTCTATTGTCAAGGGTTTGTCAGCTGTTTTAATATATAGATTATGGTTTAAATTTTTTTCTGGCCATTATATTTTTAGGATCTTTCTTAAACATTAAGTATGAAATGCGTTTTGCTAATATTTATATTACCGGTAACTATGACAGAGTATGTGATCAGTGAAATTTATCGAAAATCATAAACTGTTTAAAAGTTCTTTTTAATACATAGGTAAACAATTTCGATAGGTTTTTACAAGTTTAATATAGTTGTTAGATTAGAAGAATTTAAGTCATAAATTTTACCCGAACTAATGCTCTAGACTGGGAATTTTTAATAGTAGCCAGTGGCTACCAGAGTGAAAAAAAATGGTAGCCACATTTCAATTTTTAGTAGCCAGTTTTAAATTTCAGTATATACGACAAAAAGAAAGTGCGATTTTCCACAAAAGAAAATTTTATTAATGACATTTTTGATATGATAAGATTGACAGTAAAAAAAGTATCATACAAAATATGTAGTATTATGTGATTAGCCATGATTGTTAGAAAATTATTTTATGTACAATCAGTTCAACCACTAGTAGTCTCGGAGAATTCTTGACGTCGCCCACGACCCACGATTGTTCATGAAATTTTCTCATATCAGAATTGTTTAAATGAATAGTTGAGATCTTAATCAAATGCAAATAAATCACCTGTAGATAGCCGAAATCGTAAAGCAAAATTTAAAAATCAAATTTGCATTTAAGATTTTCATCGCCCAGCTCCATTTACGTCACTCGGAGAAGGATGGAAAATTTCACCGATGAGCAACAACTGTCATCAAGTCTTTCTTCCCGATCGAATCGGAGTGTTTTATTATTTTAGAAATGCAGCTTCAGTATTAATTATTTGTTGAACAAAAAGGAAAAATTATGATCGCCACATTTGGCGACTGGGGTTCGATTTTTAGGTAGCCACTTTCGATGTAATAGTCTCCAGTTGGCGACTGGCGACCGCTAATCTAGAGCTTTAACCCGAACTGACATTTAAGTTTTGAAGAGTAATTGACTGATAAAATCTATGCACATCAGCTATATGAGCAATATTATAATATAAAAAATAATAATAACAAGAAATTTAACAATCGTTTCCCCGTATATAGCAGAAAAATTCATCCCTAGCTAACACAGGGGAAAGTTTAAAAAAAAAAACTGAAACCATTTTCCTTTGGGATGACAGAATCCACTTGAGGCCCACAAGATAACAAGGCTCTAGGGAGGGCCTCCATTATTTATGTTTAGATGAAACAGGTTGTGCAAAGTGTTCTCTTTCAACAGCCAGCTAAACGCCACTATTAAATGAGGAGTTGGATGCAGTGCAGATAGATTCAAGCACCAAAACATCTGCGGTTACGTAGTTCATATACTTGTTTAAAAATAGTTCAAGGGCTTTTCCAGATAAATTCAAGGGCAAGAAATTCTGACAAAAAAGTTTTATAAATTAACATAATTATTAAAGACTATGCTTAGAAATATGTGTTAGAAAATAGCATGGAGGAATGAATACAACATATTTATAAAATGCAGATTTAAAAAAATTAGAAAAATTACAAAATATATCCAAATTACTAACAGGTTAAGTTTGAATTATCGTCACACTAGAGATACACGGTGGCTATTGGATCGCATTTTAGAACCATTGTCAAGTGACGAGCCGACAACTGAATAGGCACCCAACGCAACCGTTAAGGACGACATCGTACGCAGCGTTAGGACTTTGAAGGAAATTTAACGTGCACTCCCTTATTACACGGGGTATCATAAGTCGGCAGTTATTTTGGCGATGCCCGGACCCGAAGCTGCACTTTTCGTATGCTAGGCGGGTGCCTAACCGACTGGGCCCTTTAAATTTTCATAATTTTTTTATATTTATCAGTGGCTACAGGATAGTTAGTAAAATATGCTTGCTCCTAAATTGCACTCTTTCTAGCTGCTAGATTATTTTGTCAATACCTTACTAATTTCAAATTTGATAACTTTTTATAGAGTGTAAAAGTCTGAATTATTTTAGTTAGGCATTTTATCATCAACATATTTTACAGTGTCAAATTTTGAATTTCATTCATTTATGTGCTTGAATTTTATTTTCAAAATAATGAATGCGTCCTGCTTTAAATAAAAAAAATTAAGAAAAACTCATACAATTCAATTTGATGTTTTACATAATTTTTCAAAGGATCACTTAAAAAAGAGATAACACGCCAAGATGTTTGCTATTTACCTTATGGCAACCATTTCCTTTGATCTTGGCCAGAAAACCGACAAAAGTTGGGTTGGTGGCCTTGAGATCCAACTTCAGCGGACGGTCGAATAAATACGTATAAAGCCGCGGTTACCTTGAGATTCTCAAGGCCGCTGCTAAAGGCAAATGCTAGACGTATGTGAACGCAGTGTAAAAATTTAAATAATTAATAATAAAAATAATTTTATTTAAAAATTTATAAACGTTTTTATAACTATAAAAAATAGTCGAAAAACTGTTTACTTAACATGAAGCTCACATTAAAAAAATAACAAGTACTTTTTTTCTGTGTCTAAACATCGTAGAAGTTTTTATTTCAACGCAAATCATAAAAGCAAATAGAATATTCTACACCAGTTGCAAGTAAGCCAAATTTTCAAATGAGTTTTTGGCACACTTGTTTTTCTAGAAACACCCGAACTCTTTCTATGAAAGCAAAGAAAGCATTCCAGAAAATCTCCTACAAAGTTCAATTCTAAGAAAAACCTACGCGTACCCACTTTCTAAAAAAAATTCAGCCCTGAAGATGAAGAAATTATCGGCTTTTTTTTAATACATATAAACTTTTTGGCAATTTAAACTTCCGTCAACAATTTTGATAATATAACAATAGTGAAAATATAGTAACAATTTAATTCTTCAATGCCAAGGCAAAGTAATTCAAGGAAAATCCGAGTTTCGTTTCAACTAAAACAGCACCAACAACTACAGCTTTACACCGAGCTTGATAACAATCTGTGCTTTTAAAAGTTCACAAACGCCCACCTACTGCACCACTTTAGCAATAACTTATCATAATTAAAAAGAGAAATAGTAGTTCATTTTGTAGTAATGCTTATATTATTGAGTTGCAAAGAAAATGAAGTCTAAGTTCCTACGCCCTTACTATGCCAATCCTGCAATTTTATAGAAATTAAAAGGCTAAAATGAACTTTTGAAAAAAAATTAATACTATATTAATTAATGCAGCATTGTACTACTAACAAACATGAAATCCTCAATGTATACCTCAATTTTACGATTCCCACCGGATTCTGAAGCACGTTTACCTCTTTTGCAATAGAAAACGTGTTTAACAATAAAAGAATTGAGATCTATTGTATATACCAAAGCATTCAGAAACTCGTATAATTTAAATCCAAAGAAAATCTCTGTTATATCAAACGGGGATGAAACATCAATATACGCTCGCCGTTTTGCGAACAGCGTATAAAATCGATTTAGTACGAACCCCGGAGGCGACGCGTGCAAACTATTTGTAAAAGGGCTGGCCATAATGTCAGATCAACTTTCTAAAAAAATATGCAATTAACATAAAGGAATACACTGAAAATATCCCCTTTAAATAGAAGTGCATGTTTGGAAATAAATTGGACTTGGAACGTATACTTATCAATTACGGGATCACAAGACATTACGCAAATGTGTCTAGAGGAGGTAATTGAATAATCTATCAGATTTGGTATCAGCTATGGCCCTAATTGGCAATGTCGATACAAAAAATCGATCTTTTTTTTCTTTTTGCTACTATTCCAACCAGAAACTATCTAAGCTACAACTGCAAGATAAACCGCAGCTATACTTAGAATAAATTCAAACATTCGAAACTATTTTACATGAACCGTACTATAAAATGTTTTTAATTGGAGTCCAATTTACAATATAAACAATGCTAGACACTAGACATTTATATTTTCAAAGTCACTAGAACATATTTTACTTTTTAAAATTTTATAAATAATTTATTCAAAAATAAGGTTAAGTAAATCTTCATGACTATAATATGCTTATTTCAGACTAAGCTACAAAAGCCCAAAACGTGCCCCTTCTGATGGCCATTCTAATTCACAGTCCATATTTAGAGCAAGGCCGCAAAAGCAAAGGTCCCAATTATTTAATTCATCCGCTTGCATCCTTTCTGACACTTTCGGCTTCCACAAATGCGGGCAGGGAATTAGACGTGAATCACACTCACTTTAAAAGAACGTGTCACTCAGCTGATGATGAAATTAAATTTTTGGTCATAAATATTAAAAAGTGCAATATAATTATAAAAAAAAAATACGAAACAATTGTTTGATATGGTATTTAAAAAAGGAAATTTTATTCTAAACTAATAAAAAGCAATTGACCTCAAAGCCTAGGGATTATACAAAAATTATAAATTATAGCATTGCGTGCGTCCTCCGATGTAAAAATAAAATTATTCTCTGGTCTTCCTTGTTTTTGAGTAGGTTAGTAACAGAAACTATCATTTAGAACGGCTTCCAAACAATATTCAAGCGTTGAAAAAAGCACCATAAACAAGACATTTAGTTCTATATTTAACTTTTAAACGTCAAAATTGAACAAACTGTATTTTTCATCGAAAATTCCATAATTACTTATCGTTTTCTAAATTTATTAGTACTTCGAAGAACAAACATTTTTGTATTAACAAACAATATTTAAACTATACATCATCTTCAAAACATTACTAAACGAATTGATTTTGAAAACAAAATACAATGAAAAACCTAGCCAAAATAAATAATTAATTCATTAATAAATTCCTAAATGTAAATAAAAAAATATTTCTGAAATTTTCAATGTCTTCTACTTCCGATGCAATGAATTTTCTGTCAATTCGCCATTGTTTGTAGCACAAGTAGTTTGGACTTTTTCAGTCCAAGGATAGTGGGCGAAGGATAGGCATAGCTTTACAAAAGCTATCACTTGTTTACGTTATAAACGTAGTATAATAGCTAAAACTAGAAAATATTAAGATATTTATGCGTAAATATTTATAGTGTTTATTGCATTATTTGAGCACTTATGCTTTGCGGTAAAACAGAAAATAAAAGTTTAAACTGCTGAAAACAACCTGCCCATATTATGAGGCAAAGAAATCAGTTAATTTAAATATAAAAAATAAGTTAAGTACCATAAAACACCCCAAACAATATCAAAATATAACATCTTATAAGCAGGCTGAACAATCTCACAATCTACAATGAATACTCACTATTATCAGCAAATCGCTGTCACCGCCACTACTTGCCTGCAACACTACCATCCTTGCCAGAAAACCACCACAAAAAAATCCCCGGGCCTCTCAAACGACAAATTAAAAACTCACAAAGTACCAAAACTCTTTTACATATTAACTAAAAGTTGCGAAAGGAAACCAAGCTTGTTTCAAAGTTAGCTTCTGTTGCATACTGGAACATCCACCAAACGAATGGATGGTGAATAGCAAGGTAAACGAAATTTAAAAATAGAATGTTTTCGAACTTTCAGCTGTAGGAGGATGGATCGACCCCTTTTCACCTCCTGATGCTCCTGGAATATTTATTTTTTCTCCTTCCGTTCGAGAGGGTCTTCTTGAAGGATTACACGTGGAATGTCTATCATTCGTTTGCCATATGTGCCGCACCCCTAGGGATAACGCGATTTTTGGGAAACTTGCGTGATCAATGATGCTTTTGCCTCAAAAAACCGCAAAAAAGGTTATGAAAATATCACATTTTTAGTTCCGAAATAATGATTATAAATTTGACGATAAATACAAACTTTTTTTAATGTGGCTAACTCAGAAAATTTGTCAATGAGGGTGAATTTTTCATATAGCGGTATGACTGCTCTTGATTTTTTGTGCTTAAACTGTTTCAAACAAAAAAATGTGCTATTACATTTTCTAATTTTATTCAAATTTCGAATTTAAATATAATTGCATGATGATAGTTAGACACAAGTTTTGTTTTTTACCCATTAACGATGGTTGGCAAAAAAAAAACTTGGCCGTAGAAAATGTGCTTTCTACTTAAGTTTAACTAAATAAACAAAATATTAGATAAAATTAAGACCATAGTTCTGCGAATCTGGGTAGGGCAAACTAGGTTAAACGAAAAATCAATCTAAGAAAAGTAAAGATAACGCATTTATTCGAAAATTAAGCTATTAATGGTGTTCACAAAGCCATCGTTAAAAGGTGAAATAATTACAACTGACGGAGTTAGCGAAACATGAACATTATAAAAATTGATAACTGAAAAATTTGGCAAATGTATGCACACATGAAAACTATCTTTCCTTGTTAACCCCATTACATTGAATATAAAAAATAATTTAACAAATTTAAAAAAAAATCCGATGTTGAAACAATAAAATAATAGTAATTTACAAAACTGGGTCTTGGAAAATAAAGAGCAAAAGGAGATGGGATGGTAAATATAGCGATGAGCTACTTGTTTCCTTATCTGTGACAATGAAGCAAGTGGGCGATTTGTTTAAATTGTAAACGAGAGCAGGGTAAAAAGCAGCATTTCTTGATTCGTAATATTCACTTTTTACTTTCAAATCTCATATTAAATATCACGTAATGAAAGTATGGCAATGTGGTCGAAAATCCGAAAAGGAGACAGTTTTTTTTTTTCTAAACGTTCTGGAGGTTGGGGGGGGGGGGTGGCGATGATTCTAAAAAAGGGTTTAAACTATGGTCCGGGCTATCAGGCTGCAGTGTCTGTCTGAAACCGCACTACAGCTCGAACTAAAAGAGCTACTTAAATTTGGAATACGAGTCCTAGTACCTGTCGGACGTCATAATAAGGATTTAAAGAAAATCGAACATGTGCAAAACATTGACTTCAAATTTGGTACACGAACTTCCAGTACCTGACGGGCGTCATTAAGTTATCACAAAAATCGCACATGCGCAAAGTGTAGGCGCCCTGTAATTTTTTTTTATTTTAAAGTTATTGAAACTACTTTGTAGGGTACATAATTTCTTTTAAATGTATTGGTTAATTAATTGAGTGGTAACTGAAAGTCGTGTGGTGTTACACCCCCCTAAATTAACGTCTTCCTTGTATAGTTATGGCATACAAAGACCCACAATCTCTCTTCCGAATATTCAGCACACTAGAGAAGCCAGTTATAAATAAAAGTGTCCTATGTTTAAAAGATTTCAATAAAAATATTTTTAAAAATCAATGTCGAATGTTAGATAAATGTGTGGTATAAACATCATTAAAAAATCTGATAGCATGATGATGTACTCAGATATCCAAAATTGCTCACTTCATAACAATTTTTCTCTGACAATCACGTTTATGAAAAGTGGAATTTAAAATATATATACACCATATACAAAGTAAATAGATTATGAAATAAAATCTTAAAAGTAGCTGTATTGCTTTTCTGAATTACAAAAGAATTAAACTGTTTTACTTTGCATTCCTAAGCGTATCGCACTCTTTTATTCTAACACTATCCGCATTTCAATGAAACGTTTATATGAATAAGCGGAAGTTACGTCAAGACTACTATTATTTGACTTTTAAAACATTTATTCAAAAAAGATTCAAGTGAAAATATAAAACTGAGGAAATGACGATCATCTTTCAACAGACGTAGATGAAGGGTGGAAATTTAAAACTTTCCAACGAAAAGGTGAGGTAAAAAAATGCACATAAAATGTCTACCTAAAACCTGAGATACGTCGTAGATATTGAAAACAAAAGCAAAAGGGGAAAAATTAAATCTTTTTTTTTTTAGAAAAACATGGAAGAGGAAGAACAATTCAAGTAACGCATGGGTGAATCTCTGGCATTATATTCCCGAGTGACGAAAATTGAAACTGTTCGTTTCGACTTTCTCTATTAAAAGAACTCATTATTATAGTGCACTGGACCATCGAATTTTTTTTATTAGTACGTATAGATATGTTGACAATCTTTTAGGTGGTTGTACATCAATTGTTCGATTAAATGTTTTATACAACTATCAAATATATAGATGAACCGCCTATTTTTCGCACTACATACTGATAAAATTTTAACTTTATAAGTATACGTGAGAAAAATTCACTTTTATACTTATAAAATATTAACCGAGAAAATATTCCCAATAAAAATACGGGTAATATAAATGGGTAATGATAATTTGTATTTATTGTTTGTTTAAATAAATTAGCATTAACGAGGCTCAATCAATATATACCTAAAATACAATTTATTAAATGCACAATTTGCATGAACACGTAAGAAAATATCTTAATTAGAATACTTTCATATCGTACACAACATATCGAGATTATGGAAATTTTGTTACTAACAATCAGCTTTTTTTAACTTTGATAACCAGGTGGCAAATAACTGTTTTACCCTCTACAAGTAAAAAGTAACTTAGCATTCGAGCTGAAGAGATTTATTCCTTTTATATCTTTGATGAGCAGTTAAGATAGAGATTATTACAAAGCACTAGCCAACATTGCTTCATTAGAATGTCAAATAATATATGCAATATTAATCTCACAATCATGCCTGTAACAGTACCAAGATGAGCGCTTAAAGCTCTTTTATAATAGTAGTAAAATATTCAAGAATTTAGTCACATCTTTTAGATCTACAGTTCCAATCCACGTTTTATGTCCGAAAGGCCAAGTAATTACGATTTATCTTCAAATATAAAGAAGGCGTGGGGTCCTATTCATTACTTATAGGAAGACATGATGAAGAAAATAAATTTTCTTCATGATTCTGCCGTGAAAAAAATAAATTTTATTCACATGTTATCCGAAATTAATATTAAATTCAGCAGGCTGCTTTTGCTGTTTTTGGAAAGAGAGAAAACAAACTACACATTTTAAAATAGTTTATCCACCTACAGAAAATCCAAATTGCTCTCTAGGGTGCTTCACCAATAACAAAATGTATAGTAGTAATGTTGGTGAAGCAAATATGACTGGAGGAACAAACTATCTTTATATAGCTCTGAAACATGTGGGAAAATTTTTACCCTTTCAAAAAATTTAAATTATAAAAATTAACTTCATAAACAATTTTTTGTTTAACATCCCCGTAAAGGAAATACTAAAAAACTACATAAAAATTTATGTTTTTATGAAGATTTTAAAAAAATTAACGATATAAAAAACACTTATCGTAGAGAAGACTGCAGAAAGCTTCACACTCGAAATATTTTTGCTCGGATTTCAAAATACTTCATACATAGGATGACAATTTCAAACAACTATTATCGAAAAAGACCCTAAACATACCCCAACCACTCCAAAGATTCAAGAGATACAGGCATGGAACGGGAGTTTCCAGTAAAGATCAGACACTGGCAGTGATTAAGTGAGCATGGGGGTCATCATCTTCTATTAACAGAAGAGCACAGCGGAACCAGGAATCATCGACTGCCAGAGTTTTATCGCACAGAAAACACGCGACGAGGCATAATGCGGAAATTCAATTCTTCGTCAGTCGGGGAACCGAGGGATTATTAGGGAGCAGCCCATGGGTTTACCATACGAGAGATAACTAGATCCTCTGCCTCAATTGGAAGCGATTTTGTTCGGAAAAAGCAGAGGACTTATTCGACCTGGATCTACTGCAAAAGCTCCATGCCGAAAAACTGGATTAAGAACCCAGACTGCATGTGTGTTATAAAACATATTTCAGTAGAGAATGTATTAAATCAAATTTTCACTTTTCAGAAGAGACTGTATAATGAATCGAAAATATGGAAATACATATTTTAGGACACTAATACACCATTTGATTTTAATAATCATGGATCACGACCTTTACTGATTCTATTATTTAATATCTTTCTAAATCGTCCTCACTCGCACTTTACCATATAGTTTATGTTGATGCTTCAGTTAGGACTAACCACCTCTCTAAGAAAATGTGCAATATATTAATAAGAGGATTAAAATCTAATCTTTTCAACAAAAAAAGATCCCCTTCAACCCCCATTACAATATACCCCACCCCTCTAAAAAAAACCTCAAGAGCAATATAACCAGTCAAAGAACTAGGGTTCATTAAAATAAATTGTCATCCAACGTCTTTAAAAAAAATCCTATTATTTTCCGCCTCCTCAACCTATTGTGCCCATAACAGAAACTGAAAGGGGGAAAACAGAGGAGAGAGAGAACAAAAAAAAGTTTCATTGTGTGCGAAGATCCATGCTATAATCTCTATAAACCGAGTCGTAAAATTTATTTTCCAAGAACAGTATTGTTGCATCTATAGTCCCCTCTTTCATCTGGCCGCCGCTGATTCGTTGTTATCCTTCTATACAACGACGGCCTTGGTTAACCCTCTAATGCATACTACTGTTGTCATATGGCAACCCGCAACAAGCAACGTAATCCACTTTATTCTATTAAAGTAGAGCTATCTATCGACAAATCTGTGTTTTTTCATCTATTACATTCCATTTTGAAGTTTTAGTTACTTATAACCCTCATAAATGACAGTAGTAAAAGTGTATTCAAAATTAAAGAGTGAAAGTTATTAATTGTTGTGAAATTACGTCTCTCTCTTTGGCAGTATTCAAATTCAAAGTATAACAATATTAGTATTGTTAGTACTAAATACGAATAAATTGTTTTGAAAAAATAATTATAGTTCAAAAGGGTTATTTTAAAATGTATTTAGTAGTTTTCTAATCACTCTTATCAAAATTGGAATTTTGTAGTTGGTTTTTGCAATATCATACGGCAAAAATTTTAAAAATTGAAAGTATTTAACTTTCCAAAGCAGTTAATTTTTTTAATATTTTTCCCATAATGTATGAGTAAGATAAATATATATTTGTTCGGGATGAAAAAAAATTCATGCATTACAGGGCTAATATTTTGTAAATGAGCTTCCGAGTAAAATACAACCGGGGGCAACGATACAACCCACACAGAAATTCTTCACCATTTAAGAAGTACTACTTCAAAAAATACAAATACAATAAGCTAGAAAGATTTTTATCAAAAAAAAAACAAATTGTTCCTACAAAAACCAAAAAACTATTATTGAGTCACACAATATTAACTTATTTAGCATCCCTACCCAAATCCAAGAGCAATTTAGGCATCCACCGGGACAAATGAAAGGTTCGGCTCATTAAAGACAGCTGAAACGAATCACGCAGAATTTTGTGGAGACTCAAATCATCCGCGCACCTTTTTATGATTGAACATCAACGTTGGCACTATACGGTCAGTCAAGCTGAAGACCCTACTGAAATATACATGAACACGCTCGCGTGATAGAGATGATATCTGGTGACTTAGTGTTAATTACTGGATCGGCACAAATATTGTTTTTATACTATCGGGAACAAGTTCTAGCAAATGGATAAAGGAACACTATTACATGATTGGTAATTGAGAGAGTGGTTTGTGTTGCCGTTGAAAAAGTTGTAGATTTGGTTTGGTTTGGTTTGAATTATCGTCGCACTAGAGCTACACGAGGGCTGAAAAAGTTGTAGAGAAACTATGTTTTATTTACCATTCAGTGTCTCGTCGATATATAGAGAGATGTAACAGATTTATTTGAGCCCTATGTTGTTCAATATGTATTAATGAATTTACAGGATATTTTGATTTTAACGATTTTTTAATCAACAGGGTTCTATCAGAAACTTATCACAACTTAACGTAATACATCATTTCATTTGTACTTCAATTCTTCAACCTAATATTATTAATAAGATTACTTTGAAACATTTTTTAGAATATAATTTTTTTTAAAAGATAAAACCAAACACGTTAAAGTAGTATTTAAGACGTTTATTAAACCTCTAATAAGATTAAAGACATTGTATTTAAGAATTTGTTGATAACAAAATAAAATATTAAAGCTATCTTTATGGTGAACCTTTAATCTATAATAATAAAAATTAAGTTTTGTATGTATGTATGTGTGTATGTCTCTCTGAAACTCACAAACTAGACATTTGTTTGACTCGTAACTTGGCACAGATGCGTAGTTCCTACTTGAGTTACAAAATAAGAACTTTCAGAGCTCAAAGTGTTCTATTTTTAGAGAAAATTCGAATTTTCTGGGAAAACTACACCACTTTGGCTCAAATCCGACGATTTCTTTACTTTCCTGATGCCATCTGAAGAAACAATTAAATAAAACTTTCAACGAAAATAAATAAAATTGAAAATGTTTATTTTATTGTGTTGCCATAACTTTCAGAAACTAAATTCATTATTTGAAAATATAATATGTTTCAAGTGACGTATTTCCGACAAGTCTTGATTCCTGGATTTGTTATGGGTTTAGTTGATGATTTCGTCAATGATGGTTCTGTTGATTACAAATATGCATGTTCAGGCAATAAATGTGCAGTTAACCTATAAGTTCTAGAGCTGCCGTTAGATCTTTATTTTCTCGCCAAGTACGTTGCCAATCCCGCCAAATTATAATAAAAACTCGCCAAATGGGCAAATGGTTTGTTAAGCTATTACTGAACAATGATGGTTTGTTAAGGTCATCGCACAAGCTGCATATTAGATTTTATGTCTTTACTTTTTCGCCAAATACGTTGCCAATCTCGCCAATTCATTGATTAAAACTCGCCAAATGAGCAAAAATTTTTGTTAAGCTATTACTGAACTATGATGGTTAATAAAGCCATCGCACTAGAGTTGCATATAAGGGTATTATGTCTTTATTGTTTCGCCAAATATGTTGCCAATCTCGCCAAATTATTTATTAAAACTAGCCAAATGGGCAAAATGTTTTTTTAAATAATGTATAAGCTGGTTGGATATGCTAAGGTCGTTGTATTAGAGCTGTATAATGGGTGTGTTTGTAGCTATATCTATTTTCTCGCTAAATTATTTACCAAAACGAGCCAAAAGAGTTTAAAAGTTTTATGTATTTATGAGGGAATTATGATGACATTCATGAGTGCATTTTACACCGTATTTTTGATTTTGGAATTTTAAAGCAATGAAACGGGATTTCCTACTTGACAAGGAGAGGGAAGAATAACTTAAGTTTATGGTCTTATAACAGGTTATATGGTACACATACTTGGATCGATTTGATATTTATTTAATCCGTGCGAAGTACGGGTATAAATTTGCTAGTATTCGAATAAATAAATGTTAAAGAGCCAAAACTCATTCATTAAAAAGAGCATCTTCCCTCAACAATTTAAAATATAAGAGTTCAGTCAAGTAATATTTAATTTTAAGACATCTATAATAATAAAAGAAAGAGTCTGTCTGTGTCTGTCTGTGTGTATGTCTGTGGATCGCAAAGGACCTACTTAGACTGCTCTAAAATATTCGAAATTTTTAATATAGATTCCTTTTAATACCTACGTGTGCACCTGAGGCTTAGATTTTTCATTTTTGATTGAAATTTTTAACTAATATAATTAGTTTAAAAAAAACGTCATCCACGTGGGATTGCGGGACCATAACAGGGCTTGAAAATACATGGTCCGGGCCGAAACGGGGGCTTGACGCCATCCTCTATAAGTTTGATTGAGATATGCGCTCGCCCTAGGGCTGCTTCATCCTCTATTAGTTTGATTGAGATATGCGCTCGCCCTAGGGCTCCTTTCTTAGTGTTTGCTCTTTTAGGTGTGCATGCGCCAACACGAATTTAATATTGTTTTAATTTTGAGTGTATTTTCACAAGGTAAGTATGCCTCTAAAAGGAAGCAATGCGAAGTTAACGGGTTCCCAGTAAGGCGGGACCATACTGCTAGTTATTAATACAGTACAACAGAGTTCAATAAATACTGTTAGATAATAACTTAAATTTGATATGATAAAATGTGCTAATTTCGTTCATATGTCAAGATTTTCATCTGTTCAAAAAAAACTACCATCACCATTGCAAAGGAATCAATAAACATTTTTTTCACTCTAATTTTTACCTAAAAATATCAAATTCACAGCAATCGCAATTAATTTATCTCTCAAAACAAAACCTTAAACGACCCAAACAAAAACACAGCCCCTCACCTGCTTGTGATGGTGTTCCTTAATCTCTATATGGTGGGGTCTGACAGGCCTGGTCACCTGGACATCAACAGGAATGTGACTGACGAACTGTGTCATGGCTAACTCAAAACGACGCAAACAAACAAAAGAAGCGACGCGAACCAAAAAGAAAACAAACAAGGGAGGATGAAGAGAAGAAAACCCTGCTCTTCAGTATAGCGTCCACCTCGTGAGCGCTCCCTGAAAGATTCTGAGAGGGTGTTTAAATTCTTGCAAAGGGGGTTCGGATGTTCGATTTTGTGCGCAGAAGCAAAGAATTCTCTTCCCCCCTCATGTTCGGACTGTGGGAGGGGATGGTGTTTGGTTGCTATGGTGATGGGGTTGCCCCTCCCCGTGTATGAAGAACGCTCGTTCATGAAATGATGTTCCCACTACGCATTTAAAAATTTCAGGGCGGTGACAAAACATGGAAAACAAGAAATTTTCTTTGACAATTTCAGAAATTCTTAGTTATCAGGAAAAATGCCGGTTTTTCAGATTATGTGACCATCATGTAGGAAATTTCCGGATTAACAACTCCGGATTTATTCACCCGACACTAACGGATTTGTAAATTTTTTATGGATTTTCGTGAAATGTGTACGAACTGTCGGAGTTTTGAAGGGCGCCACTTTGTCTTGGCGCCCGGAATCCGGAAAATGGTTACTGCCGATTTCAATCCGATGAGTTGGTAAGGTTGGTTAAATTAACGTAAAAGCTTTCTCGAAAATCTTATTATGACGTCAGGTACTCGGAAAACTTGTACAAATTTTGAAGTCAGCACTCTTTTGGTTTGAGCAATTTTGAAGCAAGTTTGCGCATAAGCAATTTTCTTAAAAATCCTATTATGATATCCGACAGGTACTAAGGAATCGTGTACCAAATTTGAAGTCTGTAGCTCTTTTAAGCTCGAGCTGTATGGTGATTTCAGGCAGACAATATGCCAGACGGGCCACTGTTACCCTTTTTTTACAATAAGCAAAGCACCCCCACCCAAAAACCAAATTTAAAAAAAAAACGTGCAAGAAAACACAAAAATCATTTCGAACTACCGACTCCATCGCAATACTTTCATTACTATTCGAAACTTGAAAGTAATATGCGAAAGTCCAAAAAAAATTACACATTGTTAGTAATCTATCCTACAGACCTAGTCGGATTAACACTCAATCATGCTGGTGGCTGTCCTCTTTTAGTTTCTCCGCCACTGAAAAGGGGACTGAAAACCCCTCAAAGGATCGATGGGGAAGGGACCAGAAATTCCGAAAAAGGTGGAGTATGAACATAGTTGTGCATATTTAAAATTTCTTTGGAATTAAACGATTTTTTGAGCTAATTTTCGAATAAATTTAATATTTGGAAGAAGTTGTCTAACAGGAAGGGTTTTTTTTTCTAAAGAATTTGATAAACAAACTAAACGGGAACTACTTATTAAAACAGATTACGCAAGGCAACAAATATATATCCATGATAGGTTATTTTTTACTTTAACAAGAGGAGGAAGAGGCCAATTAATATTAATCAAAAATTTCTATTGGTATTTTCAAATGAAACTTTACTCCATTATTAATGTATAAAAATTGTTTAAGAACTACTTTTAAATACAAGTTCATAGAAAATTATACAAATGCAAATAAATGTCAACAAATATCTTAAGTTGCTTTCAATAGACTGAATCGGTCTAAAATCATTGAAAGTCTGAAATCGATCAATTTCTAGGTAAAATTACCTCAACCATTTTATTTTTTAAACGAACATTAAATTTATAAATAAACCATTAAATTAGGTATCTGGTGTCCCAGAATATATTTCTAAGTAGTAACCTAAAAATACGAAAAGTAATTTTCTAAACGATCCTCCCACAAAAATTCCAATAACTTTACGCACCATTAGGGTAATAATCCGCGACGAAGAATTCTATTTTGATGTTGAAAGCATCAAAAGAAATTTCTTCGGTAAGGAAAACAAAAATGGAAGCCGAAAAATCCATATAAATAAATAAGCTTCCGGCAAATAAAAGGGAACAACGGCCATTTTCAATTTACTATGTGAAAACTCAATTTCCATGAAAAGATGCTATGGGGAGAAAAGAGAGAGAAAGTACTAACAGGAAAAGCGCTTATTTTGTGGGACGAAAGCTAAAGCACTCACGGAAATTTTTACGACATTGTTTCACAGTAAATGATGTTTTATTGTGGAAAAGGAATATTAATGCAAAAAAGGTATAGGGGGCCCCTACATTGGGCAAATGTCAAATGCAGTAAGTTACGACTATATTAAGGCGATGAAAATATTAGTCACATTTTGCTATATATTTGCTCTTCTTGCATTAAATAAATATAATTGTTTTTACTTAAATCCAAAATAAAAATTTATTAATCTCCTTTAGAATATTTGTCACACTTTCAATCAAAACAATTATTAACACTGAAAAAAAAATGATAAATTATAGGTAAAAACCGGGTCAAGATAGGGAATGGGTACTTATTAACAAAAAATTTAAAAATTATTTTAATACATCTCTTGGGTCCTTCACAAAGTTGATACAAACTGAAAGTCATAAAATGTTCAGACATTGCAAAGCAATCCACTCCAAGTTCCAAGACTGCATGACTTTAAACAATAACTTAAAACCTTGCGTCAGATCGTCAAAGACCGGATATAGCTAAATGTATATTGTATAACCTATACCACGATATCCGGAAAACAAAAAATTAAAATCGAATTTGTCAACTCACGGGAAAATGTCAATCTTTCTAAAGCTTTTTTTTAATAGTTTTTAATGATTGATTATTAAGAAATCTATTCCAAAAAAAAACTCAATTTTAAAAATTTCTGCTGCTTGTGCAACAAAATTAATGATTATAGCAATCTAGTAGAAGTCGCAGAAGATTAGTATTTCAATTAAAACAAGTCGAGATACTTTATATGGCATCCGCTCCCGGTAAACATTAAATATAATAGTTTTTTTTTAAATAGTGGTACAAGTACCTTACGAGCAAGTACCTTAAAAAAATTTAAGAAATACAGGTTTTAATTCTGCAATTGAAATAAGAGCAAAACCTCACAAATGTTTATGTGGACATACTTTGTGTTTATCATAACCTTTCTAAGATGCGCGCGAAACATACCGACTTAAAAATACGACAATTCGTAACAAAATAAAACTGCATTTTTAGAAATACTTTTTTAACCAGACTAACATTTTTTTTTTTAAATACAGAGTAAGCTGTAAATGTTTTAACACAAAGCCATGTTAAGCAATGTTTTCAAACATTGCAATTAGCAAAACATCTAAAAAGAGCATAGAACCTGCATCTTATAAGGGCTGTATATAATGCAAACGTGCAAACACAATACTGCAATCGAATTAAAAATCCATGCAATTCCATTATCAACATAATGAATCAAAATTGTAAATTAACCCTTAAAACACAAGGAATCTCCTCTCCAATGAAACGAAGAAAGGAATTTCGAAAAAAAAGGTCAATTCTTCCATCATATCCATATCTCACTCCCACAAGCGTTCGAACTTCATAATACACCCGAAGTGTAGTCGTGCGGTCTACGAGTCACGCAACAATGAACAGCACCTGTCCAGCACACGTTCCTCACTTGCGGGAAACACTTTTGTTCCTGCTTGGGTACACTAAACCTTGAATTGGCGGTTTTTGTGTCTCTTCCTTGATTATGGTATTGACAAATGATAACTGACCGTATAATGTAAGAGGACGGTCTAGATTTGAAGGCAACCCTCCGAGCGCTTTTTCCGTATTTTGTGCATTAGTCTTTCTTACATTACACTTAAATTTCGAAAATTTTATAAATATAAAAATAAAATTTATCTATAATGTACTTTTTTCATTAGGAAATTATTTTGAAGTCAACTCTTCAAAATTTAAACTAATTCTGATTTTTTTTTTTTTAAGAAATACCTCGTTTGAAATAAATTTAATTATAATTTATACAATGAAAGCAACCATACATTCCTGCCCACTTACGGCAGTTAAAAAGTAATGCATGGTTATTAAGTAACCATTATCCTTTAGCCTACTTTTTTTAAAATTAGAAAGAATTTTTTAAAAAAGTAATAAGCCGATCCATCATTTTTAGTCAACTTTTCTGTTTCTTTTTTTAATCGAAGGAATATTTTTAAAAAATTAAAAAGTTCATTCGACGGATCTTAAAAAATGTATATATTTTTTGGTTAAAAAGCGATGACCTCAGACACCCGACTTTCATAATTTTTGTCCGTCTGTTTGCACGTCTGGACTCTGGATGGACATCTGTCTACTATTTGTTGGCGAGAATTACCTATTAAAATGTAATTTTAAGTCATTTAAACCGTTGTCGGTACATCAACAATGGCATGAGTAACTGTATTAAATAATATTTGAATGAAAATTTATTTTTGTCTTTAATGAGTTTGGAATGACGGTCATAAAATGTAGCACAATGTTATTCTTTTATTGTTTATTAGATGTTCACTAAGAATGTAGCAAGGCATTATATTTTTTGCATAAAAAAATCAGCTTGTTTTAAACTACTTTTCTTTTCTTTTTTTGTGCTGTTTGGAGAAGTTTTATGTTTGGTTATTTATCAAAAATATTTAAATATTCTTTGAACTGATGATAATAAATTTAGCAGATGGGGATTTTATTAAAATTTCTTGTTTTAAACTTTAAAAAAATTACTTCTATCAATTTACCCAAAACAAGCCTATTTCTTTGGGTCTTTCATAAAAGATCCAAATCAATAAGGTATAACCAGCAGAGTTTTCCATTGGCATTGAAAAGATTGGAGAACTTAAAATATTTACTGAGAGCAATACAATTTCAAATGACAATATGCCAGTTCATTTTACTACTATTTTTTAACCATTTTCTTTAAATTTGAAAGAATTAAAATATTAAAAGTTATTTAATACATGGTTGATATTTCCGTTCCTCTTGTACAACCAACTTCAATTTCAGTTCTAACCATCCAATTTTTAAAATTCTTTTTATTCAAAGGATGGACAACAGTGACCTATCATACATGTTTAATCTGTTTACATGCATGTACGCTTTTATTTATTAACTCTCTGAGGGATAAGCAAAATGACTGAAGCGTAAGCTTGTTTTCACAGCACAGATTTAAATGGAAGAGTTTTAATTAATTCAATTTCTTAAATTTTATAAACATTATATTTCGTTGTTATATGTAGTTGATGATTATAAGTGGATCCACCATGCTTTAAATTTTAAAATTTAATAAATTATTACATTTGTATTTTATTAAAAAATTAGGTGTGTTGCTGGAAAACCTTACAACCAGGTGGCAGGTTCATATGTTTGTATCCCTCAGAGGGTTTATATATATTTTTTTTTCAAACTATATTTTAATACTTTTTGTCAATTTTTTGCATGAAAGGAGAGAAGAGAGACCATCAGAAACCAATTATAAATTTTTTTCTAAATCTGTCTAATGTTTGAACTCAACAAATTTTTGTGTGTATCAAAATAAAAGGGAATGTTTGTTATTTAAGTTCTTTAAAAATTTTGCGCTTTTATTCATATAAGTAATTCCAAGGAGGGTTTTTTATTCAAAAATTAGCTTGTCAACTTAGAGATCATATTCTTACAATTGGGCCCTCAAACAAGGACTTTAATGTCTAATTTAGGAAATATGTATTACTTGGAAATACAACCAATAAATTTAGGTAAAAACATTTGTAATTGCTACAATTTGGTACTTATAAAGAAATATTCATGACAATCTAAAATTTTCATTTATATATCTTACTTCAAGGCTTATGCAATTATAAACTCTTACAATAGACAATATTTAAATTTTAAAGACCTCAATCTGATACATGCAGAAATCTATGAGCAATGATCAGGGGTTGCTACAAGCTCTACCGCTGGTTGGCATTTAGCGATAGGTTATTGATTACAACAGGGCCTGGAGTGGACAGTACCTGGAAGTTAACAGTCGCTGACAAATAAGCAGCAGAAAACATTATCAACCATGCAACAATTTATTCTCTAATTGAAAAAATATCACATTTTTTAACAACACCAAATTGTTGGTATTCAAAATTTTTGCCAGTTACAAATATAAAAAAAGACTATGAAAAAGAGATCAAAACTACTAAGATTCACCCAAAAGAAATTCATTAATTTACGAAATTCGAGTTATTGGGGTCATTGTACAGTTGCATGTAATACAAATGATTTTGTGGAGAATAAAGTGTATCCTTCAGTCTGGAACATTTTAGACGTTAACATAATATTTGTCAAGAAATCCATTAAACTACACTTTCATGTGCAAACCTATTCAGCACTTGTCAACCCTGTAATATAGTCATTTTGACTACAATGCAAGCTTAAGGGGCACACTATTGCCGCGACAGGTTTTCACACAGAAACAGTGGAATATGGAACGTCTTCTTCCTTATTTTTACACTTCATGTGCAAACCTATTCAGCACTTGTCAACCCTGTAATATAGTCATTTTGACTACAATGCAAGCTTAAGGGGCACACTATCGCCGCGACAGGTTTTCACACAGAAACAGTGGAATATGGAACGTCTTCTTCCTTATTTTTACACACTCACAAATGCGACAACTGGTGAAATTTGCTCTATTACCCTCATGAGCTGAAAGGGGCACAGCAGGACTTGGTCCTTCATAAGCTGCCACGACTTAGAGTTTAGTTTTAAGTTGAATCTAATGAAGCCTAATTTTTTTTTCAATCTCTGGCAAGATTAATCAAATAAATACTTGAAAATGCTTTGATTTTAACTTCCTTGATTAGAAAATAAACCAACCATCCTCAACCCTATATAAAAATGTCAACTTAAGAAAGAGGTTGAAAGAAATGCCTGGTTCTTCCAAAGAATATTATATTTGGATCAACCCATATGAAGAGTACAGGGGAAGAACCGCTTTATTTCGTAGAAGGCTTTCCTTAATTTCCTCTTTGGGGATGATAGCAAGAAATCGCCTAAACTGGTGTAAAGAAACCGATTACTCGCTTTGTTTATCATTCGCAGAAACCCTGATTCATGCCAGAGATCAGTGGACACAAGTCGCAGTGTTTGCACCGCGAATAAAGAATCGAAAGAAACACCGGTTTCCGGTCGCCAATGTCCGCCAAGCAGACACAATTACGGAAAGACTATAAAGAAATCAAGCGGTTCTTCCCCTGTACTCTTCATATATATTTCAGTATTTATTAATGATCCAAATTCACATAACTAAGACAATTATATGGATTAATCAATCGCAACATTCTAAATATTAATGATTCGTGTTGGCTACAAATTTAGACAGAGGTTGAACTTAGCCAAGAAAAGAATAAAATAAAAGTTCATGCAAATGGCCTAATGTTTTCTTTTTCCGACATTACAACAGATAATAACCAAGAAAGAAACGTTTTATTCACCATCAAAACCTTTAATATAAAGATTAGCCCACAAACAAGGTTTATTTAAAATTTATTTTGATGAATTAATGCTACCAGTATTATTTGATTTATTTTGGGAGGAAAAAGCATAGATGCATTATACAGTTATTGGTTATTTCTATATCATGCCATAGCCTCCTACATTATATATAATGTAGGAGGCTATGATCATGCATGTAAACAGCTGTATATTATTTCCTTGGAACTTTATTTACTAAATGCAGATGATGGAAATATTTTCTAAAAGTCCTACAGCCAACGAAAAGAAAAATTATAGATTTTTTATTACTTAGGTTATAACGCTAATGAAACAAAAACCCAATTTCATAACCAATTTGGAAAATCTGTTTATTTGTAGTAAACAGCATTTAAGGTCAACACCCAAATGACAAGCGACACGGCTAATTGGTACAATTCAGAAATTAGATTAATAGACCACAAATATATGAAAGATTCCAAATAAAGCTTTAAAAAGTTTTATAAATGAGTTTTGGAATATCGAAAACAAATGTTTTTAAAAATATTGAACGAACTAATGTCACCTTCAAATAATGTTCTTACACATAATAGACGTGTTCTTATTTTGAAAAAATATCGTTCTCAAAGACGAAAAAAGCCGACTTCACAATTGGTTTATAAATATTCAAAAACACTTACCTCAGTGTGAATTTTAGTCTCAGCTTCATTACTGGTGCCGGCTAAGACCACACCCTCCTTATTTGTCATTTTAAGTCTTCAAAAGTCTCACCAAATTTGGTTTTCCTACTACTTTGGTGCAAAATACATCGGAAAATCAATAAAAGTAAGCATCAACAAACCGCAAGAGTTGCAGTGCAATATCTGACTCGAGCAACAACATCAACAATTTAATGGAAGTTGATTTTTAAAGTTACTTCTCATTGAAATTGTGTGGGAGACCCACACGACGAATTTTGTTATTAAAAGGGTGGCGCCATCTAGTAATGAATAGTTCAAACTTAAATTTTTCTCTGCTGGTTAAATAAAATACTGCAAAATACACATTTAAATTTACTACCCCAGTATGCATTAGCTAAAGATATTTTAAGACCTGCTTGTATCATTCTGTTCTTAAATGATTTTTTAATAATAAATTACAAAATGGACAGAAAGAATCAAAAAAGAACAAATAGCAGTTGTTCAGAAACGCAAGCTGACTAGAAATATGCAACAAGCCCTTAACATTTAAATTTATACTTTACAAAATAAGTTTTTGCCGGCTATATATTATATTGCTGACGCTTGTGCTACTTGAAAAGGTAAAAATGGTTCAACAAACATGTTCTTTAGTTTTCTTCCACTTTCTAAGTTTTAAGTAAAATAAGTATTTTCGTCGGAAAAACTAATTATCTGAATTATTTTCGGTTTCAGTGATAGGTTTTTTTTCTGTTATCTACTTGTACGTAGTTTGCAAAGTATGGCCTTCGATGTAGTCGTTGATAACAAATAATGTCATTCTAAGTTTCGTTTCACTTTCTTTTTTATTTTAGTTTCCATGGTGAAAGGGGTGAAAGCGCATGAAATGACGAAATGATACGAGATTCTAAAAGCAAAACTGGTTGGGTTCTTCTATTGGACAATATTGACACGTGATTGCCAGACTTAAGCTACCACATTTGGCTGAAATTTCCTGTTTTTGTATTTGGAGGCATTTGAAAGTTGGACCTGGAATAAGCTAAGACTCCTGTTTGAAAAGATAAAAGATTGTAGTAATTAGTTACCTTTTCAGATTAATGAATGGTTGGATTCACATCCACTTTGCATAAATTGTCATTTTCTTGAAATCTCGAACACTAACAGACTAACACACACAAAAAATGCACCACTGGGAAACTTGGCTAAAAATCTTGGCGCATTTGGCTGCCAAATTATCTCACTTTAAAGTAACCTTTTATGTGACCAATAGAATAATATAGTCGAACATGTGTAGACGTTCTTTGAAAATGACAACCGCCAATTGATATCAGAACAGAAATTGTGTTGTGATCAATTGTTTATGTTTTGTACATTTTTTTTGTATGACAGTTGCAATGAGTAAGTATTATTTCCGCGTATTATAATTTTGACTAATAAATAATCTCCCTTTCAACTCCGCAGTGTTCTAAAAGATTAGCCATTTCAGGTTTTATTCTTATTTATTGACGTCCTTGTTCACAATTGGAAACCTCTGTATGTATTAATTTCATTCTTCGTTAATGTCCTAATAACATGCCATGAATATTTTTTATTGTTTGATGGTTAATTTATGATTGGCATTTAACAAATTTAAATAATTATTAAATTCAGAATGTTTTCATCAACCCTTTACTTTAATCAAACTGTTAGTATCCACTGTATTGTTTCCCCATGTTAAGTCTATGGTATTCCCATATTAAGTCTATATATTTATAATATTTAATTGTTACTGTACTATCTTAAATTATGACTTCACAAACAGTGTTTTTATTCACTTGTCCTTTCGTTATATTTTCTAGGTAATTTAGAAGAAAACATGGATACCAACTTCCCAAATGATAATGTAGATGCTCGTAAAGCATTTGGGTAAGTTGTAATCTAATATTTTGTTCTTTTAAGCTTTAACCATAAGCATTCTGTATTGAAAGCATTATCAAGCCTCTTTGTATGTTGATTTAGCTTTCTCTGGAACGGCGACAAATTAAAAAAAATTAGTGAGTTTTTCAAGAGCAATAAAATACTTTTTCTCGAAGCCATGTGCACTAATCAAATGAAGGGAATGCTTGACTAAAGTTGCACACATACAAAAGCTGATCGAGAGCAATTTTAAGGTTACCAAAAAAAATTGTAAGCAAAGGGTGTTCGAAAACACGATTTCAAAATTTCACCAAGTTCAAAAAGTCCCAGGGCCAGCGACTGGGATTCAACCAAATTAAACCCTTTTCTGTGTCGAAACTAAAAGCATTTAATTTGTCTGCAGAGCCATTTGTAGTTCAGGCCTCTAAAAATAGTGGCATGCACAAATGCTTACTGTGGAAGTTAATTTTTCTCAGTTTACACAGATTTCATGTGTTATGTAAAGTAAACAGTGCAAAACGTTAGCATTCCTGACATGAAAAATATAAACATTTTGAAATTTGCCTAATCTAAAAATGGTGGCATGCACGAAGACTTAATGTGGAAGTTAATTTTTCTCAGTAGGCGCATGAGGCCGCAATTGTTTCAACCCAGTTCTTTCGGTTCAGTGCGGCCTCCATGGCAACTGCCCAGCTTGGCCAACCAAGATGATATCTCTCCTTCAAGTGGTTTCGTCTCCATGTCAGCCTTGGTCGGACCCTCTTCCTTTTGCAGCCAGGATACCAAGTTAAAGCAATCCGTTCGTTAAAATCGGGGCTCTCTCCTTCTTAGCACATGACCAACCCAACGCCATCTTTTTATCATTATGTCATTTGTCAAGGATTTGTCAATTTATGTAGTATGTAATGTAAACAGTGCAAAAAGTTAGCATTCAGAACTCGAAAAATATTACAATTTTAAAATTTGCCTAATTTTGGCAATTTTTTACAAATTTTGCTGAAGGACCCCCTTACACATAAGTACCAGCTGCATATTTACTAGTTATCCTTGCACGCAAGTAAATTGTTTCCCTATTGTAGATGGTTTAAAGAGCCTGAAGTGGAAGGTGTGATACTTGGATCTCCAGAAAGCTTATACTATTCTATGGCATATCCAAAGAGAGGAAAGTGCCTCATTTTTAATCATAAGGTAGCTATGATTTTGTTTTGCTTAAATGAACTGTTAACAACATTAACCCTCATTATTAATATTCTTTATAATTGCAAAAAAAACTTTATAGTAAATGCCAAAAAATTATTAGATAAACTGCCAAAAACTTTATTGTGTAGTATGATAAATACTATAGTTTGCTTTTTGAAAATCTTCTTTAATTGGGTCCTTCATAAAATATTTTATGTTTTTTATAACTTATATTATTAAATAGCTTCTAGCTATGAAATGGGTACAGCAAGACATGGCCTACTATGTGCTTTTTGCCAATTAAATTTAGAGTTATAATATTAAACAAGTGTTGTCATCACATGTGCTGTATAATAAGAAAATACTTCATTCACCTAAGACCTTAATAGATGTAAAAACCACAAAATATCATTAATTGTTTAAAACTTTTTGTTATTAATGTTTAGAAAATTTTTATAATAGACCTTGTGTTTTAAAGATTGCAAAGAATAAAATGAAATTGACACTTTTGCCAAATGTACTATTGTATTTAGTGGTTTCATTTCAAAAATGGTGGAGTTAAATTTAAAATGGTTCAATTTATTCACTAACTCCTTTTTTTTTTTATTCTGCTATGACAAAATAAACAATCTGGAAAAATGTAGCCTTTGACCCTTTGGCCACTAACAGGACAGGACTCAATTGTCCTAACAAATGTTTAAAAATAAACTAATGTGGTAAAAAGCACTTAGAAACTCTTTGTAATATGTCCCAGTTGTAGAGAAAAACCATTTTTTAGAATTTGTAGTCAAAGGGTCGAAAGTGCTTTGTTTCCACCAATGAAATCTGTGCAATACGTGTTTATGTGAGAGTACTTTTATGTGTTTCTGCAGACCTTTGAACCCTATACTGGTTTAAATGTCCGTAATGGCACAGATGCCGATGCCGCACGCCTCTACTGCTCCTTTAAGAAGCTTGGTTTTGAAGTAACTTTATTCACTGATTTGAAAGCTAAAGAAATTGAAAAAGAATTGCAAAAGGGTAAAGTAGTTTATTTTAATCAATTTCACTCATTTGTTTTCACCATCTTTATTTGAAATATTACCTAATCTTTGACCTAAAAGTAATTTTTTAAGATGCATTTCATGATGTATCTTTCAGAATTACAATTAAGAAACTTTACTGGTCAAAGTGATGGTTCGAAGTTGCAAAATAAAATGAATCTTATAGGTTCAGAAAGACAGTTCCATAGCTTGTAGTGCTACCAATGGTTTACATTGGTCACTATACAAAAGCAGCAGTAAAACATTGAGCATCCATTCCACACTTGCTAATTTGAACTACGCTGTTCTAAAAGTATTGGTTTATATTTTGTTTGAGATCTAAAGTTGTGATGTAAGCGCACAATCGATGGAAGGTTCTTTGAGGAAAAGTTTGCGTGTTGGGAAAAGTTGCAGACCAACCAAAAAAAAAATTACTGCACCCAAAAAGTAGTTTTATTTCCCAATATTTTAAGTGTACATGTGTTATAAAAATTTTAAATTTGTAAAAAGGGGTTGTTTCCACAGTAAAATTTCCATCCACTTGTCTTGTCAAAGAAGTTTTAAAAAAAGATCATGATGGAAATGTATCCTTTGGTCTTGACATTTGATCCTTTTTACATTTAACAATTAAATTATAAAGTCTTTGAAACCTGATCAGACTTTAAGAATGGATTGCTGAATATCCCGATATTTTAAAGGGAAAAAATTTAATAGTAAATCTTATTGAAATATGTTTTTGATTAATTTTCTTCCGAAAAACCATTTGAAAACCAAAGTGTTTTTGATTTATTTCTTTAAGCCTATTTAAAAAAAAAAAAAACTCAATTAAATCATACAAATATTTCATTAAATGTTACGTGTTTCAGCTGGCAAATACGACCATACCGACTGCAGTAGTTTTGTATGCTGCGTTTTGAGCCATGGTGAACATGGTATATTGTATGCTTCTGATGGCAAATACCAAACAGAAAGTGTGTTTGCACCGTTCCGAGGCGATGCTTGTCCCTCTCTGGCTGGAAAGCCCAAACTATTTTTTATCCAGGTTTGTGTTATCTTCATATGCCATTATATTTATGTGTATTTTGCTCTATTTATGTTAATATGGTGCTTATAATGTCATTTGATGTGTCAAAGGTATGTAATTTGTTAGGAAAAGCTGTATATGTAGTGGATGAAGTTACAGAAGGCAATTGACAGCGCGATAACTTTTTATCTTTACGACTTAATACTAGCTTTCTGTATAGTTATGCATAATAAATTTCCATTACAAGCTCAGTAGCAGCGAGGAAAATATCTGAGTTGTGAGCCATCAAAATTCAAAGAACATGACTAAAGTTTATTAGCATAAAACAAAGTTATGTTCCCTTAGCAACACAGGGTTGCCATGCAGGAGCAAGGAAAATTAAACATAATAGCTTGAGAATTATTTAAGCTGTGCACCACACATTTTCTTTTTGTCTTTAAACAGGCAAAACTTAAAATCGTTAGTTTTACAACAGATTGCTAAAATAATTTTTTTTGGCTATTATATGGCATTTTATTGTAGTTAGTATATAGTATTTTTTCTTTTTAGAATTACAAAATGTGTACTGCCATACAACCATTCTTTGCTTTATACAATAAAAAACTTATTGTACATCTAAACTCAACAATGTTTTTTATATAATTATTTTAGCTATCTTTCTACACTGACATTTTTAAGGTATAATACATATGATCATATCATCTGCTTCAATAATTTTTTTTATTTTGAATTTTAGGAATTAATTTAAATGAGAATTATAACAAATATTTTGAATGTTGGCACGAGTCTTAAACAATCTAAAAAATACTTTGTTTACCTAGAATTTTTTCAAAAGGCAATCAGCACATTCGCAAGGTTCTATACTCGCCACCAACCAAATGAGAAGCAGTAGGGATGGCGATTTTTGAGAAAAAAATGATTTCCTGTTTTTACCGCAGAAAACCAGTTTCCAGTTTAGAACGGCCTTGTGAAAAAAAGTTTTTTCGGTCAAAAAAGATAACAAAAAAACGGTTTTGGTTTTCCATCCCTAAAGTGTTTCAAATAAGGGTGGCGGAAACTATATTCTGCCTTTCCTTTGTATTTTAACACAGAAAAGTGTGCTGATAGAAAACAAACTTTTTTTCTTTTAGAAATTTTTTGCTGTAGTTTAAGTTGCTGAATCTCTATTTATTGTATAATCAGCAGCCAACATGTTAAAATTAAAACCATTTTTTAACTAAATGCTTTTTAAATATTTCTTTTCTGTGGTTTTTATTATGTTATGTCTTTTTGGGGTAGGCTTGCCAGGGAGATAAGTTGGACTCTGGAGTCAACATAACTTGCAAAGAATCATCTGATGCTGGGGATTCGCGTACTTATCGAATCCCAACCTGTGCAGACTTCCTCATTTGCTTCTCCACTGTATCTGGTTAGTTGTATTATTTGTTTTTAAAGTAACTGGTTGTTAACTTAAACTTTAATGAATTTATTTACAGTGGTGAAAGTGGGAAAAAATAAGTGGGGGGATCCCTTCAATTAGAATGTCATGCCCCATTTCCCCTCTATGGATTATGGATTTGAGAGATATAAGAAGTGGGGGAATGGATAGGCCATTTTCTTGAAAAGTGGGGTTACGCATTTTTTTTAAAAAAGTTATTTTTAATGTTTAAATTTTATTTGCCAAATGATGAGAAAAGTCACCAAATTTGATACATCTTGCACAGATAAACAAATGGACCCCTAGTCAGAGAAATTAAACTAGTTATAATAAAATAGTGAGTTAAAACGTATTCAGTAGATGTCATTCACTTAACATTAAACCTTGTTTAAAATGCTTGTTTATAGGCATCGTATACATGGCATTCCCTTAATTGATTCAATAACTCTGTATTTTAAAGTGAAAATTAAATTTATTTATTGTCTAGGTTACTATTCCTGGAGAAACACTACCAATGGATCCTGGTTTATTCAAGCTCTATGTGCTGCCTTGCAAAAGTATGCCAAAGAGGAAGATTTGCTGAGCATCATGACGATTGTAAATTTCCGAGTTGCTTATGACTTTGAAAGCTACACTCCCAATGATTCCACCTTTCATCTCAAACGACAGGTTCCCAACTTTTTGTCTACTCTGACTAGGAAAGTAAAGTTTCCTGTGGCGTGATATTTGTGTGCCTTAATACAATTGCTCCAGTGCCTATATTGACTTTTTATTGTAAGTAGCATATGCCTTGCCCATGTGTGCCTTTTTTAAAAGAAAAAAATTATTGTGGAAAATACATAATTTGTACTACTATACAACCTATTTTTGTATTATACAATAAAAAATGAATTG
This sequence comes from Hylyphantes graminicola, assembly GCA_023701765.1. Taxonomy (NCBI): domain Eukaryota; kingdom Metazoa; phylum Arthropoda; class Arachnida; order Araneae; family Linyphiidae; genus Hylyphantes; species Hylyphantes graminicola. The sequence continues at coordinate 49,748,047 of CM043116.1, forward strand.
TACATCTATACTCAAAAGATGTTGTTGTATAATTATTTAATTTAGATATGAAATTGTTCTACACTTTCATTTTTTTTTTGACCGATTTATTATTTTGTTTACAAGATCTCAGTTATGTGTTTTTGTATCAACTTTTAATTATTTAAATTATATTTAGGAATTACACCTAAGATTTATGTTTATCATGCATAAAAAATATTATTTCTATTTAAAAGCGTCTCCACTCTTAAAAAACTCAACAACTTAATCTTTTAAGATGTTTGAATGTTAAGGTTTTTTTTTTGTATTGGGTTTTTTAATAATTTTCTTCCGCTGTATGATTGTAATTCATTATATACTTTTTATGATTTTATAGTTTTGGCATAAGTCATTCTGTTCAAGTTTTGGCTCTTGGTTAAATATTTTAAAATTGAGTAAATCTTAGTTTATGTATGTGATTTAACTTTGAATTATAAAATGTGCTAGTTTTGAATAAGTTGTAGTTTCATACCCTTTATATTGTATTACTACTTAATGAATTGGTAAATTATATTTGTACTACATAATAATACTTTGCCAATGTTTTTTTGTTTAATTTATTTTCATGTTATCTACTGTTGCCAAAGTTGATTTAGACAATTATCGTATTTTTACACAATTTCCTAAATTATATGTGATTTTGTTGTAGAAAAACATGTTTGTTAATGTTGTGAATCTCCCTTAGATAATTTAGAATGTATTAACAACTGTAAACCAAAATTTTGATTTGTAACTATTTATTAAAGTGAGTGAATTTTAAAAATTAAGCTTTCAAGTGTTTGTAACGTTTTTAAAAAATATTTCTAAATTAAACAGGAACCTAGAAATTAGTCTAAATTTATATACTGTGTATTAGTTACGAAAAAAATGTATGATGACTATGATGCAAGGTAAAAATTTTGTTATATTTGTAACAATATCTGTGACAGTGTAATCTATCATTTAATGTACTTTTTTACATTCTGATTCATAAAAACTTATGTCTTTAATCAACAGATTTTCTTGTGGTACTGTTTTTTATCATTATGAAAAATTTGAAGCACTGTTTAATTTACGTACAATCCTGCCTTGAGGTTTTGACACAAAACAAATTCTTTAAAACATGATTATTCCTTGTCATAGATTATATTAAATGTTAAGAATTTAACAGCAAATAGAAATAAGTTTTTCAGGACAATTCAATTTAAGACAAAAAGCTTTGTCAACATAACGAAGTAGAAATTAGAGGAGAAAGGAAGCAGAAGATGGGACATGTAAAAAATGGAAAGTATTAAGTCATTGTAATTGATATTTATTTTGTAATTATCCACTGAAACCCATGAAATTAAGACATCATTGAGTGACTAGAAAGTAGCTTGAAAGGCAAATAAAAATCGATTAAAATTTCCTATAAAAGTTAAAAATATGGTAGATATTAAATTTTTCTTGGATAAGTCATATCAAAGGAAATCGTGTATTACAAGTCAAATAGGTACATTTTATTTCATATGCATATCAATTCTGAAAGTTGCATTGCACATGTCATCAGAAATGGTTTTATTTTTTACTATTTTAATAATAAATTATTTTTCTTAATTTATAAAATTTAATTAATGCTTTACATGATATACAATCAAGCATAAAATTTTAATGAAGCTCTCCTCATCCGTAATGGTCAAAATGAAAGTTGTAAGGGGAGAGTAGTAGTAAAATGAGGCTGCAAACCAGGCTGGTGCACTTGGTGCAATCCACGCCTGGCGCAACCAAAGCCTGGCGCGCTCCAGATGGAAGGTAGCCAAGCCCCCAGAGATCATGTATGAACACGGTGGTTTTTGGGGATGACGTCAGTGGAGTTGAGTTGTACTTTTTGGGAAGTGTGACGTCATGCGTTAAAGATATTTTTCAATTGGGTTTTTTTCGGGTGCCAACATCAATGGATCGAATGGGGGTGACGTCATTGGAGTTGAGTTGTTCTTTTTGGGAAGTGTGACGTCATGCGTTAAAGATACTTTTCTAAGGTTAGGGTTTTTTTTTTTTCGGGTGCCAATATCAATGGATCGAATGGTGGTTACGTCAGTGGAGTTGAGTTGTTTTAGTTTCGTTATAGAATGGGTTTATATGACGTAGGTCTTATGACATGAGTGACTTGAATCGTTATAGGGTAGGTTTATGTGGGATTTAGAATAGGTTTTTGTGACGATGCTAAATGTAAAGAATAGTTATTAGAAATTGTTGATTGGGAACTTATTTTTTTTCTAACAGTAATAAGGGGAAGTTTAGTGTGACATTTTTTACGTTAATTAGAAAATGTCTTGTTATTATAAAGATGTATTGTAATCATTTCTCTATTTTAGTAATTATGTATTAAAGTCTTAAAAATATTTAAAAATTATTATTTACACCTATGAAAAAAGTAATAAAGATGTAAATATTTCCATTATATAAAATTCATAAATTCAAAACTTAATTTTTTTAATGTTGAAGTTATTTTAAATGTATTTAAAGTTATTACTTTTAAACTTTATCTTATTTTTTTTATCTTATTTTCAAACCGCAAAAAATACAAAATTTTTAAGAGACATCAACCATTGATTAATACTAAATTTATATATACATGGAATAAACACTAACATTCTTCTAACATAAAATTTCTTCTGAAGTGCAAAAATATGTTTCACATCATGTAAAAGGATGGTACATTAATTATTGTAAAAAAATCTATGATCACAATCAAGTTCACAAAATATACAGTAAATTAAATTCCACTTTGTCGTGTAAGTCAGAAATAGATTATTTTTCCAAATTTATAGCAGGATTAGTTGCAACTGTTTCGAGAATTTTGTTAGGTAAGATAATATAGTGGTTTTGATGTCTCATATAATCTCTAAGATTTTAACTAGATTAAAGAAGACGCATTGAAAACTTCGGAATATTTGTTGAAATACTATGACATACTCATTATAGCAAGTTGATTTCTAGACTACTTGACTATATTACATTGATTTACTCTCCTGTTTCCTTATCTTGCTTATTTAGATATATCCTGCCTCCCTACTCATCAAGTAATTCCTATTCACCATAACAATAAGTAAATTTTTTGCAAAGCTTTTAAATAAAAGTCAAATAATATATAATGAGTTTTGCGAAGGATACTAGAGGTCTGATAATAAAAAGTTATTTGAATTTCTTAGGATTTCGAAGCACTTGGCTTTTTTCCCCTTCAAATGTTTAATTTTATCTAGTTATTTTCTTAATTATAAAAATACATTTTTAAATATCCTTGTTTAACATTTGTTACTGTTCCATTTTATTATCGAAGGTAAATATTTATGCTGATCAGAATAACAAAAATATGGTTTTAGAATCAGAATTACATGTTTAACAAATTTGGTGTTATTTATACTTTTGCGAAGCATTTGAGTTTATTTTTTAGTAAAGGATATTTACTGACATAAAAATTGCAAATTATATATATATTTTTTAAAATTACACAAAAAGAAATTTTGAAACTAAGAAATAAGTTTAAAGCAAGTAAACATTACACGTGAAATAATAGAATTTCATTTTAGTTAAAGAGGAGAATTCACTAATTAACTGTAAAACTACATGTATTAAAACAAAAAATGGAACACACTTTTTAAAACTTAATTTTTCTTTTTAAAAGCACAAACTCTTAGATAATACTAAGTCAAAACATTAAAAATTGTTAAAATATTCAGTAGATTTACTTCGCTAAAGCTTTTTTTAATAATCTTGATATATGCAATAAGCGGATATTATGTTAGTTAATTTAACATTCCCAAAAGGAATTTGCAAACATTGGCAAACATTGCACTTTAAAATTGCAAAAAAAAAAAACTTTAAATATGTTCAATGAGTTTACATTTAGCCAAATTTGTTTAAGCTATTTTACATATCATTCTACAGCAAAGACTGTTAAGAAGAAAAATAACTTAATTGTTTACAGCGCCCGTAAGTTATGGACACTTTTCCACTAATAATACAATTTTTCCCTCGACTAAAATAAAAGCGAATATATTTCTATAGTACACATAAATAGACGGTGGAAGTTTTATTGCAGGAATTTTTTTTTCTGATTTAAAAAACTTTTGTGATTTAAGAAATTTTTGCTGTTAGTTTAAATTTTTTTTAAAAAAGTATAATTTTACCCTGTATTTCACATCTGCATTCTAAATTTTAAGTTCTAAATAAGTATGTAATGGTTTTATGATACCTTGCTTGGTGGAGAAGTAGTTAGACGATTAACAAATTTTTCCTTAAACTAGTCAAATTATTTTAAAATGGAATGGTTTTTTAGCAAATTATTGTTACAGAAATTACTATGTTATTTTATTTTCAAATATTGTATTTTCTATGATGTAGCTTATGAACCTTATAGACATAGTCTTACAAATTTCCGCTAAACTTATTTGTTATATCTATATTGTTAAGATGCAGCATTAACAATTATACGATATCCTACGATGATCTAATTACACAGTATTCCTACACAACAAAAAACTTTGTATTCTTACGCGAGAGGTTTAAAGAAAGTAATTCGAAAAATCTGCTTGTAGTAGATGATAACTGTCTAAAATTGAAATTTCGCAATCTAATCAGGGAAAAAAATCTTCATAACTACAATTATAATGATTTAATTACTTTTAAATAGTAGACATTTTTACAGTAAAAATTGATACACTAAGTATCGTCCAATAGTATATATGTTGATTATGAATAATATATAAAAGTACTGGATGAAAGTCTTGAATATTACCCAGATGATGAAATTTTTCTACACGGTTATTAACTATAGATAAAAAATTTAATAAAATATTATAAAGTATTTGAGTTTTATTAGTATTTATGTTAAATGTCAACTTATTCTAAATATCAAGTTGTTAAAACACCTAGAGAGAACAAAGTTGTAAATAAAATATACTTTAATGCCTTATTAAATCAAAATTATTTATACAACATGAATATTCATAAAATCACACATTTAACTAAGAAAATAATATATTAACGACTTTTCAATGGGAATTATACACAATTTATTTAACTTACTACGTTAATAATTAAACATAGATTTAATGTGCATTCAGATTTTATTTTAAAATATAGCATTAATATATCAAAGTATAATTAATTAAAAATTATTATTTTTTAGTATGCATTAATAATAAAAAGCTTTTCAAACAGTTCAGCAACTCAATGTCTGCTTACATACTAAAGTACAGTAAGAGTCGAATCGTCCTTATGACAATGAATCATTATTCGAATTCATTATCTCGTTATACATAACAGGTAATAATTGAACACAAGTTGGGTTGTTTTCACTGCTGATAGCTATTTCACTTTTGATATTGGATAGGTTTATGTGACATCAGTTGAATTGTTTCGATATAAGAGAGGTTTATACGAATGATGTAGGTTTAAGGATTGGAGTTAGTTTAGTAATTAAAAATATTACTTTTTTCTCATGGTCATTACTAATAATCATTAAAGCATGTTCTAAGACTTTTTTTTTTATTTCTTTGCAGATAATTTTTTCTAGTAGAGAACTTATAAATAGAAATTATCTTATAAATTTCTAAATAAACTTAAAATATATGAAAAAACACATTTTTTTATTTACATAAAAATATTTTGCACAGATAACTTTATATCACAATTAAATTGTTTGTAAAGAAACCATCAGTAAACCATACATTTCGTAATGTAACTTTGAAAAATAAATGAAATAAGCGTAAATAAATATTAAAAGTGGGGTTTGAACCAGCATTCTATGACAAAAGATATTCGTACGACTTCTAAAAATAGATTAATCTAAACATATTATAAAAATGTAGGGTTTCTAAGGATTCAGGTGGGGTTTTTTTTTATATAATTTCAGGGCTAATTTTATGATAATTACAAGAGTTAGTTTTTATTAAGTGGACTTTAAGGTTATACATATTTTTTATTGAAGTAAACCAAGTTTGAGTTTTACTAATTTTTATATTTTTAAGACTATTTTTTTAAATTCTAACTCTTACTCAGTCATATTTCTTAAGAGTTATAAAATAATAACAAAAATCTTAATTTCAAAAATTTTCATAATAATAATTAACTTTCTCTCTAAGCAACACAAACATTAATGCAAGTATAAATTTAAAATTAAAATGTTACCATATATACCATGAAAAGGTGATAAAATTTTATCAAATAATACTGTGAAATAAACCTCAATTTTAAATATATTTATTAAATAAATTTAATTTAAATAAAATGGAGTTACTCGAATGTAATTGATTTATATTTGGTAACTTTATCATAGATACAGGTTCTATGCAATGTTAACTAATACTCAAAATATTCTAGAATACACCTGGTTCAATGTAAAATGACACACCAACGTAGATTATAGGCTTACATGTATAAATTTGCTTGGAGTTCCACAACACTTTTGTAAGAAATGAACTAGTTTTTTTCCAATATTTTAATTGAAACTGTAAAAAGTTTGATGATATATTCATTCAAATAATAAAATAGTGGTATGGAAACGTGCAAAACTCTATATTGTATCAGCTTTAGTTATGACATTGATATGGTATGCATATATCTGAATACAAAACGAATTGTTTAGTTATAAAAGTTGAACTCATGCATTTAAATATATATGATCAGGTCCCATGTTTTTTTAAAATTCATAGTTTAAGGTTTTGAAAAGTTCAGAGAGGATATCTTAATCGCAGAGATTACAAACCGGTTATTAGATTGCATAGACAGGTAATGTATGTGACTCACAAACGCGTATAAATCTGCTTATTTCTGTCCATATAATTTTCTAAGGAGCTAGTTCTGATGAATTAAATGACATTTTTCAATCAACTGTTTTGATCCAAATTAAAGTACTTTATCTCAGTTTTTAGTGTTACGTTTAAATATGTATAATTTTCATGATATTCCTATCCTTTACTATAAACTGCCATCACCAACTAACTACATAAAACATAACTCTACCTAACAAGTTTTTGATATGTGTCTCATTCTGTTTGTTAAAAAAAATTTTACCTTTTGATAATATAATATGGGAAAGTAAAAAACAAATGCAGGCTTAACTAAACGACCAACATGCATATCCGTTAAAATTCCCTAAATTTATGACTGAAACTATAATTCCTTTGAAGAAAAAGTTAAATGCCCTTTAAAATTCTTAAAAAATACAAACAACTAAAGTATGTTTGTAATTTGAAAAATGCCTAAAAATGATCTAACCCACATGAAGATTCTAACAAATTCAACTTTAATTAGAATAATTTTTGTTATTAAATAATATTTTTCCAATTCAGTTCTTGATAAATTAGTAGTTTGACGATAAAATTCCTCAATATTTGTAAGTTTCTATTGGAAAATTATGATTATTGTTCGCAAATCATAGTAAAAACATCAATACCATTGACAAGATAGAAGCAGTTGTTATGAAAAAAGATTTTTTTTAAATGTATTTAGCTAATGTTATGTTGCATGAGTTATTAATTCTCTGTTTATTAACATACGATAACCTTTATCCTTCCACAAAAATTTATATTCATGCGTGAATGGTTTAAAAATAAGTTCGAAAATGTCCTTAGTTTTATTCGATAACAGTTTAAAATTCACTTAAATAGTTAAGAATTATCGAAGAATATTATTTTGGGATAAAATAAAGGCTAATTTTAGGAAAAATATTTAACCTCAATTTAATTTATTCAACTCATGACTCAAACTCCTAACGATTAGAATTCTAAGTCCTTATGAAAAAGTTTTTACACTTTGAGACTTTATAAAATAACACAATTTTCGTTAATATTCTAAAAATTTATGCAAGTTTCATTTTACTCTGCGTGAGAATGAAAAAAAAAATAATGTTTTGAAGAATCAATTATGAGTATTTGCTTATAGTTCAATATTATTCAAAAGTCAGAAATAATTTCCTGTTAATCGGTAAATAGAATGCAATTATGATCACTGATTCTCCAAAACATTATTTTTTTTTTCATTCTCACGCAGAGTAAAATGAAACTTGCATAAATTTTTAGAATATTAACGAAAATTGTGTTATTTTATAAAGTCTCAAAGTGTAAAAACTTTTTCATAAGGACTTAGAATTCTAATCGTTAGGAGTTTGAGTCATGAGTTGAATAAATTAAATTGAGGTTAAATATTTTTCCTAAAATTAGCCTTTATTTTATCCCAAAATAATATTCTTCGATAATTCTTAACTATTTAAGTGAATTTTAAACTGTTATCGAATAAAACTAAGGACATTTTCGAACTTATTTTTAAACCATTCACGCATGAATATAAATTTTTGTGGAAGGATAAAGGTTATCGTATGTTAATAAACAGAGAATTAATAACTCATGCAACATAACATTAGCTAAATACATTTAAAAAAAATCTTTTTTCATAACAACTGCTTCTATCTTGTCAATGGTATTGATGTTTTTACTATGATTTGCGAACAATAATCATAATTTTCCAATAGAAACTTACAAATATTGAGGAATTTTATCGTCAAACTACTAATTTATCAAGAACTGAATTGGAAAAATATTATTTAATAACAAAAATTATTCTAATTAAAGTTGAATTTGTTAGAATCTTCATGTGGGTTAGATCATTTTTAGGCATTTTTCAAATTACAAACATACTTTAGTTGTTTGTATTTTTTAAGAATTTTAAAGGGCATTTAACTTTTTCTTCAAAGGAATTATAGTTTCAGTCATAAATTTAGGGAATTTTAACGGATATGCATGTTGGTCGTTTAGTTAAGCCTGCATTTGTTTTTTACTTTCCCATATTATATTATCAAAAGGTAAAATTTTTTTAACAAACAGAATGAGACACATATCAAAAACTTGTTAGGTAGAGTTATGTTTTATGTAGTTAGTTGGTGATGGCAGTTTATAGTAAAGGATAGGAATATCATGAAAATTATACATATTTAAACGTAACACTAAAAACTGAGATAAAGTACTTTAATTTGGATCAAAACAGTTGATTGAAAAATGTCATTTAATTCATCAGAACTAGCTCCTTAGAAAATTATATGGACAGAAATAAGCAGATTTATACGCGTTTGTGAGTCACATACATTACCTGTCTATGCAATCTAATAACCGGTTTGTAATCTCTGCGATTAAGATATCCTCTCTGAACTTTTCAAAACCTTAAACTATGAATTTTAAAAAAACATGGGACCTGATCATATATATTTAAATGCATGAGTTCAACTTTTATAACTAAACAATTCGTTTTGTATTCAGATATATGCATACCATATCAATGTCATAACTAAAGCTGATACAATATAGAGTTTTGCACGTTTCCATACCACTATTTTATTATTTGAATGAATATATCATCAAACTTTTTACAGTTTCAATTAAAATATTGGAAAAAACTAGTTCATTTCTTACAAAAGTGTTGTGGAACTCCAAGCAAATTTATACATGTAAGCCTATAATCTACGTTGGTGTGTCATTTTACATTGAACCAGGTGTATTCTAGAATATTTTGAGTATTAGTTAACATTGCATAGAACCTGTATCTATGATAAAGTTACCAAATATAAATCAATTACATTCGAGTAACTCCATTTTATTTAAATTAAATTTATTTAATAAATATATTTAAAATTGAGGTTTATTTCACAGTATTATTTGATAAAATTTTATCACCTTTTCATGGTATATATGGTAACATTTTAATTTTAAATTTATACTTGCATTAATGTTTGTGTTGCTTAGAGAGAAAGTTAATTATTATTATGAAAATTTTTGAAATTAAGATTTTTGTTATTATTTTATAACTCTTAAGAAATATGACTGAGTAAGAGTTAGAATTTAAAAAAATAGTCTTAAAAATATAAAAATTAGTAAAACTCAAACTTGGTTTACTTCAATAAAAAATATGTATAACCTTAAAGTCCACTTAATAAAAACTAACTCTTGTAATTATCATAAAATTAGCCCTGAAATTATATAAAAAAAAAACCCACCTGAATCCTTAGAAACCCTACATTTTTATAATATGTTTAGATTAATCTATTTTTAGAAGTCGTACGAATATCTTTTGTCATAGAATGCTGGTTCAAACCCCACTTTTAATATTTATTTACGCTTATTTCATTTATTTTTCAAAGTTACATTACGAAATGTATGGTTTACTGATGGTTTCTTTACAAACAATTTAATTGTGATATAAAGTTATCTGTGCAAAATATTTTTATGTAAATAAAAAAATGTGTTTTTTCATATATTTTAAGTTTATTTAGAAATTTATAAGATAATTTCTATTTATAAGTTCTCTACTAGAAAAAATTATCTGCAAAGAAATAAAAAAAAAAAGTCTTAGAACATGCTTTAATGATTATTAGTAATGACCATGAGAAAAAAGTAATATTTTTAATTACTAAACTAACTCCAATCCTTAAACCTACATCATTCGTATAAACCTCTCTTATATCGAAACAATTCAACTGATGTCACATAAACCTATCCAATATCAAAAGTGAAATAGCTATCAGCAGTGAAAACAACCCAACTTGTGTTCAATTATTACCTGTTATGTATAACGAGATAATGAATTCGAATAATGATTCATTGTCATAAGGACGATTCGACTCTTACTGTACTTTAGTATGTAAGCAGACATTGAGTTGCTGAACTGTTTGAAAAGCTTTTTATTATTAATGCATACTAAAAAATAATAATTTTTAATTAATTATACTTTGATATATTAATGCTATATTTTAAAATAAAATCTGAATGCACATTAAATCTATGTTTAATTATTAACGTAGTAAGTTAAATAAATTGTGTATAATTCCCATTGAAAAGTCGTTAATATATTATTTTCTTAGTTAAATGTGTGATTTTATGAATATTCATGTTGTATAAATAATTTTGATTTAATAAGGCATTAAAGTATATTTTATTTACAACTTTGTTCTCTCTAGGTGTTTTAACAACTTGATATTTAGAATAAGTTGACATTTAACATAAATACTAATAAAACTCAAATACTTTATAATATTTTATTAAATTTTTTATCTATAGTTAATAACCGTGTAGAAAAATTTCATCATCTGGGTAATATTCAAGACTTTCATCCAGTACTTTTATATATTATTCATAATCAACATATATACTATTGGACGATACTTAGTGTATCAATTTTTACTGTAAAAATGTCTACTATTTAAAAGTAATTAAATCATTATAATTGTAGTTATGAAGATTTTTTTCCCTGATTAGATTGCGAAATTTCAATTTTAGACTGTTATCATCTACTACAAGCAGATTTTTCGAATTACTTTCTTTAAACCTCTCGCGTAAGAATACAAAGTTTTTTGTTGTGTAGGAATACTGTGTAATTAGATCATCGTAGGATATCGTATAATTGTTAATGCTGCATCTTAACAATATAGATATAACAAATAAGTTTAGCGGAAATTTGTAAGACTATGTCTATAAGGTTCATAAGCTACATCATAGAAAATACAATATTTGAAAATAAAATAACATAGTAATTTCTGTAACAATAATTTGCTAAAAAACCATTCCATTTTAAAATAATTTGACTAGTTTAAGGAAAAATTTGTTAATCGTCTAACTACTTCTCCACCAAGCAAGGTATCATAAAACCATTACATACTTATTTAGAACTTAAAATTTAGAATGCAGATGTGAAATACAGGGTAAAATTATACTTTTTTAAAAAAAATTTAAACTAACAGCAAAAATTTCTTAAATCACAAAAGTTTTTTAAATCAGAAAAAAAAATTCCTGCAATAAAACTTCCACCGTCTATTTATGTGTACTATAGAAATATATTCGCTTTTATTTTAGTCGAGGGAAAAATTGTATTATTAGTGGAAAAGTGTCCATAACTTACGGGCGCTGTAAACAATTAAGTTATTTTTCTTCTTAACAGTCTTTGCTGTAGAATGATATGTAAAATAGCTTAAACAAATTTGGCTAAATGTAAACTCATTGAACATATTTAAAGTTTTTTTTTTTTTGCAATTTTAAAGTGCAATGTTTGCCAATGTTTGCAAATTCCTTTTGGGAATGTTAAATTAACTAACATAATATCCGCTTATTGCATATATCAAGATTATTAAAAAAAGCTTTAGCGAAGTAAATCTACTGAATATTTTAACAATTTTTAATGTTTTGACTTAGTATTATCTAAGAGTTTGTGCTTTTAAAAAGAAAAATTAAGTTTTAAAAAGTGTGTTCCATTTTTTGTTTTAATACATGTAGTTTTACAGTTAATTAGTGAATTCTCCTCTTTAACTAAAATGAAATTCTATTATTTCACGTGTAATGTTTACTTGCTTTAAACTTATTTCTTAGTTTCAAAATTTCTTTTTGTGTAATTTTAAAAAATATATATATAATTTGCAATTTTTATGTCAGTAAATATCCTTTACTAAAAAATAAACTCAAATGCTTCGCAAAAGTATAAATAACACCAAATTTGTTAAACATGTAATTCTGATTCTAAAACCATATTTTTGTTATTCTGATCAGCATAAATATTTACCTTCGATAATAAAATGGAACAGTAACAAATGTTAAACAAGGATATTTAAAAATGTATTTTTATAATTAAGAAAATAACTAGATAAAATTAAACATTTGAAGGGGAAAAAAGCCAAGTGCTTCGAAATCCTAAGAAATTCATAAGAAATTCAAATAACTTTTTATTATCAGACCTCTAGTATCCTTCGCAAAACTCATTATATATTATTTGACTTTTATTTAAAAGCTTTGCAAAAAATTTACTTATTGTTATGGTGAATAGGAATTACTTGATGAGTAGGGAGGCAGGATATATCTAAATAAGCAAGATAAGGAAACAGGAGAGTAAATCAATGTAATATAGTCAAGTAGTCTAGAAATCAACTTGCTATAATGAGTATGTCATAGTATTTCAACAAATATTCCGAAGTTTTCAATGCGTCTTCTTTAATCTAGTTAAAATCTTAGAGATTATATGAGACATCAAAACCACTATATTATCTTACCTAACAAAATTCTCGAAACAGTTGCAACTAATCCTGCTATAAATTTGGAAAAATAATCTATTTCTGACTTACACGACAAAGTGGAATTTAATTTACTGTATATTTTGTGAACTTGATTGTGATCATAGATTTTTTTACAATAATTAATGTACCATCCTTTTACATGATGTGAAACATATTTTTGCACTTCAGAAGAAATTTTATGTTAGAAGAATGTTAGTGTTTATTCCATGTATATATAAATTTAGTATTAATCAATGGTTGATGTCTCTTAAAAATTTTGTATTTTTTGCGGTTTGAAAATAAGATAAAAAAAATAAGATAAAGTTTAAAAGTAATAACTTTAAATACATTTAAAATAACTTCAACATTAAAAAAATTAAGTTTTGAATTTATGAATTTTATATAATGGAAATATTTACATCTTTATTACTTTTTTCATAGGTGTAAATAATAATTTTTAAATATTTTTAAGACTTTAATACATAATTACTAAAATAGAGAAATGATTACAATACATCTTTATAATAACAAGACATTTTCTAATTAACGTAAAAAATGTCACACTAAACTTCCCCTTATTACTGTTAGAAAAAAAATAAGTTCCCAATCAACAATTTCTAATAACTATTCTTTACATTTAGCATCGTCACATAAACCTATTCTAAATCCCATATAAACCTACCCTATAACGATTCCAGTCAACTCATGTCATAAGACCTACGTCATATAAACCCATTCTATAACGAAACTAAAACAACTCAACTCCACTGACGTAACCACCATTCGATCCATTGATATTGGCACCCGAAAAAAAAAAACCCTAACCTTAGAAAAGTATCTTTAACGCATGACGTCACACTTCCCAAAAAGAACAACTCAACTCCAATGACGTCACCCCCATTCGATCCATTGATGTTGGCACCCGAAAAAAACCCAATTGAAAAATATCTTTAACGCATGACGTCACACTTCCCAAAAAGTACAACTCAACTCCACTGACGTCATCCCCAAAAACCACCGTGTTCATACATGATCTCTGGGGGCTTGGCTACCTTCCATCTGGAGCGCGCCAGGCTTTGGTTGCGCCAGGCGTGGATTGCACCAAGTGCACCAGCCTGGTTTGCAGCCTCATTTTACTACTACTGGGGAGAATGGACGTTCAGTATGAAGCAATCATAAAAATGTCATAACGACATTTTTACTTTCAATTACAGTATAACTTTAATTATGCGAAGCATTTGAGACCGGAATCGGATAATTGTAGTTAATTGGGCAAAAATGGTATATTCAATCAAAAACTCAATGTTTGGTTGGTAGACATATTTTCAGGCCTGTATGTCTCCGTGTTGGTCCATGATGCTGTTGGTAGGAATTATTCCGACATCGAGTCATCATTTTAATGCAAGTTTAAAAGTCAAAATTACACGTACTTTGTTTCAATAAAAATGCGGAGATTAAGGGTCATAATGATATTTTTAGACACTGTTTTTTTTTCCCTTGGTTGGAACTTGTGCTTTGTCAAAAATTCACGTGGCGAAGTTTCTTGTATATTTCATGCAACGTAGAACCTTCTTCCTGCATTCATTCTAGAATTTAGTTGGTGATTGTTTTTTGACATTGCAACGAATTTTTTAATTTTTTTTTTTGTTTTTATATTTTTTTTTTTCAGTGGCCCGTTTACATGAGCCTTCGAATCCATGGAATGCCAAAATCCCCATTAGGAGAAGAAGAGGTTGAGCTGGATTTTTAACCCAAATGATAGACTGTGGCCGAATTTATGGTATGAAGAGGATTTGCGAAACCCCCCAATGAACTCTGCAATTTCGGTCCTGTCTTTGAGAAAATCCCCAAGAGGGAAATTTTTTTGAGTTTGCTCTTCAATCCAAAGATTCGATGAGCCCAGTCGGTTAAGGTAATCAATTCACCTTGCATGCGGAAGTTCCCAGGTGCGGAAACGTGCTTCTCCAAAATAACTGCCGACCTATAAACTGCCAGTCCCGCCTAATACCGACGCATAATGCCGTGTAGTGTAGAGGGCGAGTTAAATCTGTATCAAATTCCCAAAGCTGAGTACGATTTCGCCATTAACCAGGGCCTGCGTTAACGGTCGCTTTAGCAGATTACTCAGGTGTCGGCTCGTCACTTGACAGTGGTTCTAAATTACGACGTCCGTCCTCAACAGCCATAGGCGCCGACTCCATACGGCCTGAGGGGGCCCGAGCCCCCTCAAAAATTCGTTTAGGGGGGCAGAGCCCCCCCAATAATTAAGAAAATTATTAGTTATATAAAGCATTGTAAAATCACAAAATTATAAGTTGGTTTATATATATTTTTTATTTCCATTGTTTGACGATAATTACTGTGATATTATTAATAGTCTCAGTCAGACGGTCGACATTTGCATCTTTTAAAGACACTCTAACCCTAATAATGGTGTTTAGAGCCAAGAGAAATGTTAAAAATCTTTATTTAATAGAGAAATAAATACATACAGAATGTTGAATTTTCAGTTTTGAAATATTAGTACTGTGTTACTATATTACTGTATTTAGCATTCACTTAGATATATTTTTTATTTAATAAACCCTAAACCTTATTCAAAGTACCGTCAAAGCGGGTATCTTTGGCCACGGAGGGTAACTTTGGCCACGCGTCGGAAAAAGATTTGTTTCTTAATTTCTCTTCATAAAATGATCTCATCTTAAATTGTTTTACATTTTTGGAAAGGTGGAAATATCGCCTTTCCTTTCATGTAAAAAAAAAATCTCATTCTAAATCTGGCAATACTACAAATGCTGTTTTCATTCTTACGAGCATAAAATGACAAAAATCTATCTCTTCCAACTTTTGTCTGGAACACTTAAAAAAATATTGAAAACATTTAAATAAAACACTCTATTCGATTCTTTTATTAATGAGGAAGAATATTACACCATTTGTTTTATTCTAAGTTGACTACTTTTTATGCTGTATTTAAATATTTGTAATTGGGAAGCTTTTGCCGATGAATGCGGTTAACTTTGGCCATAGATGTAAATATTTCTTTATGGAACTTTGCATTTAAAAAAAAGTATGTAAAAGTGTATTAAGTTTAACTATTTTTGAAAAAATTCTTACTTTTATTATTACTGATTTTTTAGATATTTTTTTTTAAATCTCATGATTTTAAACATTAAAAAGATAAAGATAGAATGCAAGATACGTATTCCACTCAAAATCGCAAATGTCGAAAGGTAAACATTTTCAAATTCCTAAGTGTAAATATATTATTTTTCACCTTTTATAATAAAATCGTTTGCTTTTTACAAATATATTTGTTATTAAATCTTGCTACAAAAACGTTATTTTTTCCTTATTAAAATAGAAGTTTATTTTTCTTTCTTTTAAGCGACAAACAATACTAGTATTCAACGTGTAATGCCATTCCACGATGCACTGCAATGTAAATGTTAAGTTATATACCATTTTAAATAACTATATGTCTTATAACTTTGTTATTTTTGGGTTTAAAGTTTTAATATTGCTATTTAAATCGTTAACACAGCTTTTAAGGATGTTAAAAAGTATGTTTCTTATGTATTTCTTGGGTGGCCAAAGTTACCCGCCTGGCTCCTAACAGTGTCTTATTTTTTAAAATTAATACCAATTTTTTGTTAATTTATAAAATGTAACAAAAATGCCTGAAAATTATTCCTAAATGTACAATACTTAGAATGCATAAGGATTTTTAAGTGTTTAAATCGTTTTTGAAGTTAAATTTTTCTTCTTTTGTGAAAAAAACTATGACTTTGGCCAAAGTTACCCGCACTGACGGTAACTAACTATATTTCAATGGGGAACTTGCATGTATTTTTTTTATTCTTTTAAAACATTCTCCATGCGATTCTAAGAACATCGACACAAATTTTACCTCAATCCGACCATTAGTTTATTTTAAATTAATTTTCAAAGTTTGCGTTTAGCCCCGCCCCTTGAAAACGCTGCCTCTGGCCTTCCCTCCCCGCGTGACGACACACGACCCAACTGGGAAAGCCAGAGATAGGCGGCCGCTATGTTTTACGAATGTCAATCTTCGTAATGTTTTTTTAATCGCGTAGAACCCATTAAAGTGACTTAAAATATGTGAAATATTAGTGAATACGAATGCTGCATAGTACCTTTTTATAATAGTACCACTCAAAACCCGTTAGAAAAGCTGTCTTTTAATGATCCTTGAGCTGTAAAAAATGTGTGTATTGATACATAGTTAGACTCAGGAACGTTTGAATTTGAAGCAAATGGGCTATTCTTATTACTAACAGGCTTATGTTATAAAATAAATGTCTATGCAATTATATTATGTAACTATGTATTTCTACTTATATATTAAACTATGTAATTTAAATGTAGATTAAAATTAAATGTAATTGATTGAAATACCAGTATTGAAGATTGGGAAATATTATTCATTATTACAGGGATTCGACAAAACAATGTACACACATTGCAATTTTTAAATTAAAAAACATATTTCATAAGTAACTAAGGTATAAATAAAATGCTTTTAACAACTTGTAATGCATGTTACGACAAACATGTTCGAGAAAATATATAGTATCTTATGTGGTACGCATTGTGTGTACTATATTCCCGTAACAAGTTCATACAATGCCTGTAACTATCAAAAATATTTCCCATTCTTAAATGCAGTTATTTCCATCAATTAAATGCAGTTTTAATTTGTATTTGAATTTCATTGAAGCATTTTAGTTTATAACATAAGAATGTTACAATTAAGAACAAAAATATCTGCTCCCTTTTCGAACGTTGTTGAACCTAACTATCAACACGTTTTTTTTTTTTTTACATCTCTAGGAAAATTACAACAAGTTGGTTTGCAACTGTAACTATTACCTGACATCGCCTTCACACACGAGCTATAAATAGTTTAAATTTAATCGAATTAAAAATGGCCAGATAATTTATCCAACTCCCACTGTCTTTAAAACTTTTTTTTAATACAGTATACATAATAATTTCTAGCCTCCGTGGACCTTTAACAGTGCCAGTTACCCTGGAATTATCTCTTCTTTCTTTTAAAATGTGCGTTTTTTTTTTTTTTTTTTTTTTTTTTGCAAATTTTAAATATAATTTTAACTCGAATTTTTTTAATGATATTTGGTTTAATTTCATTATTGATTCAATTAATTTAGTTTCTGAAAAACAAAATTAAGTTATTTAAATTATCTAATGAGTTAAATGTTCAATAAAAACATTTGTATTTGATTTTTTTCCCTATTTATTGCACTTAATTTTTATTTTAAAAATAAAACATTAATTGTCTATTAAATAAAGCAAACATTAGTAATGTAAAAGAAAAACTAATTAATGTTCATAATTAGTAATAATAAATTAGCAGCAAAAAACTATTTACATTTAAAGTTTAAATAATTTTTTAAAATTAAAAACGATTTTAATTAAAAATGATTTTAGTTAAAATAATATTAATTAAAAATATATGAATATAATTTACGACAACAGCTTTTTTAGTTGTGCCCCAGGTGACGGTAGGACATATAGCATTTTTAAAAGCTTCCACTTTTAACGTTATTAACATACTGTGAGAGCTGAAATAAATTTTTTGGTATAATTTTTTCATGGTACTATTAAAACAAGGTATTATGCAACATTCGTATGCACTAATATTTTCCAGAATTTACATAACTTTAATGTGTTCGACGCGATAAAAAAGAAACATTATGAAGTGTGACATTCGCAAAACACAGCGGCCGCCTATCTCTGGCTTTCTCAGTTGCGTCGTGTGTCGTCACGCGGGGAGGGAAGGCCAGAGGCAGCGTTTTCGAGGGGCGGGGTTTAGCGCAAACTTTGAAAATTAATTAAAAATAAACTAATGGTCGGATTGAGGTAAAGTTTATGTCGATGTTCTTAGAATCGCATGGAGTTTCATTTACAAATGGTATTTCGCTGTTTCCCGACCCATGCAAGTTCCCCATTATTAACCCTCCATGGTGCCATATGGCAACAAGAAACATAATCCACTTTATCTCTTAAAAAATATCGATACCAAATCAGCTGACTTGAACCATTCGTTATTTGTATTAAAAAAATGACTGTTTTTAAGGAGTTACTGGCATTGACACTGTTTAACTTGTAGCGGTGTGATATTTACTACTCTCGTGTGGCAACACATTGGCTTTGTAGTTGGAGATCTGTGTTCTACCAAATAAATCGCTACTTCCTCTGTCATTAGAAATGTTTCATTATTTATTGATTTAAGTCATTAAACATCGAAACTAGATAAGTACCAAGTCTCCCTCTTCACTGGTGACTACCGGACGCAAGATGAGCGACGACGAAACTTCAACCGAAAAGGTAAACTGCGCTAAAGATTCAACAAGCAGCATCGCGAGGGTAAGCATCAAGCCACCGCCATTTTGGAAGCCTGATCCAAGAATATGGTTTCTGCAGTTGGAGGCTCAATTTAGGAATGCATCGATCAAAGAGGATCAAACAAAGTTCGATTATGTAGTGAGTTCAATCGAGACAGGAATTTTATCGCAAGTGTCGGACATTCTAACGCATCCTCCTAAAGTCGCCAAGTACGACGCTATCAAGGAACGGCTCATTTCTATCTTCGCGGACACCGAAACTCAAAAGACACAAAAGCTGCTAACTGACGTGGAACTAGGTGATAAAAAACCTTCTCAGTTATTATGTGAAATGAAGAATTTGGCTACGGATAAGGTGAGTGAAACCTTTTTGAAAACCCTTTGGCTACAAAGATTGCCGAATGATATGTCGAGTATCTTATCGATAAGTGGTGACGATTTATCAAAATTAGCCACGATGGCGGACAAGATGTGGGAGATCAAAGCTCCTAACTATCAGAATGCAGCCATTGCTGCCGTGAAGAACGATATTTTGGTGGAAAACCTTCAAGAACAAATTGCTCAGCTGTCGTTGCAAATTGGCGAGTTAAATAGGAAACGATTTCCCTACCGTCGCCAATTTCGACCTCGTTCTAGGAGCTCCTCAAATGTTAGACGTAGCACTGCCAATAACACTTTTTGTTATTATCACTCAAAATTTGGAGATGCGGCCTTTGATTGTAAGGAGCCGTGCAATTGGCATAACCAGAAGAATTCGGAAAACTAAATCCCCGTCTCTCATTGACGACCGAGGGACATGGGGTAGAGCTGAGTCGTCTCTTCGTTAGCGACAAAGAATCGGCCACCCAATACCTTATCGATACGGGGGCGGAATTGTCTGTGATTCCCCCTTCGCCAAGGGACAAAAAAAATATCTCCAAACTAGAACTGTTCGCGGCTAATGGAACGAAAATTCGAACATATGGACAGAAATTGCTGACCCTCAATCTTGGTTTAAGACGTCCTTTTAATTGGTTATTTATAATCGCTGAGGTAAACAAGCCAATTATAGGCATGGATTTTCTGGCTCACTTTAATCTTTTGGTTGATTCCAAAAACCGTAAGCTGATTGATGGCACCACCTTACTGGAAACGAAGGGTATTCCTAGTTTCCAATCGGATGATAAAATTCCTATTGTTAATGCAGTACAGGAGCCATACAAAGATATCCTCGATGAATTTCCGGAATTGCTGCAGTTAAATGTTGTAAATAACAAGGTTAAAGAACACAAAATCGAACACTATATTGAAACAAAAGGTCCACCTGTTTTCGCAAAAGCTAGAAGATTGTCAGCGGAAAAACTCAAAGCCGCTAAAAAAGAATTTGAGTTCATGCTTCAAATGGGCTTATGCAGACCATCCAAAAGCAATTGGTCGAGTCCGCTCCACCTTGTAGCTAAGAAATCGGGTGACTGGAGACCGTGCGGAGATTATCGGTCGTTGAACAACGTCACTATTCCAGACAGAT
The DNA here is from genome assembly GCA_023701765.1 of Hylyphantes graminicola. Classification (NCBI taxonomy): domain Eukaryota; kingdom Metazoa; phylum Arthropoda; class Arachnida; order Araneae; family Linyphiidae; genus Hylyphantes; species Hylyphantes graminicola. Next base: position 49,769,006 of record CM043116.1, read on the forward strand.
ACCCACTTCCATTCTTGACAGACTGCAGTTATATACTAGCTGGCACAACAGTTTTCACATCTTTAGATCTGGTAAGAGCATATCAACAAATTCCTGTTCGTGAGGAAGACATCCCTAAAACAGCAATTGTGACTCCTTTTGGCCTGTTTGAGTTCCCATTTATGACCTTTGGTTTACGTAATGCCGCGCAGACCTTTTCCCGTTTCATGAGAGAAGTACTCAGTGGTTTAGACTTTGTATTTTGCTATTTGGACGATATTCTTATAGCCTCTGCTGACGAAAGAACTCATCGGAAACATTTACGAGCAGTCCTACAGAGACTGAATGAGTATGGACTTTGCATCAATGCCGCAAAGTGTAAATTTGGTCAAGCCAAGCTTGCATTCTTGGGATACGAAGTGTCGGCTGAAGGTCTAAAACCTCTTCCATCCAAAATTGAAGCTATAACCAATTTTCCTGAGCCTAAATCCTACACGAATTTGAGAAAATTTCTAGGAATGGTGAATTTCTACCATAGATTCATCCCAAATTGCGCCAAAATTCAACAGCCATTGACTTCTTTACTTAGCGGTATCAAGAAAGAAAGCAAAAGAGAAGTTATTTGGACAGAAGAATCGAAAATCTCTTTTCAAATGTTAAAAGAGGCATTAGGTCGAGCGGCGAATCTAACTCATCCTTCTGACAAAGCTGAAATATCTCTTACCACTGACGCCTCAGACACTGCCATTGGAGCTGTTTTGCACCAGACAGAGAATAAAAAGAAAAGCCCAATGAGTTTCTTCTCCCGAACGCTGACACCTACTCAAAGGAAGTACAGTGCTTATGACAGGGAGTTATTGGCGATTTATGAAGCCGTGAAGCATTTTAGATACATTTTAGAGGGACGACCTTTCACTATTTTCACGGATCACAAACCCTTGGTATTTGCTTTTCAACAAGATTTGGAAAAGGCTTCGCCACGGCAAGCCAGGCAACTTTCATACATTGGACAATTCTCTACTGATATACAATACATCCAAGGTGAAGACAACATTATTGCGGACGCTCTTTCTCGAATAGACACGATATCTGTCCCATCTCCAGTCGACCTGCAAGCGTTAGCTGAGGCTCAGGAGGACGAAGAGTTAGAAATGCTTAAGAGAAATCCCAAGTTAAGGATTATACAGGTTTCTGTCCCAAACAGCAGAAAAGGTATCTTCTGCGATGAATCCACAGGCAGTTATCGTCCTTATATTCCTCCGAGCTTTCGACAGCAGATATTTTCATCAATCCACTCTCTTTCTCACCCGGGCGTTAAAAGTACCAAGAAGCTGATTACGAAACGATTCATTTGGACTAACATCAATAAGGATTGCTCTAACTGGAGTAGAGCATGCTTGGAATGCCAAAAATCTAAGGTTCAGCGACATACCCATTCGGCTCTTTCAAACTTTTCTGTGCCTCCCGAACGATTCCAGCAAGTTCACATTGACATAGTTGGCCCCTTACCGCCATGTCGAGGCTTCAGATACCTATTGACGATGATTGATCGTTTCTCGAGATGGGTTGAAGCGATTCCAATGGAAGACCAAACAGCAGAGACTGTTGCAAAGGGGCTGATATCAACATGGATAAGTCGTTTCGGAATTCCACAACGTATTACGTCTGACCAGGGAAGACAATTTGAAAGCCATCTATTTTCCTCCTTAAGTAAATACCTTGGTTTTCAGACCTCACGAACGACTGCGTACCACCCTCAGGCCAATGGACTGATAGAAAGACAACATAGAAGTATTAAAGCCGGTCTACGATGCCATTTGCAAAATAGTACAACGTGGGTAGATGCTTTGCCGTTGGTTCTTCTTGGATTGCGCACCACACTGAAAGAAGATATCGGCTACTCTTCAGCGGAATTACTCTATGGAAGTCCTCTTTGTTTACCTGGAGAATTTGTTGCCGAAACTCCCGGAGTTACGCACTCGGAGTTCGTACAGGCACTCCAAAAGGAAATACGTAAATTGAAACCCTCAAAAACGACTACTCATGGCAAAAAGCCTGTTTTCGTGTCGAAAGAGCTTTCGAATTGCTCTCATGTGTTTGTATACGACAATGCTCCTGTATCTTCCCTGCAACCAGTTTATCGGGGCCCCTTCGTCGTTAAAGAGAGAGCATCCAAGTATTTCGACATTGAAATCAAAGGTATAGTCAAAAGAATATCAATCGATAGATTGAAGCCTTGCTTTACGCTGCACGAAAACTCAGAAGAGTCTGGGACGGATGCTTCATTATCTGACGTCAGAGTTCCTCCTCCCACTCATTTTTCCAAGAAGTCGGACGAATTGTCGCCTGAAGACAGAAGCTATACGACGCGCAGGGGTAGAAAGGTCAGGTTCCCGAAACATCTAGAACATTACGTACCGTAATCGCTGTGGCTGGGAGGGGAGTGTGTAGCGGTGTGATATTTACTACTCTCGTGTGGCAACACATTGGCTTTGTAGTTGGAGATCTGTGTTCTACCAAATAAATCGCTACTTCCTCTGTCATTAGAAATGTTTCATTATTTATTGATTTAAGTCATTAAACATCGAAACTAGATAAGTACCAAGTCTCCCTCTTCAAACTCATTTTTTTTTCAATAAAACTCCAAATAAAACTCATAATTTTAAATCAGCGCCATCTGACCGCCGGGGTTAATACGCATATAAAATACAGTACACTCTTAAAACAAAAGAGTGAAATCCACTCCAGTAGGAGAAGTGCATTTTCGACACTGGAAAGGAGTGAATATTAACTCAGACTGAGTTAAAATCACTCGTTTGGAGTGATCCTGTCGGAGATTTAACACACAAGGGATCCACTACTATGGGAGAAGTGTATTTTCCAGACTGGAGGAGTGAAATTAACTCGGACTGAGTTAAAATCGCTCGTTCGTTTTAAGAGTGTAGAAACCCAGAAACTCGGTACTTGAAGGCTGTCGAGTTTGACAAGTTTACAGGAGTGATGGGTTGTACGTACAGTAATAGTAGTCCATAAGCATAATTAGTACTGTAAATTAATTGGGCTTTTAGCGAAAATACCGTGAGTGTTTACGGTTTATTTCGTTTTTCAATGCCAAACAAATTTGTCATGCTTGCCGAGTTTCGCGGATTGTCGAGATTTCGGGGCTCTAATAAATGTTCAGCATACAACTCTAAAATGCTTTAAAATACTTTAGAACTCACTATTTTTCATCTAAAATTTGGACAATTTTCTGACACAAGACCGCCAGCATGGGCCCCCCCAATATTTTTGACAAGTCGGCGCCTCTGTCAACAGCCCTTGTGTAGCTCTAGTGCGACGATAACTCAAACTAAATTTATCGGTGCGCTGTTCCAACGTACAATGATTCATCAATCGGATAGATTTAGAATTTAATTTCTGTTACCATTGAAGGTGACATTCCCATTCTTAGAAAATATTTAAAATTCATGCTTTTTTACCTCCTCGGGATCTCCTTCAAAAAAAAAAAAAAAAAACTGTCTAACTGCAACCATATTGTCATTTTTTAAAAACGTGAACTGAAACTCAGATGCGATCATCGAGATAGATGCGATTAAATGTTATGAAATATGAAAATGAATTATTATTACGCTTACAATTAAATTATGTATTTGTTATATAGACCCATGCTCTGGTAATTATTTTATTGCATCAGCTTACATAGGTTTTCTATGATTTGATTTCGTATGTTAGAGGTATTAGTGACTTTTAAAATTGTTTCCGAAAATAATGCCAATACTCAATTGTTTTGTAATCCACTTTCACTATTCACTATAGTCTTCTGTGATAACTTATCTTTTAATTTTGTGTCAATTTATGTATAATTCATATTTTGATTTTTTCATAACATTTACCATGTAAAAAAATTAGTGATATATTTTATTTTTAATAAAGGGTTTACATTTAAAGCAATTGGTCATTTCAGCACTTGAAGACTCATATTATTGATTTGCTGCTTGTTCAGAATTGATTTTGGTGTCATTCTTCACTTTGTATGTGACAAAGTTTTCTACAGTTTGAAATGGGCACTTTCTAGTGAGTACATAAGAAATATTATTTATTTTTTATTCTGCCTTGTAAAAACTTTCTAACTTAGTATATATTGGATATATAGAACTTTAGAAACTAGTTGTGACTGGCTTCCATGATCACTGGAAGGATCATGAAGGGTTGATGATCATGCTGGGTTTTAATGAATTAGATAATGTTTCAAATTTACTACGTTATTATGATCTGATTTAAATGATGTTTACATTTTTAGTTTAAAAAAACCAGCTGAACCTGTCGAATATCTTGGTAAAAAAGACAGCGAAAGTTATCCTGTGAATTACAAGAAAAAAGGATTATGCTACATTTTCAACCATGAAGTAAGTTGTTATTCAAGCATTTTTAATTTAATTTTTCTATTTTTAGCCCATTATTTACTGGTGTGACTCAAAATTGGGGGAGGTGGGAGAGAAATTTTATCTTGTTAAAATTTCAAGTAAAAAAAAACTTTTCGCAGAGATCTATGATGTTATTAAATATATCCAGTGTGTCAAATCCGATATTTGAAAACACAAACTTTAAGGGGCAAGCTTAGAAGAGAAGATGAATTATTGTATGATATTGAAGACATTGTGGCTAAACTATTAAACACTACTATTAATAGTGCATCTGTTCGACAGTCAATGTTTGTCATTTGGAGTGGACTATTTATATAAAGTTAAATGAGCAAGCATTAAACTCATAATTCTTAAAACACTGCCATTAACAACATTTTCATTGTGTTTAGATTGTCCTGTAATGTTTAACTTACATTAAATTGCTACTTATTCATTGCTGTGTTGTCTAATATCTTGTTCAAAGGTACAACAACCCATGGTCCAAGGTACAACTATATGTTGTACCTTTGACCCCAGTTTCATCATTTTTTAAAAATTAAATAAAAATTATTTAATGGAACCATGAAAAAATTATATGATAGATCATATAATGCAGATTGTGGAATATAATAAGAAAAGTGAAGTTAGCTTTAATAGTCAAGTTAATAAAATTGAAAATGTGTGAAGTGTTCAAAAGGAACAACACCTTCCATTATTCAACATTGTAGGAAGAGTCAGGTTTTTCCCACCTTTGAAAAACTGATTATTTGAAACAATTTAAATTAATAAATGCTATTGATGAAAAGAAATATTTATCATAGATGATATTTTAATAACTAGGGGACACACCTTTGCTCGCTATTGCTCGCCAACAAACTTGGACCGTATTTAGCATAATTCAGGGTGGTAACAGAACCTGGAAATCAGGGAATTCTCAGGGATCTTTTTAATTCTGGAAAGATCAGGGAATTATCATGGAATTTTTTTAATTTTGCAAATTTTTTTTCATTTTGGAGTACTTAAACAGCAGGTTTTGGTTCTTGGGATCACTACTAACGGACAATTGATAAAAATATATATATTCTATTTGATCCGATTTCATTGAAGGATCAATCTTGGTGGAAGGATGAATCTCTCACGCGAATCATGTTATGACATGATTCCTCTAAATTCAGATTATCGGAAATGTAGAAAAGTTAGGTAGGCTAACCTATAATCCGGAAAGTCTTAATTCCTGCTATGTCTGGATTAAATTTTCTGTACTGCATTGAATTGTGTGTATCACATGTTTTCTAGGTAATTGTAAAATCAGGGAATTTTCGCGAAAGTATCGGGGAAATCATGGAAATATCAGGGAACATTTTTTCTAGGATTTTGTTACCACCCTGTAATTAGTTCGCCAAAAGATTTTTGATTGATAAAGACAGTCTGAGCATTGCAAATCCTAAATGAGATCAAATTTACTCAAACGATTTTCAAAATACTACTCTTAAAACAATTGTACCTTTAGTTTCTGTTATGTTAAGTGTCATAGTTTTTCTGAAATTGTATTGATATTAAAACATCAATATATACATTGTATTATATAAAATGTTAAAGTTTAAATTTTTTTTATAGAATTTTAAGGACTCCAAATTGGGTTCCTGTGAAAAAAGAATAGGAACAGACATTGATGCCCATCAACTAAAAAATGTTTTTGAAAAACTTTATTTTGTTGTTGAAGAATTTAAGGATTACACATATTTACAAATTCTTGAAAAGCTCCAATTGGGTAATTATTTTATTTATAGTGTAGCTTAAATGTCATGTCATTATTACAACGTTTACCGGAGTACTTTTCAGATGCAGTACGAGTCAAATTTCTACACAGCAAATACTTATTCAAATGAATTTTCATTGAAAAAATATCGGGATGCTTTTTATATGCTATAGTTTTTATTAATGTTTCATTTTGTTTTGGAATTTAGAGTGAAGAACCTTTCTTAAGATTAACTCCCCCAAAACAACCAATTATCCTGATTTGGAAATATGCATTAAAAGACTGTTGCTTAGATGCCATTTACCTTTTGCTATCGTAATAGTAATCCTACAGTAAAATCGCGATAATTTTTAATAATATATAATGAGTAATTATTGGAATATATTTTCCTGCAGTTTGTGTCATTAGACAGATTTGACTTGAAGGTACATTGCTTAAAAGTTATTTTTGTTTTAATTTTTGCAAAAAAAATTACAAAATTTAGCTCTTTAACTTCATTTTGTCAAGATTGTGAAGGAGTTATTAAAAAAGTGATGTTAACCATTACAAGCTCGAAATTTCTGTCCTACACTTGATTTTTAAAATCAAAATTGGATACTTTAAACCTTAGATATTACAAGATATTTTGAAAGCAAGTGATAGAAATTTTTATAGCGGTACGCTTCCCACCTATAGTTCCCGCCAACCTTATTTGAAACACTTTAGGGATGGAATACCGAAACCGTTCCCCCCCCCCCATAGGTTTTGCCCGAAAACCGTTTTTTTCATGAGGCCAGTCAAAACAGGAAACCAGTTTTCTGTTGGGAAAACCGTCTAAAAACTGGAAATCATTTTTTTTATTGCATAATTTTTTTTTAAAATGTTAGTTTTGCACTTTTCGAATGGCATAGATAGCAAATGGGAGGATTTTTTTTTAAAAGGAAAAGGGAATAGAGATAAAATAATGCAAAGCTTAATACTCAAAACTACTCAAAACGATTTAAATAAACAAGAATAAGAAAAGGAACATTTTAAATAATAAGAAAGTAAGAATTGGAAATAAACCTAGAACTTAGTTTCGAACAAAACACTTTATAAACATTTATAATTGATGTGTAAATTTTTTTTATTCGAAAGTAAAGTTTTAAAATTAATTGATTTTTTCAATTAATTATTAAACTTAAAAAACTTCTAAAAAAACCGGTTCCTTTCCCGTTTTTTTCCCATTGAAAAACCGGTTTTCGAAACACCGTTTTTTTCTGAAAAAAACGCCATCCCTACCACCGTTTCTTATTTGGTTGGCGGCGAGTATAGTCTACAAAACATAACAAAAAGTTGTTCTTTGGAAGGGAAGATTGTAGGCTGTGTAGTCAATTAGTCTAATCACTCAGTATAACAAAAAAAAAATTAACAGTCCACTTACTTGAGTGGTTAAGGTAGTAGCAACTTCTTTTTCTTTCTTCTATAAACTAAATTGCATCTTTTACAATCAGTAACACATATTTATATTTTTTTAGCTCAAAAATTGGACAAGTCTGAATACAGCATTTTTATCTGCTGTATTTTGAGTTACGGAAAAGAAGGTTATTTATGTGATTGTAAAGGTTTCTATCCCGTCAAGAATATATATCGAGGCTTTTTTGGAGACAAGTGCAAAGGCTTTGCTGGGAAACCTAAAATATTTTTTATTCAGGTACTTTTTATTTATTCAAAAGTGACAAATATCTTTAAAAGAAAAGTCTTTTTCAAAAAATTATTTCAATTGAACAATTAATTTGACACTTATAAGTAAATTTTTACATTGGAAAAAATTAACAGGGATTGAACAAAATAATTTAATTTTGCAAGTAAAAAAATTTTCAAAATTTTTACTACTTAGTAATGTACAATGTATGTGCTTTCAAACATAACACAAGACTCAACACACATTTTCATATTAAAATTATTTATCTATTGTCATTGCATAGTTTAAAATCTTTTTCGTGTGTAATGCAGTAGGCTCATTCCATCTAACTGTAGCGTAAGTCACGATTTGAAGCATTTTTCAGCTTGTGTTTCTTATGCCAGTGTTTTGCATATACATTATATACATACCCTACTTCTCTTGTAATAAATAAATTTATGAATTGTATAGGCATGTCCATGTGATGTCGATGTATCTTCAACTGAGTCCTCTGACTATGGAAAACCAGAGCCAGTTGTGTTTAGAATTCCTACGAGATCTGATTTCCTAGTTGTTTATTCAACTATACCAGGTGAGTTAGGCATACTATTTTTTTTACTTGATATGATTTTAAGGAAATGTTTTTACCTTTTTTTTTTAAACTTGGTTCAATCACAAGGAAATCAATTCGATGTAGCTCTTCCAAAAATGGAAAGAAAGTAATTTCTGTCAATGGGCAATTTTACCATAATTTTTACTTTTGCATCCCTTGGACATAACTTATGAAAAACTTTAAAATATTTCCTTTCCATTTTTTCTTATTATACTAATAGAAAGGTTCTTATATAGTTGCAAAAACAGTATTTTAAAACAAAGAAACACAAAAAAAAACATTTTAGGACCCAAAATCAGGGATCAATCTGCAGTCGCATTTGTCGCAAAATGGGACGAGCTGCACGAAAATGCGAAAAAAATATATTGTCCGTCGCGAAAATGCGACGACGTAACTCGGTGAAACTAAACCTAAATTTCAATAAACAACAAGTTCAAATAGCCGATTCTAATAATGAAATAAAAAATTTAATAAAAATGAGAAGATGAATTCAGATTGGATTACACTAAGATGTCTTCAAATCTCGGCCAGCCAGGGCAAACTCCCATTAGAAAAGGAGTCCAATAATGCTTCCTGATTTACTTATTTAACTGCCTAGTAATTTTAACGTAACCTACCGATGTTGTCACATTACGTCGGAATGATTGACAGTTCTTTGGCTCTGAGATCGGAAGAGTATCTTGTTACTTTTGTAGCTTCGGTTCAGGCCAACTCTGGCAACCAGAATATATTATTTGATCAAGTGTCCGTTTTACGATGTCTGTGAATCATGATCACGTGAATACCTTGAATGTTAAAATGCTTTTTGTTTACGTTTTAACCTTTTATTCTACTTCCGCCTGTAATGGGATTTCTGATTTTAAACAATATTTAGTTTTTTAAAAATGGACTTCGATTTTATGTTGCTAGTAAATTTCTGGTCCTTGGTTTTTTCTGGAAAAATGCTAGGATTTTTTTTCTTAACAAATATATGAACCATTTTAATAAGGATATGTATTGAAAGATCAAAAGTTGGGAATTTCGAACAACTTGATTTTAATACACCAAATGAACAGCAAAAACTTGTTCATAGACATAGACAAATCTGAAGATAATCCAACATTATATGTCAAAGTAAATGCACTTATTTTGAACTGTTAAAAAAAAGGTAAAAGTACTTTTAGTAGTATAGTTTTGTATAATTAGTTAAATTTGTCATGTCGTAATTCATAAAAAAATAAATCAATGTATTGTTAAGGGGATCGGACACCCCCATTCACTGTCCTAACTCAATCAGGCTGGCAATGGTTTTTGTTCCAAAAAAAAGCAAAGAAATTACAGGAATATTTTGATGCTTTTTTTTTTAATTCATAAAAATCCAATAAAGGTGTGCTTTTAGAGGTTATTTTTTTAAAAACGCTATTTACTTTTTTTTAATCGAAAAAAATTTAGATTAAAAAAAGTAAATAGCGTTTTTAAAAAAATAACCTCTAAAAGCACACCTTTATTGGATTTTTATGAATTAAAAAAAAACGCATCAAAATATTCCTATAATTTCTTTGCTTTTTTTTTTAACAAAAACCATTTTCCCCCCATAGACTTAGCATTAGCCAGCCCGATCGAGGTAGGACAGGGAATGGGGGTGTCCGATCCCCTTAAGCTAAACTGCTAAACAAAATTAACTGCTACAAAAAAAATTGAGTTGTGTATAGATTTAAGTGATTTAATTGGCGTGAAGTTTATTCATAAGCAACTAATTTTTCTTTAGCATTTTGAAACAGCTTTTTTCTGCATTTTAGCATTTTTGCTACAGCATTTTTTAACCCAGGTTGATCCCTGCCCAAAATCCTTACCGTCCCAAATCCAGAATGTCGGATTTTTAGTTAAAGGCTTTCACATTTTTTTACCTAAACATTATATTCATTTGAATTTTAAGTTGAGCTAACACCTTATTTTAAAAAACTTCTTTCATTAAATTTTGGCTTTTGATATTTGTAATATGGATTTCCCTTCTCTTAACTTTGTTCCTGGATTTTGGTACATTCACTGGTCTTATTGCTGAAGTGGTAAGAGAGACACTGGAAGGAGCTACAATAATTCTTCAATCATGAAAACTGGATTGCAGAACACTCGCATTTCAGTTTGTAGCTGCATTCTTTTCGCAAGACTTGACAATAGAACTAAATAGTTCCAAAAAAATTATCAAAATGAGCTTTGTGTATTTATTTCTTTTCTTACAGTCCCTAATGATTAAGGTTAATTTTTGCAGATAATTGGAATTTTTCTATGAATATTTTTTAAAGTAATTAATACAAGTAAAAAATCCATTTCCTTTGTACTAGAGTTAGTTCAAGCCCAAAAAAAAACAGTAAAAAATAACAAATTTATTAATCAATTTTCCCTTACCTTCTCCATGATCTAGGAATTGATGGAGCATGGTTTATGACGAACCTTTTTTGTGATTTTGGTTTAATTGAAAATCAGTTATTTTCATAAGACTAGTTTAGCCAGTTTCTTTGCTGAATTAAAACCTTGCTTTTTATTTATTGGTTAACTAAAATGATGTTAAAAATACTGAATGTTATATTTTAATACATGCTAATTAAGCAATTAATTCGATTTCTGATGTTTTATGAAGTACAAACTTAATACAGTACAGTCCCGATTATCCGAGCCCCGATTATCCGATTTTCCGCTTTAACCGAGCTTTGAAATATTTCTAGGATTTTTCCGACAACTACCGAAAAAATTCTGAACAGAACATGATCTCACGAACCTTCAGGAAAAGAAATCCAACAATAATTCCCCCTTTACTTTTCTTAAACTGCTGCCGAGAAACGCCAAAATAACATAAAGCAAAAAAACAATTAAAGACCTTTTTAAGTAAAGAAACTATTTCAATGTCCTGCATATGGATTGCACGTAGTCTGTATAACATTTGTACTTGTTAAAATATACACTTAGACATACAGAATTGTTTTATTTACATTTTTCGCTTTAACCGAGTTTTTCGGTTATCCGAGTTAGTCTCGGTCCACATTAACTCGGATAATCGGGGTTCTACTGTATACAATTTTAAGAACTTTTTTGGTTGAAGTTAATCTGTATCTGTGTTTAGGATATAGATCATGGAATTTAAATAGTGACCAAGGATCCTGGTTTATTGATGATCTATGTACTACTATTGAAACACATATTAGTGAAATGGATCTGCTTCAACTTCTTAGCATAGTAAACTATAAATTGTCAGAAAGGCATAAAAACAAAGGACGCCCTGTGGAAGTTTCTTGTGTGACATCTACATTGATACGTGATGTTAAGCTTACTGATAGTGCTTCTGGGTAAGTTTTCATTTTTTAAATGAGTACTTTATGTTAATACTAGCTTTATAACCTAACATTGCTCGGCTGTACCCTTAATAACGATTATTTGTATGACATGAGAACTTTTATTTAATGCTAATCAACTTCCCCATAGGCCAGGAAACCATTAGGATATTATAATTCTCCAATACTAATGTCAGCATCAGTTCTGCAAGTCGCAGGTTGATGTGTCGCCCCACTTTTCAAGGAAATGGCTATCCATCCCCCCTTTCTTATATCCCTCAAATCCATAATCCATAGAGGGGCATGTCATTCTAATTGAGGGCATTCCCCCACTTATTTTTTCCCCACTTTCACCACTGGTCAGCATTATTTTTTAAATTGAATGTCCAGGATCCTGTTCATTCTAGGAGTTTATGAGGCCTCTTTCCCAGACCATTGTTAAAATTTATAATGTGTAGACCTAGAATAGTTATCTCATTTCAGTCATGAGGCATTACAGCAAATGTCCCCCAATCTTCTGCATCATATTTCACATGTAATTGTTGGACTGTAATTGTCTGTTCTGTGCTGTACCTGACCGAAAAGAAAACTGAAAAAAATTAAGTATACAGATTTTCCATTACTACTGCATCAATTTTTCTCCATTTGTTTACATTTTGTACAAAATTTGAGTTCAGTTATTCTCTGATCAAGCATTAAAAATAAAATGGTAGTTTTTTTTAAAAAATAAGATGGCACTCAAATTTAAATCTTAGATATTAAACTAATATGATTTTTCATGTTTATACAGTCGAACTTTGTTAACGCAAACTCGCTTAACACAAAATTTCGCTTAAGGTGAACTTAATGCATTTCCCCAGTTTTTAAAGCTTTGAGCTGCTAATTCTAAAAAATCTCTCAATGTGAAATTGATTTTGATTAAATCCCGCTTAACCTGAGCAAAAAAAAAAAATGAATTTGGCTTTTTTTACTTAGAAATTTGATGAATAACCTATAAAAAAGCGGAAATGTTTTGGTGCTCCCTTCGAGTTCATGGTAACGGAGTTCGACTGTTGTAAATCTTGTCTCGCATTGATATTTCTTTTAAATTATAAACTCCTAAACATTAAATCCTAAGCTTACAACTTTGCAAAAATTGGTTTGCATTTTGCTCTCCCAGACCCGCTTGGTTTTGAATTTCGAAAATTCACTTTTTATAAATGATTCTTCATTAAAAAAGGAATATGTTCCTAAAAATTGATTACATTCAAAAAAATATTTGAAATTTTCTCGCTTTCAACATGCATTTTTTAATAGTTTTAACAAGTATTTTACTTACAATCATAAATAGTGATAGCAATGAAATGAAAAATTTTGAGCTATGAATAGCTTCTGACCTCTTGCATTTTTTTTTATTATAGAGGTGCTGAAATACTACGGAACAAAGGTTTTTCATATGACATTCATAATAAAAAAGGAAAAGTCTTAATTTTCAATCATAAGGTATGTAAATAGAGTTTTTAAATATACTAAAGATTCATTCCATGACAAATAGTCCAGAATTAAATATTCTTGCCATAGAATTTGGTTTTTCATTTTTTCCAAGTACTAGAGGCAAATTTATTAGATCTTCCTTTTTTACTTTTAAAAATTCCATGTATATACAAATGTTCCATGTTATACAAATTGAGCATAACTTTTCCTATTTATTATTAAAGTGTTAGGGACAAAAGATGTTTTTCAAATAATTATTAAATGGCAAGTTTTGAATCAATTATTCAATTTGTTTTTGTGGATTCCTATTAATTATTGTAACATTTTAGCATAAGTTATGAAGTTGTTAAAAGTCTTTCTACTGAAAAATTATGTTTTTCAAATTCAGAGAAGGTGACCCATATACAACATTAGCTTCAAAGGAGAAATGGGTGCAATGGAAAAGTGTATATTTTTAAAGGATTTTGTGGCAGTGATTTTATATATTTTTATGAAATACTAATATTAAGCTTCAAAATCGTGGTTTAAGGCTAATTCTGTCAAATTACTAATTGATTTGGCGGCAAGAAGTCCTGATCTAAATCCAATAGAAAATTTATAGGGTACCTATTCTTCTTCCACACGAAGTACACTAAAATGGCATCCTATACCAAAGCAAGTAGGCATCAGGGATGTTGTTTATCAAAAATATCCCGGAAAAATATTTCCATAAACATACCGTAGGAACTTTTAAGCTGCTTAATGTCAACACTTTTTAAAAGTATTGAAAATAGGAGAGAATGTAATAATTATTGAAAGTTTGGACTTGAAATTTGACTTTTGCTAATGTCTTTATAATTTTGTCCATATTTTATGATGTCATATTTTGTTTAATGTGGTTAAAAATTCGTATTTTGTATTTTTCAATATATTGTTTTCTACAATTGATTCTAGCATAATAATTTAATAAAGCATTCTATTTCTAAATTTTTCTTTTATGTATTGCAGAAATTAAAAATTTTATGTTCAAATTTCAGTTTTTCTCACCACTGTATTATTATCGCCACTACTGTATATCACTGTATTGTTATCACTGTCTATATTATCATAACTTAAATAAAAGCTTTGATTAACTATGGTTAATTTAATATAAAGTAACTGTAGAATATTTTAATATTTTATTTATATTAATATTTCATTTATTTTTAGTCATACAAAAAAAATAGATGCCCGCGTAGACCTGGTACAGAAAAGGATAAAAGGAAATTAGAAGATTTATTTAAGAAGCTGAACTTTGAAGAACCATGTTGCTTTGAACAACCAACTAAAAAAACCATTTTTGAAAATTTGAAAACAGGTTTTTGTTCTATTTCATATAATAGTTTTATTAAGAATCAGTTATAGCAGGGTATAGTTTAGCGGTAGTGAAGTAATAAAATGTTTATTAACGTTAAGTGTGAAAAACAGCATACAGTTAGGTTCAAAAATCTAAAACTGTTACTTTTAAAATTAACTGTTACCTGTTCCAATCCATGGATTTTATAAAATACTTAGTGGGTATAGTGAAACTTTGATTATATGTCCATTTATCTAGAACTCTTTGTTAAACAACTGTCCTTAAGTTAACTTTAAAATAATTCTCTAACAAGAGGTTGTTCTCGATTATTCACAAAAGCAACTTATGTGTCAGAAATGTACACTGATTTGAAAATGCATTTTTCGGGGAGGCATCAGAATCTCTAATTATTCTGACATCGGAATTCTGTACAGATTAGGATAGCAAAACTTTGGTAACTCTTAAGATTAAAAGCATATTTCTGGAAACCCAAATTAAGGAAACTCCTGGGATCTTCTAAAAATGTAAGACTACAAGTAAAAACTAAAATGAAAAAAGGTTATTTTACCAGAACTCCGCTTGGATATTAAAAAAAAATTAATATAAACTAAAAATCATTTTTCGCAGTAGAACCTGGATTATGTCCACCCCTCTTTTGTCTGGAACTCTCTGTTAACTAACCATTCCTGACAACATCCATATATATAATAATCTTCATAGCTCCCAAATTTCCTTATATTTCTAACTCTGCAATGGCAGCAATCGAGTTTGTTTACACTATCACCTACAGTAAAATGCAGAAGCTTTTGATTTACTCACTTATATAATATACTTATATAATTAGTTTAATTTACAATGGAATCAATAAGTTTACCATTAAACGTGCATAATATTCGTGACATTTAACGTATAAAAATTTTAATTATAATTTTGATTGATTGAACTGCCAAACACTATTATTATAAGCAACAATCAAGTTTGATTACACTTTCTCCTACTGCTCTTGATTTACTCTTAAGCATTATATAAGATTCGTTATTAGTTCAAAAACAACAACTTTAGGATGGAATCAGTAAGTTCACACATGCATAATATTAAGGACGTTTCACCTCTTGCGACTAGGGGTCCCCATTCAGGGACATATTTTAAAACCTCCACAAAACAATTAACATGTTAATTAGTTTTGAAATTGACCTTGTCCGGTAGAAGAAGATCCGAAAATCACTTTTCTGCCTTTGAAACTGGTAACAGTAGTTTTATTTCTATAAAAAAATTAAGTTGAACGAGGGTCAATACGATATTAGAGTACTTAAAAAAATAACTTTAATAAAAAAGTTTTTTTTTTAACTTTTTAAAAAGTTCTTTTAGTAGTTCATTTTAAGGGCCTGCTGAAATTAACTGTTAACTACTAATATGTGTTATGGCTTTTTTTTTTTGCATTTATAGTAAAAAATTAATGTGTATTTTTAGAACTTAAGGCGTGTCTCTCAGTAACTATCAAACATAATTTTATTAAAAATTACTTTGCAAAACATACTTTTTAGTATATATTAGTATGACAAATATGTTTAGATGAAGAATATAATGAAAAGAATATTTGATGAAAATTATCTAATGCGGAGTTTGCAATTATCTGATCTACTTCGGTCCCTATTAGATTGGATAATCAAGGTCCTATTGTACTTTCTGTTTGACAGAAAGTCTCAGTTTTAGGTATAACTTTTTATTAAATTCAATGGCTACAACTGCAAAAACATTGCAGATTCTATTTATTTTTTGGTTTGCTAACTTTTGTCTTTCCACTTTACTATAAGTTTAACAATTTAAATGAAAAATCTCTATATGGATTTTTAAATGATAAGACCTACCTCTGTTTCCAATTATAGCACATAATCAATTTTCTACTGTATTTTATATATATTTAAGTTTATAAAACAAAAATTATGCATTATTACAATTTTTATTTGCACCAAAAGTTACACTTCAATATAAAGTAGTAATAAGGATTTATGAAAAAGATAAATGTGCATTTGATTGGAAGGAATGCATTAAACAATAAAAGTAATCTTTTTAGTTGCTGATATGAATCATGATGAGTACAGTTGTTTCATATGCTGTATTTTAACTCATGGGAACTGTGGCACATTGAGTGCATATGACCAAGATTATACCATCGACAACATGCTGTCAATTTTTTTTGAAAAATGGAATGGCAAACCTAAAATATTTTTGATTCAAGTAAGTATGTGAGGTATAATATCGTATATGAATCATTCCATGTCAAATCACTCAGCACAAAATTTTCATGTCACAGAACTTAAACTTGATGCAATTTTTAAAAAATCTATGGAATACTATTACTTATACAGTAAAATTTCTTTAACGAATATCATTTCAAAGAATTATCCAGTATAACAAAATAAATACCCACATTTCAAAGAATTATCCAGTATAACAAAATAAATACCCAGTCCCATCGAAATCCCATTAGAATAACAGTTTAAAAATTCCATTTTAACAAAATTACTAAAACTCAGTTTTATTACAACGAAGGATTTTTCTTCAACAAGTTTTAAAAGGGTTTAGTATTGCTGTCCTCTATTATTGTACTTTATTCTATCATGTGTTCTATCATTGTTTCTTTAATAATGAAATAGACAGTCATCTTGGCTGTAACAGAAAGTTATTCCTTGAAGACACTTTTAAAATTGACTAAGGGTTTGTTCCACAACCTTTGTAATCATAGAGAAAAGGGTGGCCTAATTTGTTCTGCATTTTTCTTTACTTCTATTTACTCTAGTGTTGGTTGTGGTTGTCTTACTCTGTCTCATTCTAGAAATGTCAGCACCAAATGAGAACAGCTTTCCTTAGAGAAAGAGATGACCATAATAACGAATGTTGATAAAGGATTAAAAAATATCAGGTGTTGCAAAACAATGTATTATCTTTCTGCCAACTTAATCAACGTTTTTGAAAAACCTAAATAAAATAGAAGTTGTGCAGTTGTCGTTGATCGATATGAGTAGAACTGCACACTTTCAAGATGTTTACACACACACAGCCATCTTCAAACTTTTAATACTTAGTTATATTATTTAGTACTTGGTTATTGAAAGCATAAATATTATAACTTGTCTATTAATGAAATTGTTGCATATTTTTTAGTATTGTAGCATTTCAAATTTAACAATGTTATTTTTTTTATGCAATTCCCTTTTAACGAACAATCCACTATAACGAAAAACTTTTCTGGTACCTTGGTATTCGTTGTAACGGGAATTTACTTTAATAACAGTTAGGCATGAGTGCACAGTTGTTCCCAAACCTCCTTCTACTGAAAATAATTTTTTTCAAGGTTAGTGGGGGCAACCCATAAATAACATTGGATGCAAGGAAATGAATAGGTGGGACTGGTATATCTTGGAAAAAAATCACGATCAAATTTTAGGACATAAAGATTTTTGAGCTAAGTGATTTGAGTGGAACGACACATATAAGTCAAGTAAGTTAGAATAAGCCAGGGCAAGTGTTAATACTGTCACCTATGAGCTTTGCTGACCTAGATATCTATAATTCATGTTTTAAATGCATTTACAGTAAACTCCTGATTAGCTTTATGGGTTATCCGCGGGCCACTATCCACCCCACCCTCCTACCCTTCCCATTTTTCAGTTCAAATATCAAAGTTTTAAAAAACGATAAAGGAATTTTATTTATTTCAAAACTTTTTGGAAGAATGCATTCCAAGAACAACGAATTCCTTTTTAGAACGACAGACACATTCGAAGAACAACAAATACATTTAACAGGAACAGCAAATGCATTAGAATAAGAATGACTATACTATAGGAAACCTGGTGTTCAGCCAGGTGCACATCACGAACCGATTTTTGTCAAAAAGCGTCACTCGTAAAATAATGCCCACTATTTTATTTGAACTGCTTTATGTGATTTTGATACTAGCGAAATGCGTGAGAAACTAAAAAAAAAGTTGTCTTGACAATTCAAGACGAACTACAACTCATTAAAACGTTAAAGGTGGAAAACGGATCCTCTAAAAATCAAATGTGCTTGCAGTGTGCCATAGAAGAAACAACAGTAATAGACATTTTGAACATATATCATTTTTTTTTAGGCTTGTCAAGGAGAACAATTAGATGCTGGCTGTAAAATGGTTGAAACAACTACCCTGACTGAGAGTTCTGAATCTGACACTGACTCTGAGGAATCTGATTTGGAAGAAATTTGCAATTTCAGATATTTATCCCAACCAGATTTTCTTTTATTGTCATCAGCTCCACCAGGTTAGTGTTATAATAGTACAAAGAAGAACAATGAAATGGAAACATCTATTTATTTTTTCCAATGCACAAAAATTGTCTAATAAAACTGAGAACCTTAAGTCTCGACATCCAATTACTTAAGCCTTTCAGGGCTAAGGTTAAGTGCCTACTATTAAAATCTACTAAACCTTTAAATAAACACATATTATGAAAATTTTTGGGGGAGGAAATTTATAACTCTTTATGTCCACAGAAGGGTCATCTGCAAAGGGTTAGCATATTTCAGTTTAATTATCATATAGTATGAATTATATTTAGTTTGTCATAAGTATGGTGTAAATTCCGGTATCCAAATCGGGCAAGATGTGCCCTAATCTTGGCTCGCAAGACGGACAAATGATGTGAATACCTGGTTGTTGGTAAGAAGGTGACGAACTTTTGAAAGAGGCAGTTAAGTTTGGAGTATGTGGTAAAGCGGCCATGTTGGCTCTTTGATTTAATTATTTCTATAAATGTCTGTAACTTTAATATTATCACCTAAAAGTTCAATTAAACGAACTACCTTCAGTTCTCTATTTTCTCATTAACGAATTCTACGACATATTCTTGCTAAACCAAATTAGCAGTCACTTTGGACGGACGAAGCTGACACCCTGGGTAGCGTGGCTGTACATAGCAGAGAAGTACATGCGGCCCAGTGGTAATAGTATGGCGACACCAGATCGCGCAGCTGTGCAATGCTGAGAAGCACATGCGGATCTGGTCCAGGGAGGCAGCTGGTCAAACTTTAGTTATAGTATGTAGTGACGCAACTAAAAAATGATAGTTAGAAACTAAAACTTATTCCTTTTCATTTTACTGAAATAGTTATGCTAGCTAAAATATTCGATCAAAAAAGTAAATAAGGTTTTAAGGTTGGATCCTCGAACTAACAGTAGCGGATTTTGGTTTGAGGATATATATATATATTAAACATTTTTTTTACATAATTATAGGGGGTTCGTATGGCTCCTGAAAAATCCTTATAACTCCTGAAATGTGTTTTTCTGATTTTCCCGTAAGAGTTTACCGCGCAGTGAAGGAATTTTCCTAAGCGCTCCTAACAGCTGTTTACAGTAGCATCACGGGAAGCATTCGCGAGAAAACAGGTTTAGTGCTCATGCTTTTTAGCCAAGGCCACTCAGAGAGCTATACCAGTGACCAATACAAGACACAGACTCTGAAATGAGGCTATCTGGGCGACATTGATGCACGTTGATTTGGTTGTGCCGGTAGTTGGATTAAAACTTTTTTCATTAAAAATTAATTTGTAGTGAAGTGAAAGTGTTTGAAAGTACTGTTTGTTGTTTACTACTTAGTATATGTATTTTTGATTTGCATACTTTTTTCAAAAGAGCATTGTTTGCTTCGAATTTTCTTTGCTATTGGACATTTCCTCATAATAATGCCAGGTAGAAAGTGCATTTTTAGAGAAAATTGGCTTGATTTTTAAATAAATGTTACCTAGTTTGAGTTGTAATAATGAGTGTTATGTAATTTTTAATGTTGTAATGGGGTAATTGTATTTTTTTTTTACCTTTTAATGCTAATGAAATTTTATGTGAAATGAAACTTATCAAATGTTTACTCATTTAAGGTAGTAGTTTTTGTTTATCTAACTCAAGAAAGATGGTTTTGTTATTTGTAGAGTTATAGTAACAATTAGTTGCTAGCGTATTTTTAAATCTTAATTAAAAGATTTAATATCCTAAACTAACACAACTCCCTTTTTTCCTAGCCGAAAGCCTTACGAGTTTTCTTGTTGGATATATAGATAGTGATTATACCTGAAATCTACATTGATATGCAGTATTTTTAGCCATACAATTTTTTTTGTTAAAATCTGCCGTAAGCATTTTCTGCATTAGATACATTTAGCCTCCTGAATTTTGGAAGACTCCTCCTGAAAAAACTCCTGAATGTCCTTTTCTCAAAATAGAGTATAAACCCTGTAATTAATCATTTTAGTCATCTTAAAAATTTTGACGCCCCTCAAAATTTGCTGCCCTAGGCCCGGGCCTAAGCCTAAATCTGCCTCTGCAAACTAACATGGCTATTAATTTTTAAATTTTAAAGTTAAATATTTTGTTTTTTATTTTTCTATTTACCTAAATTATTTGCTTTTAGGTTATTTTTCTTTTCGAAACCCAGATGGATCTTGGATGGTACAGGAATTATATGAAGTATTTTCTCATCATTCTGCAGACAAAGACTTTCTTCAAATTTTTACAAAAACAAATCTTCAAGTGGCCGAACGTGTTAGCTACAACCCGGACGAAAAATGTGCTGATATAAATGACAAGAAGATTACTCTTTGCTTAACATCCACATTGACACGGAACCTCGATTTCAGGATCTTTAATTGAATTTTTTTTAGATTTGTTTAATATTAATGATAAAAATTGTTTGTTTGTAGTCTGTATTTAAATAATTTGTTCAAGTTTTTTTTAGCATAAAATATATTTTCTCAATTATATTCATTTGAATGTACTTTTTCATGATTGTTGTTTGTTAAATCTGTAATGTCGAAATTTATGTTTTGTTTAAATAATTATGCTATATAGTTTTTTTATATAAAAAGTTTTAAATCATGATAAAATATTTTATAATTATAATGAATGTTTTGCACTTCACTTAAATTTTATACTTATTCTGTTGCATTATTGAATAAAAAATAAATGAAATATATATTTTATTTACATGTCCTGTCTAGTATGTTTAGCTGATCTTATTATCCAAAACATAAAACACTATGAAACACTAAAATATTAGTATTCACAACAATGCTCCAGCTAAAAGTTAACAACTAAGCAGTTCCCGGTGTCATGTAAAAGAAAAATTAGCAATTTTTAACTGCAAAGTTTTTACTTATTTTTGTTCTCTTTTGGATCATTAAAAAAATAATAACAACAATAGTGGCCCTTTAGTCTACTATTGCATTTATAAAAAAATCAAAACAAGTTTTTATTGTTACAGACTTAACACAGACTTAAACTGTAAAATAAAGAGCAATCTAGATGTACTTCCATTACATTAAAAATCAGACAATACTAAAACAACAGTTTACAAAATATGTTATAAATTATATGTGCTAAATTTTCTTGTCGCACCACCACAAAAAAGAGAAAAAAATTGAACCCAAAATTAATAGTGTAAATTAGTAATTATTAATATGTGTGTACTATAATGACAGTCAAGTATTGTAGACTTCTAATAACCATTTAAACTAAATTTTTAAAAAAAATGCCATAGCGTAATATGATTTATGTCGACACAAAAATATATTTTATATCCACTATGTTACCAAAGTTGTCATAACATGTATTGCTAATGAGTGGCACTGTATTGAATACCTATGGTACTGGGGGGGGGGGGGGGTAGTTAAGCCATGTAATGGTAAACTACTCTCTCATAAAAAAATTCTTTTTGGAAGAAAAAAAATAAAGGTGACAAGGACAATGTCTGTTACCGTTTTTGTGGAAAAGTGGAGCCAAGATGTAAATCACACTCGTGGTTATTTTTGTAACTAGCAAGTATTGGAAATTACTAAGAAAAGCTACCATCTTAGATGCTAGCAAGTAAGTAGTTTTGGAAGAGATTGACAGTTTCGGGAATTTAATTTGAAATGCAAATAGTGATGTTTTAATTTGCATTTTTTTATATAATAGGATTTACAACGTTTTATTCTCACTAAGACTATTTTAAACGTGCATTTTGGCAGTGCCAAGCAACTTCGTGCTATTAACATCTCTACTTTTTCCTGTCCACTCTAAGTAATTCTGCTTTTTTTCCAAAATTATATAAGTTCAACCATTAAAATAATATTTTAAGTTTGAATGTTTTGGCATAAAAATTGAAGGTTGATTAGTTAATTTTGAATTATCTTTACACTAGAGCTACACGAAGGCTATTTTCGACGGATGTCGCAATTTAGAACCACAATAAAATTGAAGTGTAACTAGGGCACCAATCGAAGTAAAGGCAGAAATTAAAATATGGAATTAAATATGTAACATAAAACATGCCAATTATAGTTGTATGAGCAGTATGGTTTTGGGAACAGGTTTCAAAACTGCTTTTTTCAGTAAAACTTTCTGCTATACATGAACGGGCAAAACTTTTTTTAAAAAACTTTTAGAGCTGTATTATTCACTTAGTCATTTAAAACTAAATTTTTGGATAGATAAGAAATGCCTTTACTTTTTAGAACATAGTTTTCGAATATGTATGAGCTCTAAACAAAAATGTATATTCCATTTAGTTTTAAACGTTACGCAAAAAAGGAGCTGAGAATCTTTAAAAAATTTCCCTGGTTTCTTTGATGGATTGTGTTGTGATAATTTTTTTTTAAAAATAGAAATTTTTACAAAAAGCTCAAATGCTGTTGAAAGCGCCTTATTTGAAAAGCCACTAATCAAACCTACGTCATGCAACTTAGAATTATATGTATAAAAAAACGCGTCACGCCGTTTTCTATCTACGATAGCCGTAACGGTATTTTTTGTTATTTATTTGTGGAGTTTTTACTTTTTAGTTTTTAGTAGTGATGGGAATAATCGAATGATTTTCATAATCGAATAATAGTCGATTATTTTAAACAATAATCGAATAATCGATTATTTCGTCGATTATTTTTACAGTTACAGTTAAAATATGTCGAAATACAAAATATCACTCGTCACTTGACCAGGGTTTTAAATTACGAGGCAATTTTGATTGTGTTTTAACACATGGAGACTAGAAATAGAAGCCCGAAAAACATACAACCAACCTTTTCACATGTTTAGTAGTTTGGTTGCGAGTTCTCAAACCGCGGTCAAGTGACGAAATTACCTTTTTTTTTATTTGATTTATATTCCATTTTTATAAATAATTTAGTTTTTTGCTAATTATGAAGTGAAAAAGGTTTATTTTGTACCACTGTACTTTTAAATATTATTATTATTACTAATTATTATTTTTTTTTTTTGGGGGGGGGGGGGGGGTACAATTCATTTTTCCTTGTTTTGGTACAAATTCAACAAGCAAAACTTTTTCTTCCTTTAAAAAGTTTAATGAAGCAATATATCTAGATTACATTGTTTGACCTATTTACTACATTGGGCTGTTTAACAGACCAATGCTTAATTTAGACAAATAAGTTTTAAATCAATCGATAAAGCAACCGAACACTCAATACTAAAGTTAACCGAGCAAATATATACTTTAATGGTATACATTAAATACACATAGTTCTCCCCCATTCTCTTACAGGTCTGGGTATAGCTTATAAGTTTCTGCAAGCCTGTAAAATATAGAATTAACAACTTAACTGCTTCTATCAGGTAGTAGGTCAGAGTCTAAGTATCAGATTAAAACTCAAATAGCTTTAATACCATTAGCTTTTAAATTAAATCATATTTGGTATACCAATGGTAAACTCAGCACTTGACTGTAGCTGAAAATTACAGGATAGTTAATGTACTAAAACTCTTAACGACTAAATATTAAAAAGACATATCAAATTAATTTCGACACATAAACAGATGCAACAAGTTATTTGTAACGGTTAACATTATGACAAAATTTATGTGTAAAGTTTTTATTCTTAAAATGACTAAACTTTCAACGGTATTATTTATTTCGACACATAAACAGATGCAACAAGTTATTTGTAACGGTTAACATTATGACAAAATTTATGTGTAAAGTTTTTATTCTTAAAATGACTAAACTTTCAACGGTATTATTTATTTCGACAATGAACTGGATTTAAATAAATAGATTATTCCTAGTTAAAAGTGCTCCTTTGTTTGGAACAGTGCTAATATAGTTTTGGGCGAAAAATTGTTGTTTGTGCTAAGCTTATGTATGGCATAATAGCCAGAGGAGGTGCTTAATTGGGCAACTACATCTCATAAACACATTTTTTAAAAAGAACTTGGATCTTTACATACTGATGAGCCATGTTTTTGTTCTAATAATTACTTATCTTGCTTTCAAAGAACATTAGCGTTGATATTTTTTCTCACAGTAGTGTTTTGCCATCTATAAACATTTAAAAAAATCACAGGGAAACAGTGCCTTTTAAATATAAATTGAAGAATCAATTTGAATAAAGTATTTAAAAACAACAAATGAATTGTGTGAGTAATTCATGAAATTTATTTTGCAACAAATGAAATGTTTTAGCAATCAACATCAATTTTGGTCACAAAAATTATTTGGTTTCATAAAAGTTTGTGTACAACTTAAAAGCGTGAACAATATATTTGCTTGGTCCAAACTCAACACTGAAGTATTGTGGAGTGCACAAAATAAATAAATATAATTGAAACTTTGTAGTACTAACCAATAGTTGAAATTTCGTATGTACATAAAAATTTGTACAGTAAATAAAAATAGACTGACTATTTTAGTATTTTGCACACATTCGAAGTTTTCCCAACAAAAAATATATCTTCATAGTAATAAATAACAGTCATAGTAATCTTCTATCTGCATAGTAATAAATAACTGAAGTTTTTTGGAGTGCACAAAATAAATAAATTATACAAGAAAAAAATTCTTATTGAGATACACATGGAGTTCATTTTTAACTACAATGTTTACAATCGCTCTTCGATTAATTACCTCTCGTATAAAACGTCTCGATTGTCGATTATTTTCGATGCCCGATTATTTTCGATTGTTGATCATTCATAGAATATTCAACTCTTCGATCATTTGCTCGATTGTCGATTATTTTCGATGCTCGATTATTTTCGATTGTTGATCATTCATAGAATATTCAACTCTTCGATCATTTGCTCGATTGTCGATTATTTTCGATGCTCGATTATTTTCGATTGTTGATCATTCACTGACTCGTCGATCATTTGCTCGATTAATCGAAATTTGGCTCGATGCATCGAGATTTGTATACAAGTCTGTTTGATATCCTTGAAATACATTTAGCAGCTCGAAAGCCAACCAATAAACGATCAGTATTCTCCGTATTTTAAGTCACTACTTATGTAAATGCACCAATAGCAGAACACTTATCATCCTTATTTGTAAATACTGTTCAGCGATTGTCACCTCGATTGTCACTTCGATTGTCAATTGTGTCGAGAAAATCACTCGATTGTGGTCAATTATGTCGAGAAAATAATCGAGGTGAGTTTTGGTGTCGAGAAAATGGTTTATGCTTTTCAGAGGCGATTGTTCGATTATTTTCGATTATTTTTAAGTAATCGAATAACTCGAATGATTTCAACAATCGAATGATTCGATTATCATCACTCATAATCGCCCATCACTAGTTTTTAGCAAGCAGACAGCAATGAGCAAACAGAAGACATAAGGGTTGACGTCTTTTCAACTTGTCGTTTCTGATGGTTTGGACCTCGAGTTTCCTATTATTATGAAGGGTTATAATTTCACTATGTGCTTCAACTGTTTTCCGACACTGTCATATAATTTTACGATTTTGTATCACTGATATTTGAATAGGGATTTCGGTAAAGAGACAGTGGGTGAAAAATGTTTAGTTTTTTTAGCAAGCGATTTAGAAAGAACTCCCCAATTTCAAGAAGAAACAACTGTGATGAAAATATTAAATATAGTAAAAATGTGATACCATGCAAAATTGTGCTTCTTGATGGAAGTGTGCTCACTGTTGAAGTTACTGTAAGTATTTTTTAAATTATTTATTGAACAAAAAAATATTTCTTTCCGCATTACATTGTTATCGTGTGTGTTTACTAATAAAAATAGTGGAAATGTCAGTTTCAGTAATATATTAGTGTCATCTAAAATAACATACTTAAATTGGTTACAAAAATTTTAAGAGTTGGAAAATTTTCTCTTTATGAAATATTCAATAGAGACCAAGTTTCTATTTCTTAGAAGTTTCAGTGATGAATAATTAGCTTTAAACATTTTTTAATGTAAAACTATGTGTATAAACTTCTTCATTAATAGATAGCTTTTAAAAAAGTCTTTTTGGAGATACAAGACATTTCGGTTGAAATGTTTCGAAAATACTATACTGATACTGACTGTACTATACTGACATGACATTATTAAATGATAAATTAAAAACATAAAACATTAAGCATTTTTAATCTGCTCATGGCCAAGTTTCTTTTTCTTGAAGGGTTACAAAAATGTTAAGTGAAAATAAATTCTTTACAAGCCTTGATTGGGGAAATGCAAATGTCCCCAAATAACTATCCCCAGATTGCAAAAGGTTAATTTAGCACCACATATTTTGTGCAAACTTATAGATACCTACTAATGTATAAGTTATTTCATTTCTAAAATAATTAACCAATGCCATATTTTTTTTATGACTGATTATTTTGTGGTATATATAAATTGTTCTGTTGCTCCAAATCTCGGTGTTAGAAATTGGATTTAAAAATGTAGGAGTAATTTTCGTTACTAACTAAAAAGTATAGGAGGAAGCAAACATGTTCTGAGAGCAATTTTGAAAAAAATATTTATGGAAAAATGAAATGTGTAGTGGGATGTGTAATTTGTGCACAAACTCTTAGGATTCATGTAAGTGCGTACCTATAGAATCATAGGAGTTTCGCAATTTCAGGAGAGCTGTAATTCCTAAATTTTAGCAATCACAATCAACGATTGCAGAAGATAGATTTTGCGATAGTCAGAGTTTCACATTTTATGTATTGCCGGAATTTCACTATTTAAAGATCATATTCATAGCATAGAGGATTTTGACAAATTTCAGATCGTTTTAGATTTGCGCTTTTAATATTTTTTTTTCTGCAAGATCATTTGGAAACCACCTTAAAAAGTAAATAGTGAAGAAAACTACTCTCGATAACTGCAAATATATAAATTTTGAATTCTCAAAATCGTAGCATTCGGTTGCATTTTGCGACTAGCGGCCATGAACTTTTAACACTGCTCTAAATTGCATCCTCGGACAAAATTTTGCACTGAATAAAATTGTACGTTTAAGTGAAGGGTGCAGTTGCAAAACTCCATCATTTTTCTAAAGCATAACTAAGATGCAGATGTCCAGCCAATTAATTTGCAATGTAGTGCAATTGAATTAACCATTATCAAAAGTCGCCAATGAATGGACCCTATGTCTTAGTTATATTTTGGAGAATATGTTTTTAAAACTAAACTTTTAAAAGTAGGGATGCCCCGAATATTCTGTTACAATTCGGCCTATTCGGCTACTTTAGCCGAATATTCGGTTTGGCCGAATAGCTTTACTATTCGGCCGAATAGTGAAAATTAAATTTTTCAAATTTCTTCATGTTATCATCTTCTAAAACATTGAAAAATTCCCAAACAGGACTTGTTTTCTTTTTTGATCGACTCAAATTCTAAAGTTTTTGTTATTTATAATGGTAAATCAAGCTTTACTCATGTTTCATTAAATAAACATGTCTCTTTAAAGCTTTAAAAGAACCAATAATTACTTTATTATAGATCACAATTGTAATTTTTTCAATAAAAGATTTTAAAAAATTAATTTTTTAATTGTATAACAATATTGTAAGCCATGGCTTTATTATTTTTTTCTCCAATTTTCATTCTACATTGGATCTATATTCCTTGGTTTTAGTTTTCGTGCTTTCGTTTTCATGTTGTGATTTTACCAAGTTTCAAGCACTTTCTTAAAAGGCTTGTTTTAATAACAAACGAGTACTACTTTATTGTGTTTCTTTAATTAAAAATTTAATAGCTCTATTGTATTACAATTATTGTGCGCTTGTGTACTTATATGTTCATGTTGAATAAAAATTAATGAATAATATATACATTATACAACTTACTTAGGTCTGACAACAAAAAAAAAAATTGGTTTATGCAGGCCGAATATTTGGCTAAGACTTATGCCGAATATTCGGCTAAGACTTAGGCCGAATATTCGTTATTCAGTATTCGGCCAACTTTGGTATTCGGTGTGCATCCCTACTTCAAACACATATATATTTTTAAATGTATATAGTTGCATTGTGTATCAGGGTTCAAACTAAATTGGAATGTGTTGGTTGAGCTTGGGGGTGCATTTAAAATGAATCAGGATGGAACTTGACAGACTTGAATGGTATCCGTCTTAGGTTGCATTGGGTGTCCATTCAGTTGCTGTTTGGGGCAGTTAACCACTGTTTCATATCTTATTCTATTTTTCTTTTATTTATAGTAGTAGCATTTTTGTGTTGGTTATGAAAAAAAATATAAATATGTTGTAGAAGAGGCTTAAAAATAAATTGGCTACCTAAATAAATTATCTATATTTGTATTATACTTTTAAAAAACATATTTCAAGAGAAAAATATATTGATCATTTTTCCTACTAAAGCATATCTAAAAATGATACTTGATATTTCTCTTAAGACATACTTTTTTAAAGACATTAAAAAATACTTGGCCAAACAGATTCCCAATAGTCAATTCAGCAGCTTAACATTAAATGTATTAATTTATTAATATGAGACTGTGCGAATGGATTTTTTCTTCCATGTAAAATCAATGATTCTCACAATCTTACCATACTTTATTTAGATAAAACTCTATGGAGGACTGAATTTTATAGAAATTAAAAAAAAAAAAGCTATGGGTACTTGATGTGCTAAGAAAACATATCAGTTCTTAAGAAAGAAAAATGCATCAACTTTACTGTCATATTTTTGTTGAAATTTATTCTTGAAAAATATTTAGTATAATGTATGGATAATATAATTAAATTTAAAAAAAAAAAGCTTTTGTTCTTTCTGAGGAACAGTCATTACATAAAGTTCTTTAAATCAATCCATTTTTGTTAAAAAATAAATTTCAAAATAGGTTAAACGTCATTTTAGTAAATCAAAATAAATATTTGGTTTTATAAAGCTATAGAAAAAATTTATGCAACTCTAAAATTTTTTTTCAGTGCCACTTTGATTTTGCAGTTAGTTAGAATTAGGCATTGAAACATTGTTCCTTCCAATTCAAAAGATAGCGGTTCAAAATATTAATTTCTGTGATAATAGGGTTTTCGAACACGACATTTAAAAAAAAAAGAAAAGAAATCAGCCTACAGTGTTAAAAACTCTTTTGAGGCTACTTTTCTACTTATGCTTTCTTCTCTCACTTAAAAGAATCAACTTATTCTTTTAGAAAAGAAGAGGAACAACCAAAATATAAACGAGGAACTTAGTAGAAAAAAGTGATAAGTGACATTTTTGAAAAAAAAAAAAAGATTTTAGTGTCAATGAACATGCTACACGACTCTTTTAAAGATAACACGATCCAACCTTTTCATAAACTTCATCAAGTAATGTATATTTTTTTTTAACTTTTGTAAGTGCCGTTTTAACGTATTTAAGTGCAATTACGAAAGAGTTTGAATCTCATTTTCAAGTTTTCACCTTTTTTTTTCAAGCGCGTTTTCCCACTTAACTCTTTAATTGACGAGCTTAGCGGAAAAGCGTGCTAAGTAAAAAGTGAAAATGAGCTTTAAATTCTTAGTTTACACTCGTATCTGTTGAAAACGGTACTTGCAAATGCAAACAGTAAAAAAATATAACAAACTTAAAGTGTATGAAAAAGTGGAAACTTGTTATCTTTATAAAAGATGGAATAATATTATTCATTGGGATACAAAAAATTAATATTTTCAAAATGTCGCTTATTACATTCTCCTATTAAACTCTTCCAAAGTTATTTAAATGCAAGCCCATAATCTGGATATCTGGGATGATGGAAGAAAGAATAACCAGTCCAACTCCGCCATGACCTTAAGACGCCGCTTGACTGGACAAACGAGATTGCCCGGTGCGTGTTCATTAATCGACAACACTAGATAGCCTTTTTATTATTATTATCATCATAATTACACTGCTTACAACAATTAAAGGAGCAATTTGCTTACTTTTGTTAGCCCTTTCAGTTCCAACTTTTTGTTTTTTATTATAAAAATCTAAAATGTGAGAAATATTCCATCTGGAATTAAATGGTTAAAAACCGAGGGATTTAAAAAAAAAAATACCTACAGTTTAAGAAGCGAAAAATTGGAATAATAACTTTTGAATAAAGTATAGCAATAATTTTTCGAAACTTTATTTGTAAAAAAAGGTATATTCAATTTTGAAACATCTAAGAATGCAAGCGTGAAGAATTTAGGGTCAGTTTATTTCATAAATTTTTTTGGCAGGGAATTTTTATTTACTTTGTTCTTCATGTTTTCATTTAATTAAAACAAACCTTTAATTATTAAGACACGATTCTTACATCCAAAGATAAATAAGTGCGAGCTCAACTTAGTGAGGGAAAAAATCAAAACATGATGATTCCAAATGAGTGTTTTAAACCATGCGCTCTCATAATTGTTTTGCAGTGTAGGGTAGACTAACCAGTGAATGAACGTTTAAGACGTCACGTTCGCCAGTGAATGAACACCAGTGTATAATGACCAGGACTACCAATCATTGTCAGAAAGCTTCCTACTACATGGGAGGAAGTCAGTGTTGCCAATCCATATAGTGGAATGATTTTCAATCCTTATTTTTGTAATTATATTTACCAAATGTTCATTCACTGGGGCCTGTTCACTCACTGGTCAGTCTACCCTATTAATATTGTCATAGATTCTCGTTTGTGTTGGAACCTCTGAACTAAAGGAGCTTAACTCTATTTCTAAAACCTTTGCATAAGTCTTTTTGGACATGTAACTGGAACGAACTGCTGGGGCGCAACTAGAAAAAAATCCTGGGGGGGGTTTCAATTTTTTAATATTACTTTTCAATTATGATTATTTTTAATTAAATTTAGTGCAATTAAATTTAAGTGTAATTAAATTTAATTGCAATTAAAATTAATTGTAGTTATTATTAATTGTAGTTATTATTAATTGTAATTATAATTAATTGTAGTTAAAATTAATTGCAATTAAGGTTAGTTTTAATTAAAATTATTCTCAATTAAAATTACTGTTTCTAAAAATTACTTTTTTTCAATCCAAACTATTTGAATTAAAATTGATTTTTAATTTAAGTTACTTTTGTTTTAATGCAGTTTTTGTGGTATTAATTTAGTATTACTAGTTACTATTTATAAACATTAGTTTTTATTAAACGAAACTCATATTTGTATTTAATTGTTAATTAATGTTTTATTTTTTTAAATAAAAATTAAGTGTAATTAATAACAAATTATTGTATATGTTTATTTATAATGAAACTAATTAGATAATTTAAATCACCGGATTTGTATTATCTAATTAGTAAAATTATTATTATTTTTAAATTACTATTTTATTATAAAAGGAGGTAAAAGTAAAGATAAATTAAACATTTATTTAAATTTAAAAAAAATTATATGTTAAAAATATTCTATAATTACAAAACTAATTGGACAATTTTGTGAAAAGAAATTAGTGTAAATGTTACGGTCACAGCCGAATTCGGCCACTTCGCGAAGTATCTAAGGATGCAGTGAATTGGCTTTTAATAGAACAAAACAATCGGACAATCTTTATAAGCACGTCGCGTTTTGGCCGATGACTAACTAATAAATTTGATAGAAATCGGACATATTTAAATAGAAAAAAAAACAATTAAATGATTTAATATTTCAAACTTCAACGAAGCAAGGCAATTCATATTGTAAAGTGTACTTTTGGCATCATACAGGACAGGCGAATCTCCGATGTAAAATAATTTTAAAAAATGGTATGCATTTATGCCGTAAAAATAGCAATTAATTATTAAAAAACGTGCTTTAAATATGAAACATTCATTTAAATGTAATGAAAACAGAACTGACTGAGCAGCCATTTCTAGATTTATGTTAAAAGCATTCAGATAAAAACAATAGAAAGATATAAAAAAAAACGCGCCCAAGTTAATTACAAACATACTCGTCCTCAGATACTTTAGAGAAGAAATTAAACTTACCGATATGTTGCTCATGACATATATATCCAATCCAGATTTTAGAATAGAATACGATAAAAAGACGCGCAAAAACTCCTTACTTGTAGTACACTGATTTTACTTGTATGTATAATAAGCAAGCTAAAACTACACGATGGAAAAAAAGCCAATTTCAAATAAATCAGTCAATATTTTATTTTTATGGGTTTTTTTTATACTTCCTTCGACTATATCGCTGCGAAATTTATTACGCCAGTTGCAAATGTTTAGACTTTTTAAGAACGATTAGAATTGTTTATGGGTAATGCAATTCATAATATCAGTCTCGTTGACGCCAAGCTCAGTCGTCAATAGTAGACGACTTGATATTTGAATTTCATGTTTTCCCTTGGAGTTCGTTTGCTTTATTTTCTTGATATTGTTTTTGTGATAATAAAAGTTGTTATTATAATTTTAGTTCAGGTTTGAATGATCGTCGCACTAGAGCAAAACGATAGCAATTGGCGACGGGCGTCGTAGTTTAGAATCATAGTCAGGTGACGAGCCGTCGTACCTCTGAGTAGGCACCCAACGCAACCGTTAAGGGCGACATCGTACGCAGCGTCAGGACTTTTTAGCATATTTAACGTACACTTTCTCTGCAAAGGATTGCTTTATTAAGTATTCTAACTATAACTAAGATTTCGGTTAACCGTTTTTATACCTTTTTGGTCAAAACATATATTATTTTCGGGCAATGTTCCAAACTTCAACGATGTTACTTATATCTATAACTACATTTAAGACGTCGTGAAGACGAATCGCCGATGTGGAATAATTAAAAAAATTTATGTTTTTATGTCGTTATATAACAATATCAATAAAATGATATAAAACATGTTTTAAATGTAAAAAAGCAATTGAAATGCAATGAAAACAGAACTTAACAGCCATCCTTAGATTTATATTAAGCATTCAGACCAAACAGTAAAAAAGAGAAAAAAAAAAGTGCCTTTCCCTACAACATACTCATATCTTCAGGTACTTTACAGTAGAAATTACATAGAAAAAGCGCGAAATAAAAACCTTAAAAATAAAACGGTGAAAAAAGTACAGTAATCCAAAGATAACGCGTATTATTGGTTTAAAATAGTATCCGAGGAAGGGGGGGGGGCAATTTCTGTATCTTAATCATTGCATAGTGCCATATTACCGTGACCTTTACTGATTTTTTGAATGTACAATATTAGAGCAACTCATAAAAAACGACAAAAAATGAATAAATTTGGCAAGACATGTCACTTTATCAGAGCTGGCGCTGTTTTCAACCCCCCCCCCCCCACATATTATCAAAGAGTTTCGTTAGAAATATTTTGTTTTTCGCAGATTTATACTTCCCGCCACCCATATTTGAAACGCTTTAGGGATGGAAAACCGAAACCGGTGTTTTTCCCCTCGGTTTCGACCAAAAAACCGGTTTTTTATAAGGCCAGTCTTAAGGTTCAGTGTAACCGAAAAGCCGGTTTTTGAAACATCGTTTTTTTTTCTGAAAAACCGCCATCCCTACAGTTTCTTATTTTGTTGGCGGCGAGCGAAATAGTGAAATAGTGTTTCTCTATGGAATTTTTTTTCATCACTTTCGATTTTTTTTTGTTAACAAGATAAAATTTGACTATAACATGGGTTCTGGGGGGGGTTCTGACCCTAGAAACCCCCCCCCGTGGTTGCGCGCCTGACGAACTGTTAGAAACTGTTTTTTTTCACTGGTGTTAAAATAATAGTTTTTAATTTTACTGGTTTTAAAAAGAACCCAAAATAGCAACGAAAAAATACAGAAAAAGGGTCAATAAATTCATATACTCAATTCTTAAAAGCGGTTCATGTATGAAAGTAAAATCTACACATTTCCTAAAATAAAATCTTAAAAACATGAGCATTGCTTCATGGCTCGTCTTTTGAGAGCTCATATATAGTTGAATTCGTTGGTTAACCTTTTTTTGTTTATTTCACCAAATTTCCAAATTATGATTTCTGGGTTGTACATTGAATATACGGGTGAAGATTTAGTGTCCTAAGTTGCCGAAAAGTAAAAAAGATCGTTTATGGAGTTATGACACTGTAGCTCTTAAGCTGTTAATATTTAGGATGTTTCCAAAATGATGGTTTTTCTTCGCGTGTCTTCCGTCTGCAATTACCTTCCTGATGTTCGTTTCCTTCGATGAGACATCCTTTTAGCAACACGGAAGAGGAAATGTTATTAGTTATTAGTTTGAGATTTTTAGATATGATCTGGACGTGTGTATGTAGATCAATGTGAAAGGTGATGAGATTACAAAAAAAAAAACTTAAGGTGTGCAACACTACACGATTTTCAATTACCACTCAATATGTCAATACACACATTATAAACAAAACACACTGTAAAACAATTTTGATTAAAACCTAAAAAAAGTTCACCATTTTCTCATAAACTTATTCTGATGTCCGACGTGTGCTGGGAACTCGCGAATAAAATTTGAAGTTTGTCTCTCTTTTCGTTTTTCTGCAATAGCTTTAAAACAAAAAACAAAAATAAGTTATATGGCAGCTATCTCTTATGTATGCTCAATTTTCTTGAAAACTTATGACGTCCGACATGTTAGGAACTTGTGTACCAAATTTGTCCGTAGCTCTTTTATTTCGAGTTGTAGAGTGGTTTCAGACAGACAGAAACACGGACCAATATATATTCGAAAACCACTTTTTCAGAATCAGCACCCTCCAAAAAGTGTCGAAAACACAAAATCTCTATTTAGAATTTCCGACCCCATTGCAACACTTTATTTACCTTATATTTCATATTAGGTTGTTGAAAGTGAAAATAATAATTAGGAAAAATTACATTTACTACAATAATAATGGAAATAATTTTAGGCAGTTTCAACCTCGTTTTTTTTTTTTAATTTAAAAAGCGGATTTGGTTTTGAAAGTGACTCAAAATTTCTACGTCATTGTAGGCAAATATTTTATTGATATTCTAGTTACGAATTTGTATTTTTTCATTAACATATGAATAATGACGCATTTTTAATGAATAATGACTTCCCTACACTAATTATTCCTTTTGGCGAGGTTTTTCCATTGTCTTTTGTTTTTTAAATGCTATTATTTGAAAATTCAATTCGTTTAGTTATGTTTGAAGGTGATAAATAATTTTAATGGTGTTTATTGATACGAAATGTTTTACTCGTATGTAAGTGTGAGCGATGTTACAAATTTATTCTTCGAAATATAAATGAATTTAGCAAACGCTGAGGAATAAGTATTGGAATTTTGAAGAAAAATTGTTTCTTGAATTTTGACGTTTAAGAGTAGATTTAGTTAAACTGAAGGCTGTGTTCTAGGTTACATTTTCTTTTACAAACTTACTCATTTTCGCTATAAACGTAGTGTGGAAGCTAACACTCAATCGGTACTACAATAGATTCCTGATACAGTATCCGAATCTAAAAAAAACCCCTCGACATCTGAATCACTGGCAAAGAAACCAAAGGCCGCGGTTACCACATGATCTGTCTGATTTGACTGTATTGTATAAAAAAAATTCGATAGTTTATTTTGTGGGGGAAATTCAAGGCCTGTGCCCGCTATCAGGCGAATCGTTCATATCCTGTAGTTTGCGTTATGACAGATGGTAGGGTGCTATGTTTCAGCTTGCGCTATTGTTTGGAATCATTTAAATCTGTGTAAAGCCTTTGACTTACCGATTCCTACTTTCAGAGAATTGTGACCCTTTTTTTTTAAAAAAAATATATAATCGCAGTTTTCCCCTGCTTAGCGTATGGCGGGTGTGTATTGGCGTATGGCTTTTGTTGGGTGTATTGTTTCTGTCCATATTATATTGTTTTTTTAGCCACCCCACTACGTTTATAACTTGAAAAGTAGAAGCTTTTAACTTAAAAGTTGAAGCTTATTACTTAAAAGTAGAATCTATAGAGAATAGAGGCTATGCCCGTCCGCCTGTCTATTCGTCACTAATTTTCATAGCCCAAACTCAAATGCTGCATAGAAGTGTGACGCGACAAAATATTTAGCGCATAACAACGATATAGAAACATTGGATTAAAAAAATTTCTGCGATATTCAAAAGACTTCAATTATAAAAACGCTGTTTGACGCTGGTGTCTGCATAATCAAAAATAAACATTTGAAGCTTTTTTTTTCCAAATAATTTACAATTTTACTTTGAAATTAAAAGAATTGTTCAGCATTCCCTGTAAAATTAGGCATTAGAATTTATTTTTATCATTGTAACAGATTTACCGTTTTAAGATTGCTAACCACTTGTCGGCGTGTAAATAAATATTGCTATCAGAGAATTAAAGTGTATTAAAAGAAACGGCATCGAGGTTATCTATATACCCATGGACATAAATTATTTTTAACGAATGTTAAATGCAGTTTAAAATTTTTTTCTAACATGACGTGTTCAACAATCAACATTATATTCGTTGATTTAAAATATTAATTATACTTAACCATTTTTCAATTTTTTTTTTATGAGTTACGAATCGCCAAATTTATTTTTTTGTCACTTATTACAATTGCATAAAAATGTATTCGTGAAAAATTAATAGTATATTTTTTTAGCATGGAATTTACAAAAGTTTGCAATCAATCCCTCTCTCAAACATCTTATTTCTTGTACAGCTATTTGATATTATTTTAGTTTTTCTATTGTTAAACTCGTTTTTAAACATTTCTAACTCATACTAATTAAGTTTATTTTCAAATGATACATCCAACTAAAATAAACACGGAAGGCCTAGAAATGCATCTACTGTAAACTGTTTACACGCGAACTGCAAACACAATTTGGAAAAATTCTTTAGTTTCCTTGTTTAATTTAATGCAGATAATTAATTAAGCATGTTTCCTTGTAGTCATAGATAATTTTCATTCTATTTTTTTATAGATTGGTCGAACTTTTGTTAGGTTAAACTATTGTTAGAACATTACCTTATAGAGATTGAAATTGGAGATAGCATAAGTAAATTGATTAGAAAAGTGCTGAATTTATTTTAGAATCAAAATATGTATTGTCAAATTACGCTACCATAAATAATTGGGATTTAACATTTTCGCTGGCGTGTCTTTTGTTTTTTATTCGTCTCTTAACCCCTCCTTTTCCATATGGTGATTAGATTTTTAAATCAGTAAAAATAATAAAGACTGCAGCTTTTTAATGATTGTGCTCTTGTAACCTTACATTTGGATAGCTACTTTAGCACTTTAGCTTTTCTACTATTTATCTACAGCAAATTTGCTGTAGATAAATAGTAGAAATCTTCTAAATTTGTTGTAAAGCTGGAAAACGTGTTTTAAGGACGTAGGTGGTAGAAGTTACAGTTTCTTCTTCGCAATCGGATCATGCATACTGATATAGATATTCTTGTCACTTACGGTACATATTTCGAAATTTGGAGGTGTATATTTAAAGTGTTAAAAAAAATCCTTCCCAGCCTTAGGATTTTGTCGAAGTCTGTGCAACAGCCTCCTCTTTCTTTTGCATTTAGTTTTAAACAAAAAGATATTCCCCTCTGCATTGTTCTTATCAGTCAGAGCCACCTACTTCATCTAGAGTCATCATGTCCAAGATTTCATCTATGCAAATACAAGGTCTTGGTCATGTCTATCCTACGTGACCCAGTTTGTTGAATGGGAATCAGATTTCGTGCTGGAAGAGAGGCCGAGCTCAGGCGAGGGCGATGTGTTGAAATCATGCCTCCAAGAAAGTAGAGGAAGTTTGTCTTGCTCTTCGTTCGATTGAACCTTATTTGTACTGAGATAAAATTTTCTGCTGAATCGCCCTCGTGGAAACGAGTCAACATATTATTTGACTACTTCTATTTTCGGTTGAACTCGCTGAGTACACAATATAAATGGCGCGCTTCGAATATTTTTCACCCGTTATGATCTACCAGGTGTTTTGGTTTAGTAACTGAACTGTAGAAGTAATTTGGTGGCAAACATTTTATGGACGCGTTTCATAAGCATAATGAGGACAAATACCCCTAAAAGTGTAGCATCATGGGTTAAAGTAAAAAAAACCAATGTGGTAATGTTTTTATGTTAGAAAAGTTGTTGATCGTTTACTTAAAAAATATATCATTATCATTTGAAAATGTATCATCATTATCATTTCATAAGCATAATGAGGACAAATACCCCTAAAAGTGTAGCGTTATGGGTTAAAGTAAAAAAACAAATGTGGTAAAGTTTTTACGTTAGAAAAATTGTTGATCTTTTACTTAAAAAATATATCATTATCATTTGAACTGTCAAGTGTCATTTCGACAAATATTTTCTGTTTCGCATTTAATTTCACTCACTGTTTTGGAAAATGGAAACTAAAAGATGTTTTTTGTTGTTATTATTTTTAAGTCGATTCTGATCATTTATTATTTGTAGACTGTGCAGTTCTCCGAATAGTGTTTATTAAAGAATAAACACTATTTTTATATTGGTATTGTAATTCTAACATTTAATGTATTGTTATGCTAGATTGGAAAGCTTTGTTCTCCTTAAAAATAACGTTATTTTTTTTGTCCCCGTTTCCGCCTTCCGTTATAAGTCGACTTTGGGTCAAGACCCTCGTTTTCAATCGCGCCGCACTTAATGCTTCGTTTACATTCTATGCCTTTCCTTATTCCAATCACACCTCGTAAAATCCATTGAAGTACTTTTATAAAGTCTTTGCACAGTGTTTCAGAATGACCAAATCCGCCACGTTTAGCCATGCGGAATCGACTGTTAAGTCTGTCCAAGCTGAAAAACGTATGGTTTCTTTACACTTCAAGTTCTTCCGTAAGATAATCATTCGTCCAACCCCGATTCGGTTATTAGACCGTAAAAAAAAACTGTTTTTGCACTGAGTAATCGAAATGTTTTCGAATACTCACATGCTTTTTCTCTTACTTACTTAACCTATAAATCCTCTAAGTGTAATTAAGTTTTTATTAACAGATGATAAATAAATGCTTCAAATAGAATTTAAAGAAAGGAGCTAATATACTAAATGAGTTTGTCAAGTGACTCATTCAGTCTGTAAATACAAGTCTAATTAAATAAGAATAAAGTGAATTTTTTTTATTAGGGTGTCCAAGAACTTTATATTTATTTATTTGACTGCCATACAGAAAAAAAAAGTCAAATGATATAGCAGAGGCAAGACACTAAAATCGTATAAAATACAGACAACAAACATTAGATTTGAATAAATTATAAAAATATAAAAATTAGTAAAATAGCATTAAAATGGAATAAAATACAAGCATTCAGGTTGAATATAGGCGCTTAACTCTTTCGCTACGAAGGATTTTTGCTTCCTCCTAATATTTGATAAAAATAACATTATCGAATCCTTAGTTGTTCGGGCGTTTCAGTAAGGAAAGGGTTAATATATAAACATTCCCTAGATATTTAGTGTGCCTTAAGCTAATATTTGTAACTAACTTAATATTTCAATTATTAGAAATTGAAATCAAAAGTTTTCGCGTATTTTGGGTGATCATGAGGCGAATAATAAATAAAAATCTCGTTCGTGCTTCTGGAAATGGTTGCTTTTTAAGTTAACTTCTATTTATAAGCTCTTGCGACATGTTTACCTACACAGCAAACGTGTTGAGAAATATTAGATATGAAATTGGTGTTAACTCGTCTATTAATATGTAATGGCGTGCTGCGAAATACTTGCTTGCGTTATATACACAGTCATATCAATTTTATTATAAGATTTCTGTACAAATATAACGTTAAAACTACTATTTTGGTGTGAAAATAGTCTAATTTTAGTTATATTTTCCATGAACCTGTTTTTATTTAAAAAAAATTATTTACCTTTAAAGGATAGCTACGAAAATAGGCCATGTCATTTTTTTAGTTTGTTTATTCTTTCTGCTGTTATTGTTTTTCCGGTTCTTAAATTTCTAGTTAAAACTATTTTAGTTTTATTTGTCTCTACTGTATTGACGATCATTTATTTATAGATACATAAAAAAAGTAGAGCTACATTCATTAACAACTGTAGAAAATTTATCTAAGTTTTATCTAAGCAAATGTTTTGAGTGCAGTCAACTAAATACAATATAAGCAAATGATTGTAGGAAAATCATTTAGGGCAGTTACTGTTATTCTCTTAAAGGGAGAATTAAAATGTCATTTAGAACATATTAATTGATTCGACATCATTTTTAAAGATGAAACATAAATATAGAAAGACATTTAATGATTCCAATTTCAGCCCGTAAGCAGTATATACACTCTAAAAAAATATCTGTAAGGTTACTAAGAATTCTCTAGGAAACTCAGCTTCCATAAGTTTTTTTAGTAGTGTTACGTAAGAAATATGTGTATATATTACTAATTAAAGCTTAGTAAGTTATACTAAGAAAAATGTAGTAGATTTTACAGGGGATTTTCTTGTATGTTTACAAAGAAACTGGTAGTAAACTGGTTACAAAAGTTTAAAACCAGAGGGCACCACTATTTTTTCTGTTAGTCAGATTTTATTTCGAATTTCCCGAGGACAGAACCCAAGATTATCGGGATCCGTGGAACTGCGCGTTGGTCCTCTCTGCTATCGGGGACTTGCATTTTGATTGCGTGTAAATAAAGAGGTTAAAATCTTGATCGTTAAAGGCGTTTTATGTTATTGATTAAGAAATTTTAAGATTTATTTTTTTGGGGGGGATGTGAAGTTTTCGAAATAATTTAACGTAATTTTTGTATACTAAAATAAAAAAAACCACGTTTTTAGGTTTTTTATTGTTGCGATATCGATTCGTCCTAATCTCTAGAAAAGATAGCCAGGGGGCGCTGTAAGCGTTACATCAATTTACTTAGAATTGCTTAGTATTACTACAGTAGTTTCTTTAGGTTACAGATGATTTTCTAGTAAATGGTGAAAATCTGTAAAGTTACTAAGTAATCGTTAGTAAATTCAAGCCAGATTTTTTACAGTGTAAGTATGGGATCCTTTTGCAAATTATGTGTTGTTACATGCATTTATATTAGATATTCTGTAATTATTTTAAATTGTAAGGTTTTTCCCCCGGACCATTAGAACGGAATTTAAAAGAAGCGCGCAGACAGAGACGTAGAAATCTCTCCTATCTAGATACCTATTTTCCATTGTTTTAATAAATTA
This sequence comes from Hylyphantes graminicola, assembly GCA_023701765.1. Taxonomy (NCBI): domain Eukaryota; kingdom Metazoa; phylum Arthropoda; class Arachnida; order Araneae; family Linyphiidae; genus Hylyphantes; species Hylyphantes graminicola. Next base: position 49,810,848 of record CM043116.1, read on the forward strand.
TTAATGATTTAAAAAAATGGAAAGTAGGCGTAAAAATAAGAGGAATTTTCTATGTAAAGCTGGAAATTCAATAAAATATCGCAGCATATAGCCTTTTGCCTCAGATGTTAATTTTTTTTTACACAAACAATTAACAGTTAATTTTTTTTACACTTTGACCATGTATTCATCACCTATTTTGTTCGTTTTGTAATTTTTAATATAAAGCTGCAGGTGCTGCAACCATTGTTCCCAAGAAAGGTAAATAATATTTGAATTTGACAATGCGTTCTTTCCAAATGGTGGCTGGAAGACGTAAGATGACCCTTCCCAGGTGTTTTATTTCAATTTTACTCTTCAAACATGGGCCGATCGGCGCCGGAGCGGCATCAATTTTCTTCCCAAGACCGGTTTACCTCAAGAAAATGGATTCTAGTTTCGTTAGCTTCGTAGAAAATGGGTCCATATCAAATTTTTTAAGGCAGGACATTGGCCATTTCCCTATAATGCGTTTCAGATTTCTGACCGTCTTGGGATGTGTAAAAACGGCGGACATCCTTTTGAGGAAACATGTCTGATCTGAAGTCCACGCATCATGCTCTGATGGTTCTTGAGTTTATAGAAAGATTGATAGTTTGGGGGAGAGTGTTTTTCTCGTTATTTTTTTCTTAAAACGAAAAAAAAAATTATGTAGGTTGATTGATTTATTGTTACAGTTGTCCATGCGACTTACCTGTTCATGTGCCTCGTTTGTATTATTTGTTTCAAATGCAGTCCTAATTTGAAAATTAAATTTTATGTTTTTTAAGAATCTGAATTGCATCTTTAAATGCTGGTATTCAGTTTTATTTTAAGGTTTTTAAACGATCTGTTAAGTTTTAAAAGTTTATTTTACAATTTCCAAGTATACTTTTCTTAACGGCCATACCAGTCTATTTTTTTATTCATTAAAAAAATCGAAATTTCTAAATAGGTCCATTTGTATAGTATGAGATAAAAGATCATCACCATGTTTAATTTATTTATGAAAATTATTTTTATAATACGTATATACCAAATATTGAAATAGCACAACATTTTGAACTGCCTAAATCTTGACCAGAACCAATAAATAATTAAAAATTAGTTAGTACTCCAAAGGAGTTACTCTCCTTTCCTTAAAAATCAAAAGGTATTTTTTCAAGGAATGGTTGTCCAAATAAATGTCTCCAATAATTTCTTTTCTAAAATTGATGGATTATTATTCATTTGAAAAAAATAAATAATTCATAAATAATTGGAAAATATAATAGGTTTTGGTGGACCGGTTCCATATATATGTAATTGATGAGCAAGTTATTTCCAGTGGGACCGGACTTAATTATATTCGGTGACCTTAAAATAGATCGAACTAGAGCAGAGACCACACGAAGATTCTGTTCCCATTATATCTGCGTGAGCAATGACTATGAAAAAACGCTTTGTTTTACGGCTGAACCGGCACCTGAAGAGCGATCACCCGAATTACGGGCAAATAATAATAGTTTTGTAATTGAAGAGATTAGTCGAAGAACGTGCTAAGTGACAAAAAAAATGAAAACGTAAAAATGCACCAGTGTTTAATTTGCACTCGGATCTGTTGAAAACGATACTTGCAAACGGTAAAAAATATACTTAACTTAATGTTTATGAAAAGATTAAACTTGTTAACGTTAAAGAAGTTGGCAATATGTTTATTAATACAAAAATCTCATTTTTTTTTCAAAAATGTCACTTAACACGTTCTTAAACTAAGCTCTTCAAATGGATAACTACTAATCTGTTTCAAAAACTAGGGGTTTGTAACACTACACGACTTACAATTACCACTCAATAAAGCAATAAGGAAAACATTTAAAAGCAATTATGCAATCTAATTTTTTTTTCAATAACTTTAAAACCTAAAAAGTTCTCGGAATCGGTTTTATTGAAAAATCTTAATTTAGTAAGAATTTATATCTTCCTTTTACATGTTACGTGATGGAAAACAATATTTTAAAAAACAGTGGTGGACCAAAAAAAGTTGTTTGTCCACGATACTTTTTGAGTATATCGGTGTAGGAATCTTGATATCGTTCTTCTTTAAACAAAATTGTTAAAAGTTTTTTCGAAGAGAGTTGCCTGTCAAAAAACTTCCCGATTTTTCACTTTTAATTGTTTTGTTGCAAGTTCAAAATTTCTTGCATTAGATGACTGGGAAGCCCAGTCGGTAAGGCGCTTATCTCGCTTGCGAAAGATCCCAAGTTCGTCTCGGGCATTCTCAAAACAACTGCTGACCTATAAATGGTCTGTGCATTCAAAAAAGTCGGTCAAATAATACTCCGTGTTGCGGGAATACATGTTAAATAGGCTTCAAAGTCACGACTCTGCGTACGATGTCGCTCCTGAAAGTTGCGTTGGGTGCCGGCTCTTCACTTGACTGTGGTTCGAAATTTCGGCGCCTGTCGCGAAAAGCTCTCGTGAAGCTCTAGTACGACACAATAATTCAACTCGATTCTTGCAATAGAAATAATAGACATGGAATTCTAAATTGTTCTTTAACTTTAAAAACAACAAAAAAATTGCGGTCTACCTGCATTCTAGTTATTCTAGTAGATGTAGACGACAATCGACATAATATTCACACTTGGCTGTAAAAGACAATGGTCATGATTTTGATATTGTGTTTATATGTCACGTTGTCCTTGTGCAAGGGATTTTTCATGCTTACAATGTTCATTCTCTACAATAGAACTGCTCTCAGAGCTTGTGATTTACAATGTAAAGGAGATAGAAAGCCGCAAAATAAGAATGATTGTTGACACCCTAACAGTTTCCAACTTTTAAGCAGTTTTTTTTTTAAATTGTTTTATTGCAATTGTTTTAGAGCTGGTATCACTTTGACAATTACCGTTTTTGTATCACTGTGAACATTTGCATAATACTTAAATTAGGATGTATTTTCATTTCACTACAAAAGTTCTTTGTGTTGACAGGTTTGAAAATAACGCTTCTATGAGAAAAAAAAACACATACAATAGCTTTCCTAAAATCTAATGTCAAATTATAAGTTTGGAATAACAACGCTTTGTGAGGAAAGTAATTTTAGAATTTTTTTAAAAGGAAACTAACTGGATAATTAATAAAAAACCTTCGTACTCGTTTGCAAACTATATTTATTTGACGTGTGCAAGGGACTTTACTTGGAAGAAAGTTCACTTCACATGAAGTTTCAGACTGAATAAAATATTAAATTATTTACATTTTAATTAAAATATAATAAAAAATTATATGTAGGGGAGAGTGTTGTACCTTGGGACAATTTTTACATTTTAATTTTTTTCTTCGATAATTATAGTCAAAATAAAAATTTAAAAGCAGCATTTCAACACACCAATATATTCCTCTATAATATATTTTTTTAAATTCTGGCAGCTTGAAATTAAAAAACTGCCACTCATTTAAAGTAGAGAGGATAAACTGTCCCAAGGTACAATATGATGTTGTACCTTGGGACATACTTTATAATTCAGTCCTTTGTCATACACTAGAACTAATTTGTATCAGGAAACAAACTTTATTGTTTTTTCAAGGAAATACACAAATAAAACTTCACGATTCAAGAATAATTTAAATTATACAGCAAAATTGCAAATCCAAATTATTTAACATTATATGATGATACAATATGCTTTACTGTCCCAAGGTACAACACACTACATGGTTTCAATAAAAGCAAGATAGTGGCCAATCTAAATGCATTATCATTATTTTCTCATAACCAAAATATTTAAAAATCTTCTCTTTTATGAAGAAAATAAAATGCAGTTGACTTTTTGTAAATGAACAAAGGTAAAAAAATTATATTAGATTGAGAAAAATATTTACTTTGGGGTAATGAAATATTATTTTTTGTCACCAATTCACCAATTCAATGATGCTAGTGTTAAGTTTTATTTTGATGATGTCTGTTGGTTAAGGCTACTATTATAAATAAACAATGTATGAATATTGCCAATAGATTCTTAGAATTGTCAGTGTCCCAAGGTACAACACTCTCCCCTACATTGTAAATTATCTATATTTAACTACCAATATTTTTCATCACACAACACATTTATATTTAAATTTCCCTTTTGATAAAAAGAAAATATCTAATATTTTATAACACTTTTATTTCAGAAGAAAGCTCTTGGTTCTGATTTGTGTGAGCAAGTTTTCTATCATATAGATCTTGTGGAAAAAGATTACTTTGGACTGCAGTATACTGATGAATTCAATGTGAAAGTAAGTATATCAGTTAATGCATTTAATAATAGTTTGTTAACTTAAGGTAAAGAGCTTGGTTTGGGAAAAAGTTTTCGACCGTTTTTTTGCGTTTAAACAAAGTTTTTTTTATTTAAATCACAATACTAAAATTAACATATATACTCATGAAAAAAATTAATGCACACTGAACTTAACATGTAGGTGGAAGCTTATAGTGTTTGTTGGGAGAATTTTGACCAATGTAATTTACTTAAAAATTTGCCAAAATGTTAAAATGAAAAAGAATATTTACCTAGTAGTTCTGTTCAGTTTGAGTTTAGTTATTTTAGGCAAGTACCATAAGAAATAAAAATAAAAAAAAATTTCTAGAAAACACCATTTGGTTTATACCTTGGTTAAATTATGGTTTCAACCAACAGACCCTGGTAAATATTTTGCAATTAATTTTATTTTTTATGTTTTAGCATTGGCTAGACCCTACCAAGGAAATTAAGAAACAAGTCAAAGGTTTGTTACTTAGTATTATACAACTATTACTTTTATTTTTTTAAAAATCTTTTATGGCTATATTTTGTAAATTATAGTTTGTCTGTAAAAGTGTCACCACTGTGTCACTCCAAATTGTGGAAGAATTTATTTAATAGTGTTTAATTGTTGCCATTTTAAGCCTGTGTTTGTAAATACAATTGATTAATAAGATATATAATTCAGATAAAATAGTTTGCTTTTAGTGTTGATAATTAAGTTTGATATGCAGATATCTCCTTTTCTATATACGTATCATTTATCATTTCAGGATCAGTGCCTTTTATTTGTCATCTAGGAGCAAAGTTTTATTCTTATGAACCTACAAATTTAAGAGAAGAACTGACAAGGTAAACTGCTTAAAACCAAATTTATTCATAAATCCTTACTTATATTGTATAGATTTATTAATTACATTTTTAAGAAGTTTTTATTGAATCAAGTCTTTGCTTGCTGTTTGATCCATTTGTTTTTATACTAAAAAAGCTGGTTGCAATTTTTTAACTCCTCTAAAATGTAACATAACTTTCTTTTTTGCTATATCTTTTACAATCTTTATGTGTATAGTTTCTATGTAATGATAACTTATAGAGTATACTTATTAATTATATTTTTAGCCTTTAATTTGTCTGTCAGCAAATTTATTTCCTGTAAATGAATGATTACCTGTAAAATTATGATAACATTGTTATAAAATGCTAAGAAAGAAGGATTGAAACGATGAATATTAGTTACAAATGACAATTAATAGTTTTACAATATTTTAAGGTAGTTGTGAAAACTTAAAAATCTTGTTTTATCACAACTAAATTTGGGTTTATGTCAAAATCTGACAATTGTGTTAGTTTAAATAATAATTATGTAAAATAATGGTAATATATACATCAATTTTTAGGTATCTCTTTTTCCTTCAACTGAAGCAAGATATTTTAACAGGAAAACTTCCATGTTCTTATAATGTGATTGTAGAAGTTTCTGCCTTATCATTACAGTGTAAGTATTTAAAAGGGGGAAAACTAACATTATTTCTAATAAGATAACCAGTTTATAATGTTTGTTGGATAAGATTGTATTTGTGTGTGTGGTTTATTTAGGTTTTGTTTAGTATTTTGTTTTGTATGTGGTTTTTATTTAGTTTTTTTTTAGTATTTTGTTTTGTGTTTTGTAAATTTAATTACCTTGAAATGTGCAGTTATACTCAAGCACATAAATTTCCTTTTGCTTGATCTTAATTAGTATTTGTAAAGGGGTGATAATGTGTGGAAATGTATGAAATGCCTACTTACTACAGATTAACATTATGTGATATGAGCTAAATGTAGATAACAAGTTGTCTTTTTACAAAAGTTAAGGTATTTTGTTAATGCTTTCAATAAAATTAATTAAAAATGTTTTAAATGTAGGTTGGTTTCACTTAAAATAAACTTTAGCATTTTTAATACTTTAATTATAAATTTTAATTTTAGGTTTTACCCGAGTTTTATTTTTAGTACTTGTGTAAATGCTTGACGTTTACAGTTGAAGATTACAGGGGAAGAACCGCTTGATTTCTTTAATTGTGTCTGCTTGGCGGACATCGGCGACCGGAAACCGTTTTCTTTTTCGGTTCTTCATTCTAGCAGTACAAATGTATGACTCGTATCCACTGATCTCTGGTGTGAATAAGGGTTTCCGCGAAAGATAAACAAAGCGAGTAACCGGTTTCTTTACACCAGTTTAGGCGATTTCTCGCTATCATCCCCAAAGAGGCTATAAAGGAAAGCCTTCTATGAAACAAAGCGGTTCTTCCCCTGTCATCTTCAGTTGAATAAAAATAAGATTTGTGTTGCATAACTGTGAAAATCTTTATGGTATGATCATTAAGTTTCATAGCATAGTTTTAGTAAAAATATCCAAAATGTACTTTTTCATGCAAATTTTTTAAACTTTATACTTGTTTAACTCTCAAACCTTTGTTTACATATTAGATGTACTAATTAATGTTCAATATATTAATTTACAGCTGAATGTGGTGACTATGATCCGTCCATACATAACTTGGGATTTGTTTCTGAATTTCGGTTTGCTCCTAATCAAACTGAAGAAATGGAAGCAGACATACTGGAGCAGTACAAGACGTGCAGGTACTTACATTTATTTTAAACTGTATCTATCGCTGAAATGTGATAACCATTTTTATTAATTATTTTTGGGCACTATACATTATTATTTTCCTTAAAATATTTTTTATTGATTACTTTCATTAAAATATTTTTTTACTAAAATTATAATTTTTAAAATTTGTATTTAAATTTCGAAGGATTAGTATTAATGTAGTTGAAGTTAAGAATTATTTGCCTTTTTAAATAAATATTTAATGCATAAAAATATTTTGTTACTCATGTTATCGTAATGATTTTTGTTTATTTAACTTAAATTTATGCTATGTTTTAATGTATAAATTGCTTTATTTGACTTTATATTCAAACATAGTGAATTATTTCCAAAAGATTTTAATTTAATTTTTTATATATTTAATCTTTTATGTCAAATTTCAGTGGTCAGACATCAGCTCAGGCTGAACTGAACTTCTTACACAAAGTGAAGTGGTTAGAAATGTATGGTGTTGATATGCATACAGTATTGGTAAGGAAATTATTTATGAAAAACTGTAGTGTAATGGTTAGATATCTGGGATGACCTGGTTTGGTTAAGGGTCTAAACTTGTTAGACTTGGTTGTAAATTCCCACTTAATTTAGTGTAAATTTCTTTGGGTGTTTGGAATTATATTACTTTAATTAAACTAATGAAAACAATAAATAGTATCCAAAATTTATTAAATTTCAGCTTCACTTCTCTTAAATCCAAATCTAATTATTTTATCTGAATCCTAAAATCTGCTAAGCCCAAATTTTTTAATTTTTTCCAAAGCTATGCATATTTATAACTTTATAAAAGAATTTATCAATGTTTTCAACAAAAAAGTTATTATTTACTGCTGATAAGAAAATCTGATAAATTTATTACATAAGAAATGAAAAAAAAAAAATTATTTAAATTAATTATTAATATTTAAATCTTAAATAATTATTTAATTAATTATTATATTTAAATCTAAATTAAAATTATAATTGAAATTATTATTTAAAATTAATATTTAATATAAATTAAATAATGAACGAGGAATAAAAACCTAATTATGAATGCAATAGTTACTCTGCAAGATTTATGTGTTATAATTTTGTATGATTTTGTTTTGATCCTTTATTTATTGTTCTTTCAGGGAAAAGATGCCAATGAATACTCATTGGGTCTTACTCCAACTGGAATTCTAGTCTTTGAAGGCAACACAAAAATTGGTCTATTTTTCTGGCCCAAAATTACAAAACTGAACTTCAAAAACAAGAAGCTAAGTCTTGTAGTTATTGAAGATGATGATGAGGTAGGGAATAGTTAATTTTTAAAAATCATATTTGCAATGTTTAAGTTCTTTAAGAAGCCAACCAAACCTTTATTAAACTAAAACTATATTGACATTACTGTAGGATTCAGAATGTCATTTGCCTTAAAAAAATATTTATGTTGAACTAGTCAAAGTTGCTGAATATAAAATTCAAATGGATTACCTTAAAATGTTTGTTTCAATATTATATTTAATATTCAAGGTATGAAACTCTTAAGATGCTTGTTTATTTAGTAGTTTTAGAATTTAAAGTAATATCTTTATAACTAATAAAAAAACCTGTGTAATAAGTAAGACAATTTAGTTTCATTGTATGTAGAACTTTCTCTTATTGTAAAATTGCAATTAATTTGTATTAATCAAATATATTATTAGAACTTAATTTCTATAATTATACTTTATAATTAACCATGATGCTCATTACATTAACTTGTTCTATTTGTAAAAAAAATGTAAGTTAATATGGGGAATAATTTAAGGGAAAATATGTTCAAAAATGTATTTCCTCTCACTGAATGATAACTATGTACTAAGTATAAAATATTAAACTGAAATCATTTGTTGGATTTTTCCAGTTTAAGTTTTTTTTAAAAAAAGGGTCCTAATTATCAATTGAAGATCTTTGTGGAAGAACATGCTAAGTGACATTTTGGGAAAAATTGAAATTTTTGGGTCAATGAACATATTATTCCATCCTGTAACGATAACAAGTTTTCTCTTTTTCCTAAATTTAAAATGAATAAATTTGTAAGCATTCCTAAGTACCGTTTATAACAGATTTAAGTGCAAACTACAATCTTCAAAGCTCTTTTTCTCGTTTTCATCTTTTTGTCACTTGGCACGTTCTTCCACTAAGTTCTTCAATTGTGAGATTTAGACACATTGAAATAGAACCAAAAAAGGTTCTTCTGGTGGACAGGAATTGCTTTAAGATATTTAAGTTTTAATATGAAGTAGTAATTTCTGAGGGATAAGCAAATTTCCTGACTTGTAAACTTATTTTCACTGCATGATATTAAATTTTTAATTTTAATTGAAAATTAACTTCTTTAAATTTGAAAAAATTATATTTCACTAGCAAAATATTATGATCCCTCCATACCTTAAAGTTAGTAAAATTATAAAATTTAAATTTTCAAACATTGTATGTTGCTTGAACACCATTCAGGAAGATTAAGGTTCATATGTATGAATCCCTCAGAGGGTTAAGCGTCTAACAATTAAAATTTATTGTGTTAATGTCTGTAGGGCAAAGAACAAGAGCACACTTTTGTGTTTCGGCTTCACAACCAGCGAGCTTGCAAGCACTTGTGGAAATGTGCAGTAGAACACCACGCTTTCTTCCGACTTCGTGGGCCCACGGTTGAACCTTCCACGAAGCAGGGCTTCATAAGAATGGGATCACGTTTCAGATACAGGTACACAAAAAAATTGTTGATTTAGATATAATATGATTTTATATTTGTGTGGACTGAAATTATCAGGAAATTGAAAATATAAAGATTGTAAACCTCCCATTTGTTTTAATGTAAATTTGAAACGATTTTACATACTTAGCATAAGCAAAAAAAAGTTTTTTTTATCATGCAAAACTAAGCAAATAAGTGTGTTAAAATATCCAAAGGCAAAATATTCCCATTTGATGTCACATTTGTCTTATAAACAAATCAAATCCATTTTTATCTTTACAATCAAATAAAGTTTTACTTTAAATGTAAATTGCTCAATTTTATACATTTTCATCATTATTAAATTTGATAGGTTTCATTATTTAAGTTTTTCGCTGAAATCGTGCACATGCAAAGGGTAGCTGCCATAGAACTTTTTGGAATTTTTTGAAGGTTTTGCTGAAAAATGCAAAAGGAGATGTACACTTTAAATTTGTTACAAGAGTTCCTATTTCCTCTTAGACTTCACAATAAGGTTTTTGAGAAAATAATGCATGTATAAATGGTAGCTGTTGTGGAACTTTTTGGGTTTTAAATATATTTGAATTGACCTTTAAATGTATTGATTTATTGAGTGTTAACTGAAATTCGTTTAGTGTTACACACCCCTATTTTTTCTTATTTACTTAAATAAACATTTTTCTCAAATAAGTGGACGAACTGAATTCCAAGCTACCCAGCATAGCCGAGCTCGTAGGACAGTTCACTTTGAGCGGAGACCGAGTCAAAGATACTCGCGTCGGCCCATCCAAAACCACAACCAGAGCCATGGAAACGAACCAAGAAGACCAGTCACAATGTAAGCACTTAATTAAACTTCTAATAATCTTTCGTTTTACTTTTTTTAATGCAATTTCATCCAACATACTCGAAAGAGTTGATCGCTTTCTATCTAGTGCTATATTGCTTGAATCAAACTTATGTAGATGTAGATCATGACATAATTTTACCAAAATATATCGTCAAAAGTGTAACTTGTTTTTAGTGCTTGCTCTTTCATTTAAAATTTTGCTAATTGCTTTCTGTCTTAGGAGCAGAATTAGGTATTGCAGATCTTGGCCTTCTAATGGTTGTTGTACCACTGCACTGTGTTAAGCTTTTTAATTTTATTATATGAAGAGCTTGGTGGAAGAACGTGCTAAGTGACAAAAAGTTGAAAGCAAGAAAAATGAGCTTTAAAGTTTTTAGTTTGCACTCGGATCTGTTGAAAACATAAAGAGAAACTTGTAATCGTTGAAGAAGTTACTATTATGCTAATCAACACAAAAATCTTCACTATTTCAAAAATGTCACTTAGCACGTTCTTCCTCTAAGCTCTTCATTATAAGATTTTTTAAAAATTTCTTTTTGTAGTAAATGGTTTTAAATTCCCCTCGATACATAATACGGTAAAATAAATCCAATTACAGAATTTGTTGCAATTATTAAATTATATGTGCAACAAGTAAAACTCATTACTACTTCCCCATCTTCTTGCAGAGTTTTAAATTTGTAAAATAATAATTGAAAACCTGAAAAAGTATAAATTCGTGAGCTTAAAATGTAAACCAATATTTTTTTTCAGAATTTCAGAGACCACAGAACCGTTGCATACAGCACCAGTTCCAACACCCAAACCTAAAGCAAGCGAAAGTTCAAATTGTGTATTGGGAAATCCAACTGGAAATAGAATTAGTGAATTGATTAAGTCCATAACAAAAGATTCTCCTTGTGACAGTGATTTAGATGATGGAAAATATGAAGCTTCAAACAGGCTTGCAGATACGGAAAATTCTAATTTATCAGGTAAAATTTTTTATATATTAATTTTGTTTCCAAAGATATTTAAGTTAATATTTTTTTAAAAAATATAATTAAAATATTTAAGCTTACATACATTATTCCAAGAAGTATTTTTTTAAAATGTGTAATTTAATTGATGTTTTAAACATTTTAAATTTGAGTTTTTGCATTTTAAGGTTTTCTTAAACTATATTAGAAAAAATTGAAATGTTTTTAACTGTAAATGATTCTAAATAAAATATTTTTTACTTTATGCATTTGTTTTAGAATAGATGCACATTCCAGAATAATCCAATAACTAATTAATTATAGAACTTAATGTAGTCTTCTTGATTAAATGCATTCTTCTGCATTACATTTTTATATCTAAGGTCACTAGCATTCTTTTTGTTTGTTTTGTGCTTATTCTGTGATAAATTGTATTTTAGATGGTATAGCAACATAAAGTATTTAAACATACTTTATCCTAAATGAACTGATGAAGTCAATTTGTTTTCTATAAATTAAATTTCCTCTTCATTTAATTGCAGTCATGCAACTTGACGGTGCAATTTCTAAATACAATCATTACTATTTTTAATTTAATATAGTTTGACAATCTTACCAAAATACAACCTATTAGGGATGCACCGAATATTCGGTATTCGGCCAGGGCCCTTTAAGCCGAATATTCGGTTTGGCCGAATAGCTTTACTATTCGGCCGAATAGTGAAATTTGATTTTTTTTTTCAAATTTCTTCATGTTTTCATCTTCTAAAACATCTAAAAATTCCCAAACAGGACTTGTTTTCTTTTTTGATGAACCAATTTTTTGTTATTTATAATGCTGAATCAAGCTTAACTTTACTCAAGTTGTTAGTATTAAATAAACATGTCTTTTTGAGGGAACATTTACTGTGAGTGGGCTTTAAAAAAAATAATTGCTATTATTAATAATTGCTGCATTTATATTACAAATGTAACTTTTTCTCTAAAATATTAAACAAATATTAATATCGTAATTGTATAATATTGTAAGCTATGATTTTTTTTCTCATTTTCATTCTACATTGGATCCACCGGCTTCTGTTTTTACGTTTTCGTGTTGTGATTTTACCAAGTTACACTTTCTAAAAGGTTTGCTTTAATAACAAACGAGTTCTACTTGAATTAAGTGCGTTGCTTTAATTAAAAATTTAATAATTATATTGAATTAAAATTGTGTGATTGTGTACTTGCATGTTTTTTTTGTTGAATTGAAATTGATGAATAAAAAATACAATTTTACTTAGATCCAACAAAATATAAAATTAGTTTAGGTTGGCCGAATATTTGGCATTCAGCAGAATATTCGGCTAAGACTTTGGCCGAATATTCGGTATTCGGCCAAATTTGGTATTTGGTGCATCCCTACAACTTATTCTAAAAATTTAAATTTAATTTATAGGAAACCGTTCCATGCATTCTAGTTGAGTTAGAATTAATGAAGGAAAGAATGAAAAGAATCTTAAACACTTATTCTTGATTTTCAGATATTACAAATTTGTTTCCAATCAATACCAACTAATTGTTCAATTAACAGAAACTCAATTCTTCTTGAAAATAACTAAATTTGATCTAAATCCTGTACAGAAGCCGAAATCCTTGCCTGCAAACTGAAGGCTCTCGACTCCTCTCCGTCCAAGCTTCGCAAGGGCCTTCTTCCCAAAAGCCCAGGGTGCAGCTCTACCACAAAAGATGTCAACATCCTGCCCAACAACCAGATGCTACCCAGCAGTGGTGGGGCAAAGCCCATTCCGCTGGACCAGATGAAATGCAACATTCTCAAGTCGAGAGTGAACGAGGAAAAGTCGTCTAAAAATAGTATGTTGGATTGGGTTTTTACCTTTTAATGCGTGATTTTTTAATTTAACTCCTCAAAAAAATTTGTCTTTGATGATCATACTTTAAATAAAAGGAAGGAATACTTATGAAATATATAAAAAAATATATGAAGAGTACAAGAGAAAAACCGCTTGATTTCGTAGAAGGCTTTCCTCAGTAGGCCTCTTTGGCGATGATAGGGAGAAGTCGCCTAAACTGGTGTAAAGAAATCAGACATTGGCTTGACCGCTTGATTTCGTAGAAGGCTTTCCTCAGTAGGCCTTTTTGGCGATGATAGTGAGAAGTCGCCTAAACTGGTGTAAAGAAACCGGTTACTTGCTTTGTTTTTCTTTGCGGCAAGCCTGATTCACGCCAGAGATTAGTGGACACAAGTCACACGTTTGTACAGAGAATGAAGAACCGAAAAAAAAAAACAGGTGTCCTGTTGCCAATATCCACCAAGCAGACACAATTATGGAAAGACTCCCAATAAATCAAGCGGATCTTCTCCTGTACTCTTCATTTATCTTTACCCTGGAACCTTATAATACGAATTTTTTAAAACATCGGCTTCGCTATCGACTAAGCATTGAGTATGATGCATTAAATTTGAGGAATTGTATTCTTTTAACTGTATGCAACATAAAATCTTTGTTTCTATAAATAGTTAACTTTTTTTCTAAAATATCATTAGCTTCCAATAGAAAAATTTCTAAGTTACCGATACACCCCCCCTCCCCTAAAATGTAAACTAAAAAACGGCCTTTTTTGCACAGGTGCTGTAACAATCAGCATTTTGTATTAGCTTTATTTTAGGCAGATTAAAAAGTTTTTAAAAATTGAATGAATGACTATGAAGGCTTCATTGAATAAGTATGAAGTCTTTACTTTATTCTCTCACTGCTTGCTTATCATTAGACAACACCCCTAACAAAGCCCTTACATATATATTTGGAATGTATGAACGCATCTATGAAAAATTAATTCAAACTGAAATATATTTTAAAGTTGAAAAATCATTTTCAAAAAATAAGCATGTTATTTAATTTTTTTAATATAGGTCAGAAATCTTTTACCACTGATATAGACGAAGATGTGCTGTATAAGAGACTTGACGAAAAGTTTACTTTGCTAGCAAAAATAAGTATCTGTGATTTGAACGAAGAGTGAGTAGAATTTCATGGCAATATTAACATTTGATGGAATTTTAATTTTTTTTATAAAGATGTTAAACTTAAATAATTTGTTTTAGGAATAACTGTGATACCTGCAATAAAACAGAAAAAGACCAACCTCAACTATTTCAGATTAAGGAAACAATTGTAAGTATGTTTTAATACAAATTCATCCTCAAAAAGTGTTTTAAAAGATTATTTTTAGTTGAAAATTTTTTACCATTAAAATTAATAAGCTTCTAAAAGTAACACATTAAAAGCATAGGTGAGGAAGAGTAGAGTAGCATGATAATGAACATGTTTTATGCTTTATGTTAATATCTTTTAAAGCTATACAGTTAAAAAACGAAAATGTATGACATATAACTTAACCCCTCAAAATCTTATATTTTTTTTTTACCTCAATTAAACTGGTAATAACTTAGTTAAATTACCTTTTTCATAGATCCTCAATATCAATTAGTACCTTAACATCCCAACTACACCCTGTCGGCCCAACAACTACAAAGAGTAACCTATATCAATCGTACCACCAAAACTTAGCTGAATCATCTTAAACTTACACCTTTTCCCATGAATAAGGGGAATAACCTTGATTCTGGTCAGTGGAGGAGAGTTTGACATTCTTTGCCATTTTTGTACATCATTCCTTCCCTTTCTACCGTCGATTTCACACAACCAATTTATTCTTTACCAATGTATAGCAGCTAAATAAAAATGACTTAATTTTATCTAAGTTTCCCTGTCAACTTATTTTACATGTATGCCATAGTAATCATAAATGGGTAATAGTGCCAGAAAAATTGCAATTGCAACTATAATCAACTAAGGGAGCTTAGCCAAATCTGGCTCTTGTGGCATAAAACATTCACCCAATCAACTTAGAGTTGAATAGTTCACTGGTGTTAATGATTCATACACTACATTATAAGTGTCATTGTGATATAGAAAGCAAATATTTTGATAACCTTATCTCCTAGGAAGCAATTTAATTAGGATTTATTTGAATAACCTTAGGATAACTAATATACTTCGTCTTTTTATAAAGTTATTTTATTCTGTTGAGTGACTTTACAAATAGATTTGGATGAAGCTTTGTTTTAGCTAAAGCATTACACTTTAAATTTTCTTTAAAATAGCAAATTAAACCTGAAACTACAGAGTGCCTTGAGATCTATAGAAATAGTGACTCTCTAAAATATTGATTTTTTTAAAATAAAATATGTTATCTGTAATAGTAAAGAATAATAAAAATGTTGAATAGTTTAGTAAAAATATTATTCACATTAAAATAAAAGTAAACATTATATAATGCACATCATGGTCCTTTACCACCAATCATGCTTCTTTATTAATTTTTTTTGTTAACTATGAAGTTGAAATTGTTCATGACTACCTCATCCTTTAATGAGTAAATGAACTAATTTTAAATAACTATTATATAGTTATTATATATTTCTTATAACTAAAATGGAGAATATTTAAATTTTACAGAAAGATTCACCTGCGATTGTACAAACAACTACCAAGCCTATTTTAATGGAAGAAAATAGTATCTCACCATGGCTTGTTAATCAACCTCAAGATACATATATTCTTTTAACAACTGAGCTATAATAAAATACTGAACTTTTTGATATAAGTATTTACATATGAACACTTGAATATATTTTTGTAAGGTCACATTTTATCCAGGTAAATTACTACTTGGAACAAGACTCGAGAATTGGACCAGATATTTTTTTAAGGTTTACAGTACATATACATTGTAGCAACAGGTATATGGATGAAAAACTAGTGTTGTCTTGTATGACTTTGTAAACAGATACAAGGAAATAATTGCAGAGGTAGACCAGCATTAGTGAATATTTTTAGCAGAACATAAATATTCAATTTTTTATTGGATTTAATTACCTAGCAAAACTTAATTTTTTACTAAAGTTAGTCTACCTCTGTAAAAGAGAATTTTTAATTTTGTTTACATATCAAGTATTTAAATATCACTTTGTCTTT
The DNA here is from genome assembly GCA_023701765.1 of Hylyphantes graminicola. Classification (NCBI taxonomy): domain Eukaryota; kingdom Metazoa; phylum Arthropoda; class Arachnida; order Araneae; family Linyphiidae; genus Hylyphantes; species Hylyphantes graminicola. Next base: position 49,827,321 of record CM043116.1, read on the forward strand.
CCTTATGTATGTAAGAGAATATATTTGTAATATATTAATAAATGTTGTCATGAACTGTGATGCTTATTCTATTTAAACCACACAAGCTTGAAAAATAAAACATTTAATTCTGTAAATGCTTACAAAAGATTTCATCTTAAAACCGGAGAACATAAAGAAAAAAGCTAATGTAAAAACTCTGGACTGGACATAATACTGCTAAGCTACAGCAAATAATTAAATTGAGACATGGTGAATCACAGGCGCGTAGGCTGCTTATTTAGTTTCTGTTCAGATAACTTGTGCTGAATCTCTTCTTTCCATGTTCATTTATGACACAGACATGCTGAGGAAAGAAAATTATTCAAGCACTGTTATATACTTTGGAACAACTTTATGAAACACTAGTGCAGTGGTTATTCAAGCATACCATACTTATTTATATGTAACAGTAAAATATTGAGCATTAATAATTATGTGGTTTTTATAATGTGCCAACAATATATTAATATATTTAAATATGACTAATTTACTAAATACAAAAGCAATTACTACCAAATAATTCCACTAACATTTTCATACAGTTTGATTTTTAGTTATAATATTACACTCCCTATGGCTTATTGGACAAAATTTAAATGCGATTCTCGCATACTTAAATATTTTTTTGAAAAATCTGGTTATAACCACACAAAAAATTCTGGTTTAACTATTTGAATATTATAATTTTAAAAGTAAAAAAAAAACATTAAAAATTGATTTTAAGATGGGAAAAATGATCGTCATGAAAGTTATGCATTAGTAATCATGAGATTTTAAATAAAGTTAAATTTATAAAAATAGGAACAACAAGAGATAAAGTAGTACCCATACAGGATAATGAGTTCTTTTGGGACAAAAATAATTCCAAGATCTATTGATAAATAGTATAAATAACTTTTGATAGGAAATAAACTAAAATATTGCAACAGATAACAATTCAAGAAAAAGCAAATTATCTTCATGATACTTACATCTAAGTCTCTAAAATATTCATTGTAATCGATGGCGTATCCAACCACAAATTTGTCCGGTACTTCAAATCCACAATCTGTAATGGAAATTAAGGACAATGCTTTGAAATACTTATTACAGAAGAATATATGAAGAGCTCAAGTGCAAAACAAGTTACATCACTTTTTGCTTATGCCATTGTAACTCTATGGTAACTTGTCCTTGGCTGTTTGGCTTTTAGGGCGAAAATAGCATAAGCAAAAAGTGATTTAACTTGTTTTGCACTTGAGCTCTTCATATGGGAATCAAATTGTTAATTGAAAGTTTAAAAAAAGCTACACCAAAATATGCCATTTATTAAACTATCACTCTTCACAGAAATTTTCCAACTAAAAATCTAGATTGAAATTGTAATAAATTAGGGAATTTTTTTTAATTGATAAAAGGAAATATTAGTTTACTTACAATCAGGGCGATAAAAGTTTCCTTTGGTGCGCTTTACCAAGAGGCTGAAATTATGTATTGAAGCATTTAATATAAATCATAATACAAAAAAATGTAAGTGCAATGAAAATAACGTATTTTATTTAAAAACATGCAATTGCATATTTCGGGAGAATTGTTAAAGTATACAAAACCAATACAGGAACTACTCAATACCGGTTTTAATATTAAAAACTTTCAAATATGTATATGTATCATTAAATTATCCTCTATAATTTTTGTCAACCAAAAATCTTTAGTTGAATTGTAGTAAATTAAGGAAATGTTTAATTTATAAAAAGGAAATATAAATGACTTATTACGTAGATTTGATATTGTAAATACCGACAATTGTCCTGCTCTAAAATTAATACTAATTTTTTGCAAGTAAAGTGGATATAAAGCTCTAATTCTGAAGATGGTATTATTAATGAAAATCCAGAAAGCGTACACTGATATTATTTTTTAAAAAAATCAAATGCTTTAAACAAATTAACTAAAATATATTAGTGTGGTTAATATTTACCTGGCTACTTTGGCAGATTTTACATGGTAGGACTTGACAAGAGTTAGCAACTCCTTCATTGTGCGACCAGTATCAATCACATCTTCCACAATAAGAACATTCTAGAATGCAAGGAAAGTATATTAAATTCTCACAAGGGACTAAATTAGCTAAAGAAAAATTACGCATAAATAAACTAACACAGAAGAATTTGTTAAAATTTTAAAGATTATTAACTTTGTTGAAATTAAAGTTGAGCTTTTTGGAAGTATAAAAAAAACTCAAAACTTTTTAATTGTATATATATTCTTCTTTAATTATTCTTTTTTCAACTATTGTCCCATAATATTTTGAAGGTGAAGAGAAAAGTTTACAATTTTAAAAATTAGAAATCATGGTTAATTTAAAAATCAAGGTTAAAATTATTAATTAAAAATATTAAATTCTATATTATAATAACAGATTGGTTACAATTTTAGACATAAAATTCTCATACATTATATATTTTAAACCCCCCAAAAATAAACTATAAAATAATTAAACACAAAACAAATAATTTCACCCACCTGTCCAGTTAAAACACTTAAGTCCTCCTTTCCTATTATTTGAACTTGACCAGCTGCTGCATCATCCTAAAAAAGACATTTTTTATGAAACTAGAATACAATTAATTTATTCGATAAATCGTTGGTGCTTTCAATTTCTAAAAAAAAACCTCAATTATAAATTACAAACAGATTTTTTTTTAAGTATTGTATTTTTTCTTTTAATGAAGTCTAATTACCATTATCCAAAACTACATTTAAAAACTGAAAAATATGAAAATTAGTTGAATAACTAGTTTTTAAATTTATGGCAACACCAACACTATCAATTGCAAATTTTCTAATGAACTTTCTTCTGCATTATAATATTGCATAAGTTACTCCTAAACATGGTTTTCTATAAGATTTACTGTATAGGATTTTGGAAATTTTCAATTACTTCATCATTTATAAAATTAGAGATAATGAATTCATCCTTAACAAAGTGTACATATTTTTCTACATAAATCTTTCACATGAACAAAATACCTCCGAAGGAAAACTGATTATTACTCTATTAAAATCCTTCACAAAATATTTTCTAATATTAGTACTAGTACATAATTACATTTTTAAAGTTTATACTCAGCTCACCTTGTAACTTTTCAATCTAATAAAATCCACAGATATACGAATGGTATTGCGAGTGGCATAATGGTTGTATTTCTTTATGTGGTCAATGAGATCTGTGAAGAATTTGTAGCCTCCCTTAAGAACACAAAGGGCAAAGATTGGCTCATTTCCAATATCTTCAGCAATATCTTGTGCAAGCTTTTCTATTCTAAAAAAAAATAGAAATACAATGATATTAATACCAGATTAAGCAGTAGGTATTTTAATATTATCAAAAAAAAATTATTTCTATGTCTAAACTCCTATTAAGTGGTTTCTGAGTTAACATAAACTCTTAGAGCAAAGCATGTTTTATTCTCATTTCTTGAGCAATTAAAATTATATATTGATCAAAATGACTGAGATGCTTCATTGACAAAATTGAATCATGCCTATACTAGAATCCAAAACTGCGAACAACTTGGGGTCAAGAGGCTAGTTGACCCTCACCGTTCGCATATTGATCACTGAATTTCAAAAGTATGATGATATTAAAAAAATTATTATAAATATAAAACCACAATTTAATGGTGGTATATACACAATACTTTTGATGTACTTATTAATTCCTTCCCCAACATGCTAACTATTTCCCAACCTACCCTTAAATATTTAAAACTGGTCTTCTACTTAAAAATTCAAAGTAATTTAATTGTTGATTGTACTCTACTTAAAAGTCGAAAAGATCCATATTCAAAAGGTTTATAATTAAAGAAAGAAGAATGTTTAATGAGGATATGCAGCTACAAAATATTGAAATTAATAAATCACTAAAATCCAGTGGGAGTGGGCAAGTTTTTTGTTATGAATAAGAAACTTTTTTATGTACCATAAAAAAGAACAAAAAATCTGTTCAAGTTGAAAGCTTAATTATTATATGTGATCTAATTAGATTGAAAATGACATTCATCCACTTAAAAATACCAATTAAATTGTGCAGTTTTTTTAATGATTGGAATATACTTTGAATTAGAATATTTTTCTGAGATTTTCAATGGCGTCTAGATTTGATAAGCTAAATTTTTTAACTCATCACACTAGGTCTATAGTATTTGTAGTATGGGATGTGAAAGCGGTTGATGGACAAGACATAAATACTGAATGTCACCGCTCTTAATAAAGCTCCACCTTTCAACGTCATAACATAATGTGTTACCTAAAAGCAATAAATCTTAAAATCTTTAAAGATTAGACTGTACCCTAATAACACGTGTCAAAAGATAGCGTTTATCTGATGACCTTACAACCTGTCTGCAAAAGAGAAAAGCGATATCTATTCACACACACACACAAAGAGTTGAATGTCTCAATATTTGTTTATCTAAGAAAACAGTGGTCTTTACGTTCAACAACTGTTTTTAAACTAAGCAGTTTGATCAAATTTTTAAAATTGAAAAAAGAAAACTATTATTTTTATTTTAAAATACACATTTAATTGTCAAATTTATACCAATTTAGCATATAACAAAAATAAATGTAGAATGATTACACATTTTTTATACATTCACCTTTCAATAACTCAATTTATGTCGACTCTAAAAAGGAACCTAAATATGTTATATTTTGGAGGTTTTTTCTCCTTCAAAAACCATGGCTGTTAACTAAAGTATTCTACTTTGTAGCATTTAGTGCAAAATTTCATTGAAAGAATTCTATTTAAAATATATTTTTAAACGAAATTCCTTAACAATTTCTATTTTTAATAATATAAAGTAATCCTTAGCCCAGGGTTGGGTTTTTACCGGTAAAAACTAGTTTTTACCAAGACATGGTAAAAACTTGGTATTTACCGGTAAAAACCAGGTTTTTACCGAGAAAAACCAATCTACTTCATATGTTCAAAAACAAATATGTCACACTATGTATATAATTTACGCTTATTAAATGTAGACACACACATGTGTTTATAATAAGACATGTTTCCTAGTAAATAAAAATTATATTCTATATTGTTATCAAAAGATTACATTTTTGGCCATGACTTGGGAAACATTGCCCATTTTAGAATTCAGCTTTCCGTAACTATTAATCAGTTGGATGCATCTATGTTCTGGAATCAAAATTAAGTCATTCAAATAATTAGAGAAAAACACATGCATAATGTAAAAAATAGTAAGGTGTTGTTCTAGATGTTAATATTTTTTTTTCTTCCTCTTGTGGTATGAATATTTTTTAAAAAAATAATAATAATGTATAGTAATTTGAATAGAATATTTGTTCTTCAAACATATCCATGTCATAATAAAAAGAAAACTAGAATTCATCATCATCAACAAGAACATAAATTATTGATTTATCTGTTTTTTTATTATTTGGTAATAAATATAATATTATTTCAGAAGGTGGGAAAAACATGTTTTTTACCAAGAGTGGTAAAAACCATGAGAAAAACATGTTTTTACCAAGGCGGTAAAAACCATGGTAAATACCGGTAAAAACCTTATATGGTAAATACCGTGCCAACCCTGCCTTAGCCCCTAAACCACATCACCAAAACCAAACCACCCACCATAAACCAATCAAGGACCCAAAGATACCAAGAAGTCTGTAATACTATACAGTATTACAGACCATGTTTATCTTAAACATGGTTTTCCATATGATTAACTGTACGGGATTTTTGAAATTTCCGATTACATCATCCCTTATAAAATTAGAGATAAGAATGAATTCATCTTAACAAAGTGTACACTTTTTTCTAGATAAATCTTTCACATGAACAAAATACCTTCAAGAAAACGGATTATTACTACATTAAAATCTTTACTAACCTATCTCTCACCACACCGCCAGGCAGTAGTACACATTCCAACGAACCTTGATATAGTTTCGGGGTACAAAAGAAATCGGGATGATATCCTTTGTAGTCATCAGGAATCTATAAAGAAATTGTAATGTTTTGGGGTGAAACTGTTGTCAGAGCTGTCAGTTTTGTCTTGGTAGTTGTAAAGAAATATATAGGAATTGCTAAAACAATATCAGAGCATATATCTACTCATATTTAAAACATCTGACTACAAGATACAGTAGAGTCCTGTTTATTCGAATCCCGGTAATCCGAAATTTGGCTCAACCGAAAGGAATACTCTGGAATTTTTTTGCTAAAATGTGAAATGTATACGCATAAATAAAGAAGTTCACAAAAAAAAATACGTACTTACAAAGTTGGATTTATTTCTCTATTTATGCAGTATTTAAAAAAAAAAATTGCTTCTCAATTTTGGTTAGTTTTAAAGCAGCCCTGTCCCGTAATCTTTTAAACAATAGAACGTCTAAAGTAGTGGCTTCATCTTGCACTTCTATGTATCTAAGAATTTTGTAGCTTCTGTAAGCAAAATGCTGCACTTGATAGATTCAGAATTAGGAAGCGCTTCATAGGTCTCTTTTGGCCAATAAGAATGAGGCCAACACCCTATGACTTCAAACTTTCTCTTCTCTAGCGTTTTTCTAGGTGTTAAATGGATGATTCCTGATTATTCGCAAATTCCTATGGAATATTGATTAACAGAAAGTGCTTCGGTCCTGTACTTTTTCGGATAAGCGGGACTCTACTGTATAGTCATAAAGTTACTTTTAAATTAATAACTGTATGGACCTGAGTTAGCTTTGAGACCAAGATTGTACGTCAAGAGATTCACCAGATGAAAGTTTAAAATTAAACACAAGAATTAGTATTGGTTGAGACTCAAGAAAAAAAAAAGCAGACATAAATATATCTACATATTAAAACTAAATTCGTTAGAAAAATCCTTCAGGTATAGCTTGAAAAACGGCAATCATGCATTTTATCAAAACCTTTCTACTAGGCTATTTTTGAAGCAAATCTCTAATGTATATACTTGTATAGTCAAACAAATATTTTGGAAAATTATGGTATCCTCATAATGCATTTGATTTTTTGGCATTGATTTCTTTAACAATGAGTTGGCAATAAAACCTAAATAAACAAGCAATTTGGGACGTGACTGCAATCAAAATTACACTGATTGATTTTATTACATAACATGAAACATGCAAATTAAGATACAGTGAGTATTGAATATAAATTAAACTATTGTACTTACAATAATCCCCGGAGATACAGGCTCCATAAGGCAGATTATTAATGCAACTTAACTGTCGGAATGTATAAAATTAAACTACCGCAAATCGACGTCAACAATAACAACGTTAAATACGCAGCCAACTGTCACCTGACGAAAACCAGCAGGGAAAAGGACTAAAGAATAGCACGGAATAGCCTCAATAAGCTTCAACGAGATAACATTACGTAAAAGGCAAATACGTAAAAATCCAGAAATATTACATCATATTCACAAACAAAATATCTAGCAAGATAGGACGCTTCTATGTGATTGGGCCGCGAAACTTCAGAATTACTGCGCTGCGGGAAATTTGACTGCAGCTTCTGCTATTTTGGCGTAAATCGAAACTTTTAGCAGCCAAGTTGTACTGTTGCCAGTAGCAACTAAGTTGTTTTGGATGTGTCGAGTTGAGGGATTTTTAAATCACTTCTTCTTTTTACCAGTTTTCGACAGTTTGCGTTGGGACAGACATGCTCGTTAAATCAGTGGAGTCTAAAGCTGGTGGTGTTAGAGTACGATGTCGCTCGAAGTCCCCTTGGGTGCAGCGTGCAGCTCAGGTGTCAACCTCCTCACTTGACCACAATTCTAAACTAAAAGGCATGATTTGGCAAGTTTTAAATCTCATTGGAGGCTAGAAATAGACAGTCGGAAACGTTAAACCTCAACCAAGAAGCTTTATGGTCTGACCTTTATAGCCTTTATACTGGGCTTGTTTAAAGTCTTGAGTGGCAAAAAAAAAAAAAAAAAATTGCTGAAAGGGGAAAAAAAAATTATCGATCCCCGATTTTGGCGAATCAATGAAAAGTGATATAATCCATCGACGGAACCGCAGAAATGAAATTTATTTTTTAAATGCATCACCTGAAATGAGTCAATGGACGATTCGTACGTTTAGGAGAGGTTGTGGAGTTTTTGGGTAGTTGTTTGTGGAGTAGTAGACTACTTTGTTACTACTACTCCACAACACTATATTTGATGTATCTGTTACGTCACCATAGGCTTGGCTGTGTGTCATTTGGACGAATTAGCTGCCGGGAGATTTGTTTCTGTGGTAAGTGAAAACGTTATGTAGCTGTGACGTCCCCGTAGGAATAGATGTTCTAGTTGGCCATTCCCTTTTAAAGGAAATTATAATTGACTAACAACTAATTCTAAATTTCAGTTTAATTTGAACCGACAGACAAACAGACAAAGAATATAAAAGATAGGTATCTTATGTACCTTTTAAACAAAAAAGAATGTCAAAAATCGGATAGTTAGAACGAAAGCTAACAGGTGTGAATAACAGGGGCGTAGCTACCGCCGTATCAGCCGTATCAATTATACGGGGCCCCCGGGCCACGGGGGCCCCCTACGTGCGTAATCAAAAATTTATAAAAACTTCCCAAATTTTTTTTTCACAAATGACAAAAGTAAAAAAAAAAAAAAACAATTTATTTTCCCCCGCGTAAAGCATGCGTTCAAAAGTTGTCAACACCCTACATCGGCTATTGCGGGCTCCGGGAACATAGATATACGCGGGGAAAAAAATTTCAGAGCCTTTGCGACCTGAGTAGTATGTTCAAAATATTACAACTAAACCGGAGAAACTCCTGTCTCCTTCAAACGAAGAGATATTAAACACTTCAGGAGCACAAAACTGTCGGCTTTTTACAGTAAAGACATCTCAGTTAAACTTATGATCAATTAAAGGCTCTAAAAACATGCATAAAATCTGAAATTCAAAAAATTCATTCCATTAAGGAACTCTTTGAATTATTGCTGATAAAATTCAATAGTCTTGCATCCAGTTTTCCCGAGGTAATAGCAGCATGCTTTTTATTCTTGACGCTTCCAGTTACAACACAACTGCTTGAAGAAGTTTTTCAGAATTGAAACTGATAAAAAAATTACCTAAGAATTTCGATGGGACAGGAACGCCTGTCAGACCTGTCACTATGTTGTCCATAGAGCTAGAAACTTTTGAAAAACTAAAGTCATCATCATCTATAAATGATTTAATAAATCAATTTGCCGAAAAAAAGGCAGGGCGAGTGTAAATTTAATTTTAATTTTAGAAAAAGTGACAGATACATATTATTGATGAATAAATATGGGCAATTCTACCATAATTTTTAATTTTATTACCGTTGAGAATAACCTTAAAAAAATTAATATTTCTTAAAAAAAAATTTCTTATTATACTAAAAGACTGGTCTATTTCTTATTATACTAAAAGACTACCGTAGTGTGTCCCAAATGTCAATTTTTTTAGTTTAGGGATATTTCTGAGCTAAAAATTACATTCATTTATATTTTAAATTGAACTAATATACGTATTAGTTCAATTTACGCAGTAGCTTAACAAATTAATTCCATTAAATTTTGCCTTTTAATATCTATAATGTGTTTTTCTCGTATCCTAACTATGTCCCTGGGTTTTGGTACATTTACTGACCTCATTCCTAAAGTGGTGAAGAGAGGCACTGGATTGAGCTACAGTGATTCTTCAACCATGAAAACTGCATTGCAGAAAAAAATTCACATTTCAGTTAGTAGCCACATATTTTTGCTAAAATTCGCCAATCAGCCCAACAGTAAAAAAAAAAAAGCTCACTAAAATTGGCTGCGAGGCTTTATTGCTTTCCTTACAGTCTCCCAGATAAGGCTAATTTTTGCTTGATAATTGATTTTTTTTACTATAAATATGTTTAAGTGGAGTACAAGAAGTAAAAAGATCCATTTTTATTAAACTGGAGTAAGTTTCAACATAAAAAAGCGTGAATGTCCTTACCTTCCGTTCCTGACTTCCCGGTCCTTACCGTCGTAATGATCTAGGGATGGAAAAGCGAAACCAGTTTTAAGACTAACCGGTTTTTTGTGATTTCGGTTTCATTGAAAAACAGTTATTTTCGGAAGGCCAGTTTAAACCAGTTTCTTTGGCATCGGTGTTTTAAAAAAACGGCCATCCCTTGTTATTTTTTGTTCTTTTACAAATGAACTTTGCTGAACTTTTTTTTTTGTTTTTATAGAACCCTTATAAAACTATTGACATTGAAAGTGATTTTGAAAAAATAAATTTAAAATTTTTTTTATACCTGAAATTAAAAATTATGGTAAAACTGCCCAAATATTTCTTTTAATTTTATGCATTTTTTTTCCCTTTGTGAGAAATCTTTACCCTTCCTAAGGGCCCCCAATCAAATTTTTATACAGGGCCCCGCCAAGGCACGCTACGCTTCTGGTGAATAACCTACTTTTCCCTTTTTAATTCGTTCAAATTTAAAAAGAAGGCGAGTAAACTAAAAAAAATTATTAATTGATTCGAATCAAAATTTAGTTCCAAATGAGCGAAAGTGTGGTTCAGTGAAACTTTCAACCAATACATTTCAAAATTTTATAAACGATAAATTTTTATGGTATTTCATTGATATTACTATAATTTTTTTATGCTGAAAAAGATTGTAAAATAGTATCTTCAAAAATAAACCGAATTCTGAATTTTTACGTGCTATTTAAAAAAAAATGCAGAGAAAACCAGAAAACAACCAGACATTTTTGCTATGTTAAAATATAGTTTTTTTAGTAAAAATATTTGTTATAACAACGTGCAAAAAAGTTCACTTTTTTATATCATATTTATTCATAAATCGTTGCGAAAATGATACTTTACGTGCTTACGTCACAGACAGTGCCGAAAGTAGTACTTTCGGCACTAGTGCGGTAAAGTAAATAAGAGTATCTGATTGGTAGAAAAACAAAATGATGTCATGAATATCTCCATGGAAACTAAATGATGTAATGAACCTCACTTATTTCTATTGGTTCATTACTTTTGCACATTCTAATATATCTCCATGGAAACTACAAGTACTAGAAAAATTATTAAAGGAAATTAAATAAGACAAAAGTAAGAACACAAATTTCACGCTTTTGCACGTTATTATAAAAAATATTGTAAGCAAGCACGTGCCAAATATTACTTTATTTAGCTCTTGTCATTATTTGACTCGACCAACGGTCTCGTGAAATAAAAGCCCCACTTGCTTAATAAAATATTATTTTGGCACTAGCTCCTTAAATAACTGTTTTATGATTTCTGAATGAATCTCTTTTATCTCGATTACAATGTCGTTTTAGCTCTTAACTTGATAACGCAATTGTAGTGTAGTGTAATCATTTCCGGCTGCCTATTTCTACCCTCCATTAATAGCTTTAACACAGCCAATAACGCCTCGTAATTTAGAACCCTGGTCAAGTGACGAGGTCGACACCTGAGTGAGCACCCAACGGAACTTCGAGCGACATCTTACACTGACGCCGTCGGGACTTTGGACTCCACAGATTTAACGAGCACGTCTGTCCCAGTGTACTCGGGCCCATCCCGTCACGAGTTGGATTTTCTACTCTTTCCCAGTACAGATATCCGATTTATAGGATGACTGGCAGTAGGTGGGATTCGAACCCCCGCACTCCTGAGAAGGCTGAATCCTGAGGCGGATGCCTTAAATAACGCAATAACTGCCAGCTATTATCGGATAAAAACCCGATGATCACGAATCCGTCACGAGTTAAGCACTAAGCCATCATTTTTCTGTCTATATGTTCATCCCACCTACAAGATACTCTTAAAATAAACTAGCTAAGATAAGGGTTATTAATAAAGATATATTTGTCTAAGAATTGTGTGTTGGGAAACAATATTTAGATAATGTTTGGGTTTGGCTTACTGTAAGGGTCATCACCTTCGAAATTACTGTTTCATAATTTCATCATATTACTATTCAAAACTACTATTTCATCATAAAAGCATTACTATTTGAAATGCTTAAATGTAATGAAAATTAACATCTGCTTTATCAAATGAAAAAATTGAATGTCTTGTATTTCATTGTTAATAAACAATTCGAACAATCATATGATCACTATGACCTGTATTATGACGTCATTACAAACTGATTTATAACACAAAAATAAATTTCCTTTAAATTTGTATTTAATATAAATAAAGGTCCGACACTATAAATACACATATTTATATTTTGTTTATTCTCCAATTTTCTTCGAATTTAGAATGTTTATTTTAAATAAGATATAAACTATTGGTTAAAAATTGTTGCGTACTTTTAAGAATTTGAACTCCACGAAAAACACATCTAACTTACTGCACTTACTGCAAGAAAAGTTATCTAGCAATCAAAAGCAAATTGAAATGATTTGGAAATAAATAAATTAAGGGTCGAATATGAAATAAATAATTTTTTAAAAATAATTTCACTTAATTGATGAAGTGGCATTTCAATTATTAACATTAAAAAAAAATTCTCTGCAAAAATAAAGTTTTATTATTTCTGTACTTACTGTGATAAATCTTCCTCTTTCAATATTGTTATCTGCCATGCAGGATGTTGAATCTTCAATATAATTCTGCAATTTCTTCAAAATTACTTCGATAATTAGTTATTAAATTTTTGGTTTACTGCTTTTAATTACTAATTTCCAGTTATATCTTGCGGTTAAAGTTATACATAAGGTATTTGGTCCTGGTTTTTCTCCTACGGAAAATAATACTGTAGACTGTTAATGTTACATAGAAAAATATGGCGTTTTTTTGTGATTTACGGTCTAAAATGCAAGCGCTGTCGTGTTTGTTTTATATGAAATTACAAAATGATGCCAACATGCACAAGTGCGTAAAGTAGAACATTTTAAAACGTGGATATAAGGACGAGCCAGTCAAATAATTCCCCTTGGATTTTAAAAAGTTTAATTCACGTACACGAGATTCGGATAATTTTTTTTTTATAATTGCGTGAAAAAAAGCCGACTTTTACATTATAAATTCAATATCAGACGCGTGCACAAAGCTAGACTTTTTGAAACAGTGAAAAAAAGTACTTTTTTTCACCCAAAAGCAGTGAAAAAAAGACTTTGTCGCACTCTTTTTATAAGATGCCAACATTTCAAGTAAAATTTCGATTTGATAATACTCATAAAATCCAAAGATTTATCGATCTGCTGTATTTAAAAATATTATGCGCGTGAATTATTTTTGAATCAATGCATTTTTTTTCTCGCGATGGGAATATTTCTTAAGTCACGCCCTTCGAACTGCGAGTTCATTGGTTGCTTTCTTTGACAAAATGTTGAAACACGCTTATTGGTTTTTTATAGCGTCACGCGCTCCGAACTGCGAGTCATTGGTTGTTTTCCTTGACATCTCCTAGTCTATTTTAGTCTAATTAGCACGTGAATTATTTTTGAACCAATGAGATTTGATTTTTTTTCACGCAATTATAAAAAATAGTGTATGAAACACGTGCGAAAAGTAAACTTTTTAAAACACGTGTCTTTATTTCACTCGCTCGTACCTCGCTCGTGAAATAAAATCCACTTGTTTTAAAAAGCATTACTTTTCGCACTAGTTGCATAAATATCTATTATAATCACGGGCATTTTTTTGTGTGTGTTTTATCATTGTTGTATAAAATGAAATACACGTATCGAAATATATACAACTAGTCCAGTAACCAGATAGTCAAAAAGATGCGTTTCAGGAACATTACAGAACTTTTTTTCTCAAATGTTTCTATACTTTCGAGGATGCTGAATCTGAATATCAAAATTGTTCACAAATTTTGGCATGGGAACATTGGAAAAATTAGAAAAGACATTTCTACCCCCTTTTTTGGTCTTTCCCTTCTGGCACGTAAATTATAAATATCACAGCAAAAACAAAAATGGGATTACAGTAGAAACTCGGATATCCGATCTCATTGTGTCAAATGTCTATTTTTGAGTGGTAATTGAAAGTGTAATGCATTTTCTCTAGATTTTATTGTAACAGAGAAATAACAACAACATACGTTATGTTAATCCTTGCTGAGGATGCTGAATCTGATTAATATCAAAATTGTTTACAAATTTTGGTATGGGAACATTGGAAAAAGTAGAAAAGCCCTTAAAATTTTACCCCTTTTTTGGTTTTTCCCTTCTGGCACGTAAATTATAAATATGTATCGCAGCAAAAATAAAGGATTTCAGAAGAACATCGGATATCCGATGTAATCGGGTCAAAAGTCTATTTTTAAGTGGTAATTGAAAGTCTCTATAGTTGTTAGTTATAGTCCAGTCAAAATAGACATTTCAATTAACAAAAATTCGCACCCAGCTAAATTTTGGTATAGATCTTTGGTACACTATTATAAGTAAAATATCAATTTCGAACTTTTATTCAAGATGACGGAAAAAGCAGACATGGGATCGGTGGGGACTTTTTATATTTTACTTATAATAGTGTACCAAAGATCTATACCAAAATTTAGCTGGGTGCGAATTTTTGTAAATCTACCCCTATTTTTTTTTGTCTATTTTGACCGGACTATTAGTCATTTTCTTTAGTTTTTATTGTAACAGAGAAATAATAACAACTTATGTTATGTTAATCCTTTATTCACCACATACTAAACTACGACTCTATGCATATTAATTCCATTATGTACACAGTACAAATCTACAACAATACATAACAGTTTCGTACTTATACACTTTCGTACTTTAACATGTATTCCCTGGAAAATAGGAGAACAAGGGGTGATTTAATTCAGTTGTTCAAGTTCATTAAACAGGGAGACATGGAGGGCTTAGGTTTTACCTTAAATAGCCGGACCAGAGGGCATGGTCTGAAGTTGAATAAGTCCTGCTTTAGAAGGGAAGTTAGAAAACATTATTTTTACAATAGAGTCGTCAATGAGTGGAATGCTTTACCAGAACATGTTGTGTATTCGAAGAGGGTGGAAGATTTTAAGAAGAATCTTGATAACTATTGGAAACTGGTAAAGAATTAGATTTATTTTGGACCAACCTTGCTGGGCCTCTGGCCTGTTGTTGGTCGACAATTTTTGTATTTGTATTTGTATTTGTATAAAACACATGATTTTTGTTCGCTAATTTCAGAAAAAAAACCATGACACACAAAAACTTTGTAAAGATATTAATTCCTCACAGATTTTGATAATTCAAAAACTTTGGAAAACTATAGTTATTAGCCTCATTGTAATGAGATTTAAAATATGTATCAATGTTTAACGTTTTTTTTTAATGTTTTGAATATCTGTTTCAAGACAAATTTTGCACAAGAGAAGATTTTATCCCGAAACCAGATGAGAATATAACAATTTTTTCTAGACAATCATAAAACTTTTTAATGCAGTTACAAAACAATAATTCTACTGCATATTCTCTTTTATAATTTTTTAAGAATTTGAAATTTTATCCTATATCCTTAAATCCAAATTTTTTTATGTAGACTTTTTTGAAGGTATACTCCTCTGCTTCAAAGGTAAATGTGCTTCTAATATATCTTACACATATATTTTCATATACAATTAACCGTAAGCATATCTTTATGTAGGGGATTTTTAATAAAAAAAAATTCAATGGGGTTGTTTCACATCGTGGATGGCAACAGTTCCAACGGCTTGTTTTCATTTGTTAACGGGAATTACTTTTAATTTGGTTTTCGCAAATGAGTTTTCCAAGAATATTTTATTTGTTAAATTTTTCAAATACCAACTTCTTGCTGTGCTGTTGGTTGTTCAAAACATTTGTTAAAGAAAGCTTGCACAGAAAGAAAAGTTTCTTTTCATATACATAAATCAATAAGAAGCAACCAATAAATAGTACATAGAAAAATGAAAACAAGAGCGTTACGTCATCTGAAACATTCCCATTACATTTCGATTTACAGGTACGATTTACATGTTCTAATTACAATCGATTTTTATGTGTAAGTAGCATTTGAATCCTAAAATAGAACAGTCTTTCTAAAGTAAATTAATCGATTATAACATTCAAATTTTTGCTTCTGCACTGAAAACCATTTAAAGCGGTGTCTTGAGAGAATATTATGTTTTTCCATTAAACCAATTATATATTTCAAATATAAAAGTTAAAAAACTTTATGTTTCAGTACTTTTATTGTTTTCTAAATATATGTTAAGCTTCATATAAATGCAATAAACTTAACTCAAGAAGTAAATTTATTTGCTACAAAATATTTTTAATAGAAATATGACAGCACTTTATTAAAAAATACTCTGAGATATTTTTTATACCTTTAATGCGTTTCGAAATTTAAGTGTATTGCTATTTTTAAGATTTTTTATCAATATTGCATGCAGATTCTTGACGTTCCGGTAGCTAGAACAAAGATCGATTCATAAAATAAAAGAACAAAACCTCATTATCGATTTCAACTAAGAAATAAAACCATTTTATCGATTCTGTCTATTTTCATCAAGTTTTTCGTTTGCCATGTCATACTTAAGCAGGAAAAATACTTATGTGAATTAAATTCCGTGGAAATTTATATATAGGACTCTTTTATTGACACGCCAATAAAAATTGGACAATGAAGGAGAAGTTGAATAAAAGACTTTGTCGCACTAAAGCTAGTACACATGGGATGTTAGTGACATATATCGTCATTTTTATTCCAACAATTAATGAGATAATAATGATAGTTTCGTTAGATTAACTTGTTGTAAACATTTTGAACTTGAAATATCATGACTTATGAAATAATGGCAGTGGTTCTGGGTAAGTCAAGAAATTAAGTACGGTATTACAACAACTTTCGGAACAGCCAAGATATGATGGCGGTCTCTATGATAGCGGTGATGAAGAGTGTATAAAACAGGATTTAACCAACATGTAGGTTACTTAATTATACAATATTTATTTAACTATTACGTAATTGGAGCTGACTATCTTTTGTGTCAGATAACAATTAAAACTCAACCTAGTTGCCGTAGTATTTAAAATTAATAACTGAGAGAAATTTGGCATTGTATACAACTTAAATAAGATTGTATATGGAGGTGTGTTTTTTAATTTGCCATTATATTTAAAAATGAAGGCGCTTTAGAGAAATTAAATATATTTCTGCAAATTTTAAACGCAATAGCTTAGTTTTCTTGCAAAAGAAAAAAAAACCCACTCTAATAATCAGGTGACTTTTTCCCTTGCAGACAAGATTGATTTTCATTTTCTTTTAAAAGAGAGAACGTATCCGCTCAGTTAAAGCATTTAAAGTTCTTAAGCAGTTGCAAAGCAGGTTTATCAGTTAGGCACAAAAAATCAGGAGTTATTATTTATTTATAGTGTATCATTTATGCTAAGCAACACAACTTATGTACAAAAATATCTCTATATTACAGCTGCATCACCAAAAAAGCCATAAAGTGAATATTTTTTTAGCACTGCTGACAGACTTATTATTGTTTAATAACAGTTATAAAATATCGGAAACTACTATGAAGATTTATTGCAAGAAAGTATTTTTAATTGTATTTTTAAACAAATTTTTAAATGATGCGCGTTTTCGAAATTTAAGAATAAATAACTAATAACGAAAACGAAATACAATAAATAGCATAAAGGAATTGCTTTTCAAAAAATTGTCAAAATTTGAGGATCACAAAAATTCCATTCAGTCAGGGCAAAACTTAGTGTCGACATAATCTATTTACAGCACTAACATTGCTACACCAAGAAAGTAAATAGGAAGAACTACAACACAATTTACAAACACGTACACTATACAATAGAAAAATGTGGCTGCTGATTACATAATATATTTAGATCAACATTACCTCAGTATATAAATTACATCTACATGGTGCCTTTTCGTACAAGGCACTGGAGACATGAATTAATGACATAGGCTATTTAAATGTACTTAAAATACTATCGAAGTAATTTTCAAAAGACTTTGTTTTCGACTTTAGTTTATAGTAAAGATGAACCTTTTTTAAGCCTTACAAAAGAAACTGTGATCTGGCCACATGAGGAGATACCACAAGTATAAGAGTTAGTGTAAGATATTTATATTGTTAAGTTTATTTAATAATTTACAACTAATTATTTTTTGGGTAATATTATAAATATGAGGGATCTTTCATATTTTTTAAATATTTTATTCAACTTTTTATGGTAATACTACTATTTATCACAAAAGGATATTTATTTTTAATACTGTGACCCAATGATGTTAGAACAATGCTCCAAGGGAAACTCGGACACTTATTATTATTTTACTTTTTAAAAACTTAATCATTTTAACAATCTATATTTTACACCCTTCAAAACACTATTAAGCAGCAAAAATAAAGTTAATTTCGCAAAGAAAGTTCGTTAATTTCGGCAACTACAGGGTGAGGCAAACAAAAGTGGCCCCGGTCTAGAGATGGGAATACGTTGAAATGCTTGGCGAGAAAAACTCTTGAAGCCGCCCGAAACCTGTTTTTGCATTGGTTGGATCGGATTAGCTTCACATTAGAGCTACTCATAGACTAGTGGCGAATTCAGATCTTAGTTCGTATTGTATGAGAAGTCCCATAATGCAAATTTTGTGGCTTGCAATCAATTTAGAATGTTTTGTATTACCAAAAACAAAAAGGTCCGATTCTCTAGGATAAATAACGACCAAAACAATCAAATAATCACTAGTGGGAACTTTTCTTAATAAGCTCTACAAACCTTGTTTATATTTCATTTCAACTAGCTTCTGAAACCGTAGCGTAGATGCCGGCAAATAAGTCGCCAAGCGTTTGTTTGGGCTTAATATTGTAGCGATCAATGGCTTCAGTTGGCAAAACTGTTTTTGGATTGTTTTTAGACTTGGCAACATTTCTGTCGTATTCTTATCTCTTGACCGGGGCCTCTTTTGTTTGCCTCACCCTGTAAAAGAAAAATTGAAGTATCCGAGTTTCGCTTAGAGCTTCTGTAAATGGGTTGATGAGCTGGTATTTTTTGATGATGGATTTCATTTGCTTTGCGCGCTACTGAAGTATTAAGGGAAAGTGTCTTTTGCAATAAGAAGTGAGATGTACAGTCAGCTTAACAATTTTTTTGTATCAATCATTTCCTTTATCAATAAATTAACCCCAACAATAAACTCAGCAAATGGTTCGTTCAAAACTGTTTAGGATAAGTTGTAAGCTTACAGAATCGAGAGAAACTACGGATAACATTAGCCAATTCGCTCCCATCCCATATCATTAATTTTTCCTCTCTTGCAAGTAATAGTTATCTCTACATACGACTAGCACCCCAGAGCCCTAGGTCACGATAGCTGAAATGGGTACGGCAGGCCTTCGCAGAGTAATGGGCTGTTGAGCCGAGGTGTTTGGCAGTTAAACTTGAATACATCGTTGAGCTGCACTAGCCAAATCATGTCGTTATGTGCGACAAATAGTTCGAGTTCGACGATTTTTTATCCCATCTTTTTGTGTTTCGAGCAGAGCTTAGATAAGTATTCATGCAGTAGTAATGTTACTGAGATTTTAAAAAATACGATAGATATAGAATGGCACTAGTAGAATGGGAGCGAAGAGGTTAAGGAAAACAATACAAAATATCCTCCATCACATGGTTTATCAATTTTATCACATTGTTATTGCACAATTAGTGAGACACGCATATATTGCTAGAACAAATGACAGCGAAAACCTATCCCTCCATTTTAATCCACCTGTTCCTTATGCCCTTCAGAATGGAGTGCGGTCTGAACCGCCTGAACTTGGACAGCCATTTCACCACCTGGAAGTGGTCTGCCCCTTTGACGAGATCCTTATTCTTCTTGTCACCATCTAGTTCGAGATCCATTTTCTTTGGCCAGTCGTTCTCTTCGCCTTCTTCCTCATCATCGAAGTCGATGGACCTGTCCTGGACAGCGTTGACCAGGTCAAGTTCTTCGCTCTCTGGGATGGCCAGGAGGTCCAGGTTCATCCTCTGCCTGAATTGGTGGCGTTTCTGCTGGTAGTGGTTGAGAAGACCCTGGTGGTTGGGCTGTCTGCTGATGCCTTTCGTGGCAAGATGGTGCTGGCGTCTGCAGGCGGGCCTGTTGGCGAGCAGAAGAGGGTCCGGCGGGAGTTGGGGGTGGTTGTTCTTGCTGCTTGGCGACGTCTGTTTGAGTCTGAGGATCTTGGCACGGCAGATGACGCATCGCAGGGGCAGCAGTCGCTGGGACACGGCCATCTGGATCGTCTTGACGAAGCACTTTCGACACACGACGCGGTGGCCGCACGGGAACGTCTGCATGGTTGCTTTGGCACTGATACAAATGGCGCACTGAAATTAGAATAAGGAACGGATGTAGACATTTGCATCAATAAAATAAAGTTTTTCACTTAATATGAATAAGTGCGGAATATGGCTATAGTAACATTTATGTATTTTAAGTTATTTCAGTAAAAACGGCTCTCATCAAGTCATTTGTTATGTGCCGTCATTTGTTTGATACCGAGAGGTCTAAGAAATAGTGATAAAAATGGAAAGTACCAAACTAGGTTGGAACTAAACTGTGGGGTTATTCATATAGAACTTAGATAAGAATAAATGCAGAAACTTAATTCAATCTACGCGGAAAAACTTCCCCCAAATAAATTCCGTGACTTACCCCAAAAGAGCAAAAGAGTGTCATCCTTGACAACTTAGAACAGACTTGTGAAACAAACTTAATCTCGTATATAAGGTTACTTTGTATTTAGATTGTGTGGGCGGTGATATAATTATCCTTGTTAAATTAGCGAAATTTTTGACAACAATTAGTTCGTGTAAAAATTCTTAATTTGACTTATACTAGATTTGGAAAACTTCATCATATTTTAGTCACAATTTAGCATTTTTTATAAACAAGGAATTCTATTATTTGGCCTCAATGCAACAACCAACAATTTCAAAACAATAAAGAATCATTTAAGAAATAAAAGCGGGTTCTTTTTTCATTACATAAAACAACATCAAAATGAAGTCAATTAAGAAAGCTCTGTGGGAAAGTTCTTAGCTCGCTTTGATTGCATTTACATTTTAAATGAATCCATAAAGAAATGAAAATAGAAAATATAGAAATAGAAAATAGAATGAAAAAAACCCAGTTTTAATACTTGTTTACTTTCGTAATTATGAAGACTTATTTATTTCAAACAACTGTTGTATGTACTGTATAATACTACTTAAAACATATTAGTTTGCTAAAAGTATTTCGAATCTTTGATGAACCGCTTAGAAGCTCTGCATTTAATCAAACACTTAAAATAACAACACATCAAGCTTACAAAATACAGGGTGGTTATAAAATAACGCTCTCTATTCGGAGTGGTCTGTAGCTTGAATGAATAATCCAAATGCATCAAAAATTGGGACGCTTGCTATTCAAGAAGGGGGAAAAAGAATGGAATCATAAAAAAAGACAGAATCCTAAAGAATAATCATAAAAAACAAACTCGTCTTTTGACCAGAATCTAAATTAAGAGGCGTCGTCAATTATGGTCAATTACTGCCAACACAGCTAATTACGCCTCGTAATTTAGAACCCTGGTCAAGAGACGAGTTTCTTTATTACGAAAAAGAATGGAATTATAACACAGAAACTCGTCTCTTGACCAAGGTTATAATTACGATGAGTAGCCAATTATGGCTAATAACGACATGGCCAACACATCCAATTACGCCTCGTAATTTAGAACCCTGGTCAAGAGACGAGTTTGTTTTTTATGACTCCATTCTTTTCCCCCCCTTCTTGATTAGTAAGTGTCTCAAAGTTTTTTTGCATTTGGATTATTCATTCAAGCTACAGACCACTCCGAATAGGGAGCGTTATTTTATAGCCACCCTGTAGGGGAGAGCAGGGGAATCCCGCCACCTCGGGTAATGCCGCCACCCCTTGTATCCCGCCAGCGGTGTGTGTGGGAGGGGGGCTGTGAGCGCTGACCTGTAGCAGGAAACAAAGTAATTTGTAGTATAGACGCTAATGGCCATGCGGTGAGTTGGTGTAAAGTTATTTAAAAAATACGGTTTTAGTGATTTTCATCTAATCTTGAGCCTCCTGAAATTAAGCGATAAGTGACTGCTATCTCTAAGTTAGATAAATCAGTTATATATCATTTAAAAGAGTAATTATTTGGCTATTTTATCACGTCGTTAGTTTGGACGCTAGGCTAACTACCTTTCTTTAAACAACCGTCTATGTCATTTTGTCTTACTGGGGTAATGCCGTCACATCATTCTGGGGTTATGCCGCCACATGCAAAAGGATGGCGGCATAATCCGTAAAATAGAAATTTCATATATTGGCCCTACAACCTGTTAGTTTTCGTTAGAGATGCCACGTATCCGAAAAAGAATAACTGAACTGGTCAAATAGACCAACGAAGCTTTAAAAAAAAACCCGCATATTTAGTTGCACACAGAAAGTTAATAAAAGAGCTGTACCCTGTACAATTTACCATTCCAAAGTTAATTGAAACTATTTAAGTTCTATATGTATTGCTTTATTATTTAATTTTCCATTATTTATAGCTTATTTGCTTTGTTTATTGATGTGGCGGCATAACCCCAGTGGTGTGGCGGAATTACCCCAGATACCGGGGTTATCCCGCCACTGTGCGAGCTTTAGAAAAATACAATTTTATTCAGTTTCTATTAAAAATTTAAATTTCAAAAAATCACTACAAGATAGGTTATGAACTATAGTATGCTATAATCATTACAATTTACATTAATTGCAACACAATTCTGCATGAAAATTCAATTTCTCTTAAGGTGGCGCCATTCCCCTTCTCTCCCCTATATTTGATTCCTGAGTAAACATAATAACTGTAAACATTAAACGGATTCGAAACTACTTGACGTTTATAATTTCCTTTTTTTACGATCTAAATACTTAATTTACAAGGAGCTTCAGAATGACCCTTTTTATTTAGCAGCGCGATAAAAGTTCTATACAGACAACCATTTGAAACTAAACTCTCAGACGTGTCCCAGTAACAACAAAACTCTCTGAATTATACGAAAAAAAGAAAAACTAAGTCATGGTGCGTGTGTTTAACCTCAAAATAATAAAACTAAAGCATCCACCGCATAAATTCTGATCTCTTGGCAGTTCTGGTGACGGTTTTAGTGAAGAGATAGAACGTGCCTGACATTCTAATCACACTAATTCTGAGCGCATCTTGAAGTAAAAAGAGTAAAATCTCACGAAACGACAATTGAGTAAGGTGTAAGTAGGCAGTAAAGGTGCTTTGTTTTACAGTTTTGGAAGAATCAAGATTCGCAACTGGCTTCAAGCCCAATTTTTTTTATATTCAAAATGTTTGCAGCAGGATTAAAAATTCCGAATGCAAAAAAGAAGCATGAAGATCTTTTGCAGTTTTTAATATGCTCTCTTGTAAGAATGTAAAAATCGAAGTGTACCCGCGTGTTTCCATATTTGCACGCCCTCTTTAAATTATTTTTTACAAAATCAAATAATTGAGGAGGAGGTGAAATCTTTATTTACTTATCTTTATACCTGAACAAAAGCATATAAATTTTAATCTGGAAAATGCAAACATTTTTTCTCAACCTTTACACTACAAATCTGGTCTAAAATTTTAGGCACTTTGTCTGAAGTTTACAAAACATAAATTTTACACTACAGCCCATATTTAACGCAAATTTGCACAACAACCCATTTTTAACGTAAATGTTGCAACGCAACCCATTATTAACATAAATATTACACATACACCCATAATTAAGTTTTTAAAAGAAAATAGCCAGTTTCAAAACAATTAAACAAATATTTTATGACCTAATAAATTTTATGACCTTGGAAAGCAGCCCATTATTAACATAAATTTCACACAAACACCCATTATTAACTTTTCAAAAAAGGAAAAACCAAGTTCAATAAACAGTTAAACAAATACTTTATGACCCTAGTGATAACATTTAAAATGCTAAATCTATAATTTATACTATCAAATGAATAAAATAACGACTATTTCCCTAGTCAACCATTCCCTTCTCTCCTTCTAAAAGTAGCTAAATGACATAGGAAATGCGCCAGCAAAGAAAAATAGGAAAACTAGCCGTAAAATACATAATAGGTTTTTTTGCTCGTGAAGCGTATCCTACGGATAATTTTCTACATTTTTTACTATATTTATATGGTGCCTGGTTCCTTTTAGTACGGGACCTGTCTTTCGAAGATGAACGGATCTATCATAAATCGATTATTAAAGTTTTTATTACATGCTTCTACCTCCTACACAAGTACTCGATGGTAAAGATCAAAGGTAACATAGGACATTCTTCAGATCTGGACTGGTGAGTTTTTTCTGTAATTAATGGATTAATATAATGTGTTAGGGTTACAATCGCTACAAGGCTGAATTGTAGCAACAAGGAGAACAATAATATTAGAATTGCATCTGGGCTTATATAACATTATATTTTGAGAAATTTGTTTTTAAATTAATATGTTTATAGAAGACATTAACCCTCTTACGACGATTTTGTGAACACCATTAACGTCTTCATTTCCGTATATAAACGTTAAATCTAAGTTTTTAAGTTCGTTTTTCGTTTAACTTAAATTGTTCAATATAATTTTTTCACACTATTGCAACAGTCTAAATATGCCATCTTACTATTTGAAGTTCGTTTTGGTTTTGAAATAATTTATCACTACCAAATTTAAACGTTAACAAGCTGAAACATACATTTTCATATAAAGTACGAAGCTGCATATTAAAAATGTTCGATAAAAACAAAATCAACCCAGTCATACAATTCCTTAGGTCATGAAAGTTTATAAGAGAAAATGGAAAACATTCTATTCTCTCCACTTCTCTTAAAAGAGTTAACTCCTTGCCAACCTAACTTGGGTAAAAACAAAGAGTAAAAAGGCAGAAGGAAAAGCGCGGTTGGTCCGTTAGTTGGAAACTCTTGTAAGGTAATATTTACATACAAAATGATCTGAAAACAATTAAACGAAAATACACTTTTCGTTCTGAGAAAATTGCCGAATTTTCTCAAATAATATTCAAATCTGTCAGACCTTAAACGAAATTACTGTTTTAAACATGTTTTCAGAATGGATTCACAATTAATTTATGGAACTCTTTACATCCGCGGAAGGATCTTCTCCATAGCATATTTCTATTTACCCAACTTAGGTTGGCAAATAGTGTAGGTGATGTAATCATCTGCAGAAAACCTTGTTAATAGTAACTCTAATAAGGCAATTGTTAATTTTTAAAGGTAACATTACACATTCTTCAGACCTGGACTAGTGAGTTTTTTCTGGAATTAATAGATCAATATAACGTGTTAGGATTTCGAAGTGTCTTACAATACACGAAAAAAAAATGCAAGAGAAGAAAAAATAATATTCTTCCTTTTCATTGCGGTTACATTTTTATTATGATGTGATTTATTATACTTTTCTTCGTATTTCAGATAAGATAGTCCCGAATCTTTTGTTTGCCAGAGATTTCTGATAATATACATTAAGATATTTTCGACATAAGTTGTTACGAAAACTGTTCAAATTTTCTTCACTAATGAAATCACCGCAATGAAAATATAATTTTTAAACAAAAATTATTGTTTGTATATTTGAGCATCAAAATATTTATTTAATGATAATTCATAAATGTACTTTCTTACTCAAACCGCTTTCTACTTTTGGAAATCTATCGATGCATTAAGTGATTCTTATTGACTTAAACTAATTTTCGATAGAGTAATGCATTATTT
The DNA here is from genome assembly GCA_023701765.1 of Hylyphantes graminicola. NCBI lineage: Eukaryota > Metazoa > Arthropoda > Arachnida > Araneae > Linyphiidae > Hylyphantes > Hylyphantes graminicola. The sequence goes on from CM043116.1 coordinate 49,853,129, forward strand.
TGTTCATTCATTAAATTTTTTTAATTGTTCAATTCTACCATTAACATTATTAAAATATATTCATGAATATAATGAATTCTTGCAAAAAACTACTTAAATAGTTCTCCTCGTCACTATCAATTCTTACAATACCCATAGACAGACGGACGGACTAAAGTAAAAAAAAAAATATAGTTATATGATGTTACACCTTTCCAAATTTTTTGTCGAACTGTTCGAACAAAATAATTTGGAAGAAGGCTATTTGGAAGACATACGCACGGAAATTTCGATGATGTCGCTACCTTCTTTTCATTTATTTTAATTCTTTCGAATTAAAAAAAAGGGAAAATAGACAAAAAATGAAACATATTAAACTTGAATTATGATATAAATACATGTGTTAGTTATTTTTAATGTGAACTTACTTCTTCATCTTGAGTTTGGGCTTGTTCAGGTTCGTGTTCTTCCAGTCGGACCAGAAGTTTGTCCTAAAGAAAGAAATAATGCAATTAGTCTGCAATTCTAAAAGGTTATCTTCTAAAAATAGTACTAAGTCATAACCCATCTTATTTTTTCTCGTGTTTAATAGATTATATAGAATGGATGATTAAGTTTGTTATTTCATGTATAAATTTTGTTAGATGTTTAACTGCCTATTTTTATACACTGACATTAAAAAATTTCCACTTTTGGAATGTAGTTTTATGCTTTATCCATATAAATTGTTGAGAACTAGTTGTAAAAATTCACATGTCAAACTTTTTTTTAAATTGTTTAACTTTTTGGTTCTTTAAGAATAATTTTATGTTCACAGTAAAAGTATTTTATACGATCACCGAAAGGATTTATAGACAATAAATTCACAGAAACAAAAATGTAAAAAAAATGCATGAAGTAGTCGAAGGCAGTATAAGAAATAGGAAGCAAAAATTTAGAAGCAGTTCGTGCTACTAACTAAAAAAAATCTAGGAGCAAGTGTACATTTTCTGAGAGCATTTTTAAGAAAAATATTGATTAATAAATAATACTAGTTTCATATAATTTATGCGCTAAATCTTACGATTGCAGTAGTTAAGCCCTCAAAGAAAGTTAAGTTGAAGTTCGTAAACTTTAGGAAGCACAATTAACGATCACAAGAGTTTCTAGATTTTACGATCGTTCGAGTATTGCATTTTCTTTATCGTCGGATATTGCAATTTAAGGATCACAGTATGGAAAATTTTGATAAATTTCAGATCAATGGAGATTTGCAATTCAAAGATAATAATTTTCAGCAAGATCTTTGAAAACCACTTTGAAAAGTTGCTAATGACATGAAGTCTCAAAATTAAATTCATTTAAAGTCGCAAAATTGCAGGATTTGGTCACATTTTGCAACTAGCGACCACGAATTTCGAAAACTGGTTGAAGGAAGCCAATTAGTGCAACATGCTTTAAGGTATAATAAATTATGAAATTAACTATGAATTGTAAAAAAATTACAATAAGTAAATTTAAAGAATAGAATTATTTTGAAAAGAGTGCTTAAGAAGTATTTGATGTCGAACTACATAGTAAAAATAAAAAAAAAAAAATGCGGAAGAAATAAAATGTATTGTCTATAAGTATAATTGATCTATAAAGTTATCAAACAATTTTGTGTGTAAAATTGCAAGTTTTGTTTTAAGTACAAAGTCAAGCAGAACAATACATTTATAAAAAAAAATTAGAATGTCTTAAGATTTTATTTCTTCATACAGTAGTGATTCAATCATTGGAAAAATGATAAACTTAAAAAACTTGTTTCATTTTGGAATATAATGAAACTGTAGTAGAACAATTTATTCTCATGGTTACGCTATATAAGAAATACAGTTTTACTGAGCAAGGCAGGTGGTTTGATTCTGTGTAGGTTAAATTGTACGAAAAAGCTATCTTCCTAAATAAAAAAAATTACAGCTACTATTATACGTACAATTGAAATGCAACACAAAATATTCAATACAGCTACAGTAGTTAAGCTCCGTTTGTAAAAATATTCAATAAAGTTATAGTAATTTAGCTCCCTCCCCTCTTTGGATTTAACAAAAAATTTGGTCAGTGAAGTCGAATGTTGGTCTCACCCCCTTTAACTTTTTGTTATTTAGTTTTTATTAACAAATCAAATAGTGACTTTTTTCTTTTAAAAATGACTTTTATAAGCATATAACAATTAAGTACCAAAATATGAACCATTTATTTCACATTCAAATAAAATTAACATACGTTTTGTACATACAATTTACCGACTTTTTTACTTTATATAATGCAATAGAAATTTGAAAAATCTTGTCTTCAATATTTTACTTTTATCACACTTTTATAGATAAAACCGCATACATAAGATACAGATAAGAAAAGATAAGAAAACGCCCAAGGCTACCCTTCTAGAATTTAAAAGAGGAAAACCCCAGACTCCGATAAGGTTGGTTTATGATTTTTCGTACAATGTTTGTTAATCTTTCTTGAGGATTTGAAAATTGTTTAAGTAATTCAAAAACAAATTATGGTCGCAAGCAGGAAACGTCAGTATCCATTCATGTGAATAGTGTGACATAAGTTTTAAAGTGTCTTCATTTCTAAGGTCATTTTTCAATCGCTACAAGGCTGTATCGCAGCAACAACGAGATCAATAATATTAGAATTACATCTGGACTTAAAAAACATAGGTTTTGAGAAATGTGTTTATAAATTAATATATCTACCGAAGATATCAACTCTTTTACGACGATTTTGGGCACGACCATTGACGTCTCATTTCTTTATAAAAACATTAAATCTTTTCAAATTTAAGTTTCAAAATTCGTTTATCTATTTACTTATATTGTATTATACATTTTTTACACTATTAGAACAGTCTGAATATGCCATTTTACTCTTTGAAGTCCTTTTTGGTTTTGAACTAATTTATCACTTCCAAATTTAAACGTTAACAAGATTAAACAGACATTTTCATCTAAAGTCCGAGCTACATATTAAAAATGTTCTACAAAAAAAATCAACCTAGTAACTCTAAAAGGCAATTTTTAATTTTAAAGTCTCTCCTATTAATGAGGAGGTTTTCTGTTTACCTAATGAATTCGTCATATTAACCCTTTCAGTCCCAAAAATTAACTACACTACAGAAACATCTGATATTCACGAAATAAGCTTATTTTAGGTCAAATATACGAATTCCATAAGAAAAAAAATCAATTTAATTTTTTTATATGGTTTTTGAAACAATGCCAAAATTCTTTAACTGTTTAAAACAACAAAATAAAAAATATATATATTACCTAAAAACACTTCGAGTTATATATTTTAAGGTATCTGACCACATTATTAAAAAAATTTAGTAATTATTTTAACCGAAATAGTTTAAATTGTGTTTTAAATATGTGGAACTGAAGTGAACTAATAAAAAATCAGGAGAAACGCTTGTTGACTATTTTCTAAATAAAAAAAGTAGTAGTTCTAACTTCTATTTAGATTAAAGTAAAATTTTGTCTGATAGAACAAAGTGTGAAAAATCGAATGATGTGTGTTTGGATGTCATAGCGGGACATAAGCATTTTGAAAAAAATATTGAAAGTGATGATGCCAAATGGCATCACTGGGACTGAAAGGGTTAACCTAACTTCCACTGCCTCTTAACGAAAAACTCAAAATGTTACAAATTTGCTCAATAATAAAATTTATTGATAATTCTGTGATAAGCGTCTTTTTTTACAATATTAGACTCATACAACCCAGGCACGAAAAAAGAGCAATTGTAATTTTTCAAAAGGTTGAATATTGACATTTTTTATGCAGAATACAAGGCGTTCGTTTGCTTTACAATTATGAGCCCAAGCAAAAAACTATGTACACATAAATATTTGCGTGCTCATTCTTATCCTAGTAGTTTATCAACAACACACTAAAAAAATTAATTTGGTAGTACACCTATGTAAGATAAGACAATCGACTGACAAACACTATCAGGCAACAGTTCTAGGAAAAGCCTCGCCCTTGAGATGCTTCTTGAAGTAATGGTAAGGAAATTCCATTAGGATCATCAGAACACATTATTATAATGAAAATACCACCGTATGCTTTTTCGCCACGCCTTAGCAAAAGAAATTGGGACTTTGGTGGATTATTTCTTTAATATACGTTACGTTCTTTCGGGTTTTATTCTATAACAATGTCTTTTTTATATATGTCCTTTTATATTCTTAATATACAGATTAAAAAACGCAATGCTTATTTTTCTTAAATTGAATTTCTTCAAATTCATCCTAAATAGCTTCATTATTATTATATTACTGAACAATTTCTACAAACATGTTCATATCTATAGAACAAAATTTAAATAAAAACATATCATGATAACATAAATTGACAGAAAATATCTCATTATTTTACAGTGACGGAACACTTATAAAATATGTCCCAGTCATTACGCGAAGCTCCTATGACTTGTTTAGTCGTCTGTTGATCTTGGAAAATCATATGCATACATTCAAAAGTAACTGACGCCACACCACTAATTTTTCTGGGGTTTTAACCATATGCCGACTACACAGTTTCAATGTCATAATTAATGACACTTGTAAAACATACAACACTTTACGTAACCGTAACTGACACCTCAAAAAGAATAACTGATATTGTAAAACATTCATCTCCTTACGTACTGACGTATCAAAAACCCCCATATACACATAACTGCCCTTCTAAAAATTCCTTGCTATGTATTACCTATGCCTGTAAGGCAAAAATTTTCACAATATTTTCGGAATTTGGTTAAACATTTTTTTTTAGGTTTTCGTTTTCTTAATCTAAAAAAAAATGATTTTACCCAAAATGGTTCAAATAGTGAACCGTTTCCCCACACAGTCATTACAATAACTATGAACCATTTTCCCGGTAAAACCAAATACTACAGTGGCTGGGGAGCCCAGTCGGTTAGGCAAGCGCCTAGCATGCGAAAGGTCCCAGGTTCGGGTCCGGGCCTCGCGAAAATAACTGCCCACATATAAACGGCCCGTTCAGTCAAAAATGTCCGACGAATAATACCCCGTGTAAGGGAGCGCACGTTAAATATCCTTCAAAGTCCTAACGCTGCGTACGATGTCGCCCTTAACGATTGCGTTGGGTGCCTATTCAGGTGTTGGCTCGTCACCTGACTGTGGTCCTAAAATTCGACGCCCGTCGATAATAGCCCTCGTGTAGCTCTAGTGCGAAGATAATTCAAACCTAACCTAACCCAAAACTGCATTTTTTAACAGTATGGCATCTCAAAAACATGTCTTTTATACGATCGAAGGTGACCTAGAAAATCAAACACGTGGCGGAGCGAGACACAACCGGATCCAGGCGGGATGCGGATGCTGCCTGCCTCTATTGATCCGTCGGAGGATGCGGAGGAGAGAGAGACGAGCGTGACCTTTGACATTCAGTGTTTGTTGGCGTTCTGCCCACGCGGGTCTTAATACGAGCCCGGTCAGCTGATGATCAAGGGATGGTATTTCGGAGTAGATGCACTTTGCTCTTTATAATTTTTTTTTTTGCAAATGAAGATAAGGCTGATCAGAACTGTTGCTATTGCCTGCAGTTAGAGTCATTTATTGTTATACTGGACATGCATACATAAAACATCGTTCAGCTTATGATCCAAAGATGAAATTTTAGAGAAGATGCACTTTTCTCTTTGAAATTATTCGATAATATTTAAAAAACAAAGATAAGACTAATCTAAACTGTTGCTCTTACTTGCAATAAAAGTCATTACTATTGTTGTAATATGGACATGCATGCATAAGACATCGGTCAGCTTATGATCCAAAGATGAAATTTTGGAGATATGATATACTCGATGCACTTTGATCTTTAGAATTATTATGTAGCTTTTAAATAGAAATAAAGCTGATCCGCACTGTCGTACATAATAAGCTATCATCCATTAACATTCAATCCTGATCCCCGGTTCAATTATTAGATGCACTTTGCTTTTTGGAATATTTCTCTATAAATTTTGCAAGTGAAGATAGGGCTGATCAGAACTGTAGCTCTTTCTTGCAATGAGCACTCTTAAAACAAAAGAGTGAAATCCACTCCAGTTGGAGAAGTGCATTTTCGACACCGTAAAGGCATATGCATATTTACTCAGACTGAGTTAAAATCACTCGTTTGGAGTGATCCTGTCGGAGGTTTAACACACAAAGGATCCACTCCAAAAGGAGAAGTGCATTTTCCAGTCTGGAGGAGTGAAATCCACTCAGACTGAGTTAAATTAGGACTGTTTGTTTTAAGAGTGAGAGTCATTGTTATCGTTGAACTGGACATGCGTGTAATAATGATACAGAGATTAATTTTTCTAGATATGTCAGTCAAAATTCGCTTTAATGTTTGGAATTGTGCAATAACTTTTTAAAAATAAAGATAAGGCTGGGCATATTAGGTTAAGTAGAGTTATCGTTGCATGAAGGCTGCACGAGGTTGGATTATCGTTGTATAGAGCTGCACGAGGGTGATTGGCGATGGGCATAATAATTTCGAACCACGGTCAAGTAATGGGCCAACAGCTGCATATGCGCCAAACGCAGCTTTTAAGATCAAAATAGTACACAGCGTCGAGACTTCGGGGCATATTTAACGTGCAATATCTTTATACGGCAGTCATTTTATAGATTAGCAGTTAATTAAGCAAAGTCAGGACCTAAACCTGAACAAATCTTTCTTGTCCACTAGGCGTCCTTCTTTTTCGGGAAATGTGAATACATGTCTTTTACCATCCTGCTTTTTTAAACCACAATTTGAAAACTTGGAATATATTTAAAAAATAATTTGTAAAAATCACAAATTTTTTTTTTCATTTTATCCAAGTTGATATTTTTATAGAATTGCCCAAAAGTTTTTTTCATCTATTGATCATGTATCTATAGTTAAAAAGTATGCAAAAATGATAGTCGTATTTTAACAAAAACAGGAAATAAGTAACTATTACTTGACATTTTCAAGTAATGTTCAACACTGATTAAATTTATTAAAATTATTTGTGATTGTTTCTATATTATGTTACAATGCTCTGTGAATTGCCTTGAAGCAGTTTCTCTCGCACCGTTTTTTTTCAGTAAGTAAAAAATGCATGTATCACAAAGCTTTTTCAAATTTAATTAAATAATAACAAGAAGATTACAAGTAAAAAAGTGTAAGAAAGTATTTACTGAGTAAAACCCTACAAGAAAACGTAGTACACTATGAACTACCGAAATAGAGAAAAAAAAATACGGAAGCATTTCTATAACAGAATTTAAATAAAACTAGCTCTTTGCGTGCACCTTCCATAAAAAGTGAAATGCATTCGAAAATACTTCAAGTAACATTACACTAAAGTAAGAAAACCCGGAACTCCTTTTAGAAAAAGTAAGAGGTGATGGAACTGGCACTTTACTGGAAAAGAATTCTCTTCCCCTTCCATAAAATGAAAGAACGGGATTTTTCACTCAGGACAAAAGTTCCTTCAGTACCGCATAAAAAGTAAGAGTATTCTCTGAACTTGAAGCTATATTTGTAGAGACGGCCATTCTGGGAATTTATTTTTGGTAAAATGTTTGAAATTGTGTTTCTTGTGGCCCAAAGACGTTTATAGTTTAAAATAGTTTTTTAGTGGTAAGAATAATCTAATATGGAATTTGTATTGTATTATTTTTTTACTACACTGTAAAAAAAATCAGAAATGTTGCTCTTATTTATAGCAAACTTTCTTTGTTTTTTCAAGTTTACATCGCTTTTTTTAGATTTTCAGGTTTTACTCAGAAAAATAAATGAAATCATTTGTTATCATTTTAATTTAATTATCCTTTTGAACACTTAGATAGAATGCATCGTTATCAACAATCAGCCATGGCATTTTTCTTTTATTTTCCAGAAAATTTAGGAAATAATTGGCTTTATATGGGGTTGTTTCTGAATATATAGGTATATTTACTGTTATATACCAAGAAAATTACTGGTAAAAAGCGGAACAGCTCAAATAAAAAATATAAATAAGTTGCCAGAAATAATCCAGTAACGTCCCTGATTTTGTTTTAGAGTGTATTAGAATTGAGAGTAAAACTTGATCTTCGTAGCCGTTGCATTTATTTTAGCTTATTATGACATAATGAGTTTAGAAGTTCAGAATGCGAACTTAATATTGCATTAAAGATATTGCACATATAATCAGTAAATATCACATAGTTACTTAAAAATTCTAAATATTAAATATTTGTAATTATCACTTATGAACTTAATATTTTGAGTCGATATCTTACTGCAAGTAATAAAGTTATTGGAATAAACAAACAAAATGTAAGAAACATAATACATTCTTGATCCTCAAAGAATTTCAAATAATCCGTCCCAATAATAAATCAAAACGATAAAAAAAAGTATTTGTTCCACTATCCTCAAAACAAACGCAATAAAGTGACGTACACCAAACAAATCTATCGTGTACTGAGACATAAAAGTCATTCAACAATCACTGTCTCACCGCAAACTCCATTCTCCACCAATAAAAGAACTCTCCTGCCATAAAAGAACCTGCGTGACTCGCCACCGGAACGTCAAGGAAGGGTTAGGGATATTAAAAAATATATAAAGGTGTTTGTTTTAACCTGTTTCTTAATAAAAAATTCTTGATTTTTCTTTTTTAAAAAAAATTACTTGATGTTTTTGGAATGATCTCTTGTATATAGGGTTGTTTCACGGAGGATCTGGCAATAGCTCCGAGGTCTTGTTTTCCTCTCTTTCGAATTACTTTCGTTTTGGTTGAGTTTGTTGGTAGACCTATATTCAGGTTAGTGTGCTTGGTCAGCGCACAAACCTGATTATCTCTACCAACCAAAACAAAAGTAATTCGAGAGAAAGGATAAAAAGACCGCGGAGCTATTGCCAAAGCCTCGGTGAAACAACTCCATTAAGATTACTGTTTTTAAAAGTTAAGAATACATTTAGATTATTGATTCAAAAGGGAATCTCTAAATTGTATTTTTTTTCTTATGCTTTTACACTGCGATCCAAAAGTTTAGACAATGACGTTTTTTAACTGTAAAATTTCGATTTGTGATAGTAGAATTACAAAACACCCCTAAATATATTAAATAAGTATTTTAAAATGATATAATTGTTACAATCGATCCCAAAAGTTTGACACAAATACGAGATTATGCTAATTTAAAGTAAATAATGGCCTAATTTCGCATTTTTATTGATGAATTATATGTTTTTATAGGAAAAATTAAAAAAAAAAACGATATCCGGTAACTAATCAGATTTAATAACGATATTGGTTCAATTTTACACTAAACAGAGAATAAAGCCATTTTAAAACTTTATTCAAATCATATTTGCCGCAAATATACAATTTAACATCTCTAAATACGAACCGGATGCCTACCAGTCCAACACCTTAAAGTTTTGGCCCGAATTCGTGGATTTAGAGACATGCATTGACCAATTTTCTTGATGAAAAGTGCAGTCTTTCCCATATAAAGTCTCGAAATAGTGACATATTATTCTATTTTGCACTTTAGTACAATGCAGAGATAGTCATCTCTTCTAAAACGACAAAAAAAGTAGGAAAATTTAACGTATATTCACTCCACACCATCACGAAAGTTCCTTCTTCATACTGAAGTTCGTAGTTTCTTGAGAAAAACCGGTTTCTTTGAACCGGTTACAATTCAACCGGTCTCTTTAGTGCTATTTAAACACGTTCAGTTTTACCGAATATTGAAAAATAAGCTTCTGAAAACACCGGTTTTCCCCTCAAAAACTCTAGCATCAAGCTGGAAGTTTGTAATGGTGTGGAGTGAATTTACTTTGAAACGACCGACTTTTTTTTGGCGGTTTTGAAGAGGTGACTATCCCTGCATTGTACTAAAGTGCAAAAAAGAATAATATGTTGCTATTTTGTGATTTTATATTTGAAAGACTGCACTTTTCATCAAGAAAATTGGTCAATACATGTCTCTAAATCCACGAATTCGTGCCAAAACTTTAAGGTGTTGGACTGGTAGGCATTCGGTTCGTATTTAGAGATATTAAATTGTATATTTGTGGCAAGTCTGATTTGAATAAAGTTTAAAAGGTCTTTATTGTCTGTTTGGTGTAAAATTGAACCAATACCGTTATTAAATCTGATTAGTTACCGGATATCGTTTTTTTTTAATTTATCATATAAAAAAACATATAATTCATCAATGAAAATGCGAAATTAGGCCATTATCTACTTTAAATTAGCATAATCTCGTATTCGTGCCTAAACTTTTGGGTTCATACAAAATTTTATTTTTTGAAAAAAAAATTTAATAGCAAATCAAGCAATTATTTTTCAACTATATCATTTCAAAATACTTATTTAATATATTTAAGGGTGTTTTGTAATTCTACTATCACAATTCGAAATTTTTCAGTTAAAAAACGTCGTTGTCTAAACTTTTGGATCGCAGTGTATTGAATCTTTCAAACAGTAATACAATTTAATGCTGGTAAAACTATGAGAAATAATTTGTTATGGGCATGGTCCATGTCATGCATGGCAAAAGTTTAAACGTTATTATTATTATTTTTTTTTTTAATTTTTGCCTTCTGGAATTACTTTCGTTTCGAACAATACAATATTTTCTACCTTACTGATACGAATGTTGAGTAAATATTTCTTTCAGTAGAACTAAAGCTTTCTCTCTTCGTAAATTACTTTAAATTACTTTTCTACTATTTTGATTGATTTCTCCACATAAGATAAAATACTATCTAAACAGAAGTTTTCCAACCACATTAATTTTTTGTAATGCTTTGAATACTTTTAATTAAATCGAATTAAAACGGATAAAGTTTAAAAAATTGCCTTTGAATAAAAAAAAAAAGTTGCACTTAAAGAACTTCAAAATAGATACAACAGACGATAAAAACGCTCATTGAGAGAGTGAATGTAAACAACCAATGAAATCGCAAGAGTATTTTTATTTCTTCTTAGACGTTCAAACAGTTCAAACAAATTTAATGTTGGTACAATTTTTGTAGATAAATTGTTTTTCTCCTATTACAGATATTGATGTCAAATATTCTGTTTAAATTCTATGAACACTTTAGACTATAAAATATTTAACATGAAGTATAAGACTTTAAAATATTTCGTTATTTTATGTCTACTTCGCTGTTACCAGTTTTTACATTATTGCCATAACTTAAGTACTATCGATTTTCTAACTATTTCTAATCATACACATCTACTTCTACAATACTAAATAAAAAAAAATCGAAAGTCATTCCAGGAGCTGCTTTATCATGGGAAAATCATATACTACGGGGAAAAAAAAACAGGAACATGAAACACTTATTTTCTACAAAGAAACATAAGTGTTATATTCTTACATTTTCCTACTAGAACCGATGGCGTGTCCTGCACAAAACGGACTATCTAGATCGCTAGCCGATTAGTCACCGCCTGCCACCAATGATTCTTTCGTCATAGTTTTTCTTCTCTGCACACAATGCATCACTTTAGTTTGACGAAATGGTAACAAACTGAATTTTTTTTTCTAAACGGGGCGACTTTTTTGGCGAATCAAGCCTTTTGCAGATTAGGCGTATTCTCTAGAACTTAGAGACATTTTTGAGGGCTCTAGCTGTTAGTTTTGACGCTCAGATTACAATGAATCTGACCTTTCTATGGATGTTAAACAATGTCGATATTTTAATTTTGCCGAGAAAACCCAAGCCAAATTGACATTCAAGGAATCTTTTACGTGCCACATAAATATATGACCTGTGTGACGACGATTTTCCCATCCTGAAAATCTGCCAACTCAGCTGGGACTCAAACCAGCTATTTTGGAATTCAGAGTTGTGAACTTAATATCTCATAGTCTTTGTACCAAAATGCAACTTACTGAACTAACGCACAACTGATGTAACCTGAAACTCTAAATTATAATTAGAGCTTGTATAAAATGAAAAATATTCCTTTATGTTTTCTTACAAATATAATTACTACAGTTTATAAGTTTGAAATATCTTGTTTTATAAGCGCAACAGCAACATAGTTAAATATTACTATTTTTTTTTATCCAATGCAGTTATGTTAAATATTTAGTATTAAATACCTACGCATCCGTATTATTCGATTAATAATACTTAATTATACGTAACTAATTTTATATTAATTATCCTAACGTGTTTTTTTTTAAACATCGAACTGCAAAGGCCTAATTTTAAACAAATTAAACTATTTAAAACGAACAAAAAATTTACATGTTAATCCTGTCACTATAAGCAATAACATCAATTTTAAGTTACAGATTGGACCCCCTTAAAATCAGTTAAGCAGTTTTTTTACTACAGAAACTTTTTTATCCGCTTCCACGTTCTACCACATTGCTTTATAGAACAGATGTGTAAAGCGAGCTAATGCAGGTTTCCATAGCAAAGTGTTAATCCAATGGGGAAAAAAAACATTTTTAAGACTCATTTTTCCAGATGCATTGAATATTTTACAATTTTTTATATGGTAAATGTAGCAGATATTCGAATCAATTTCAAAAAGGGGATTGACAGAAACTTCTAAATCAGCTAGGTACTTTTTTAATGTAAAGAGCTATTTGTAAAAATAATCAATACAGCCGGAGAAATGTAGCTTAGAAAATTATATTTTTCCATTGGATTAACGTGTAGACACTTTCGTTTCGAGACCCGTGATTATACGATCTCATTCGCCTGTTAAGTTTCTCAAAAATGTGACTTATAAGCTGGTAAAACCAGCTTACTAAATGGGCATTAAAAAAATGACACGTGACTACCGAGTCGTTATTGATCTGAGGATTCCTAAAGTGCTTCAGTGACTATGACCTTTGAATTATACTCGGTATTTTTTCTTTGTTGTGTCGTTTTTATATTGGACTTTCGTTAAGAATTAAAGGGAAAAAGATGGGGTGTTTGGCGAGTGATTGATAGGCATGTTTGGCGTAAGTTATTCATTAATGAACAAAGCAATTTTTAGCCTGGAAATCCAAGAACCTATTTGGAGATATTTTGATATTGGAATTGAGTTATTGGTACGTACCTTACCGTTGTTATTACTGAAGCCCAGAATTTAAATTTCTTGATAAATAAAAAAGTGAATTTTATTGAAATAAAAATTATAAAGGTTTATATCTTCCATGCAGTGTCTTATAGTATTTTTTTCTAGATGGAATTTTCATAATCTTGTTTTTCCAATTGGTTTCCTCAACAATAAAAATCTTTCTGTAGAATACTGAAGTTAAACTTGAGTATTACGAATATGATTAACAATAAGTTTAATAAATGTTGAAAAATATATACTTATTATCCTAAATCTATATTTTTGACCATTTATTAAACTTATTGTTAATCGAATGCATAATACTACAAGTTTAAATTCACTAATAATGCAATCCTTGCTCCATTACATGTATTATTAATTAAAAAAAATTAATAGCTATAATAGTTCATAGCTATATTAGAATAACGATATTTATCATGGTATAAAATTTATACATTTGAATAGTTAAAATACACGTTTATTAAGATTGATTCATATAAATAAATTGAATATCCCTGACGACTTTTCAGATTACTCATTAACCTATAAATAACTCCAAAACTAAACTTAAAAAGTGACTAAAAATAAATAAGCTAACGACTTCCGAAGGGGTTTTCATCCTACGCACACAACTTAAAAATACCAGCATATTCACGTAGGTTTTCGTTTTGAAATAAAATATCGTGAAAAGAACGAAAGGTATAATTATTCTTACTCCGTTTATTTATTCATGTCGCATTCGCATATTACATAATCCTATTCGCTTTTTTCTAACGCACGTATATCATACTGAGAGTAACGATCTGTAAGTTTATTTTTACTGCCAAGAAACTACGCTCGCAGTAAAATGAGATGTACAGAGAAAAGAAAATAGAATTTGTTTTACTTGCCTATTCAAATCTGCTAAGCTGATTATAAAAAAAGATGGTCACTACATAGATGTTTGTTGAATAAGTTTAAGATAATTTAATTTGTACATAGTTGATATTGTGCACAGTTGTGAATACCTATGTGGATAACAAATATGTTAGTAAAAGAAGTTGTCATTTAAACCGCTATCACACAACTTTAGTGCTCGAAAAGGGAAATAAAGAGCCAAATGAGCATTTAATTCTACATTAAACATTTAGAAACTAAGTTTGGCTAGTCTCCTTTAGTTTCTTTAAAAAATTCAATGATTATTCAATATTGCTTGCGAAATACATTTATATTTCGAAGAATAAATATGTAATATTCCTCGCTCTCAAATAGAAGCAAAAAAAATCATATCAACATACAATAAACGACACTAAAATAATATATCACCTTCAAATTCTAACTGCACCGAATGATCTTAAAAAACCATTTAAAAACAAAAACGATAAGGGCATCAAAATAAAAAAAAATATTATTAAAACTTTATTATTAACTAACAAAGCTAAGCAATAAATGAAAAATTATTTTTGCTTCTAAATTATCAAATAGAATGCCTTTATTCTCCTTCTAAACACTTGGCTTGATTCAACACTTTGCCGAAAAAAAAAACAATGGCATCGCAGTTCAGATCGCGTGACCTTTTTTAAACCAATGAACTGTTTCAACTCTTTTCTAAAAAATGGAAACAACCAATGAAATCTCAGTTTAGAGATCGTGACGTCATAAGAAATATTCCCATTCAAATAATGTTTTCAGACGATAAAACTTGCTGTTTTTATTTTTGCAGTTCTTAAGATTTCATTAATTGTTTGGATTTCAATCCCAAAATGGTCGTTTTTATCGTGTGTTGTTTCTTTTTTAAAGTTCTTTACGTGAATCTTGTTTTTATCCCTGCTACTTATTAAACTTTATCGGTTAGAAATCAATTAAATATAAAGTATGCAAAGCATTACCAAAACATCAATGTTGTAAAAAAACACTTCAGTTTAGATGACATTTTGTCTTGCTAAGAGAAATTAAGCGAAATTGTTTGACAGCAATTTAACATGATGCGCTAACAGAGAAAAGCTTCAGATCCACTGAAAGAATACTTAGCACACAGCTTTTGTTTTAGTAAGGTAAGAAAATATTGTATTGTTCAAAACAAAATGTAATTCCAAAACTACCAAAAATTAAAATAATAGGGGAAGTTGTTTTTCTTTTGACCACTTCACACATTTTAATTTTTTTTTAACGTGAAAAGTAAAGCTGACTTCAATTTTCTTATTTTATTACAATCTGTACCGTATTTTTTTTATCATATATATAATTTTTTCAAGCTTTTAGTTTCAATTTAACTATTTTTTATTTCATTTTTAAAAAATAATGATACAGTGGTCAAAAAGTACAACAGATAGTTGTACCTTTGACCAAGGGTTGCTGTACCTTTTACCAGTTTATAGATCATTTGAAATTTAGCGAATATATTTACAAAGAGTCACACTTGCCAGTGTCATTTGTAGTTTGGTCCATGAAAGTGGATGACGGACTGGCTAAAGTAGCCTTAATTAAACCTTCCACTCTTTTTGCTTTATAAAGGTAGAGTGGAAACCATAAGCAAAAGTTAAATGCCTGTGACAAATACTAAATAGGGCAAAACGCGAACATTAAGGTAGGCTCGTACCTTCAAAGCGAAAAATAATTTGAAATTGTCGAAAAACATTTTATTATCAGAAATGATACCTTGCAAATTGGAGAATATGTTGTCCAAATTTGGTAGTCGTTAGCAGTTTTGTTCATGTGTTTTTCTTACAATTTAGATGACGTGTATAAGTACTTTCAACCACAACTAAAATCTTATACTGTGTTTTTCTCGGACACATATTTCTGAGCTTTTCACCTTCTTCAAACCGCTATGGCTCAGAAAATCAGCCTATTGAGTTAATTTTGTTTTTGCGTTATTACATATGATGTAGTAAGTAAACTAATGTTGAGTTTTTATGAAATATTATTTTTAAGTTTAAAAAAGATACATTTTACATTAAAAATGCTTTTTTTTCTCAAAAATTGAGTGTCTTCAACAATTAATTTTGCCAAAAAATTATTTTTGATTATTTTCAAAACGTGTCACCCTTGTTTCGTAGTTAAAATTTCCACTTTTTTGTCCATAAACAACAAAAAAATAATGATAATATTTTTTTTACATTTGTTCTAATATTTATATGTTTCAACTATGCCGAAAATTTTAAGTGAAAATGTTAAGAAATAAAAAATTAAGCCTTTCAAGGTACGGGTCTACCTTAAGCCACCCTAAGTTAGTCGAATATTTCAGAAAACGTTTCATTTGAAACAACCCTAAGTTTATTTCGCTGCCGTGAAACAACACTCGCAGTAAAACGAGTTTTACAGAACACGTAGCTAGAACTTTTCCCTAATATTAAATTACATGATTAAGCTACGTAAAAAATAGGCGAACCAATTAGCAAAATTACGCAAACCAATCAATTAATTACTCGTTATATAGTGAAGAATTAATTGCTTAAAAACTTTATATTTTAACAAACAAAATAAAGCTTTACTTGCTACTTAAAATATTGAAAAAGTTGGAAATAACTACATAATTAAATTGTAAATGTTTTTTTTTTTTAAAGATCTTTTTGGCGGTCTAAACTTCACTATCTTTCGAATGATAACTTTACCATAAATATAACTATTTAGAAAAAAGAATTTTACAATCCAGAAACTTCCTTATAAACCACTTAAACGTGTAGAAATTATAAACAGGCTAATTACATTTTCATAACAAAATAATGAGTGTTTAAGAGTTTTTAAAAGCAAGTACCCTCTAATTTTCAATACTAATAAAAGTAAAATAATTGCAAAGTGCCTTTTTTTTTTAATTTAAAAACTCTACTAGCATCCCTTTTACAGTGAGTTATAAAATTACATGATCTACTTCCCATAAACGTCGACCTTCAATTCAGAAATAACATGAAAAAAGAACGAATGTAAAGACACGGCACACGAAAGTAGCTGTACATTTTCTTCTAAACGAGGATCAATCAATTCGATGGAAGGAATTCAGGACAACGCCAACTCAACCCTCCGTTCAAACTCATTTGAATATTTCGGTTTAAAAAAGAAAATTATGGGACGTTAAAAGACAAATCCACTATTCAGTAAAACTCAAATTGTAGGAATCCATTAAGACCGGTTCAAATCGATACTAACGAGAACCGGTGGGGTCATTTCTGGATGAATGTATTTTATCCAATAAAAAGTGTGTATTTGAATTCATTAATTGTATGTGTGTTGAAAATAGGGGAAATATTAATAGTAAAAGAGTATTTATTAAATGAAAAGGCAACACTCTTTTAAGTGCTAAGTATATCCTCTTAAGACCCGAGCAAAATCCTACAAGTATATTCTTAATATACTTTCCATACAAATATATGCTAAAAAGTATGTTTTTCAAAGAATTTGATTTTACAAATTATGTTTATAGTTACTTAGGGACTCGCCTTAAACTCAAAAAATACACATTTTTGGTGCTATAAATGCAACAAAAGGGCCGTATCACTTATTTGTAGTTAACAGATTATTTTAACATTGTTTTTAATGCAAAATGCCTTTAAAATTAACTACTAAAATAACTTTTTGTAAGTTTGAAATAAATTTATAATAAGTTTTTTAAGAACTCGTATACCGTATTGACCCTCATTCAACTTCACTTTCTTATAGAAATAAATGACTGATACCTGTAATCAAAGGCTGAAAACTGATATTTGGATCTTCTCCTATCGGACTAATTTCATTTCGGAACTAATTAACTCGTTAATTGTTTGTGGGAGGTTTTAAAAAATGTCCCAAATAGGGACGCCAGGTCGCAAGAGGATATAGATGGAGCATACTGATACAGTTGGTATTCGAATAATTGGAGTAATGCTGTATCAGGTAATGGAGAAACGCAGCTTACTATTTTAAAACTGTGCAATTTCTTATTTTTTTGTTATATTGATTCACAAGAAGACGTTTTGCAACTTACAGGTTTGTCCAGCACGCATAATTTTTAAAGATTTAGCATTCCAAAAAAATATGGAAATTTTTACTAACTTTTGATTAAAATTTGGAACGGTTTAAGCGATAAAGACAATAGCATTCCAAAAAAAATGAAATCCAATATGAATCTCCATTGAAAATTTCGAATTATTTTCTGTCTATAACTTTCGTTCTTAACGTACTATAAAGGGGGTTGGTGAACGATAGCGAGAAAGCCCCCCCCCCGTCTCCCCTACTCTCCCCTAGTTTTTATTAAATTTTTACCAAGTAGCTAGTTTCACCTGATATAGATCATTTATGCTTTCATTCCTGGGTTTGAAATTTGAAAAATCCGTAGTAAGATCCGCAAGATATTGGTTAACCAATCGATGCCTCATTTTCATTCCTGTGGAACTGTTGCCACTCAAGACGTAAAACATGCCCATTAGTTTTTGATAAAGTTATGCCGTATACAAAATAATTTGTGCTAATTCTTTATGGTTGACCTATGTACAATAAAAAAACTCCATCAAATTACGAATTAAATTACTATTACATGCCAAAATAGATTATGCGATCATGCATCCAGGGACTTATAGGATTATCATATAATGGTATTATCCCATTATGTCCTAAAGTGGGATTAATACTTAAGCTTCAGGAAGCGATCGACTTGATGGCGTGCTCGAAAAGGCTGTTGCGCTGGTTTTGTTAGGGGAGGGATTTTATTTTATTGCGTGAAAGGGGAGATTTTTTTTTCAATTCAGACCATAATTAAGCAGAATAGGTAATGTGTAAAGCGATTAAGCTTAATTAATGGTGAAATCCCATTAATTAGATTACTAGCTATTCAATAAAAGTGTTTATGGGAATCTATACGTACAAAAACTGTTTATGGTTAGTGTTGTTAAGTAATTTAATATCATTGTGTCATTTCTATACTTTTACTGCCTTTACGAATTAAACTAGTAATTTTTCTATTTAAGAGATGGGAAAAAGTATTACCTCTTTTACGCTTATTTATTAACTTTTGTTTATTTTAAAATGCAATAAGAAATATGACTTGTGCATAGGACTCCAATTATGCGAACCAAACGAGATTCCCTTAAATTCGAAAAATTATCGGATAATAGGATTTTTTGAAAAGGTGGTATGTATCTTTAATTTATTACAGTATATATGCTAAAAATTGGAGAATTGGAAGAAAAGGATATTTTAATTGACTGAAAAGGCACACCCTTATACTTTAAGAGTGTGCATGGCTGAACTGATGGAGTACAATTATTCCATTGCAGTTTAGATAGTCCGAGTTTGGATAATCGGATTTTACAGTACGTTTCTCTAAATTACTTATATCAGAAATGTTCAACATCTCCGCATTAATTATTCTTAAATCACAGGGACTTAAACCTCATGAGTAAAAAGTCTGATCATGATTCAAATCATCATTGATAAATGACATGATTCCTCGGTAACTGATGAGTAAGCTTTGTAGACTTTTCGAAAAATTTGGCGACGCGTTATAAGTAATTAGGTTGGTAAATCAAGTACATGTCACAATAGGTACAAGTCATGGGGAGAGATTAAGACCGTTGCTGCCAACAGGGTGAGGTGGCGGACCATGACGGAGGCCCTATGCTCCATTTTGGAGAGAAAGAGGTATAAGTAAGTAGGTAGAGAAATAATTAAACTTTACCGTTAACTAAAACATGTTATGTATATTCCCTAAAAATTATTACTAAATGAAACAAACATTTAGAATCTTAAAGCAAAATGTTTTCAAATTTCGCTTTAAAAATGTAGAGTTACTTATATTATTTAAATCATTTAAGTCTACCGTTACCATATCACACAAAAATTATTAGCTTCGACCTTAAAAACCTATTTTTTGTTCGCTAGTTATCTTACATCATTTCTGTTTTGAACTTGTTGGCTTGGTAATATTTTAAACTATTCATAACTTCCATGTTTCTGTGATTGTTAAAATATTCATAATGAAAAATAATTCCGACTTTCATGAGCAAAAATATATAAATATTTTAACATATTTAGTTCACTATTACTTGTTATCAGTGGCATTTTTAATCTGCTTCGTTTTCACAAAATTAATTTTTATATTTTTAAAGGCTTAGTGATAAGAAATATGAACAAGAAAATATTTTTTAAAGTTAACAGGCAAGCTTTCCCAAAAATGAGAAGATAAATCAAATCTACATACTTTCTCAATCATAAAGTGTGTAGTTCAAAATTCACTAAAATGAATTTATATATAATTATTAATAAAATAGATTGTAAAATAATATAAATTGTAATAAAAATATATTGTTAAAATGATATAAATTGTTTTAGCTTTCACACAACGTTATTCTAACGTAAAAAGTGGAACCTTTTTTTTTTTTTAAACTATGTCCGTCCAACAGAGGTACAAAGAGTTCTATTTTTTATTTTATTATTATTTTCAGCCTACTTTTCTTTTTTTTTAATTCGAAGAATTAAAAAAAAATGAAAAAGTAGGTATTGACATGCGGTCGATGTCCGTCCGTCTGTCCGTCCGTACCCCCCTTCCAAAATCACTTCCATCTATCCGATCTCAAAAATTCTTTTTTTATAAGAAAGGTATAGCCTCAGACACCTAACTTTCAAACTTTTTGTCCGTCTGTCTGTACGACAGGACGGACATAAATCTACTATTTGACGACGAATTTCCCATTAAATTAGCATTGAAATTCAATTTCGAGTCATTTAAATCGCTGAATTTAACTACAAATGCTACGGACAAGTGAGATGATACGTCAAAAAATTCAGCGCATCGAAATTAGAATACATTGAAAATTTCAGAAAAGAATTCGAAGTACTTCAATTATTTAAAAAACTTCAAAATTTAATGTTCATTTAAAAAGCATAGGAAGCCATTTTTATTAGAATTAAATCACCATTGCCATCGCAACAATTGCTTGAGAAACTTTAATTCTTTTAGACAGTAAATTAAAATAAATTTATTTTTGAGACATCGATCAATTTAAGATGACGTCCAATATATATTTCACTACAAGAGCTTTGTATGTTGATATAAATTGTTTTAATTCTATTTAAAAGCGAGGAATATTACATATTTATTCTTTGAAATATAAATTTTTGCAAACGATTTAAGTAATTATTATTTAATTTTCAAAATAAAATAAATGAAACTAGCCGAATTTCGCAAGTAAATGTTTGTTGAGGAGTATTTTTTTTTTGGGGGGGGGGGGGGTTGTTCTACGAAAAATTAAATATTTATTTATAACTACAAATAAAGCTGTGTTTAGTGAAAGATGATGTGTTTAGTTAGATGCTACGTTTAGTGAAATTTATTTTAAATTTAATGTGGAAAAACGTTTGTTGATGTCACTTACTGTTACGAACCAAGTTTTTTCAAGATAAGAATTTTAGTAAGTATTTAAGTAACAGGACAGTAGGCTATTTTAGTTCTTTAAGAACTTCTTGTTTTGTTGAAAATAAACGTCACTATTCATTTACATTTAAGTGTACAATGAAAAAAAAAAGGACGTTTTAATACTAATTGTTTTTTAGGCTAGGAAATTTTATTGGTTTTTTCTTAAATGGTACTTGAAAATCAATTACTTATGTTTTGAAGATCATGCATATTTTTAATGTTGCATGTTTATATGAGATGTTTTAGTTCTGTTTAGGTATGAGCAATATTACATATTTTTCTTCACACACATAAATTTACAAAAGATAAGCATATTCTTCAATTTTTAATGAAAATAGTTTGTTTATTCTTGATGTTTAAAAGCTTAGCATCGAACTTAATGTTGCGTTTGACGTTTTTTTTTTTTTTTTTTTTTTTTTTTTTTTTTAGACGCGTGAATTTTGTATGGAAGCAGTTCTAAATGACAGACTCTGTTACAAACCTTCTTGATTAAAAGTATAAATTAAGTTGTTTTTAAAGTTTAAACAATAATTATAAACATTTATACATCACTTTCCACATACTTTCACTTTTTCTGTTTATGAGAAAATATGAATTTACATTGAAAAAAAAAACCCATGCCTAAAAATATTTTAGAACTTTTAAATTATTTACCAAACAAAAGATTCGTTACAAAACGATTCGTTAATATTAATCTTATTTTAATTCTTTGTAATTTTGGTAGTTAGTAAAAGTGTTCTAGGTCTATTTCTAAAAAAAATCACAAACAATAATGAAACACCGGTGCCATCCAGTACACACATAATTCACTTCTATGTCAAAAATAATAAAACTTGTCATAACACATTTTCAAGCAAAGACACAAAAAAAAAATGTTCTTACTCACTTACTCAAAATGTACCAACTAGTTAATCGTGCATATGTTAACTTACAATTCATCAATATAGTTAATGTAGGTGTCTTATTTTTTTTTATTTTGGCAGTTAATGAAAGCGCTTTAAGTCCATTTCTAAAAAAAATTACAGACAATAATTCAAACACTGACGCCATCCAGTACACACATAACTCACTTCTATGTCAAAATAACAAAACCTGTCATAACACATTGTCAGGCATAGACACAAAAAAATTTCCTGACTCACTTACTCAAAATATACCTAACTAGTTCATGGTGCATATGTTAACTTATGATTCGCTGATATAGGTGCCTTATTTTAATTTTGGCAGTTAATAAAAGCATTCTAAGTCTATTTCTAAAAAAAATTACAGAAAATAATTCAAACACCGGCGCCATCCAGTACACACATTAGTGTTCCTTAAACATCGATAGACTATCGATAGTTTCGTACCCAACTCGATAGTTTCAACGCCGGGCGCACTTCGAAGTGAAAAATCGATAGTATTCGCTGGAGCGAGACTATCGAACTATCGATACTATCGAAGTGGACGAAGTTTTCTGGCAGTTTGCCAAAACAATCGAACTATCGATACTATCGAGCGGCCGAAGTTTTCTGGCACCTTGCCAAAACAATCGATTGTTCTGGCACACTGCCAAAAACTTCGAATGAATTATTCGTTACATCGAGTTGGTGATGCTTCGATTGTTTCCCTTATGTAGGTGTGCTTGGCATTGAAATAACGTTGCACTGGAGCTACGCGAGAATTTATTTATTTAGTAATTTATTTATTTATTAATTAGTCATTTATTTAGTGATTTATTTATTTAGTATTTTAATTATTTATTTAGTAATTTAGTGAGTTATTTAGTAATTTATTTTATTTTTAGTAATTTAGTTATTTGATTGCTTATTTAGTAACTTAGTAATTTATTTATTTAATAATTTAGTAACTTAGTAATTTATTTATTTAATAATTTAGTAATTTATTTTATTTTTAGTAATTTAGTTATTTGATTACTTTTTTAGTAACTTAGTAATTTATTTATTTAATAATTTAGTAATTTATTTTATTTTTAGTAATTTAGTTATTTGATTACTTATTTAGTAACTTAGTAATTTATTTATTTAATAATTTAGTAATTTATTTTATTTTTAGTAATTTAGTTATTTGATTACTCATTTAGTAACTTAGTAATTTATTTATTTAATAATTAAGTAATTTATTTATATAGTAATTTAGTAATTCATTTATTTAGGAATTCAGTAAGTTTTTTAGTTATTTATTTATTTAGTAATTTAGTGAGTTATTTATATATTTAGTAATTTATTTATATATTTTGAAATTTAGTAAGTTATTTATATATTTAGTAATTAAGTAAGTATTTATTTATTTAGTTAGTTGGTTTGTTCTTTCTTTAGTAATTAAGTAATTACTTCAGTAATTTGTTTCCTTATTTAGTAAATGCGTCCCTTATCAAGTAATAACTATGCATTGAAATAACGTTGCACTGGAGCTACGCGGGAATTCATTCATTCATTTATTTAAATAGTAATTTATTCATATAGTAATTTATTTATATAGTAATTTATTGATATAGTTATTTATTCATATAGTAATTTATTTATATAGTATTTTATTTAGTAATTTATTTAATTATTTATTTCTCTGAATTAACTGTATTCTAGAGCTTCACGATTGTATTCATTTACTTATTCATATACTTATTAGTTGCTTTTAGCATTAAATTAACGTTACACTAGAGCTACAAAAGGTCACTGGATTGACGTTACACTAAAGCTACTCATGGGTATTTAGTAATTTATTCTTGACTTTGAGTTAACGTAATACTAGAGCTACACATGGGTATTTATTAATAAGCATACGATATCAATATGTATACGATATCAATATGTGTATCGATATACATATCGGATATAGATATAGATATCGGATATAGATATAGAAATCGGATATAGATATAGATATCGATACGTATATCGATATTAATATCGATATAGATATTGATATCGATACGTATATCGATATAGATATTGTTATCGATATGTATATCGATGTAGATATTGATATCGATACGTATATCGATATAGATATCGATACGCATATCGATATAGATATCGATACGTATATCGATATAGATATCGATACGTATATCGATATAGATATCGATACGTATATCGATATAGATATCGATACGTATATCGATATAGATATCGATACGTATATCGATATAGATATCGATACGTATATCGATATAGATATCGATACGTATATAGATATAGATATCGATACGTATATCGATATAGATATAGATATCGATACGTATATCGATATAGATATTGATATCGATATGTATATCGATATAGATATTGATATCGATACGTATATCGATATAGATATCGATACGTATATCGATATAGATATCGATACGTATATCGATATAGATATCGATACGTATATCGATATAGATATCGATACGTATATCGATATAGATATTGATATCGATATGTATATCGATATAGATATTGATATCGATATGTATATCGATATAGATATTGATATCGATACGTATATCGATATAGATATCGATACGTATATCGATATAGATATCGATACGTATATCGATATCGATACGTATATCGATATCGATACGTATATCGATATCGATACGTATATCGATATCGATACGTATATCGATATCGATACGTATATCGATATCGATACGTATATCGATATCGATACGTATATCGATATCGATACGTATATCGATATAGATACGTATATCGATATCGATACGTATATCGATATAGATACCGATACGTATATCGATACCGATGCGTATATCGATATCGATGCGTATATCGATATCGATGCGTATATCGATATCGATGCGTATATCGATATCGATGCGTATATCGATATCGATGCGAAAATCGATATCGATGCGCATATCGATATCGATGCGCATATCGATATTGATATCGATACGTATATCGATATCGATACCGATACGTATATCGATACCGATACGTATATCGATATCGATACGTATATCGATATAGATACGTATATCGATATAGATACGTATATCGATATCGATACGTATGTCGATATAGATACGTATATCGAT
Source organism: Hylyphantes graminicola (assembly GCA_023701765.1). Classification (NCBI taxonomy): domain Eukaryota; kingdom Metazoa; phylum Arthropoda; class Arachnida; order Araneae; family Linyphiidae; genus Hylyphantes; species Hylyphantes graminicola. Next base: position 49,878,617 of record CM043116.1, read on the forward strand.
ATAGATATCGATACCGATACGTATATCGATACGTATTAGATACGTATATCGATATAGATATCGATACGTATATCTATAAAGATATCGATGCGTATATCTATAAAGATATCGATATCGATACGTAAAGATATCGATACCGATACGCATATCGAGCATACATCGATAGCATACATCGATAGACGCATACATCGATTTACAAATCGATATTGCTATCGATATAGATATATAAATATATCGATATTTATATACATTAATATATAAAAATTAATTCCCCCATGTAGCTCTAGTGTAGCGTTATCTATGGCAAGCTTTATTAATAAGTATATGAATAAATAAATAAATACCTTCGTGAAGCTGTAGTGTACCGTTAATTTAGTGTAATATATACAATTATTAAATGTAATACAATAATTAACGTCAATACCTAAATGCAATTTAATACAATACTTAAATGCAATACACCACAATACCTAAATACAATGCAATACCTAGAAGCATTACGTTACAATACCTAGATGCAATGCGATACAATACCTAAATACAATACCTAAATAAAATAAATACCTAAATACAATAGAATACCTCAATAAAACAATACAATACCTAAATACAATGCAACACCTAAATACAATACAATACAGTACTTAAATACAATACAATACCTAAATACAATACAATACAATAAATACCTAAATACAATACAATAAATACCTAAATACAATACCTAAATACAATACAATAAATACCTAAATACAATACAATAAATACTTAAATACAATAAAATAAATACCTAAATGCAATGCAATACAATACCTAAATACAATATAATACTTAAATACAATACCTGAATACAATACAATGCCTAAATACAATACAATACCAACATACAATACAATATTTAAATACAATACCTAAATACAATATAATAAATACCTAAATACAGTACAATACCTAAATACAATACAATACTTAAATACAATATAATACTTAATACAATACAATGCAATACCTAAATACAATGCAACATTTTTTTCAATGCAATACTTAAATATTTTACAATACCTAAATACAATACAATACAGTAAATACCTAAATACAACATAATATATACCTAAATACAATGCAATACAATACCTAAATACAATGCAATACATAAATACAATACCTAAATACAATATAATACTTAAATACAATACAATACCTGAATATAGTGCAATACGCTAAATACAGTACAATACCAAAATACAATACAATATATAACCTTAATGAAATACAAACCTAAATACAATACATTACCTAACTAAAATAAAATACCTAAATACCATACAATACCTAAATACAATGCAATACCTAAATACAATAAAATACCTGAATACAATGCAACACCTAAATACAATACAATACTTAAATACAATACAATGCCTAAATACAATGCAATACCTAAATATAATGCAATACTTAAATGCAATACAATACCTAAATACAATACAATACCTGTATACAAAACAATACAATAATTAAATACAATACCTAAAAACAATGCATTAAAATACTTTAAGGCAATACCTAAATTAAATTACTATATAGATAAATTCCTAAATTACTAAATTAGTTACTAAATTACTAAATAAATTACTACGTTAGTTACTAAATTACTAAATAAATTACTACGTTAGTTACTAAATTACTAAATAAATTACTAATTTGCTGAATAACTTACTAAATTACAAACTAAATAAATAAATTACTAAATATGTTACTAAATTACTAAATAAATAAATAAATTGCTAAATAAATAATTAAATTACTAAATTACTATATAAATACATATTTTACTAAGTAAGTTACTAAATGACTAAATATCATAATAAATCCCTAAATAAATATTAAATTACTAAATATATAAAAAAATAACAAAATAATTAATTAAATTACTAAATTACTATATAAATGTATATTTTACTAAATAAGTTACTAAATTACTAAATAAATGTATATTTTACTAAATAAGTTACTAAATTACTAAATAAATTAAATTACTTAATAAATAATTAAAGTACTAAATTACTATATAAATAAATATTTTACAAAATAAGTTACTAAATTACTAAATAAGTTACTAAATTTCCAAATATGTTACTAAATAACTAAATGTTCGCGTAGCTCCAGTGCAACGTTATTTCAGTGCCAAGCACACCTACATTACGTAAACAATCGAAGTAACATTAATGCATTATCCATTCGAAGTTTTTGGCATTGTGCCAGAACAATCGATTGTTTTGGCAAGCTGCCAGAAAACTTCGGCCGCTCGATAGTATCGATAGTTCGATTGTTTTGGCACGCTGCCAAAAAACTTCGTCCACTTCGATAGTATCGATAGTTCGATAGTCTCGCTTCGGCGAATACTATCGATTGTCAACTCGATCTATTCGGCCTACGAATGAATTATTCATTCGAATAGGAAACTATCGATGTTTAAGGAACACTAACACACATAACTCACTTCTATGTCAAAAATAATAAAAACTGTCATAACACATTTTGAAGCAAAGACACGCAAAAATGTCCTGACTCACTTACTCAAAATATACCTAACTAGTTAATGATGCTTATGTTAACTTACGATTCGTTAATATAGGTATCTTATTTCGATTTTTTTTTAATTTTGGTAGTTAATAAAAGCGTTCTAATTCCATTTCTAAAAAAAAATAAAAAATACAGACGATATTTCAAACATCGGCGCCATCCAGTACACATGAAACTCACTTCCAAGTCGAAATAATGAAACCTGTCATAACACATTTTCAAGCAAAGACACGCAAAAAGACTCACTATCTTGTGGTGCAGGTGGGCCAGTTCCCGCTCGGTGACTTTCCTCCTGCTGTGCTCCTGTTGCTGTTTCTTGAGCCCGGCGATCTTGTCCACCAGAAACTTGCCCGGGAAGACGAGTGCGTCCAGGCCCCTGCGAGGCATCTTTCCGCTGCCCGGCAGAGAAGCACACTGGAGAGGGGCAGAGAGGGTTGCCTGTGGGGAACTGGTTGGGTCGCCAAGATTGGCGGGGTTTTCATGGGGGTGGAAGTGTTGTTGGTAGTTTTTGAAGTGAATGTGGGATTCAGGATTTAGTTGGTGAGTGAATTAATTAATGAATGGGTTTAAAGATAGTTTGGAAAAATATTATGTTTCTATTTTAGGTGAGTTTTGTTAGATTGTAATCTAAAAAACTCGTGAAAATTACTAATTTACTATTTTAGGATAACTAGCAAAATTTAAATTGGCCTTTTTAGTTGTTCTTAACTAGTGGTTGTAGAATAAAATAATAAATGCACTCAATTCATTTTCTATATTGAATACGAGTTAGAACTTATTTAACGGCTCTTAATGCTAGTCGAATGAATAATGTATTTCTTTTTCACCGTTCAAAGTTAGAGTACTAATGATTCCTTAACGAAATTCAATGACATCCAACCAAATTCAGACCTTTTTTTAACCAAAGAAATAATTCTAAACTTTTAATGTGCATTCCAATAACGGGAAAACTGTCTCCAAACAACCCTGCTTCATCGAACGACACAGAAACCCCCATTTCACATCGACTGACGTCACTGGTAGATCGATGAATGGAAAAACTCCCGACTGACGTGTCGTCTGACCGACTGAAGGCATTCCAAAAATCGAACAAAGCAAAAACCAATTGTTCTTTTTGTTACTACTGTTCCAGTGGCCGTCTGGGTTTTTTCTCTGAGCGCTACTGTTTCACGACACTCGATATTTTAAATTTTTTTGTTATATCTGCGTAAAGAGGAAATCAAAACTTTGAATTGGATTTACATGATTCCGAGAGTGGGGGGGGGGATATAATGGGTAACACGAAAACTATAAATAGAAAAACAAAAAAGGGTAACAATGCTCGCTTGACTTTTATTTTCAAAGTTCAAAGTTTAAGATATATGGTAAACTTTTGCGTTACCACTGATACTCATTCGATTTTGGCAATAATTACAAATGTAAAATGCTGATATTAGAGGAAAATTTTTATAAGTCACACCTTACACCAGTTTATCTTTAAATTTTGCCATATTTCTGTTTCTATCACTTATAATTTAATTAGTATAAATTATAATTCGGCGTATTGTACACATTGGTGTGGCACACAAGAATTACTCTTAAATATTGCATTACATTTCAGCTGCCCCACTACGTTTATAACGTAAACAAGTAGAATCTTTCATAGTGGTTATGCCCATCTGTCCGTTACCCACTTTCAAGCAAATCAATGTCATAAATAATAGATTTTTAGTTGAGATCTTAAGGAGAAGCCTAACAATATTTGCCACGTTAACGATAGTTTAGTTTGTGCTGAAGACACATCATGCGCACTTTCTACTTAAGATTATATTTTTCTATATAGGAAATAATGAGAACTTGTCTCCGAATAAAATACCAGTGTAGTTACTATTCCTTGTAATTTATTTTTCTAGTGTTTGGTTTGAGGAGACAAACAATATACAAATCGCTTTCTGTACAACTCAGTTTACTGCAAGCGTAGTTTCTCAGCAGTAAAACAAACTTACAGATTGTAATGCGAAACTTTCACCTATCGCCTATGGTTTGAAGTTAAAAGCAGGCTTTAAGAACAGTTTCCCTTTTTTGAATTTTTAATCATTCGCTTTAACTTTACTGAAAATTTTCACAAACTTTTAAATGTAGAACTAAGCTACTTATATAAACTTTCCTAATTGGATGATTAGACAGAATTTCTTTATTTTATTAGCAACATTCGAAGAAGTTTCTTCCCTTGTACAACTCATTTTACTGCGAGCATAGTTTCTCAACAGTAAAACAAACCTACAGATTATTACATCTCCTAAGCATTTAAGTCAAGAGCAGACTTAGTGAACTGTTTCCATTCTTTGAATTTTTAATAATTCACTTTGACTTTATAGACCAAAATTTTCTCAAACTTTTGAATGTAATTTATAGCAACTTTACTAATAGGATGATTAGACATAATTTCGTTATTTCATTAGCAACATCACAAGAGGTTCCTAATCCTTCGATTGCAACGAATTCCAGCAACAGAGGGAGTCCCTGGCGACCAATTTGGCGTGATTTCTCTTTCTGAGATTAAATCCTCTCGGCCATTCTGGTCGCCCTGCAAACAACATTTGCTGATTGCCTGTGTTTTCTTCCTACACTTCATTTGCTAATGCGAGTTGTTCTTGCCGCTCATTGATTGCCCCAAAAAATAAATGCGTTGTTTTTGGAGAACAGTTTTTCGCTGTTTGCATTTGAAATTTGAAAATTTTATTATGTATTATTTTGTTATTAGTATGGTTATTATTAGTATTTTATCATCATCTTTTAATTTTGTTGTTGTTGTTATTATTACATTATTATTATTTGCTTGATTTTCTTTTTACAGGGCACATATAAAATATTCCACACCAAGTGAAAAATTAACATGTTTCGAAACCTTAAATTAAGGAATACCTAATCCCATTACTTTCAAAATAAAATTATTATTTTTTTTCTTTTTCTGAAATAAATAAACAATATTGAAGCCAATCTTCAAACGCTTTGCTTATAACAATTTTTTTTTAAGGGACGTTAATAGCCTTTAAAAAATTACGGATTAAAGCAAATTAATTGCATTTGCTAGGGTCACCTAAAACAGTTTTATAATTCAATAGCATTTTAGAAGCGTTAAGGCTTGAAAATTTGCTATTTGAAAGGCGGAGATTGGATTTGGTGGAATAACACCGCACTAGAGGTATTGGCGACAGACCTCGTAGTTTTGAGACGCGGTCTAGTGATGAAGGAGGGCCGACACGTGAGCTGGAACCCTCAACATCCGAACCCAACGCAAATTTATAGACATAAAAATAGGACTTAATTTAAACCACAACATATTTGACGTGCACAGATTCTCTACATTGCGTTATTCAATCTCTGTATTTTTTTTTGTCTAGTACGATCTGCTTCTGCTTATAAGGATTTATAAAAAGACATAACCCACGAAGGTAGTCTCTATAGCACAACCCATTCAATCACACCGATCCCGGAGATAGGGTTAGGTTTTGAATTATCGTCGCACTAGAGCTACTGTAGGGCTATTGGCGACGGGCGTCGTATTTTAGAACCACAGTCAAGTGACGAGCCGACACCTGAATAGGCACCCAACGCAACCGTTAAGGGCGACATCGTTCGCAGCGTTAGGACTTTGAAGGGTATTTAACGTGCACTCCCTTACACGGGGTATTATTCGTCGGACATTTTTGGCTGCGCGGGCCGTTTAAAGGTTGGCAGTTATTTTGGCAATGCCCGGACCCGAAGCTGGGACCTTTCGCATGCTACACTCTTAGAAATTACACGTTCATTTTTGACGATTCATGAATCCTCAAGCCTCATTTCGTTAATTTTGAGGATTGTTTCGTCAAACTATCACGTGACTTTTGAGTAAACGCGAATCCTCACTTTTACGATCGTGATTTGACGATTCTGTATCTTGATTTTGAGGAAACTGAATCTCAGTGTTGTACTCACATGCTCAAAAATGACGAAATATTTCTTTAGATTAGACGACATTCAAATCCTCATAAAAAATGACGATTCAAATTTCCTCACTTTGAGGAAACGAAAACTCGGAGCATATGCCAGTAACGGAATCGTCAAAATTAAGGAAAATTTCGTCATTTTTGAGCATTCATTTTAAGAGTGTAGGCGAGTGCCTAACCGACTGGGCTCCCAAGCCCCGATCCCGGAGAAAAACCGGTGGAAAGAACGAAACGATCGTGAACTCATTGATTGCCCTTTCGTATTTACGGTGTCCCTTCCTCCTTTGGTAGTGGTCACAACTGAGTAGGTGAGAAGATCCATCAATGTAGAATCTCCTGCGGCCCGCCATGCATTCCGATAGGCCACGCTCCGAATGGGTGGAGGCAAGGACTTGTTTATTATTAACGAATGGAATGGTGTATAAGGGTAATGGAGTAGGAATAGTAGGATAGGTGCAGAGGGATTATGTTTACCATTTGCGATGACGTTTCATAGGTTAGGTTGAATTATTGTCGTACTAGAGCTACACGTGGCGTTAGTCGTTATAAGTTAGAACCAAATTCAAGTAACGGCGACACCTGAGCAGGCACCCCATGCATTTTTACATCGCATACGGAGGACTTTGGACCATATATAACCCTCTAATGCATACTGTTACCGTTTGGTAACAAGTTACATAATCCACTTTATTCTATTAAAGTAGACCTCCCTCTCTACAAATTTGTGTTTTTTTTTTCATCTATTACATTCCATTTTGAAGTTTTAGTTAATAATAACCCTCATAAATGACATTAAAGTGTTTTTAAAATTAAAGAATGAGGTTATTAACAGTTGTGAAATTACGTTTTTGGCAGTATTCAAAGTATAATAATAATGGTACTAAATTACAAAAACATCGTTTTGAAAAATTAATTATAGTTAAAGAGGGTAATTTTGAAGTATTCTAGTAGTTTTCTAGTCATTATTATCAAAATTGGAATTTTGTAGTTGGTTTTTATCATATGGAAAATTATTAAAAATTGAAATTATTTAAATTCTAATGCAGTTAATTTTTTTTCAGTATTTTTCCCATAATGTATGAGTGCCAAAGATACATACATATTTTTTCAAGACGAAAAAAAAAATGCATTAGAGGGTTAATGTGCACTCCATTCGTCGAACATTTTCGTCTGTAAGGTCCATTTTAAAGGTCGCAGTTATTTTGGCGATTCACGGACTCGAACCGGGGACTTTTCGCCTAATGCAAGGCGTGTGACTTAACTATTGGGCACCCCAGCTGCTTGACGTTTTTTGTGCATTTGGAAGCACAGTAATGATTTTGGAACTTTAATTTTGTTCCAGTATTTAAGAGAAAAGTATTTCAAGAGCTACTAATTTTTGAACAGGAATTTGCATTTCAAGATGCAAATTTTCATGCGACATTTAAAGTTGAGTTAGCATGGTCTTAGATATATATTTTTTAAAATATCCAATAGTTTAAACTGCATTCATTCTCTGAAGTTTACTGAAAATTAAATGTTAAGCTTTCGACTTTTATTATAACTGGATATTTCTTTTAATAAAAAAAAATAACGAAAAGTAAATACAAAGCAATTGTAAAACTTGAATTCAAAACTTTTATTTGCCCATGAAAAAAAATTAATATGCTTTCGAACATGAATATCCTTGAAATAATTCCTCAATATTTCTTAAGATGATATGTACATTTACACCATGATGAATGTTACTATGAAGGCCTTTTTTCAATAATGCTACGGAGCTATTCATGATTACATTAACAAATAGATAATACTAACAAATAAATAATTATAAATTATTGTAAAAGTTAATGATAATGATGCCATTTACTGAAACCTGATAATAAAAGTCTTATTTAACAATTACTATTTCTATAAGATACATTTAAGTCATACAATTTGTAACCTGTATCTATGGAAATACACACATTGAGATCTTTTTCATTCTGCATTTCTTTTTCATGCAATGTTAAGAAAAAGCTTGTTTAAGAAACAGAATAAAAAGGCAGAAAAAATAAAGCATAAAACAATTCTACTTATTGAAGTATCAAGTTAGAGTTACCAGTTTCCAATTATTCTTATCGTGAATATAAATTTTCTAAAACAAAAAATATATTATAATTATAGATTTAATATTTACAACAGAAATTATATTCATTAAATTAAAATCAAATACAAAGTAAATTAAGAGTTCACTCAAGAAAAAATAATAATTACAGACACAGAAAATATGACTGGTTACATTTCATAACAAAAAGTATTATCTTGACCACTATAGAAATAAAGCCTTCATATAAACATTTACATTGATTTCCAATGAATATTTTCCAGCATAACTTGATCGCCAATTTCCCGAATCAAGCAAATATCTTCTCCTCTCTACGCTTCTTAGTAATAACAGTTCCCGGTTTGTGTTGGGCATCCGGGTGATTGGCCAGTTCTGGGGGACATGTGGAGATGGGACTTGACATCATCAGTTGTTTCAAGTCGTAGAACAAATGGGAATCGTCCTTGGTTACGAGACTGACGGCTATACCTGTCTTGCCGGCACGACCCGTTCGACCAATTCTGTGAGTGTAATCTATAAAATAAAAAGATGTTAAGTTCACTATAAATACAAACAAGGTTTGTAACTTAAAAGTAGTAAGGGATAATTGAATTTAATCTAGTTCATATTAGTTCAAACTTCTATAATCTACAATCTCCCTCTGTACATCAAATCAATAACTTTTTGGCTGACATGAGAATATGACTACAATACCTGGTCTAACTACTAAGTAAAATTACTAAGTCGTTTTTTCCCTTATCTAATGTTTGTAAGTAATCTTCAAAGATAAATTATTACATCTGCCAGTTTTAATTTTAAGAAATTTTTAAGTACCTCTATTTTTTTATTAAATAAAACTTATGTGTTGGAAAATTGAAGTAAATACCTTGGGTAATAAAGAGAAGTATTTTAAATATATTACTTTTTTTAAAAAATCAGAATTAACCAGTGTTGAGTTCACCAGTGATTTTAATGGTTGGTTCTTTAACTGCACAATCAGGGTTGTTATGTTTAAAACATTTTGTTTAAAACAAATGTTTTAAACATGTTTAAAACATAGTAATAAAAAACATGTTTAAAACAATTTTATTAATTATTATATGTTTTATAATTTATTGGCCAATACAGTTCATTTAAGGAAATAGGTTTTATTTCAGGATATATGACCATGCTGTATTACCTTAAAGATTAAGATTGTGATAAATAGTAGAACCTGATGGAATGGTAAACCTTGTATGTGATACTTTAGGTCCCAAATAGGACACTACTGACATTTGTTAATATTCATTAATTTATTATAGCCCCTAATTTGTGAGATTTATGCTAATCATCAATGTGGTACATAATTTTAGTTCATTAAAATAATACCAAGCATAAACTAGCATTACATTATTAGTTTATAAATTCTTCGATTAGCCCATCCGATTTAATCAAAGGAAGACACCGAATCGCCAGATAATCGAAGGATTTCTTGTATTTTATGATTCTTCGACAAATAAAGATGTAAGGCATATGCCTAAAGTTATTGGGGATGGAAGTAAATATGGGAAACCAAAATGCAAAAAAAAAAAATGTTTTTTTTTTAAACCTAAACAACTTGTAGTAATATGGGAATGTGGGATAAGTAAATATGGGAAAACCGAAATGCAAAAAAAAACATGTTTTTTAAACCTAAACAACTTGTTCAATAACCAAAATTTAATTATTTAAAAAAAAACATGTTTTAAACAAAAAAAACACGTTTAAAACAAAAAAAACACGTTTTTTTGTTTTATTTAAAAAAAACATGTTTTTTTCCAACCCTGTGCACAATTGAATTATGTTAAGTTTAAAGCATATTTATTAAAAAGCAAGCTTTGCGAGCCTAGATCTTTTCAAAATAAACTATTTAAGAATACCACTCTTTGATGCAGAATAAGTTCAACTAACATAAAATAAGCTATAACTAAATATGCATTCATTCTTATGACAAACAGATCTTTTGACAAAAGATGATTTTGCTCAGCTGAATAAACTGCTTTTAAAGTAGAATTAATCACAATTTCCAATTGACTCTAGGGCACAAGAAGTTCAATAAATGAACATTTTGGAACAAGATAAATATTACCCAACTAACAAAATTGCAACTTCAATAATTAACATGTACACTTTAAATACATATATATTTTTTCAACGGATAAACTCAACTGAAGAGTACAGGGGAAAAAACGCTTAATTTCAAAGAAAACTGTCCTCATCAGGACTCTTTGGCGATGATAGCGAGTAATCCTCTAAACTGGTGTAAGGAAACCAGTTTCTACCTAACGAGGATTCATGCGATGCACGATTCCGACTCCTGGATCAACCAGAGAAGAGAGAAACCAGTTTAATGTCGCAAATGTAAGCCAAGCAAACACATATGGGACAACTCCTAATAAATCAAGTGGTTCTTCCCCTGTACACTTCAACTAGTATATGATCTGTTAAATAGATAATTTTTGAGCATACCTTCAATAGTTTTGGCCATATCATAATTTATGACCATCGATACATTTTGAATATCGATACCTCTGCCTGCCACATCTGTAGCCACGAGGATGTCTTTGGAGCCAGTTTTCAAACTAGCCAAGGCATACTCTCTCTGCTCTTGTCCTTTACCACCATGAAGTGTACATGAGTTGAACTGAAAATAGTTGCACAAATAATGAGTAAAAAGATAAACACAGTTATACAAACTAAAAATCAATTGAAAAGACCTTGAAGAAGCATCTATGAAGCATTATTTTAAGTATTTTATTTCCGAAATATATTAATTTGTTCTTAAAAAATTTTAAGGGTACACAGTTTAAAGGACTGTCTAATAAAGATATACTAATTGGGGTTGTTAAATAGAATACACATATTTTTAAAACTAATTTTGTGACTTATAATCACAAATGAGGCAGTCATATAAATTCATTTTTAAATTGAAATATTTTTTTATTTAGAGACATATAAGCAACATGGTTACAACTAGGATGCTTTTCCTGATTTAAATAAAGAATCTTAAAAATAATCCTTAAAAGTTATGAATATCTCAAGGAACATTAAATTAATCAATTCAGCTTGAAACATTAAGTTTGTATGACTAAAACTCAATAATGCATAGCAAAAATTTTATAGAATACCACTTAAATCTACCCAATTTGAAACTTACTCCCATTTTTTCAAGACCTTTAGCCAAAACATCTGCTCCCTTCTTTTGATTGACGAAAATAATAACTGGAGGTTCCACACCTCTGTTCAAGATTTCTAGCAGCTTCTTCCTGCAAATCAACAAAAACATAATTTTTAAACCTACTGTTTACACCTTTATATTTTAATAAAAGCAATTAAAAAATAATAGCAAACATAAGTACTTTTAAAAGACACTGTTTAGTACATACCTCTTTACGCTTTCTGTTACAAGATAGACTATTTGTTCGACTCTTTCGACTGGCTTTCCAGCAGAACCTATATATACAATAGATGGCCTTCTTAGGTAAGTCCTGGCCAATCTTTCAACAGCTGGAGGCATAGTAGCCGTAAACATCACAGTCTGTTTTTTAAAAAAATAAAAATGGTGTATATTTTTAGTAAGGTATTTTTACTCTTGTTACAATTATGAGTTTTTTTTAATTATAATAATAACAACATATATTAATCCTTAGTGTAGTTAAATACTTTCAACTCTTCACTCTCGAGCATATTTCTACACATATAATACCAGTTTAAATAAACTTGTAAACAAACTTGTTTAAATAAACACATTTCGTTAACAAATATATATATTTATAAACTATGTTATGCATATAATTTTAGAAAAAAAAAAGAACTACTGCGGGACACAATAAACAATGGGGTTGTTTCACGGAGTGTCTTGCAATAGCTCCGCGGTCTTGATTTCCTTTCTCTAAAATAACTTTTATTTTGGTTGGTTGGTACAGATAATCAGGTTTGTGTACTGACCAAGCACACTAACCTGCATATAGATCTACCAACCAACTTAACCATCACAAAAGAATTTGAGAGTAAGGAAAACAAGACTACAGAGCTATTGCCAGATGCTCTGTGAAACAACCTGATTGATTACTGTAATCCAATGCCAAAATAGTGAAAGCTTAAACATTCTTGTTTATAATATGAAAGTTGGCATCAAGAAAAAACTGTAAACTGAAGTTGTGAAGCCAAGTCTATAACAATGGAGTTCCATTTCTTTCTCAAAGTTTGAGTTTATATAAGCATTCTATTAATTAATAAAAACAAAAAAAAATAGGAATTTTGTTAGATTTGACCGAAAAGTTCAATTAATTTCTTAGTAAAGAATAGGAAAATATTTTAATTAAATTCGTAGAAATAAACAAAAGTTGCAAACTTAAAAAATGAATTGTGACATATTAAACATGCAAATCTGTCTTATTTGACACAGGTTAATTCTTTTATTATTTTACAAAATTAAAAGAATATAGGCTTATTCACAAAAATAAAAATAACTACCTGTCGGAATTTATTTTTGGATTGAAAATTGGCAAGCAAAATTCTTTCATCTTCTGCTTCATCAGTGTCTGGTTTCTGATTTGTGACAGGCATGTACTCAAGGATTTTCTGTACATCAGGTTCAAAACCCATGTCAATCATTCTGTCAGCCTGAAAACACAGATTCAATTCATTTTAATTCAAGAAGTATAAAAATAGAAAAGCCAAAACACAATAAGAAAATATGAAAACATTTCAGTTGGGTTGCTACAGATGATGTAAGTTTTCAGTTTTTATTCTTGCATTTCCGCAATTTTATTGGTGAGTTCAGTTTACCTCGCAATTTATGGTAAAAACCATGTACGTCTACATATATTTAGTGTCAAGATAAAACTATTGTACAGACTAGAGTACAATGATTACACATTGTAAAAAGAACAATAAAAGAACAAAGACAGTAAAACGAACAATAAAAGAAAATAAAATCAAAAGAAATCACTACAAAAAAAGCATTGTCCAAGATAGTTCATAAATTCCTATAATTTTTAATATTAAAACCAAATAATTAGGTCAAATTTTCAGCGAAGCAAATGTAATTCTAGAAGGCCGAAAATGAAAACAATACCATTGCAACTGTTGCCACTCATATGAAATATGCCCATTAAAATCGATGAGCTTTAAAAGTAAAAATTAATACAACTAAATAATAGCTTAAGATTGCAAAACACACATAATTCAAATAAGTAAACATTTACCTCATCAAGAACAATATATGTACATCTATTCAGCACCAAATATCTGTTTTCTAAAACATCAATTAATCTACCAGGTGTGGCAATAATAATCTGCAAGGAAAATTATAAATTTTAATTAAAAGTAATTCTGAAATATAAACACTAAATTTAAAAAACAACACTCACTGAAAAATTAAATTAGTATATTTTTTAAATTTACATACTTCATCCGTATAAAAGTTAAAATAAAAATAAATTCAATTTTCAAAACCTGTATGAAAATAAAATATAAACCTTGAATGTTATTTAATATTAAAAATAAGTAAAATTGTCAAAGCAAATTGTCTAGCAAATTAAGAATTTATTGTTACAAATATTACCAGGCTATTTAATTAAAAATGAGCAAAGCAATGTTAAAATGGATTAACGAAAAACTTTAATAACCAGTTAATGCCTATTTTTTAAACTTTAATTTTTATCTTCATAATTTTTCTTACTTTCAATTGATTTAATTTAATAACTATCGATAACTTAAACAAGTAGAACTACACAATTAAAAGTAAAATAAGCTGGCACCATTAAAGTTATGGTTCATACCTCACAACCCAAACGAAGACGGAAACCTTGTTCTTCCCTTGATAAACCACCAATGATAGCGACCGTTCTTATTTCCAGAGTCTTGGCAAACTTGATGGTCTCCTCTTCAATTTGTTGTGCCAATTCACGCGTTGGAGCCATTATAATAGCATAAGGTCCTTGATCAATGTCTTCATTTCTAAAATGGACATTTTATAAGTTATTCATACATGGTTCATACACTTGTTAGGAAAAGAAATTCAAGGACTTTTCTAGAAAAATTCAAGGACTAAATATTAACATAAAAGCTGTTTATATAAACATATTTATTAAAGACTATGTTAATACACGTTTTAAAATGTTTTCAAAATAAAAAAATGATATTTTAGCAAACATCTGATTTGCCACCTCCAAAAGAAGTTTTTTTTAAGCAACAATCAAAATAATACTTTTCTAATCAGAATCCTATAATCAAGAAAATCTGATGATCTCATAATCAGCATTTTTCAGCAATCCCATAACTGATAAAATTGGATTAAGTAATCAGCGAACAAGGAAAACTCAAAAACGAGGAGCCCGTTATTTAAATTATTTAAAAATCAAACGATCTTGTAATCAGTTAGCTTTGGCGAACCAGCATGAAACAAATAACATAATAAGATATTGTCATCAGGTTTATGAAAAACTCAGTTGCATATCCAATCATGTTGACTATGGGAATTATGCAAATCATTATTTTTACCTGACAATTTTTGGCAATGATGTAATCCACACCAAGAGAGGAATCAAGAAAGCAAGTGTTTTTCCGGATCCAGTTTCGGCAACACCAATGATATCTCTGTTCTGCAGACCAATGGGAATGGCTTGTCTTTGAATGGGAGTAGGGTCCTAGAAAATGAATATAAATAATAGATTACAGTCAAACACAGCTATAGTCTGCAGGCTTAATAATAAAGTATGTTATAACTACATGAGACCTAACATTTGTGTATGAAAATACTAAATATGATTAAACACTAGTAAGGATTTAATTTATCTAAATAAATAATTATCCTGCATAAAGTTTCTTTTTAATAATTAAAATATGTAATAAAACAACAACTTATAATAAAATATGACTAACAGCTATGATGTTTTAGTTAGGTCCAATTAGTCTAGGCTTTTAGAAACAATTTTAAAATTGGTATAGGTTCTCGTTTTTTGCACAATTCATCAAAATATTAACAAAACAAATCGAGGAAAACATACTTCACACAACAATACAAAATAACTTAGCACACAATCTGTATAATGTACATAGGAAATTCCATATTTAGAACAAATTTCTTTCTACACTTATGAGCTACATTTTGAAAATTAAGTTGACAAAATTAATTTATGAGTCCTTACTGTATAGCCTAGCTGTTCTATAATCTCCAAAATAGATTTGGTCAATCCAGACTCCTTCCAGTGACGAATAGGATTTGGAATGCGTCCACCCTTGATGGCAATATTGAAGTCCTCTCGGAATATGCGCCAATCCCTCTCTGTCATTTCATCAATTGCTTTCTGAGACCAATGACGGTCATCCCACTTTTGTTTATCTTCTTTGCTTTTTACTTTCTTTAGACGTAATCTATGAAAGAGATACAGAATAGTATTAAATTTTTTATACAACATTTTGAGCAATAAATGAACAGATAATCTAAGCAAATTTCAGAAAAAATATATAATTTTTAAATAATGCATATGTAATATAGGAATGTTACTTTGTTTAAAGAAAAACATTGATTTAAAAAATAACCTTTTTGTTCTTTTGTCTTAAATTTAAACACCAGTAAAGAAACAGGATAAAAATTCAGAATGATGAAATCTGTCCCATGTTGTTTGCAGATTTACTCATAGCACGGAAAAATAAAACAAACTTTTAGGGTTAGAAAAGGATTATCAGCCAAGAATGAATTTTAATATTCATAAAACCAAAAGTTTCAAACAACAATCAATTTTTCTAATAATATAAACTCTTTACATTTCTTGTTCTTTTTCAGCAACTGTTCGTCTTTCTTCTAATAATTCACCATAAAATTTGGATTGTTCTTTCTTTTGGGACTAAAATATAAATTCAAAAATTAATGTTTTACTTTAACATACATAACAATAAGAGACTAATTACATAAATAGTTTAATGTAATTTGGCTTAGTTGTTTCATAATACATAAGTTTATGATTTATAAAAAGTCAACTGCAAATTTTATTTTAAAGTAAAGACATTTAAATTTTTTTTGTTTGTTTTTGTACTTAGTAGGGAGAGGAGATCAGGAGTAGACAATTTTTGAAAATGAATTTCCCAAATTATTGGAATGGCTACAAAACATTCGATTTTAAAAAGACTTAACTAAGATTTTGTTTACATTTACATCCAAACTTGGTTCGTTTTACCATTAAAGTTTTTTTTATACTGTTAAGAAAGTCATTTAAAAATTACAACTTCATATCAGAAGATTTCAAATGTAAATTAAGTTTATGAATTTTGATGTTCTTTTAAATAACCTGAAAAAATATTTCCTTGAGAATACGCAACAACAAATGTACAAAAACAGTAAAATTTTCACTTCCTAAAAATTAAAGTTTTGAATATATCAACCTTATGCAACTACTACTCAATAAATTATGAATACATTCAAAGAGTTAAGAACTTTTCAATCTTCTGTGATCTAATCTAATAGTTAAAAGGTTTTGAGAAAGACCAAGAATTTATTTCACATAGTTGAATGTGCAATATTGAACTTCACAAACAAAACTAAATAAAGAAAAAACACTTTCAAGCTCTAAAAAATGTTTCTATAAAGCAGTAGATTATTTGGACACTGTTAAGCACAACATTATAAGAGCAATATTTATCTTCATTCCATTAATTACTGATGAGCAAAAACACTTCATAATGATGTAATGGAAATTAAAGGAAAAAACTTGATAACAATAAATATTAGATTATTGAGATAAATGTTAAATACCTTTATATCAATGCCAGCAACATGCCCTCGGCCGAAAAACTGTACAGTGTGCCTCTCTTTGTATATGGGATTATAATCAATGGCTGTGTCTTCAGAAGCATCCCAATCAAACACAAACTTTCTGTCGTTAAGACGTCGCACACGGCGTTTTTTCTTCATCAACCCTAAATATCTTTCCTGAAATTAATCAATAAAAGTCAGAAATGAATACAATATCTATTGAAGAATAACTGAAAAATATCAAAAACATGTTATTTTAAATATGGGTCAGAAGTTTAAGGAGCTAGCATGAATTTCATTCTAAAACATTCTTATGTTTCTATTATTTTATAAAGTTTTTTTTTACAAATTTATAAGTTTTCAAACCTATTTCACCCAAAATCTGCAAAGTTTCCATAACTTTTAATTTTTCTCCATATTTTTAAGAAAATAAATGAAAATTCTATAGTCCAAGCATAAAGGGGGAGCTGGGGAATCGCATAAAATTTTCCTTGACAACAGCAACAAATTTTTTAAAGTAGTTAAGAGTTCTTTTCAACAATGAATATGGTGGCAAATAAACCATGTACCGTATATACTCCTATATAAGCCAAGAAACTTTGATCAAATTTAGTGCTGTAAAAAACGGGGTTGACTTATACACAAAACCAAATTTCCGGAAAAAGGATCCCCAATCCTTAAACCAAAATTAAATTTCAATCAAACTTAATGTTTGAATATTGTCTATTAAAAATAAAGACAAAAGCAGTTAAATTCTGAAGATCAGAATAAGATTGGTAACTATTCACGGTATCTATCATAATGATGCTTAATGTGTAGCTCTGGCACAGGGCAGTTCAGTCAACCAACCTTCAAGAGGAGTAAAGAAAACAATGTCTGTGACCTTGGCAGCGTAGTCTTCACGCTTCACTGAACAGAGTTTCAACTGAGCTTCTCTATTCAGGAGCAGCAATGTCAAGAACATCAGAGCCGAAACATGTTTTTTTCATTGGGGTTGAAATTTAACTTACAAAGTAAAAAAAAAGAATTACGCCTCAGCCATGAACTGGTTTCTTCTTATTTTCTTCAGAAGGCTCTGGCCTTATTTCCTACATCGACTTATACACGGGTTACCGATTTTGGAAGGACGTTTGGTTAAAAAATAGTGTGTCAATGTATTATGGAGTCGGGTTATACACCAGTATATATGGTAATCTAATATTACCCTTATGGCTTCCAGTTCTTTTTCTTTATCCTTATATTCTCTGACCCGGTCCCTGTCATTTTCCACAGTTATACCGGATGCTGCAGCAGCGGCTGCAGCTGCTTCTTCTGCCTCTCGCTTTTCTCTTCTCTCTCGTCGTTCACGGTCTTTGTCATTTTCTGCCAAAAAACAGTCAGTAAGACATAGAATTCAAAACTTGTTTTATTTGCAGCATGCAGAAATATTTTTATAATTCAAAATATATTTAGCACAATTGAAGAGCTTAATGGAACATGTTATTGTTAAGTGACATCTTTGAAAAAAAAATTGAGTTCTTTCTGGCAATGGACATATTATCCCATCCTCTCTTTAAAGATAATTTTTCTTTTTTTTTTCACAAACTTTAAGTTAAGTGCATTTCTTACTGTTTGAAAGTAAGATTTTAAGTTCAAATTAAAGCACCTTTTTGTCACTAAGCATGTTTTATCACTAAGCTTTTCAATTCGAATGCATATGTGTATTCAGCATCGCCTCTAAAAAGGATCATCACCTGGCGTGGTTACATCCTGTCTTGGCGGACTTTTAACTTTACAGCAACCCTGTGCGGTTGCATTTTGAATCTTCCATTTTTGTTTTATTATGTAACATTCTATTCTAACGTTTGTAGCTTGTCAAAGCAATGGCGGACGAGCGTCATATAATAAATTTAATTTAATACTATTCGACGATTCCTGATTTATTTCAAGCCAAATGTATCAAACAAAGAATACAATGAGGTTAATAGTTGGTATAAAGTAAAAGAACACCTAAAGAGAGCCTGAGTTTTAAATTAATATTACTTACAAAAATAAACATTAGAAAAGAAGAGAATGCATAAAACTATTTTCATACCAAGCGAATGTTTAGCCTCCTCCATGAATTGCATTCGTATTTTTCTTTCTTCCTCTTGTTTCTTGCGCTGCTCTTCCACTTCTTGCTGCCGACGCTTAAGCGCCTCCTCTGCTCTTTGTTCTTTTGTTAGAAACACAGGCTAAAGGGGAATTAAAAGAATCCTTTTGTTTTTACAAATGGCTATATCTTTTGTAATTAAGAAAATGCATAGACACTTCCTTGACATTTTAACTTCCCCTGACCTAAGAGCATGGCAGAGTTAGACATATAAATTGTAATTGTAAAAAATGTCATTGTCAAACAAATGTTACTGAAAATATAAAAAAAATATCTTAAGTGGCATTTTTTAAAAACTGATTGCCTATTCCTGACATAATCTTTCTCATAGCAAATTGTTAGATACATTTGAAGAACAGGGAATAATTGACAAAATTACAAGGCAAAATATGTTCACCAAGACAAGGCTAGTTTACAAGCACATTTTTTTGCATTTTTAACTATGTCGTACTTCATAATCAGCACTAGATAATGAGAATTACTTCTTTTTAATTTTTAACTTTTACAAAAAAAATACTAACTATTAATAAAAACTATAGGCCTAATAACTAAATTAAATAAAACAATACTTTGCTTCTTGATGTTTCTTCTGCTTGCTTTTTTGCCATCAGTTCTTCTAAGGACAAAGGCTCCTTTTTAACCTTCTCTGTTTTAACATCCTTCTCTTCCTCATTCTCTACACTTAAATTAAAACAAACAATAAAATTAAATAACACTTTAAAGCAGAGAATGGAACATATATTGGTCCATTCTGGATTTATTAAGAAATCACATTAAAAATGCAGGAAATATTTTGGTAAATAAATTGTCAAAGAGCAACTTTATCGAACCTTTTAATACTAGTTCATCTATTTGAAATACCTCTTTAAACAAATATATAATTAAATGCTTTCTGAATAGATAAAACCTAACTTTTAAGTTTTAACATAAAATTTGCAAACTTACTTATTCTTGTCTTTATCCTTAGGTTTATCCTTATGCTTTGCCTTGTCTTTGTCTCTGGATTTATCCTTTGGGCGATTCTTGTCCCGATCACGGTCTCGTTCTTTATTGTGCCTGTGTCGATCCCTGCTCCTTGATCTAGATTAAACAATAATCCGTAAAAGTTATTCTTAAGGGTTAAATGAGTTTATTCACACTTAAATTTTCTTTTCCAATAACAATAAAACATGATTAACTAATTGAAAACTAAGAAGAAAGATAGACTTTTTCTAGCTCTTTCTTAGCCTCTAAAATCTTAACTAATTATATTTTTAGTTTAAAATAGTTAAATAAATTTATAGAATAATTATGTATGCTTTTGTTAAATAGATTTAAGAATAATTTTTTAACATAAATAATATTGTTCTGCATTTGTACAAAATACAATAAATTGGACCTCTTTTTCAAATTTGGTGTTTAACAAATTAAATGTTTACTTTATAGTGGGGTTAACTGAGTAAGAATATCCAAGACAAAGCTATTTATCATTTTTTAGTACTTTTTGTTTTTACAGATGGCTAGATCTTCAAATAATAGAATTTAATTTTTTTTCCAGTTGAAAACGAAGTTATATATATTTGGCAATCATAAAAGGCCAATTGATAATGACAAAAAAGAAAACATTTATAAATATACAAGATACTAATATATGTATATAACCCCTAATATATAAAAAAAACCACTAATATATGTATATTTTTTACAATTGATTGCTGCAAGTTTAAGTGGCTCATTTTACATGTAATTTTACCTTCTCTCTCTGCTACGTCTTCTTCTAGGACTGTGCGATCTTGATCTAAAGTACAAAAAAAAGGCATAAAAATCTAAGTATTTTAAAATAAATGTCGATCACTCTTTACAACAACCAATTAAATCAGAATTTAGAAAATAATGTATTAAGGTATTGAACAGAAATTATTAATAGCTGACTAATAAAATAAATTATTTATAGAGGTTTGGCAAAATAAAGTGATAAGATTAAAGCAATGAAATTGATTGGAATAAATTGATTAAATCATTGAATAAATAGATTAAAATAACTGATCAAAGTATATTTTTTCTCAACATAAATTTGGTAAACAATGTTTACTATTAAAACACACACACACACACTAGGAGTTTGATCCTGCTCACTAATGTTCATCAACTCTAAATGCCTCACAATGCTTTCTCATACACAAAATTGAAAACCCTATATTCCTCATGTCAGGTTCAAGAAGGCTGAAAAGGGCCAATGAAAAAATTTAACGAAATATAAACATTAATTTTCTTCAATTTAAATATTTATAACTTCTAAGCTACAACTCTCATGGGAAAATTTATTTTTATTATCTTCCAACCAAGAATATTCTTCATATAAATGTACTTATACATACATACTACCTACTTCAGTCTTGAACTTTTATGGTCAATCTACTTGAAAAAACAAATTATTTGATGCACGGATATGTAAATAAAAAAACTTGCCATTGAAAAATTGCAAAGGTTTTTACCTTTTTTTTTTCTCAGGTCTAGATCGGTCAATGCTACGTTCAGTATCCCGTCTTTCTACTCGATCCATCTAAAAAAATTAATTACTATAAATAAGTTTTTTTTTTAAATATAGTAAAAAATAAAAATGCATGATTTAAATATTTGCTCATTTTTACTTCTTTTAAGTTCAACTTTTTAATCAATATTAAAGTACTAGCCACCAATTATTTTTTTATTAAATTATTCTACAGGACCATTAAAGGAGAGGTTTGGGGTTTTAAACAACCTAATAGGCACCTGTTCAAAGTCTATTGTCTCAAAATTTAGTATTAAGCAGGCATTTTCTCTTTTATGTGTATGGTATAATCAGACAAAGATTTATTAACTGCAAATGCAAATCCCCTTTCAATAAATCTGAGTAAAGATTCAAAAATACACCATTAGACGGTACCTCAGTAAATATGTGTGAATTACTAAATGAACAGATAGGATAGGTACTAAAACTTTTTTTTGTGAGATGTAATCAAACAACAGAGCATAACACTATCCTCATGAAAGCAAACGTAGATTTAACCTTTGAATAACCAAAAGGGAGTATACAGCTATGATATAATGCTGGTCTCTTCATTGGCGACTTAGCGAGCTTAAAAATTTTAAATTAAGGTTGCTATACCTATCGAATGTATGAAGTGGATTTTTGCCACATCTAGGCACTTTCGTTGCTTGGCAACGTAATATAAACGCCAAATTGGCACCGGCCCTTATATCATAGATGTTTCTAAAAGAGATCTATTTCACTAAAATTTGATCTTTTAAAAATATTTATTTTCTCATTCTTATTTTTATGATCTGAGGAGCATGCATTTGAAATTGTAGCAACCAATAAACAAAATATTATCTTCATAAAAAACGGCACTCAGCAAAGCAAACATTGTTAAAATTTTGAACGATCAAGCATCACATGTACAGAAGAAAGAATTTTCAAGAAAAGATGATAGTACTATTTTCTTATGGTACAATCATCAAATGACAACAAAATACATTACCTTTAGTAGTGAATTGTAAATAAATTTATTTTATTAAACTATTAATAAAATTAAAATCGAAGTAAGCAGAAATTGTTTACTAACAACACATTTTATTCAGTTACAAGTGCAGTTAAATATCAGTTGCCGGTAGTTGGGAGCTTGGTTTAGATCGTTGTTTTGCACTGTCAGAATCATTTAAACTATTTATGACAGTCCCAAATGGAAGATCATAAAACAAAAGCCCTTTTTAAACACTAAGAGGCTTATTTAGTCACATAATTACTACATACAGATTAGGTTATGCTGAATATCGTAGCACTAGAGCTATACGAGGGCTTTGGGTGACAGGCAATAATGAGCAATAACTAAAGCCAAAATGCAAGAGGGGGGGGGGGGGGATTAAGATTATTAAAAAAATAATAAACGTTTTATGTAAACAAGAGTGGCATGAACATTCTGAAATTTTGTTGTTCAATTGGACTGTTTCAGGTGATGCACTTCCTTCCACCTTTCATCCCTACCCTTAATTTGATCAGTGTTCCGATTGGTGCTTTCTTCTAAAGCCCATTTCACACCTGCACAGCTACTTGCAACTGCAACTTGTGATAACCTGGTTTTTCGGGTTTTCACAACAAATTACTTATCTCACAATTTGGCAAGTTTCATCTTTTTGTAAACAAACTTGAATCAAACCATAGCCCTTTCGCTACGAAGGATTTTTGCTTCCTCGTAATATTTGATAGGAATAACATTATCGAATCCCTAGTTGTTCGGGCGGGTTGGGGCGCTTCAGTAAGGAAAAGGATAGGCATCGCTTGCATCATACAGAAATTTATGTTTCCGAACTTCCTTAATAAGATCCATTTACTACCCATTTTTAATTGCGCAGATTTTTGCAAGCAAGTGAAGTTGGCGTATTAAAAAGTAAATAAACAACCAGTTAGCGAAGTCTAGTTCGCCACAATGCAGCTAAACAAAATACTGAATTCTGATTGTCTAAACTTACATGCAACTTAAGACTTTTTCGTGCTCGCATGAAGAAATCGCACGACTTGAGTGCAACTTTTAAATGCACGGTGTCCTATGGGAGTTGCAAGTAGTTGTGACAAGGTGTGAAATGCGCTTAACCTGTGACTGCATCACCTCATTCATCTATCGAAGCACGAGAAAGAATTTATATTCATACAGCATTTCTGTTGCCACTGAAACATATCCACCCAGTGACTTAATTTAGTTGAACAAATGGAACAAATAAATTGTAACTTTTTTTTTATTCACAAAGAATTTTACAACAATAGAATGAATAACTGTTTCAGAAATGCTACAATAAAAAATTATATTTGTACACAAATCATATCATTAAATAAAACAGAAAGTTATTCAAACATACTCCTTGAATATATTTTCATATAACGTATTTATAAAGACATCATTTAAATCTGCATGTATTACAAATAAATTCATTAACTTAGTATGTAAAAAATGAGGTATAGATGACTACTCTACATAATAAATTATTAAAGTGTATGTATAATAAAATAATTTGAGACCACATTAAATGCATAGAATCCAGTTATGTAATAAAATAAATTATCATACAAAGTTTAAAAATTACACTTTAATTTTCGTATTTGTAGTTAATTCAGTGAAATATGTGTATTATTCCACACAGATTTTCTATTAATTAGAATATTCTTTTTTCATAGTTTTAAGCAAAGTTAAACAAATTTTTTGATTAATAAATTAATGAGAGTTAATTTTATTATTTGTATCAAAATGTTTCATTGCACGTTTCCAAAGCAGAAAGGGACATTGTTCATCTTCACTTTACATTTTACAAAGTGATCATTTTATAAATATTTTATCTTATTTTTGAGTGATTTTACACATATGTACAATAAATAACTTATTCATCATTAAATATAATAAAAGAAGTGGAAACCTTGGTTAATGAAAATATGCATGTGCAAAATAATAACAAAAATTTTCTCTCACAACTGATTAAAGACTTTTGTCCTTTTATTTGCAATACAATCATAGAAATATTTCATGTGATTTTTATACAAAGAGTCTACAAACACAAAGTACTAAGACTACACAAGACTAATTAACAACAATTATTGAAAATATTGATGATTCTTTGTTGAATAGTATTAAAAAGTTATTTATAACAAAACATCTTATAAAAATTTTAAATTACAAAATAATAATAGACTTAATATACAAAAGACACGAAGGGACCAGATTTGGGTTTCCGAACAACCTCTGGCCAGACCTAAACATTTTTTTTTTTTTAAATCACTAAAATATGAAAAATTTTGAAGAATTAAACAGTGAATAAAAGAATATGCTTTAAATAAAAATAGTTTCCAACTTATAACTTTAGGAAATTGGATTGCTTTTTAAGCTCTTATGATTATGCAAAATATTAAGTAGAGCTGAAAGAATGTTATTACTTGTTACCAACAGCTAAGATTTCATTATGCTGATAAAACGATAATTTTGTTTTTGACAAATAATATTAGGTTCAATTTGTCAAAAAAGTATAATTTCAAAGTGAAAAGATTTTTTTTTAAAAAAATGAATATGTTTAATCTACATGCTTGTAGTATGAATTCTAAACTTCAACTGTTGAATATAAAACAGTTGAATTCCTTTTCAAGATTATTAATAAAGAAAATATATGCATTTTTTTTGTTACCTAAAAAAAGGAAAAACTACAACACAAAGCACCAAGCATTGCAATGAATTTAATAAATAAAAACATAACTAAATAAAACTTGAAATTTTTTTACTGACAGTAATATAGTACACACAAAAATCTAAAATAAAAAGCAATACAGTCTGTATGGTACAAAGTAAGTTTAGCTTAAGTAAATGCTTAATAACTACAAACCAAATTTAGGTTTTTAACTAAACACCATATTTCAGAATAAACATAATTGGAATTTTACAAAAAAGCGCTTAAAAAGTAACACAAAATACAAGGACGCAAAACTTTTTTTAATGAATATAAATTTAATTTGTGCAATGAAATTTTAAAATATTTCTTCTGCATAAAAGTTTTAGATTTATTTCGATTCTTAAAATAATGTTAGAACTCGAAAAATTAGATAAGGTTAGATTTAATGACTTTCCCTTGCGAAAGGCATTGTCCATAAAACAATAACATATTTAAATGATTTCAAAACGATGATTCATACATAAAAATACAAATTCAACATGACAACCATACAATCATTATGTACCTTCTAAACAAACCATAAACATTTTTTTTTACTGTACATATATTACGTCAATCCTACATTGTTTCACATACTATGTATACTTGCGGCGCGTTAAACGTTCAGGCACATTTATTTCAGACACACAACAAAGTCTTGCAATGCCTGAATTCCCAGCAGAGAACAACCAATATTCACAGCCATGGTTAGGGTTCCAAGTAATCTACAAGAAAATTATTACAAATTAAATCAATATAAGTATTACAAGGAGAAAACTGAGTTCTCACTAAAACAGTAAATCAAAAGTTTAAAAGTAACATTTCTTAGGAAGGAAAGGACCCTTTTATACAGTGGTGGGGAAAAGTGTGGGCACTTTTGTGAAGTTTCATGTAACTTTGTGTGCTTGTAAAATATATATTAATTTTCACTTAAATACAAACATTTATACAGTAAATTGAAGGTAATTTAATGCAGAATTTAGTAATACAAATTGCCAAAAGTGAAAATAAATATATTCTACAAGCACACATGTTGAAAAGAATGAAACTTTAAAAGTGTCCACACTTTTGGCCACCACTGTAGGAAGTTAAGCAAATCTTTTGAATACTATATTTTAATAACTTAATATAAAAAGGGGCCACGTCCATACAAATGCCCACCATGACATTTCTCAATTCAATATTTTAGTTAGAAAAAAAGTTGTATGACTAATAGACAGCTAACATTGATTTTCCCAGTTATATTGATTCACCAATCGAGGCTTGAAAAATATTTTCATTTATCATTTCTAATGCCCATTGGCAGCAGTTTTGAAGATTGTTTCAGCTCAAATGATTCATAAGTTAAATTCACCCCTTGTTCATTTGAAACAACACAGATGAACTATAAACTATAACTGGATGGATATCTAAAGTCACATTATATTTGGTTACGATATGGAGAATAGAAGCACAAGAAACTATTGGCAGAGTTAAAGATCCGTTTGTCAGCGGCCAGAATTGGATAGTCAAGAGCGTACATTAAAGTAATCATAATATTCTCATTTTACATTATTAATTCTAATTATATTGAATTTCAATCTTAAAAATTTAAACATTCTGAAGTTAAATGTACATCTTTCTTTGAACAATCAAAGTTTTTTTAAAAATTTATTCAAGTCCAATAGCTGTCTGTTAATATGATTCAAATAAAAAAAATCAGCAGTTATCTTTTGGATCTACTGTCACTATTAGTACTAAAGAAATTTTAAAACTAGTTCTTTTAACATAGAACTTTGGAACAATTTTATGACCATTCCTTTTTAGATTTGGCATAAAAAAGCCTGTTATAAATGTTTTAAACAAAACCAAAAATCTTTTATAATTAATGAAGATACTAAAACATTATTTGCAAATTTTCAAAAATAATATAAATTACACAATATAAACTTACTGTATTTACTGAAGAGATATTATTTTGCTCTAAATCAGGAAGCTTTTCCAATTCCTCCTCATTAGCTAAGCTACTTTCTGATGCTTTACCCTACAAATGGAATAAAACTTAGTATTAATAAGAATGTAATATTTTATCTGATATTTACTTTAGAGGTGACTTAATTTAGACATAAATGCTAATAAATATATAACCTTATTCATCAACCTTTAAATTTTCCAATTTTTTTTCTATTTCACAGTAAATTTTAAACTTGAATAAAAAAAACACACTTACCAAATGGAAATCCTTGAAGACTATTCCATGGCTTGAAACAATTTCTTCATAAGATAAAGGAGTGTTACATGCTTTACCACCTGCATCAACCATTTTGTCTTCACTATTATTTGCTTTTTCTAAATTATTTACACTACTTTCATTTACAGATTTACAGGGCTGTAAATAAGGCTTAGATGTCCTAGTTTGTTGTTTGTAAAATTGATGAATGGAAGGTTCTAGATGTTTAGTTGCATCCTCACTAGTCAGAGTTGATTCTGCAACAGAGTCCGTTTCCATAGGTGAACATGCATCAGCAGTTGGATCAGATTTATCCTCAGTCGATATTTCAACATTGTCCATTGAATCGGCAGGTAAAGTATTAGATACCACAACTTCTTCACCATCGGATACACCACTTACACCAACCGTAGATATTTCACAGTCATCAACCTCCATAGAAGTTGAATCACTTGGCAAGGAATTAGTAGTTGATTGGATTGGTTGAGATGATTCACAATCATTGGTCGGTGTTGAGTCACTTGAAATTGAACTCTTTTCTGGTTCGGAAGCATTGACACAATTTTTAGTTGGATCTATGGAGGTTATTGTATTTTTAGGTTCAGAATCTTGAATACATAAATCGATCAAAGGTGAATGATTTGAAGTAGCACTGGGTATTGGTTCCAGATTTTGAGAATCGGGCAAATCATTTGATGAGGTAATGCACTTTGATTCAACCGATTCTGTAGTTAGAGATGAGTCGTGAGGAACCGGATTATGTGTAGGTTCAACAGTTTGAACGGAATCATCAACAACCGATTCATCCATTGGGTTATCCGATAAATATGAGCTTTCGGAACTTTTTGAAGACAAGGAACATTCGGACATCATGGAGTCATCGGAAAAATTTAATTCTTCATCAGAAGCAATATCACTTTCTTTGTCGGAATCTAAATCTTCAGATGAAAAGCTGTCGTCATCAAAAAGCTCACCAATTTCAGAAACTACTGTTGAATCATGCTCTTGCTCAAATTCAATAGGTTCAGGAACAACACTGTTTTCTACATTTTTATCTTCGGGATTATTATTTAAGGATATTTCTTTTGAAGCTCCTGTTGTTTCAGAATCTTGATTATTTGCATCAGATGAATAATTTTCTAATTTTGAATCGTATTGCAGTGTTTCAGGTACTTCATTATCAGATGTTGTTTCCAAATTATTATCACCCTTTGAAGTAGCTTCGACTAGCGTGTTAACGATGCTTGCTAATATTTTCGAATCCTAGAAAATTTAAATTTTTAAATTCAATCACTGAGTATAAAAATATTAAGTTATTTGTTTCATGATAAATACCCCAATATTTTTGGCATATATAATTATACACATAATTGTGTAAGGCAAAGAAATAATGTCAATACATAGATAACTTTTTTAATCCAACTAATTTTTAATTATTGGCTTTTATATGAATATTTTAATAAAAGTATATTTGATTTTCAACTAAATTTCAAAATATTTAATAAATATTGGTACAAAATTTTTGCAAATATGCAGTAATAAAGAAATGTGGAAACTTAAACTTTAAGAGTATATTCATTTCAAAGTCTTCCAACTTAATAGCAGAATTTCCCATTTTATAAGGTCCAAATAATATACAGGGCTAAATATATAAATTTAGTAGTTAAAAATATTTTTAATTGAAATAATTTGAGCTATATTGACAAATTTAATAAAAAATCAAAAACTTTTACAAACTAATAAAACAACAAAGTGCCTTTTAAAGCAAAATAGAACACATTTTTACTATTTACCTCTTCTGAACACTGAGACGCAAGATTTTCTTTTGTACTTGATTGGTCTACAGACTGTTCAGCCTGATGCAACACTTTGAAATTGCTAACAGTAGTTGCAAGCAAGTCCTCCATAACTTCAGATACATTTAACGAATTAGTGTTTTCCTCTGTTGTCATAAGCAGTTGATCCATGACATTGGAAACTTGAGAAGCATTGCTTTCAGTTTCAATTTGTGTTGTCAGTCCAGCTGCAATGTCTACAACATCTTTGATGTGGGAAATTGAATCGTTCACATCATTTTCTGACACATTTTCAAAGGACACAATTTCAGTTTTGAAGAGTTTCTGAAAATTAATAAACATAAAAAATATGTAATGCATATTTTCATTTGAAGAGAATATAGAGGGGAGAAAAATACATATATTTAACCAAATATATATATTACATTGATTAATATAAAAATGCATTGTATACATAAAATGTCAGTGTCTTTCAGTGGGTTAAGCCCTTGAGTACTAACCATTTCAAATTTTCATCATTGAATAGATTAAGAACTGATTTTTTTTAATAAATTTTGAAATTCATATTTACATTTCAATAAAATTGTTGAAACATTCTAATAAAATTAAAACACTGTTAACTTGTACACAATGCCTGACAATTTGATTAACGAAAATAATTTTTTTTAAAATCTTACATAAGTGTGTAATGGAGGTAGTTTTCCGGGATCACTTCCACACAAAGCTTGTTTCGCAACAAATTTAACTGAAACTGAGCCTTTCATATCAGCAGTTGCCAAAACACTTACTGAATCTGACACACAACTTTTCTGAAAAAGAAAAGAAAGCTATTGTAAAAATATACTCAAGTTTAAGTGTCAAAAGTCTCTTCTATTTCTGTTTTGCTTTTTTAAATCATAGAGTAATAGAATAAGGAATGCAAACAATAAAAAAAATGGTTGAGGTATAAAGTAATTGAATTTCTAAATATTCTTGTTTCCCTGTTAACTTAATCCCTTTTTTCATCCAGAAATTTAATTGTGAGGCATAATTATTTCAAGAGCTCTGTAAAGAATGTAAGATTTACTCGAGAAACAAAGAACATATAAATTATGAATGAAATATTGAGCAAATTGGAAATTCTATGAAATTTTTTTTAATAATATAAATTGGCTGTATGATAAAAATAAAAAGTTAAAAGTAAAACATTCTATTTATTGTTCAGAGCTAAAAAAAAAATGATCTCATTGTAACACATTTTAAAAATCTTACTGTAAGGGAAGATATTGAACCAGATATAGTCTGAGTTGGAAATTCTTCTGTACCAGCATCTTTGTAGTAATTAGATCCTTTAAAGCTGTAATAAAGCAAAATTTTTTTTTTAATTAATTTATAACTACAAATATCTATATTTCAGAAGTAATATTAGATGAAGGCCAATCAATTATAAGTGTTACCTAAGTATAAGAAAAATGTTGCAGGCATTTAAAAACTTCTATGCATAGTTTACTGATTTACCAGACTAACAGACATTTATTAATATCTTTACAAATAACTAAAGCATAAATACTTTTTTTTTAAATTTAAATATTGAAAAAAGGCAATAGAAACATTTTATACATGTCTTTTTAGCATATCAGTTGGAACAGTTAAAGATCAATCCTTTCCGAGACAGTGCAGAATAACGATTAATTACTCCTTAATTAAGTGCGTGTTTTAAATTAACTGTAATTAAACACTATTTAAAACACAATCTTATATCAGACATAATGATCAAAATTCTAAATATTTTTTTTCTCTAATGGGGCTGCAACATTGGCGGTCAAGTCTTTGCAGACTCAGCAAATCCCCCAAAACTCAGAGGCATTTTTTTGTGGCACCATCTAGGCCACTCTCGCTATCAATTTTGACATGCAGAATCTGAGCTCTCTGTGGATGTTAAAGGATGCCGAGATTTAATTTTACCGAGAGAACTCGAGAACTACAAATATAATGGGCAAAATAACTAGTAAATAGCATAGCTTTTATAAATGTATATGAAATGGATGAGGCTAGTAAGCTAAGTTTTAAAAACTCTAGCAAAGTTAAATATTAATGAATCTAAAATTTCCAAATGAACTAGAAAAAATTAAAAACACAAAAATCTTACGTGATGCCATCATGAACTGAAACAAATGCACCACATAAAGAAGAACTCCATTGGCAATTAATGGCACACCCTCTTTTAGCAGAACAAAATGGAATAGCTGAAAAGTAGAAGAAAAAATTATTTACAAAGAAACAATAAATACATTAAAAGAATTAATAAAATAATTATTATCACTTACAAGTATCCATTAAATCAAAGAACTTCAGAGTTTTGTCGAAGCCAGAGCTAACTAGAAAACGGCAATTTGATAGAGGTGCAAACTGCAGGCTGGTAACAGGAGTGCCATGAGCTTGAAATACCATGTATGGTATAATGGTCTTCACCATGGGAGTGTCATCCGTCAGAAGAATGGAGTGTGTGGTATTGATGAGCCAAACACCTATCATTCCTGTTGATTCAAGATTTTATTAATTAGCTCTTATTACATGACTCTTTTTACTAGCAATTGATATTAAAAATATATACAAAAAAGAATGTTATACTATAATGCTTACATGTTATTTTCAATTATCAGTGTTAAATGCTACACAATTTGTAACTCAAACACATCAAACAAATTTTTGTTTTGTTTCTAATGTCTTTTAATAGCATGTTAATTCTGCATGCAAATAAATTTGATTACTACTTGTTAAACAGAATTAAAAATAAAAAACAAAATGTTCATTTATTCATTAGATGTAGAATTAAGGATAAAATATACTTTTATTTCATTCTGAAGACAAACAATCGCCCCATAAAATATTAAAAAACCCAAGCCAAATATGATATGCTTATCTTAAATTTTCATGCAATGTCTCTTTGAATCTCTAAACTTGCCGACACGGCGGCACAATGTTTAGGGTGCTAGTCTTTGGAGAAACTGGGTTCAGGTTCGAATCCCAGTAAGGCATGGATGTTTGTTTTTGTAAATAAATGTTGTTTGTCTATGTGTTGGTGTTGTCCTTCTTTGTGTGTCTCTTGTGACTGTCTCTTCTAGCGACCAGGGTAACGGGCTATAAAGCATATGCTCTTCCCTTCTAGAGGGCGCACTAACTGTCATGGTTTTTTTTTTTAACCTCTAAACTTACATATTTTTGTGAATTTTAGAATCATAATCAACCTTAAATGTTACAACCTAAAAATAGCACATATACTAACCATTTCCATAGCCAACAGCAATTTGCTCGCAGTCCGGTGTATTCGCCCAGGTTACTGAAGTAGCAATTGCAGGTCGGGTCGAGCCACACATGGGTTCCAAAACAACTGAAGGCGAAAACTTCATAAGAGGTAAGGAATACCTCTTATGCCTAAGGGCAGTTAAAAATTGTGGGTGAGGTACGGCAAATATGCGAACATAAGAGTCTGAAGAGGCAACGGCAAGGAGCCCTAGTCTAGGTAGGGCAGATAGATGTCGATTTGATGAAACTGGTTCCTGGTAACATCCCCTGGGACACCATTTCATGTCGGTGACAACTGCATTTTTGTGACATAGAGCCAACTCTAGCACAGGAGGACAACTATAAAAAAAATACATGTCAGAATCAAAGATTTAGGGTTAAAGTTAATTTATTTTCATGGATTAATAAGAATTTTAAATCGTGTTTCTAAATAACAAATTAATATGCATAAAATTGGGAATTTTTGTGACATAGAGAGGCAAACTCTAGCTCAGGAGTACAACTATAAAAAAAATGCATGACAGAATCAAAGATTTAGGGTATATGTTCAAGATCATTTTTTTTCATGAAATATAAAAACTTTTTAAGGATATATAAGAGACCACAATTTAAAAAGTTATGTTTCTAAATAACAGTTATAAATTTTAAGGATATGAAAATTAGTAACTTCTGAGACATAGAGCTAACTGTAATACAGGAGGATAACTAAAACAAATATTTAACATAATCAAAGATTCGGGGTTTACATTTATTTATTTTCATAAAATATATGAACTTTTTAATGGTATTTAAGACCACAATAGGCATGTTTCACGCCTTGAGTCCAAACCGCTATTGTTTTCATTCTTGGTCCTTCTAAAATTATAGTTGTTTTTAACAATACAATATTTCTTTTACCTTACTGAAACGAATGCTGCGTGCAAACATTTCTTTCAGTAGAACTAAAACTTTTCTCTGTTCGTGAATATGTTAAATTGCTGTCCCATAATTTTGCTTAATTTCTCCGCATAAAACAAAGGTAAGTTAAATTAATGTCGAACTAGAGCTACACAAGGGCCATTAGTGATGGCCGCATATAAGTCCAAATATCATTCGAACCAAATAAATTAACAAAGTTTTTCAACAACGCTGATGTTTTCCTGGTGCTTTGCATATTTCAAATATAATCC
This sequence comes from Hylyphantes graminicola, assembly GCA_023701765.1. Taxonomy (NCBI): domain Eukaryota; kingdom Metazoa; phylum Arthropoda; class Arachnida; order Araneae; family Linyphiidae; genus Hylyphantes; species Hylyphantes graminicola. Next base: position 49,912,806 of record CM043116.1, read on the forward strand.
AATTTAAACTAATAAAGTTTTATAAATATCAGGAATAAAAACAAGTTGCATGTAAAAAAACTTTGTAAAATAGAGCACGATAGATGAAAAAACAGAATTGAGAGTGAAACCGAAACAACTAATGAAATTGCAGAAGTGCAAGAATGAAAACTTGAGAGTTAAGTTGACAACCCAATTTAAAAGGTCATCTTTCTAAATTAATATCATAAAAATTTTTGGATATCTTTGGAATGTTTAGATATCAAATAATTGCACAGAAAAGAATACTCTATAGGAAATTTAGAATACATTAACTTCCTTAAATTGTGTTTCTTTAATAATACTTAAATTGATAGAAATAGTAAATTGAAAAATATATGAAAAAATATAGATAGCTACAAATCATTTAACAAACCTCATATCTTGAAGACTTCCAAGATTGTAAATTTGAATAAGGCCTTTGTGTGATTTTACGCTAGCATAATTAATGTTTATAAAACTGTAATGTGTTGACAATGCAATATATTGATTGGAAATTTTATTGTGAGGTGTCGGACAAAATGCAGCAGCTGAAACGGGTCCACCAGCAAAAAATGTTTTATACTTCAATGCATCTAAAAAAAAACAGAAAATATATAGCTTCTGTTTAAAAAATTATTATCAGGAAACTCACATTAAAAAAAATTAATGCATAAGATAGGGTAGACTGACCATTGAATGATCAGGCCCCAGTGAATGAACAGTTGGTAAATACATTTAAAAAGTAAGTATTCAAAATCATTCCACTGGATGGATTGGCAAAACTGACTTCCTCTCATCTAGTAGGAAGCTATCTGACACCTGATTGGTTGTCCAGGTCATTAATTAAAATCCAACATGTTTATTGACTGGACATTTTTGTGTTCATTCACTGGTAAAAGTACTGTTCATTCACTTGGCTTTTGTACCACTTTTTATTTGGACCCTCAAAGCAATGCAATATAAAGTCACCTTTTTTTGTAGAATTTACATATGACAGATGTGTTCACATTGTCATTAACCCACAAGCTATATTTTCTTAAAATGTATTAACTTTCTTAAAACAAATTGTGCTTAAGCGTTCATTCACTGGTTAGTCTACCCTACCTATTCCTTTTAAGTCAAATCTTTTTATACAAAATCTCTTAACATGATGGCATTTTGTTTAAGATAAACACAATTTTTCTTATATGTATACTTCACTGGCCTAGCATTGAGTTTGTGTCCATATAATTCTTTATTGAGAATCACTTTGTTTCACATGTTTTCCAAATTTTACTGGTGATCAATGTATTATTTTAACCCTCAAGTTAACAGTAATGAGGTTTAACTGCATAAGATTCGATTCATCACTTGGGGAATAAAAACAGGTAATACTTTCTAGAAACTATCAATTTTTCTAGCAACAATTAAAATACATACGTAAATAGAATAATTTATAAAATGATAAGGATATAGTTGCAAAACTACCATTCTAAAAACTATAACTAAAATATAGTGCCTGCATGTTCATAAACAACTTTTGACAATCGTTAATTCAATTAGCTGTAATTTGGAGAATGCGAGTTTTACAATTATATCCTTCATATATCAAGTAATTAAAATTCATGAGAACTAACAACATAATATAGCACACAGAATATTGATTTGGATCAAAAATCTTTCACACATATCAAAGGTTCAGTTAATTGGATCTGAATTAATGTCGTACAAGGGCTACTACTTTTAGCTCTTGTACGACAGTACAAGACGCCTACTTGGGGGCTTCGTACATGAAGTCAGGACTTTGGAGTACATTAAATGTGCATTCCTAGCTTACAGACAAACTAGTAATTCTACATAATAAATTAAAACACATTAAATTTGTACAATCACAAAGACATTTTATATAAAAAAAAACTACAGTAATTTCTTTACCATCACTTAAACTTTCAAAACAGTTCAACTTTGTCCAGCTATTTCCATTTGTGGTACCAAGCTTCATAGATATCGAGTCTACTGGAGGCATATATTCTTTTAGTTCCCTAAAAATTAATTCATATAAAGCATGAAATGTCTACCAAAATCAAAATTTTAATAAATCAAATCAATTTTTTTTGTTAGCAAATATTTATCATTGAAAGGCATATGAAAATATTACATTTAAATAATTCTTACTTTTTCTACAAATAACTATTGATTCAAAACCAACTCAATTGAAAAAACCCGCATTAATATTTAGGCCTTTATGACAATTTCAACGTGATACTGTCTCAAAACAGCTTTGACCAACATATAAACATTACAAAATAGATACTTACTCATCGTTTAGGATTGCAAACATGCAATGAAGTGGTTTTATATTTAAATAGAGTTCTTTTTCTTCATAAACACTGCCAGTAAAATTGGAAAGGCTAGGATAGAAATAAGAAATACATAAAAGTTCTTATAATTAATATTATTTGATTGAATATTTATTTATGTAAATAGAATTTTCAAAGTCAATTAAAAAAAAAGATATCAAACTATAGAGACAAAAATTAGTCAATAAGCTTACAATTCGTAGTTTGGCTTTATTGGACTAGATGTGGAAATTTTGTGTGACCCGAATTTTTTCTTCTTTTTCTAAAATAAATAAAAAATTAAATGATTAAAAAAAAATAGAAATGCTAAAACGTCAGATGTAAGTCATGTTGATTGACACCAGCAAATTCTACCACTGCTTTCTTAATAAGCTGTTTGTTGAACGCAACAGCAATCTTAGCAATAATTTAAGTATAATTCTACCTTGCATCAGTGATAAAACCTATAAATTTAAATATTTTCTAAAAACTTACTCAGTTATTTTAAACCATATTCTATATTTATTTAAAACTCAACTTAAATCGAACCTCCTTTTCCATACACTTTCTTTTCAAAAGATTATCTAACAAAACAAAATTATTTAAGCAACATGTGGTAATTTTTTACAAATATTATATTAGGAACTTAAAGATAGAGTAAATCAATTTCAAATAAGAAGTTATTTTTAACAACTGGATTGGTCTTCTTTACATATTATTTATATGCAATGTATATTTAGATTAAATTTTCAATTAAAGCATAATTTTGAAATTTGGACCTTAAAAAATATGTACCTTAAATCTTTTTAAAGACATTTTTTTATGTCTATTATTTGTAATAAATAATTTCATACCTTATATTTCTTTTCTGGAATGTAGTCATCGAGTTCTTCGCTTCTTCGTTTTGATTTCTTAGTGTACTCAACCTCGCTATCACTTTCCGACATATCTTCACTGTCAAAATAATCCGGATCTTTGCATTCCTCTTTGCTGAGATTAACATTTTCATCTTCTCCAGAAATCTTCCGTTTCTTCGGAGGCAAAATAAATTTCTCCGGCTTAGCACATTCAGAAGGATCAGCTGTATTTTTGTTATTTTCAGTAGCTGTAGCTTCTGTTGCCTCTAAATTTTTATTGTCTGAACTGGGCACCGTTTTCTCCTGGATTACTTCTCGGGTAGTAGCTAGAGAATTAAGAGCCTCATAATGAACACACTTCACTGGACGACCTTTACGAGATTTCCGCATTGCTGTTTGTGAAGCTGTGTCCCCTTGGACAGATGCCTCAGAATTTTGTTGTTCAGTAGGGGTTTCAGGTGTTTGTGGCAGAGACTTTCTGGGTCTACCACGCTTTTTCACAGGGGCTGCCACAGTTTGAACAGGGGTCGTCTGAGGGATCTTCCTTGGCCTTCCCTTTTTCTTTGGTGGTGGAGCTTGTTCTTGGTTTTCTTGCTCAGTGACAGAGTTCATTGATTCATCCATTTGCTTTCCTACAGATGTATTCAAATCATTTTGCAGAGATTTCTCATCAATACCTTCATTCTGGGAAAGATCACCTGGTTCGGAATTCAAATTATCTTTTTGTACAGCTTTGTTATCAACCGATGCATTCAAGTCTACTTTTGGTGGATATTTTCTAGGCCTTCCAGGTCGTCTAGGCTGCCCTGGAGGGGTCTGTTCAGTATTTTTTACAGTGGGTTCTTTTTCTTTTTTAATAGTTGGGAACACAAAAGCAGTGTTGGAATGAGTTGAGCTTTTACTTCTATTTCGAAGGCTTTTTCTAAGCGGTGTATCTGACTCTTTTGCATCCGAAATAACTGAGTCAGACTGCCCATCAGAGCAGGTAGAAATTAACGGCGCACTTACAGTATTATCAGTATCAGATTGAACAGTTACATTTTGTACAGCACTAGACTGCACATTTTCAGATTGAATTTCATTAGATTTTACAGCAGAAGTTAATATGTGTCCTTCACCTGACTTAGTATCCTTAGGCTGGGAATTTGTAGATTGTTTAAAATTACTCTTCGTTTCAGTATCAGACTGCAAAGCACTTGTTTGTACGGCTTCTAATTGTGCACCCTCTTTTAGAGTCTCAGAATAGCCAGAATCTATGCCCATGGCTGTAGACTGTTCAACATCATCAAGTACATTTCCAGGCTGCTCAGCCACAGTTTCAACAGTTCCAGGCTTCTCAGCCACGGTTTCAACAGTTCCAGGCTGCTCAGCCACAGTTTCAACAGTTCCAGGCTGCTCAGCCGCAGTTTCAACAGTTCCAGGCTGTTCAGCTGCAGTTTCAACAGATCCAGGCTGCTCAGTCGCAGTTTCAACAGTTCCAGGCTGCTCCGCCGCAGTTTCAACAGTTCCAGACTGCTCAGAATAGGCATTTTCAGCTTCTGACTGCTGAGCAATTTCTTTAACAGTTGAAGACTGTTTGGAATCATTTTGTACAGCTTCAGGCAAGAAATCAGTTTCTTTAACTTCAGCAGTACTTTGTGGAATTTCAGAATGTTCACCAGTTTCTTTAACTTCAGACTGTTCGGCTGAGACCACTTCAGATATTAAATCAGTTTCTGTTACTTCAGACGGTGCAGAAGCATTTGTTATTTCAGGCTGTTTGTCAGCTTGTTTAACTTCAGCCTGGTCAGCATCAGATGGCACAGCTTTAAGCTGAGAAATTTCTGATTGAGAATTATCAGCTAAAACCACATGAGCGTTCTCATTTACAACAATTTTCTTTGGTCTACCTCTACGGCGTTTAACAGGTTGGGCAGCACTATTTAGAGTCACAGCTTCATTGTTTTGTGTTACGTTTATTTCTGTACTTTGTGATCCCTGATTTGGTACATTCTTATCCAAGCCCGTCTCCATTTGTTCTGAATGAACGCTAAGGGGATCTGTAGCAGTTTCATTAGTATTAATTTTGGTAGAATCAGCAAGTTTGTCAGTAGTATTATTCAAGCTCTGTTGATCCTTATTCTCCAAACCTTGATCTTTATTCTCTAATGTGTGTGATTGATAGATTCTTCTAGAATTCAGATTCTTAATACTCTTTTGCCGTTTACTTTTAATGTATGCTCTAGCTTGAGAATTCTTCAAATTCTTGGCTTTACTGTTAAGTTGTTCAGGTTCATTTTTCTGTTTACCATTAAAAATTTTAACACCATCCTCTTTTGTAGCTACACTTGCCTGTTCTTGTTCATCCTTGATTGGGTTTTTCCTTGGACGGCCTCGCTTGCGTTTCACAGGAACAGGTTGCTTGATACCATTCTCTTTTAAATGTTCACCAGAATTTTTAATAAGTGTTTCCGTTTTTTCTCTCAACAGCTTCATCTCCTTCATGGAATCTTTGAATAAAGTATCAAAATCTACAACAGGCAACTTTTCCTTTTTCTTCACATCTTCTGGGACTGGAACCTTCTTACCGTATGTAATAATTGAGCCAGCTTTTGAAACTGGTTTGCGAACTTCTGGAGTGCTTTGAGGCGTTGAAGTAGCAGCAATGGCATCTCTGAGGTAGCAGGGGACTTTTTTCTCTTTTAGCACAATCCCATTGTAAATTTTCTCAGGACTTGTTGTCTTTACTTCAGGCAATTTCTCGGGGCTTGGGGGGAGGGTCACACTGGGCTGGGAGACAATAGGAGATTCAGATAGGCCTTTATTTTCAATTTTCTCCCTCAAAATCCCTACTCGTTTCCTTTCAGAATTTTCTTCCGATATCAAGCTCGGCCTTGTTTTGTGGATCGCTTTCGGGTCTTGCAAATCATACACTGACAGCTCGTTGGGAGATCCGACATAATAAAGCTCCTCATCATCCTCAACTTTTTCAACTTTCAAGCACAAGTCATCCAATTGGTGATCGTCTGTTAGGCCATCCGCAACAGTTTGCACAGATGTAAAGGAACTATCCAGAGAACTGTCAGACATTCTGGGCCTAGAATAGGTTTTTCTCGTAGTAGACCAGTCTCTGGTTAATTTCAAATGCTGATTAAACTGCTTATACCTCTCTAAGTCGAGAACTAATTTTGATTTAGTATTCAGCCTTAAGTTATCATCTTGTGGCTTAGACTCTGGGGACAAAAATTCATCGGCATCTTCAAAATACTTTTCTTCCTCGACAAATCCGGTTACAATAATTTTCCTCTTTCGTTCTTTAGGAGATTTGGAATAAGTGGAGTTAAGTGACCTTTGAGAAGTGTTAGGGGTATCTACTTCGTCACAAGAACTTATCTTCGAAACAATATCGTTGAATCGAACACATTTCTGAAATTCCTTGATGTTTTCAATTTCGGTTTCCCGTGCAATTGATTTGAAAATCTTGTTTTTCCTTCCTTTAGGTGACTGATTTTCTTTGGAAATAAAAGACAGTTTTCGTTTTTCTGTTTGAGCTGGTGTTTCTTGAACTTCTTCATCCTCCTCATAATGGGACGAACCTTCATCATCAGAAAGGGTGGCTAAAATTAAAAAATTTTGTAAGCATAATATAAGCTTGAACATGCAATGCTTTTTAAGCATAATGTTTACGATAAAAAAATTATTATTACATAATTTATTTTGCTAGTACTTGAGCTTAACAACTTCAAAGAGCATCATTTTAGTAAAGTTCTTTATTTAATCCAAACACCGAGTTACATAAATCCAAAGCTAGAGATTGATTTTAGCTTAGCAGGGCACAAATAAAAAAGAATCTGTAAACACTCAAGCTAAAAATAAACTGGTAGTTTTTTTTTATATTTGTTAGTTTCTTTCAATTTTTTTTACGCATAAAACTTTTAAAATTAAAGGTTAAGTTGTATTTAAAAAAACATTAAGATGGTCGGAAAGAAAACCAATTTTTTAAAAATAATAATTAAAATAGCCAGTGGCTTAATATTTATTTTAATGCAGTACAAAAAATTTTCTTACAAGATGAATAAAATGATCCCATTTGTTTGATGAAATTAAAAATTTATATTGTACCCCGAGAAATATGTTCTTCTATGGGCAGGTCTCATTGTTGTATCGACAAAAATTACATCGACCACTTTAGCCCTCATACAACCTTCTTTACAGCACTTTCTTGTTGTTCGTATTTATTTAATATTTAAAGATGACAATTGGTCAAAGTAATCTTTATGGATATTCAGTTTAAGGGGGTATGGGACACTTTCAACTTTTTTCTTTAATATTGCAGATATCAATATAATTTTTTTTTCCATAAATGTATACTAAATATACTTACACTTTTAGATAGTCAAAGGTTTTAAATTATCATTATTTATTTTTTTAAAAAATAAAATGTGTCAAAAAGTGATGTCTCTTATTTTTGTTATAAGTCAAAAACTTATTTATTGGAAAACAAATGTTTAGCATTTTTATAAACAGAAAAATGTATTTAACAAACTGTCTTTACGGATTTTTCATATTTAACATAGTTTTTTTTTAAATAAAATATTGAAGTTTTTTTTAATAATTTCACAGGTTCACTTTTTTTATAAAAATTAATAAATAAAGAAATAAACTATTTACAACTAATCCCTAAAGACAAATTAAAGATATATGTTTGAAAAATATGAGTAAAAAATTTTGACACTCTATGGCCAGTAGATTTTGAGTTATATCTATTTAAAGTCAAAAAATCATCGAAAACACGATCAAGGAGAAAAACAGCTTTGAAGTTTATCACTTTCCTTGCTGAAGCGCTCCAAACCGACCGAACAACTAAGGATTCGATAACGTTATTCCTATCTAATATTACGAGGAAGCAAAGATTATAAACGTGGTTGGCCAACACAGATGTCATGACACAAAAAACTACACATCTCACGTTCTACTGCAGATATAAATAAAATTTTTGTTTTAAATAATTCTAAAATATTTGTGTTATTTTTTATGATAATAATAATTTTTTTGATTTTTTTGAGGATTTTGTGTCCCATACCCCCTTAATTACTGATGGCAGTGCAATTTTTGATAAACCTTTGATTTTTGACTTTAAATCATTCAAAGTTATCTTAATTTTATAAGTTAATACTTTAACATATTCTAAAGATTACATTAGCTCAATTAGGGGAGAGTGTTGTACCTTGGGACAATTTTTACATTTTAATTTTTTTCTTCGATAATTATTGTCAAAATAAAAATTTCAAAGCATCATTTCAACACACCAATATATTCCTCTATATTATATTTTTTTAAATTCTGGCAGCTTGAAATTAAAAAATTGCCACTCATTTAAAGTAGAGAGGATAAACTGTCCCAAGGTACAACATCATGTTGTACCTTGGGACATGCTTTATAATTCAGTCAATAGTCATACACTTGAACTAATTTGTGTCAGGAAACAAACTTTATTTCAAAATACATCAGAAAATTTGCTCTTTCGAACATTTCATCACACGGTAGGAAAAAGATTTATCAGGTGTTGCCAGAATTATATTTTCAAACTTCAATCATTAAAAAATATATCCAAAACAAAGCTGAGTTGTATTTTACATGTTTTGTGGAATTGCTCTTAAAATAAATAATAAAGATATTTTTATTTATCCAAATTATTAAGAATTTAATTAAATTATTAATACTGTCCCAAGGTACAACACACTACATGGTTTAAATAAAAGCAAGATAGTGGCCAATCCAAATGCATTATCATTATTTTCTCATAACCAAAATATTTTAAAATCTTCTCTTTTATGAAGAAAATAAAATGCAGTTGACTTTTTGTAAGAGTACTAAGGTAGAAAATTATATTAGAATGAGAAAAATATTTACTTTGGGGTAATGAAATATTATTTTTTGTCACCATTTCATCAATTCAATGATGCTAGTGTTAAATTTTATTATGATGATGTCTGTTGGTTAAGGCTACTATTAGAAATAAACAATGTATGAATATTGCCAATAGATTCTTAGAAATTATCAGTGTCCCAAGGTACAAGCGTCCCAAGGTACAACACTCTCCCCTACGCCACATTAAGTCATATTAAGTATATGAAACTCTGCAGTTATAAGCTTTAGTAAGTAAATTCTTGTAAGGGAGAGGAAGAAAATGAAGAATTGAAAAATGCTCCTAGTACCTACAGCTAAAGTTGCATATTTTTATTGTAAAACAAGCAAATTTCTTCAAATGCTGTAAAAAAAACTCAAGTACTCTTTTAAAAACAAAATTCTGTATAGAATGTTGCATAAGAGCTGTACAAATTTGACACCAACCTTTAAATTCTTCAACTTTATCAGGATGTTCAACTTCCATATGGTGCAGCATTGATTTATTATCTGAAAATATTAAGCTCGAACAATATGGGCAATGCTTCAATTCGGTTTGCTGAAAGAAAAATATATAAGTTTTTAATTGAAATATTTGCTAATCATGTTTGATAAAAATTTATATTGAGTAACTCAACTTTTCTTTCGTTCTGGTTTGATTGTTTTTTTAAGAATCATTATATTATTTAATAAGAAAAGTTTTGTATGGAATCATGGTTTGAATAAAAAATAATCCATTAATAAAAGTATATAAAAATTATCATAGCAATATCCTGACTAATATGAGAAGTAACCTAATTATAACCTTTAATATGTGTACATACAACAATTAGCAAACAGTAGGAAGCTGCAAGTTGAAATAATTTTTTCTTACAATACAGTCAAACTAATCAGTTTTTAATTTCAGTCAAGAAATTTGACCCAGTTTTTGGACAAAGAACATTCTGACATAAACATGGAAAATGCATAAAATATCGACAGGAAATGCAGAGATAATTTAAAATTTGGAAAAGGACTGGTACAAGACTGACCTGTTTAAATGTATTACATACATCAAATTAAATTTATGGAATTTTTTTTGGAAATCTCAAACTTTTTTGGTGAAAACATGGGTTTAAAAATTATTTAGTATTAAAAGAAAATTCTGAAGAAAAATAAATCTTAAAAAAATTAATTTTCTACTTTCAATATGTTAAACTAGTATTAAAAAAAATAAATTCTTACCCCAACACAATATTTGTAATGTGTCACAAAATTGGCAATGGTGACATACTTCTGATAACAACCCTGCAGAGGACAAACTAAACTGCCTTTTTTAGCCAAATGCATGGCCCATTCAGCTCTCATTTTAGCAGAAATTCTACGAGCCCTTGTCATTTTTCTGGAAATTAAAATACATATTACATAGATATTCCGATATAATCAATATGACCAGATTTCTAAAACGTAAAATAAGAACATAATATTTCTACCCATCGCCCCAAGTGTATTTTCCACTCCCTTCTTCCTTAAATTTCAAAAATTGGTATAACCAATAATAAACAACTTATAAATGAGAAATAACTAATAATTAAATTTTTTATGGTTAATTTAAAGTTTTAAAACAAAGAGTAATCACAAGAAACATAAAATCAATAATTTATTAATATTTCTTCTGTTTTCGGGACTGTAATAGAAAAATGGGACATTTTGGTAGAACGTACTCTATACATAGAACATTGGGACAAAAACAGGACATCTGGTCACGAAATTAATATTTTATCTAAACAAATTTAGGATAGATACTTCATTGTATTTTTGTCTTAACTGTAAAACTTCCCGAAATTATGAATGCTATTTATATAAGCTTTTGCCAATTACGACATAACATATAAATAATGGTTATTTGTTTGGTTGCATTTATATGTTTTTTCTAATAAAATCTAATGGTTGTAATAAGGACACGAAAGCTATTCAAAGTTTCCTAAAATCTTATGCAGTTGAGCTATCAGACTAGAGCTACACAAGGGTTATTGGCGACAGGCACAGTGATTTAGAACCACAAACAAGTGACAACTCAAGTTATGCAGAACTTCAAATATTTCACTGTACTTGCCTTATTCAACACTGATGGTGAACAACAATAAAAAAAAAAGAATGGTACTTACGAAACATCTGTCTTTGGCTTATACACCGGAGCTTTAGTCTTTCCTTTAGAGATTGGTGAATACAGCCTTCCTTTAGTGATTGGTGAATACTTTTTTCCTTTAGTGATTGGTGAATACTGATATTTCTTCTTCTTCGGTACTGCCTCAGTCAGATGACCATCATACACAATATCCTTGGCCACTGCACTGATCTCGCTCTGAAAGGCCAAATCAGGAGCTTCCTCTACAACGACAGACTCTGCCACGCTTTCCACGGCTTGGGGAAGAGCACTGTACTGATGTTTGCCATCTTCAGACTTCAGCACTTGGATCAATCGAGGATTGGTGATCACGATCGAGACCTGATTATCGGCAGTCTGGATGATTTCTGCATCCGCAACTTGGGCCAGTGACGAAGATAGTATTGCATTGCTGTCGATTGCCTGCGGGAGGCTGGATTGTTGTATTTCAGTTTGGATTTGAGTACCTCCATTGCCTGATTGAGAATTGCTGTCATCGATAACATGGTTTGATACGGGATTTTCTTTACTAGTAGACGGTCCTGTTGTAATTTTAGAACTAGGAGTGCTAGATTCATTCGCCCTGGAAGTTCCGGGAAGCCCTGAAGCTTTAGGCGTCTTTTCCTTTGGCGATAAAACTTCTATGTTTTGAAAATCACTGCAAATACCTTCTAAAAGGGATTTTGTGTTGCTTTTTGATTCTGAACTTTTCTTAAGCTCGTTTTCTTTCTTTGAATGAAGGCTTTTTGATGTGCCAGAAGTGGAAGCTTCTTCCATGTCTAAGCCTTTGGTGTCCATTATGCTTTTGGGAATTTAGATAGTAATTTCTTTCATCAAACGGTCCATTTCATTCACTATTTCCCCATCTAATTAATAAAAGTAAAATTTAAAGACATGAACTGGGATTAGAGTAAAACATTTATGAGCAAATCCTGAGAAGTGGTGAAAACCAAACCAATTTTTTTTATTTTTTAATATGCACATGTCTTACATCAAATTAAAGTATGGAATCTCTACTTCCATATTCTAACAAAATAAATAAATTATATTAAGAAATGGTACTACTTATGGCCATATCTGTGATGCTTGTTCTCAACATTTATAAATTATCATGTTAGATACATATCTGGCAATATGTTTTTCTCCAAGTGATGCAATCCAAAATGGCTAACTTGATGTTCTAAGTTAATAGGAACATAAATGGTGTATTTTTTATCAAAAGAATTGCAAAGCCTCAAGTTTCAAGGTAAATAATATTCATTTTAGTAAAACTAATTAACATGTCACAACCGTAACAAAAAGTAACCTTTCAATTAGAATAAAACATATTCTGTACTCAGTATTGTTTTGTAACATGTGTAATACAATCAAAAGTAATAGTGGCCATGTGTGCAAACATAATATAAACAAAACTGATAATTTTTCCAGTTATTACTATTTATAATTAGGGTTACGGTTGTGACACAAAAATGTTTCGGTTGTGACACAAAATGTTTCGGTTGTGACATGTTATTTTTGTTGCTGTTGTTTACACAATATAACTACGCTACTAAAGTGTATTGTGTATTAAAGTGTATTATATTAATTTTTAAAGCTAAAATAATTGCGTTATCTAGTGGTTATAAATTATATTTTAAGAATAAATTTAAACAAGTTTATTTTTAAATTGGTTTAATTTCTTAATTCAACAGTATACTTAGTAAAATTAAACACATGTTATTACAGTTTACTAATTAAAATATCTTATAAATTACAGAATTTGCATTTTAAGCATGGCAAGCTCTGCAGAAAGAGTCCGACGTTATCGAGAACGTTTGAAGGAAGATCCAGAAAAATATGCTGCATATCTAATTCAGGAGAAAGAAAGAAGCCAGTGTAGAAGAGTCAAGGAAAAACATGCTATGACAACAAATTCATCAAAAGTCCATAAAGCAATCAAACTTAAACGTCTCCGACAAAATGAGAGACAACGAAAGTGTCGAGAGAAGAAAAAACTTAAGAAAGACTTACCTATAAGTCATCAAAGTCCAGGTTCTTGTGCTGTCAGTCCCATTGGAAGCTACCGTGTTTCAGCAACATTTAAGAAAGCCCTAGTACGAGTTCGTAAAAACTTACCTGAAAGTCCAAGAAAAAAAGAAGCCATTGTGCGTTACCTTGCAACCAATTTGAACATCTGTTCAGAATTAGTTCCAGCAGAGCCAAAAAATTCAGAAAAATCCCCAACAGATCATCTGCTTGTATCAGAATTTTACGAAAGAGACGACATCAGTCGTCAAGCGCCAGGGAAGCGAGATTATATATCCATTTTAGATAAAAATGGAAAGAGAGTTCATATGCAACGCCGGCATATGTTTACAACCATAGATGAAGCTCGTGCTATTTTCTGCGAAGAGTATCCAGAAACAAATGTTAGCAGAACCAAGTTTTTCGAGTTGCGGCCTAGACATGTCTTGCCTTCATCAAAGATGCCTCACAATGTGTGTGTCTGTAAATATCACGCAAACATGGATTTCATGTTGAAAGCAGTGCCAAACCTAAAGATCAAAGCTGCAGAATTACGTGATTTGTCTGTCTGCAGTCAATATAATGAAGACTGCATGCTAAGTAACTGTGGTGCCTGTGAAGATAAAGTAGGTGAAGTTTTGCTTGGTGCTCTAGATGAAGATGAACGTGCTGTTGAAGTATTTTGGAAAGCTTGGAAAAAAGTTGAAGGAAGGGATAAAATTGTAGATGGAAATAATGAGGGTGATGATGTGGCTACTTTAGTGTCAGAAATTACAGATGCATTTCCCAAATACCTGGCACATTCATACACTCAAAAATTACAAGATCAATATTTTCAACAGAGCCGTGAGAAAATAGGAGATGATGAGGCTATAATACAATTGGACTTTGCGGAGAACTATGCTGTACTTACTCAGGATGAAATACAAGCTGCCCATTGGTCAAATGATCAAATTACACTCTTTACTACTGTTGTATGGATGGCATCCAAAAAGTGTCAGTCTTACATAATTGCTTCAGATGATATGGTTCATGGCAAATATGCTGTTTGGACCTTCTTAAAAGTAATTACTGAATCCCTGAAATCCCAGTACCCAGATATTCAGAAAGTTCATATATTTTCAGATGGTTCATCAGCCCAGTTCAAGAACAAGTATAACTTGATGAACTTGTCATATTTTAAAAGCGATTTTGGTTTAGACTGTATTTGGTCATTCTTTGCCACATCCCATGGAAAGGGAGCTGTTGATGGCATCGGCGGTAAGGTTAAGCGAGCAGTTGCTACAGCAGTCTTAACAAGAAAGTGGACAGTTCGTAATGCTGAAGAGTTTGTAGTTTGTGCTCGCTCTGTGACAAAGGCAATATCTGTCCTTTTCATTCCACAATCTGATATTGAAAATTGTGTGAACAGTTTGGATGAAAGGTGGGAAAGTGTAAATGCCATTCCAAACACACATTCCATACACCATGTTGTCCCTGTACCAGGAAAGCATGGTGTTTTGAAAGTCGGATCAACCTTTAGTAGCACGCTAACAGAGATCACCCTTAAGGAATCTGAACAGGACAAACAGGAAAAAGTTCAATGTGAAGACGAAGACATGATGACTACTGATCAAGAAATTATGACTATTGAAGAGTGTATGGAAAAATACGTAGTTGTGGAATACAAATCCAAGTCAGTGGACAATAAGTTGGTAGACTTGATCAAACCCTTGTATTATCTTGGGTACTGTAATTCCGTGCAAGATGGTAAAATTTGCATTCAGTACTTAAGAAAAAAAGATGGGAAGTTGCCTTATTATGTTTTTCCAGCTAATGATGATTTTGACACTGATGTTGGAATCGAACAGATTAGATGCTCGTTGCCTAACCCGAAAGAAATTCGTGGAAAATTGTATTTCAAGAATAACAAGTTTCTTAATTTAGTGCTTCCATAACATTTTAATTTACTATATCATTAATCATTGAAGTATGGATTTAGCTATATACGTTGTATGTAATAAAAATAATGCCAATTCATTTTGTTTTTATCTTGCTTGAAAGTTTCTTGCTTTTGGTTTGCATAAACTGTACGATAAATGCTGAATTTCTATTAATTTCTGTACAATGTCACACCCGTAACACCCTGTCACAACCGTAACAAATTTTTAATATATTTTTTTCTAAGGGACCAACAGGGAAAATTTAAAAAATTCAACTCTAAATAGTTAACTCTATATCTGTTGTAACAATTATATTTTTTTCATTTTGGTATTTTTCTTAAAGGGGCACAAAACGTGAAATGATCATCGAGCGGAAAAAAAATTGTCACCAATTGTGTCACAACCGTAACAACAATAAATTAATTTTTTGGTAATAAGTAAAATATTAAATGTCAATAAGTGAATGTTCCATATTGTACCTATAGATGAATGCTAACCCCAAAAAATGTTTGTTACTGTTTTCATATGACAAAGTAGACTTTAATCACCTGACAAAGGTGACCTGTGTCACAACCGTAACCAGGATTCGCTCTTATACAGTAGAGTCCCGTCTATCTGAAAGACTCCTGATATATTTTTGGCCAAAATATGAAATGTAGTATACACATAAATAAGGAAATAAACAAATAAATACGTACTTACAAAGTTGGATTTATTACTCAAAATATGCATTAATATTTTACTTTTTGCTGCTCAATTTTGTTTTAAAGCATCCCTGTCCCGCGATCTTTTAAACAAGAGAAACGCAGTGAAGTGGATAATTTCCGATTATCCAAAAATTCCTATTTGAACTCGATTAACCGAAAGTGCTTTAGTTCGATACCTTTTGGGTAAGCAGGACTCTCGACTGTACTTTAATAACTAAACAAATTATTGAATAGAAAATACAATTATTTTTTATGTTTACATTGCAATCAGTAAAATCTTAGTTCTGGGATGCACCGACAAAATGCAAAATTTTGTGACTTTTCAAAAGGCCCAAAAACGGGGATGTTAACTACTATTTAACCCATCTAGGCCATGATTGAGAACATGTTTAGGGTAATAGAAAAATTTAAAGCAAAGACAGTGCTCGGAAAACATGGACTTAAGTACAAGATGTCGCAAGTCATTCGCAGAACTAGGATTCACACATATACTTTATAGTTTCAATCAACAACAGACACTGAAAGATATTTTGACATGCCCCCCCAAAAAATTTAAACATTCGGCTAATATACTGTTTATTTTCCTGCGAACCAGACTAGGAATACATAAACATTATAGGTGTAGTTTCTGAGCTACAAATATAGCACTTCCCTATTAATATATAAGCTAGTTATATCTGCATTATGCCTGTTAATCCTAGAAAACCTTGCTGTATTTGCATTGTGCAGGCTTGCTTGCAATTAAATTCCTTCTTTCAATTATCAATGTGATTGTCTATGAAATATGTAGTGGCATACTAAACATTATGCCCATAGATGGCGCCATGAGGAAATTTTAATCTGCAAATAAATAATTTTAAGTGATATTTTTTGCTATTTTGGGGAAATCTACTGCTCACTCGAATTTGAATGATGCTTTGATAAAAAAAAAATACAATTATTATGCAGTTTTTTACTCATACTTCCCTGTAAGTATACATTTAAACTTTGCATAAAGCATACAAATTAAATAAGCTCATACCTTATTTAGGTTAAAAATAATTTTAAAGTCTTAACAAGAGCACAAAAATTGCCAATCTTGAAAGAGATGTCAACATTTTTTCTATATCTCGCATTTAAATAAATATAAATTCACCAATTTCAAGAACCTAAATTGTGACATTGTCAATGTGGCAAAACTACAATGTCATAATTAACAAATGAATAATATACTACCATTACAAGTCCAATAGTATAGTAATTACTTGAAAATTGGAATAATTTACATTTTAAAAACGCTTAAATAACATGAGAACGCTTCAATTTCAATGACGGATCATACGACATGAAATAACTCAATTGAAAATTTTGTTATTTTGACCTAAATACAAATAAAAAAGACAAGCAAGAATAAAATTAATAATTACTTGAATTATTTTAGATTAAAAATAATATAAAGGGCACATCTATCACGATTAAATAAGTAAATTTCAGTTTTACTTTTCACAAACACTTGCAAGACTGACGCTTTGCGAGCTTCATAGTTTATTTCACTTTGCAATAAAAATAAAAGTATAATAATAAATCATTGTTAACTTGCCTATTTTTTTCTTAAAATGTGTAAAAATGATATTTAGTAATTATTTTCATTTTTACTTTAAAAATAAACAACTCATCAACGACCAACAACTTTTGCCGATTACAGGTACAGTTTAAATAGAAAGCTTACGGCTCGATTTCTACATGTTACAGCGCTTGTACAGGTACATTCAACCAAACTATAAGAGTATGCTCTTCCATAGAACCACACTTATGCGATGAGATAAAAACAATTTATTTTTATATGAATGTATAGTTATATAATAAGATATCTTCTTAAATACACTTTGAAAACAGGAAATAAAATATTTTTGTACAAGTTCCGCTTTACCGGCGTTTCTTTGGCAACAGCTTGTTCGAGGATTTTAATGTCCATTTAAATGGAAATTTATTATTTTAAAAGCCTAAGGCTTTTTATAGCACAGTGTGATTTGAATGCGTATTAAAGGTAAAAAAAAAAAGGTAAGAAATTCGTCTGAATCTAATACGGGGGGTGAATTTAAATTTGAGTAAAAAGATTTAAGGTCTATAAAACATTGTCAAATTGTACTTTTTTGGTGCTGCTCTCTACCGGAACAAGTTGGAACCATTAAAATATTTTTTTTAATATGCAGTATCTTTGTATTATTATCTTTTTATGTATCAAGCGATAAAAGTATTCAGTGCCCCAGGTATTTCATTTTTTTTAATTACTTAACCCAATAACGAAGACTTTATGAATACCATAAAACTTTCGAATGAAAACTTTAAGTTTCTGTTTTTAAAACCCTTTTTCGCCTAATTGAATAGGTACTGCATAAACTGTTCAGGACTATGGTCTTAATTTTAATTAATTGTCTTATATTTTATTTATTTTGATTAACTTAAGCTGAAAGCTCTTTTGAGAGGCCCATTTTCTTGCCAATTATTGTTAATGGGAAAAAGATCTCAACAGAAAACGTATAAAAATAGATAAATATTGGTTTCTGGACAAAAATACTGAAATAAATTTTTGAAGATCCTCTTCTTGACCTACCTATTACAGGAGCAGTCTGTAGACTCAATGGTAAACTGAATAACTTGAATTATCGGAGTTTATATCATCAAAACGATTACTTTCGGGCTGTGAGGCGCCCTGTGGTCAGTGTCTCGATCTACGGATCGGAAGGTCCCGCGATCGAGTCCTGGTCGCTGAAAATTCACCGAGTATATGCGAAGTATGTGCTCGTTAAATTTGTTGTGTCCGAAAGTCCTGTGGACGGTCATTGCGCAGTTTCCCACGGGTACACGTTCCTGGAGACTATTTCCCTCCCCTTCAGGGATATGTCTAAATTGTGGAGGTGACGCGCGATAGATGGCAGCATCTGTCACGTATATGTGTGCATGTGAGTGTGTGTGTTGTGACTGCCTTACTTGACGAAGGTTTATAAGCGGCTCTCTGAGCAAGCACACAAGCCTGAAAATATATGTATACCAACCAACCATTTCAAACTCTCCGTATGTATAAATCTACATCTTGCCATAGGTAAGTAGACTAAACTGTCGGGACGTCGGGTATATTAACTCTGAAAATATCTTTTTAGCTGCACAGAATCTCAAAAAGTGCGGCAAAAGTTTTTCAGTGATAAACTAGTCTTTTTCTTTTCTCTTCCACATGAGAGCCAAACTTAGACGAAATAATAATTTTTTCCGAACGAAATTGAAGAAACAATGTTTTTTTGTTTTGTTTTTCAATGCCATTTACATAACTAATTTAAATTGAAGTGTACATTTAAAGCGCTAATTAGGTACTTTCAATTACAATCCCTCCTATCCCTTTTCCCATATCCCTCTTTCCGCAATCCGCATTTACACTGAAAATATTGTTTTAGCAATCTAGTAATCCTCACATTTTCATAAATGGGCAATAGTTGTAATTTGTTCTTTTGTGACAGTTTTGAGGCTTATTAAAAGTTAAAGTTCCAACCATATATCACGCTATCGGAGTTCCGTTGGGTGCCCGCCCCAGGTATCGACCTCGTCAATTGACCAGGGTTCTAAATTACGAGGCGTTTATTGGCTGTGTTAAAGCTCCTAAAGGAGGCTAGAAATAGGCAGCCGGAAACGATTACATTACATTACCATTATCACTCTATCAGAATAAGTGAAATGCGTAGCATTATTGTATGTTTTGTAGTAATACATATCAATAGTCAAAGGTCAAATCCAGCTAAACAAACATCGCAATAGGAAATTCACAAAACCGATTGAATTTCCTCATCAATTAACTTTTCTAATCGAAGTCTTTGACTTTATAATACTGCTCTTCGTTATGTAATACATAATAAAAAAAATATATTTAAAATCGGTCCTTATTAATCAGTACTATATACAATCAAAATCCTCTCATTTTTGACAACTTTATTCGTAGAAAAGGAACCAAACTTCGAGTTGTCCCCGATTCTTTATCCCTTCGGTGAAGTCCTTAAAATATGAAACTAGCTTGGGAACTAAACGATATTAGTTTCGCGTCACCAACTGACTGGAATTTCTTCTATCTGTGATACGCTGTATCGTCTCCAGTTTTGTGAGCTGAAATCGACACAGTAGGCATTGACCCTCCAGGGCTGTAGCGACACAGATTGGTTATATTTTATTAATAGATAATATGAAATTTCTAAATATGTAAAAATAATGTGGTATTTATTAGTCTTTCGAGATTCGGCGCACTATTTTGGGTAACCAAAAGTAAAAAGTGCAGAGTTCATCATGAAACTTGAGCACATCCACATTCTTATTGTTTAAGTAAAAAAAAATAAAATTCTTTAACAAAAAAGTTGAATTCGATATAATCTTTTTAAAAACACTCCATTGAGCACACTTATGGATTACGTTGCTTTTTAAAATTAATAAAATTTTCCCTGTTCTGGCAAAAATATATGCTTAAGTTACAGCTAATAAATATTTGTGGGGACTATCTGAATGAAAGGAAACCTAATGTCTTGACATTTTGACGAGAACCACATATCACACGTATATGTTTTTATAGGGGATTTGATTTTTAAGATAGCAGATTATTGCTAAAAAAGAGTAAGATAAGATTACTGCAAAAGGGCTTTAATGGGTTGATGTTTTACCTTTCAAACAAAAAAATAATAGAATCGGGTGGGTAGAACGGAATTTAAAAGGGGTAAAGACAGAAAGACTAATAAACGGTAATCCCCACTATGTCAATAACCAGCTTTTCATTTATTTAATTTCTTTCGGATTAAATTTTAAAAAAAAAACCGAAAATGTGGAAATGCGTCTTTAGAGTATAAAGCCAGCTACGTTAATTTAATTAACTGCTTGTCTAAGCAGTAGCTTTATAAGTTGTGGGGGATGGGTGAGGTTAGTTGCTTAATAATTGTGAAAGGTTCCGATAAGTGGCTACTTGTTGATGTGGTTTGCGCAAGCACATACACAAAGAAGAGTAAAATAACATATTTTTTGGTGAGCTATTTTTGTAAGTTCAGATGTACATCATTTATTTTTGTTTGTTAAAAAAGTTCTTGAGTTTTCACAACAAACTCATCCATGGAGGAGTAATATTAGTCACCTATAATTATTTTCCGAATGGGCAGTCTATTTATATTTAAAGTCTCTTGATGAAGCAATATGCGACGTCCGTGTCAAAAACGAAGGATAAACTATATTGAACTCCCCCTCCGGAGGCTAGAAATAGACAGCCGGAAATGTTTAACCTACTTAACTAGTTAACATACTGTTAACACAAAATCCCTCACGAATATTATGTTTATATTTCTCATACTTATATTCCTTTGAACAATTTCTTCGTCTTCCCAAAATGAATAGAGCAGATTTTGAATTGTAAAATTCAGTATTAAAAAAAGGTAAGAAAAACATAATAAAACATAAAACAAACAAAATTATTTTTATTTTGTTATATTTAAAAAAAAGCTTTTAAATCAAAATCATTGAGTTAAATTTATAAAAAATATTATATGCAGATAACAATGTAATTTTTTTTGTATATAATAGTAAGAATATTACAATATTTTTTTAATAATTGTTTTTACTAGCTGTGCACATTTTTCATAAGCAAAAAGAGTGTATTATGTGAAAATTGCACCATATCGTCGTTCAAATGACAAAACCACAAATGTGCAAAAATACAGAGATGGGAAAACTGAATACTGTTAAGCACACAGTTTTCAAAAAACCGCCACTCCTTAGATTTTGCACATTCGTGGTTTTTTCATGAAGACATTATATATATGCGTAAAAGTACTTTTTGTAATATGGTGCAAAAAATATCGTATTTTGACAAACGCTATTAACAAAAACTTTTTTACAATCTTAAAATATATTCTTCTTCTTCTTCTTTATTGGCTCGACAGCCCTTTGTGGGCCAGGGCCTTCCTCAGAATCTTCTTCCATTCTGATCTTGTTTTGGAAGCCGACCTCCAGTTTTGCACTTAAAATATATAATACTATAAATTTGTAACTTTATCAAATAAACCCTTTCCTCATTAAAAAAATGCTTAGCTGGTTACATAAATAAATTTGTACACATCAACACCAAGTACTTTCATACATATAGTTTCAGTTGTATATTAAGAGTGCTTTTTCACGGTTTTCTCAAAAATTTAGTAATTTTTTAATTGTTTTACAAATTGCCTACTGAGGTATTTATTATATGCTCACAATTAAAACTCAATGCATTTGTTTCGCTCTTGCACTCAAACTCCCAGGAAGCACTTTTTTCGAGGATGTCCGTCGCAAATCTACAGCTTTAAAACACTTTGGACATGCCGCCATCTGTCTTTTTTGCAAATAAGCTGTGTACGGAAGTTCGTCCATCGTCATAGCATCACAAGTACCGTTGGTGATGTTCTTTTTAGTTTCGAACATCATGACTCGCTTGTTTATGTAATGTTTGGGAGTCACTGATCTCTGCGACTGTGGCTGTTCGACATCGACACAAAGCTCATACCACTCTTGAGTCCTGCGACGGAGTTCAGCGGTCTCTGAGGCCATCCTCTCGTGACCAAAAGCTTCAACTTCCCTCTCGAACTTATTCAAAAATCGTTCGTACAACAACGAATCCGCGTAATTCAAGGATCGAATACTTGTCTTCTCCGCTTCACTCAGATCACTTATGTACTTTGGGTTTCTGGCGTTCAACTTGAACGCGACCACATCGTCCAACTCCCAGCACATGAGATGCCTCAGGAGCACCAGCGATTCGTCCATTCTCTCTGCCACCAGCACCAAGTCGAACCAGGACTCGATCTTGTCCAGGTACTGGACAATCTTCTCCGTGTTGTTGAAGATGGCAGGGCTGCCGCCTAGGTCGAAGAACATCTGGTTGGCACCGAACTTCCCACGGAACCTCTTCAAGAGGAACTTGTTTCTGAACTTTGGTAGGAACTTGATGAAGTTGTGGATGTTGGCCTTGAAGAGCTTGTCGAAGCTGTAGTAGTGGTACGAGGATTCGAAGACTTTGACGGGGTCGCGCACTATGGTGACGAAGTGACTGTCACGAGGCATGATGGACCTTAATTCTTTGTAGTCCAACCTTGTGTGGTGGGTGAGAATGTTGAAAGAAAACGTCCGAGGTGTGCCCACCATGGATCTACTGAATGGTGCAGGGTGTCCAAGGTAGTTATCATTTCTTGGTAGAACAAAGTTCAGCTTGTGTTTGTCGCCGTAACGCATAAGAATGTTCTGTATTGTAGAACCAGCACATTTGTGCGTCTTCAGAAAGGCAATGTTGTTTTTCGGATAACATACTCCATCCGTGGATGTAATTCTGAAAAAAAACCCCAATAAATTTTAGTCAATGTTATCAATTTAGGATCTTATTATGGAATTATTTGTAGCATAATCGGTTTTCTTTAAAAAAAAAAAAAGGTATGATTATTTTCTGTTGAAAACAAATATGGGAAACCTATATCTACGTTTTCTCGCAATTTATACATTTCAAGCAAGTTTTCTAATACTGTTTTGTTTAAAATATTAAAGAAATTACATTTTATGATCGTAAATGCTTTAAGTGTTGAGAACTCAATAAGAATTTTAGCGATCCCACCCCATCCAAGAAACAAGAAAGATGGTGCGGCCCTCAGCGTCACCAAAACTTCTCAAAAACAAATATTTTGGTCTTAATGGTGCTACATTTAGGATGTAGTTCTACAGCTTGCATTACATTTAGGATATAGTTCTTCAGCTTGCATTACATTTAGGATGTAGTTCTACAGCTTGCACTGTAAATCCATTCTAAATATGGAAGGCTGTGTTTCTCGTTGCATTTTTAAAACATTTTTATGTCTTCTAAGACACAAAGAAAGCTTTCCGCTCACAAAAAGTATAATATTTATGCTTTTTTACTTAATAATAACTTACATAAATTACTTACCATATTACCACCTTACATAGTAAAATTTATACAAAATTTCAATCAGGTGAATAGTTTATACGTCTGTATCTCTCACAGGTTTATTAATGGCTCTTCGGTCTTTTTGAAGTATTGCTACTTTTTAACATTAAAAAATCATTTAAAAAAGCTTTAAACCATGAAAAACATTTAAAGTTTCCAAAATCAAAGGATGGCTTGATCCCATAAACAGATGCTTTTAAATTACAAACCTTACAAAATGAAGCTAATTTGCATTAAATAAATATTGAAATTATCTAAATAAGACGTGGTTAATATATATTACTATTAATACTTATATTGACAATTGTTTAACGAATGTATTTTCATGTGTTGGGAAAATAGTTAATTAAGTTTACTAAAATAGTTAATTAAATTAATTAAGAATTTAATTAAATTAATTAAGTATTTAATTAAATTAATTAAGTATTTAATTAAATTAATTAAGTATTTAGTTAAATTAAAATTGGTTAATGGTTAGTTAATTTTAAATGTTAATGGTTAGTTAATGGTTAATTAAATAAATAAAATTAAAAATAAACAACTTTTTTGTTTATATTACATAACAAGCAGTAAGGAGTTTTACGCGCGCATATACATAACTTATATTGTGATATATACCCGAATATGTGGATAAATTATGCATGAAAAAATATAACTGATTTAGTTGTTTAGTAAACAATAGTTAATGCAAGAAAGGGATTCCCATATAATTACACAAATATTTTTTTTCAGGGCAGTACTGTCAATGACGAATTAATTCATTACTGTTTTGAAATTTTTAAAGAAATTTACCTACATATCTTATACGGTTTATTATTTAGGAATTAAGTCTCTCATGGGATAAAGTGACCCGAACCTCCTAGTGTATATGCCATACACTAATCGGGTACTAAATAAACTTTTATTATTTGTATAGAAAAAAAGTTATTGAAAAGTTTCAGCGAAATGTACTGAATTTGAAAAGTGTAATCTGTTACAGATCCATGAACTTAAAAAAAAAAAAACACTTTGAATATTGGCGGTCAAGCATTTGCAACCTCGGCGTATTCCCCAGAATTGACATTTTTTTTTGTGTGTGGCACCATCTAGGCGGTTCTCGCTATCAATTTTGACGCGCAGATTACAATGAATCTGAGCTCTTTGTAGATGTTAAAGTATGCCGATATTTAAATTTGCCGAGAGAACGCAAGCCAAATGGGCCCTCCATGGATCTTTTATATGCCCCATAATCATATGACATGAGTGCCCAGAATTTTCCTAGCCACAAAATCCGACGACTCAACCAGGGCTCAGTCAGGCACGTCACCTGACAGTAAGGCTTTCCAAGCAACACACATTATTTTTTTTAAATTAAATTCTTATAATTTCACTATAAATTTTAAAATTTAAAGTGTGGAGCATTCATGTATTATCATCTGCTATAGTAATAAAATTTTTAAAGATTTGAAGAAATTTAATTTTTAGGTAAAATTTTAAATCTTAGTCCTCTCAGTGAAAACAAGATTACGCTTTCGAATTGCGCATTCCTCAGAGGGGTACTATACCCGAAATGCTTTGAGTTTCGTTAATTTACATATTTTTAGCTAGCATACCCCCCCCCATTAATTAAGCAAGCGTAAAAGATTATGACTAATTCTTAAGGGGGTTCAGTATGTTGTATATCGGTAATGTTAAATTGGCCAATTGCAATGTACCTTTTCACAATAACTACTGATCAGATCATCTTAAAATTTTCTGTGTGTGTTATACCAACCTTATGTATTAATCTGAGGTTAAAAGTTTTTTGTATATAACTGTTAGATTTTTTAAAATAAAATAAGTTTTAAAGTACCCAAAAAATCAAATTTTTCACTTTTTAGCCCCATATTTTTTTTCACTTTAGTTTTATTAAAATTTATAATCTCAGATTAATCTATACTATGTATTACATCATATAAAAAATTTACGAGAAAACATAGCATAGTTTTTGAGAGAAGGTACATCGAAGTTCAAAAAATCAAGTTCTGAGAAAAACGCGTTTAAATTTTTTATTGTTAACCCATTTCCTTACGAAGCCATGACATTAAAATGGCTTTTAATGTCAAAAATATTTTTCCAATCGTTTTGATACTTTGTGACATTATTAATGAAGGGTGTAATAGTATTTAAAGCCAATAATTTTTGTTTTGATTTTTTCACCGATTTTAGGGTACTGAACCCCCTTAAGAGGTATGCATACAACCAGTACTCTTAAGTATTAGTGCAATTACACATACACCTCTAAATACCTATTTATAATTAGACTTTTTTGGACTTTTGTAGGTCTAAAATTTTATGAAGGATGCTAATTTCGATTTTCGCCTTGTTACTTTCGTAAATCTCAGCAAAATCTAAACAAAACGACATATTATTTAGCTTTATCGTACAATCCTCACTCCAATCTTTTGCATTTAAAAAGAAAACTAGACAATTTGTATTCATATCTCGACCATATGCACAAATAATATGTACTCTTTCGTACATCTCTATACTTACGAAATGTGAGGATTGAGAAGAAACCCTACAATTCCAAGGGTTGCTAGTGGGATGAGCAGCAATTTTCTGGATACGGGTATACATTGTTTGGAGATGGACCTAAAGAAATTCGAGGGCATAGTCCGGGGTTCTTCACTTACATCATATTGAGCTGGAAAAAGAAATAACGTGAAAATCATCATTTTTATTTATTTTATTTATTGAGTTTAAAATGCACATTACAGATATAAAATCTAATTACAACGCACATTGGACAAACAATTAGGAAATAAAACAAACAAGAAAACACATTAAAAACAGACAAACAAGAGTACACAGATAAAAGTTGTAAACAGTTAGCTTTAAAATCATTAAAAGACATGTGAAATATCTAGGTCGTGCGTGAGAGTAACTATTGTAAATTTTATAAAACTTATATAAACAGAAATTTTGAATATATTTTTGAAACATACTGAATCATAAAGTGAAATGTTTTTCAAACTCGCAACTTTCTATATATGAAGGGTAAAACTCACATTCTCCGAAGCATAACAAACATATATATATAGGTTCCGTAAGAAATATTTTTTCTTTTATTATTTAATTTTATTGTGGTTAAAAAATTGTTTGTTATTAATTTTAAATAGAATAAAGTTTTAGTTATCAAATAAATTTGGTGCACGAGTTCCTAGTAGATGTCGGGCGTCATAATTAATTTTCGAAAAAATCGCTGATACCCATACGGTAGAGAACCATAGGGTAAAGGTGCCCAAATGCCATATAATTTTTCAGGTTTAACCTTTTCAGTCCCAATGACAATTTGGCATCATCATTTTAGATTTTTTTTTCTTATTGTCTACATCTATTTATGTATTAAAAAGCACATCATTCGATTCTTCAAACTTTTTTTATTCGAAAATATTTATTATTAATCCCAATAGATGTCAGCCCTATTATTTTTTAAAAATTATGATCAGAAAAATGATGATGTCAAATGGCATCACTAGGACTGAAAGGTTTAAAGTTATTGAAATTACCTTATAGGTTATATAACTGCCCTTAAAATGCAATTATTTATTGAATGGTACATGAAAGTCGTGTAGTACAACACACTCATACGTTTTATCATGAGCAAATCATCCACCAAAACCCATTAAACTAATTTCAGACAGAAGGTTACCAAATTTGTTTGGTTTCTCAAATATATCGCAAGTTATAAAAGTCAGACAGAAGCTTGAGCAAGAGATTTAAAGTCCAGGAAAAAGAGTTATGGGACAGACAAGGTTAAAATATTTAAGTGTTTATTGATTACGGATGGATCTGTTTAGCAGACAAGTTCAGCTACCATTCATAAAAAAAGGCTCGGTTTACAATAAAGTATCATTTTTCAAGATTACAGAAGTTATTAACGCTTTATCGCTTTTAAAGTTGGCTCATCTTTTAAAGTTACGTGTGAAAGTTATTTTAAATTCGATATAAATATTAAGTATAGATTCCAAAACTATTTCTGATGAATCATTTAAATGAAAAAAAAAAAAAAAACTGAAGCATATGCACGCATGTCAAGTCAAAAGTAATATCGTAAAAGCTACCACTCTGAAAATTATGTAGTTTAAAATATTTTATAATGTATATAGTAATAATCACACACACTAATAATTAAAATTTTATTTTTGAGCTCAGCGAACAAAAATTCCTCAACACCACACTATAACCAACCTACAAATGAACTCAGATTCTCCTAATTATAATCTCAAGTTCTTATTCATTTTTTCGATTGGGTACTGTGTATTGTGTTATTTTTTTTAATGTCGTAGTTAAATATGATCACTAAGTTAGTGATCAGTTTTCCAACTGTGATGTTTTTATTAGGTTGGTCATGTAATGAAAAGTTTTGTCATTTTGATTAGGTGGTGCATTTTAACTTTCTTTAAAGCTATGATGTCATATATTTCCAAGACGTTTATGATTTAAGGTCGATTACTTAGTGAAATTTAACCTCCAAAAGAAAAATGTATTTTCAATGACGCGTTGCCTTAAGGTCACATCCTTGATCTTTACTTATTCATCATCTTTTTTTATATATATTTTTAGCTGTTGTTTGATTGAGTTGTTGAAATATAAATCGATATTGTTAAGAAAAACAATTTAGGTATGTTGTTGTTTAAATGTCACACTTTGAAAGGCTAAAAACTTGAATTGAATCTTATAGAACCTCGTTAAAAACAATTTTTTTTTTACATAATTTAGGAAACAAAAAAATTGAAAAAAAAAATTCTATGTTCGACTTCATTTTTATTGAAACCGATAAAAACATGGAGAAAACAATTGTAATATGATATACATTATTACAGTCAATATACAAATTAGTTCTTTTATTTTAATTTAATGAGGATATTTACAGTAAACTCTAATTCAGCTTAATTATTATAATTCTTAATTTGTTCATTATTATTTGTTAAAATTTATTTTAATTAATTATTAAGATCGATAGAATTTATAGGAAAGTAATAAGGTATGATAATTATAAATGGACTTTCTAAATTTTATTTACAGTACATTTTTTAAAAGAATTTTTTGTTGTAAAGGACTGTTCTTGTTTTTATTAATAATGATCTTTTAAATGAAATTAAATATGGACAAGTTTGTAAACATCTTAATGATAAATATTTTGAATCCATGTTTAAAGTATCTTAACAAATTTTATCATTTTTTTAAAAATCGATTTAATAACTTAAAATTTACTTATTTTACATAAAATATCTTAAGCCATTTATTAAAAAATACATGGTAAGTTTGAATTTAAATGAGCGTAATTTTCTCTTGGTAGCGAATACTTTTGAAAATCAATTCCACTAACTACTTGATCCCCCACTTCTCTCATGAAAATAACTCCAACACAAAAATATAAATTTTCCTGCTATATAGTTTTTCCTGCTGCTGCACGCAAGCATGTGTAAGCTAAAAAAGTCGATGAAATATCAAACCTCCTTAAACTGGATTTATTGAATCAGTACATTACCTTAATACTTAAAAAAAAAATAAGAATGAGTACTAATCGTAAATATTTAACTCTACACAAAAATTTATTTGCCTGAAATTCACCCGAAATAATTATTTGAAGAATTGATTTAAAATGAATATCTGTTCATTTTTCTGTCACACAATGTAACCAGTTCATGTTTATTCAACGCGCAAATTCAAATGAAGTTACAGAGAAACACAAATAATACAAATATGTGGCTTGGTTCTAAAATGGCCTAAGTTAAAAATTTTAGTTGTTGACATTGGCCTTTTTAGAACTAAGCCACAGAAATAATTTTAACCCTATCAACGCTATTTGTTTACCGTCTTACTTTCTATTTACATGTTTGTACAGAGTTGCGTGATTTCACTTCCAAATTTATTTCATAGTCAGAATCTTATCACTCATCGGGACATTGCTAGGAAATTGCAACTTAGGATATTGGAAATAATTTCCATACAACCAGCTAAAAAAAGCTCATATATTTTTGAAAATTTTTTGAATTATAGTATAAACTTTTTTTCATAGATATATAAGCTTAGTGAGAAAATCTTTCTGACTCCTTGCGTCGATCATGAAACTTATTTTGTGGTGCAACAATACTTTCGTTCAACTGTATTTTTAGCAAATTTTCCTGTTGTTGTTTTTATTTGAGAGAATTTAACCCCTTCCTTCTCGCTCTCGTGATATTTCGAGGCTAGCGTGTTCAGTAGTAAAGCGCTAATATATAATTAAAACTAACTTCAATCCAAAAATAAAATTCAAGCTTAAAAACAAATGAAAAATTCAAAATGAATGTATATGTATAGATATTGTTCATACAAATTTTATATAATTTTCATGGGAAAAAATTGCACTTTTAATTACCATTTTCTTGAAAATTATTCGATCATTAAGGATTTTAAAAAATGGAAAATTAGACCATAGACATAAAAGTCTGTCTGTTAGACAAGGGACCCTTCTTACAAACCCTCCATAACCCTCCCTTACAAACTAAGCTTCTTTCTGTCAGATCTTGAAGACATTTTTTTTGTTAGAAAGTTATGACATGAGAAACCTATTTTTTTTTTTAAAACTTTTTGTCCGTCTGTCTGTACGTCTGAACAAATATGTTTCTACTTGCTTGTTGATGATTTGCTTATTTAAATAGCATAATTGAATAAAAAATTAATTTTTTAACCGTCTGCCTGTATGCTTTTCTGTTCGTCTGTCTGCCCTATAACAGTCTGTTTTAACTTAATTTCTATTTATTTTGTTGTTTTGTTAAAAAGGTATGACATCAGAGATCAATCTTTTTAATTTTTGTATGTGAAACTATACATAATCTTAGTTTATTTTTAAGTTAAAATAAGTAATTATTTGTTCAATATCCTTAAAAGTAAATACTAAAACAATAAAATAACAATTTTCCATTCCATTTGTTTGCTGAAAAATTGTCATACTGAATTCGTAAACATGTTAGGGTAAGTAATTTTATTAATAGATTGAATATACTTATGACCTTTTATAGTATGAAACACGACACAGAGATAACTATACGTCGTGCTTGTGAATTATGTTTACATAAATTGAATTCTCAATACTAGAAAACAAATTTGTTTCTATTTTAACTTTGTTGCAACATATTCTTATTCAGCTTATTCGAATTTGATCCTAAAATTATTATTATTATTTTGCAATGGAAATGTTAAGATATTTTGCAAGAGGGCTATAGTTATTTTCAAATTCTTAGAAATACGATACAAATTTGTTACAACTTCTTTAAATATGTTTTCATAAATATTTTAAAGCTGTACGAATATGTAAATTGTCTGTGTAATATTATGTTTTGGAAGTTTTATAGTTTACCTTAACAAGAAGTGTGTTATATATATAGTGAGTGCAAACTAAATATAATACAAAACTTTGCAATAAAATAAAAATATGCAATATTTCTAGTTATGAATTTAAAGCAATTTAAATATCAAGCATTGCAAATTTTCAATAGATAATTTGAAGTAAAGCTTATTATAATAAATGCGAATATTTATTACATTTTGGAAAGAATTTCTGGAAAATACGGAATGTAATTGCTTTTCTTGTGCAAACTATGCCAAATATATATAAAAGAGTCAATTGACGAACACCATATTCTACCATGTGAGTGTTATGAGAAAAGCTATTTTCGAAAATTGCACTAATCAAATATTTAATACTTCGAACATATTCATAAAATTATTAATTAAGTTGTTGCAAATCGTCCTATTTATTATTATTGTCGTTGTTCTTTTTTTTTTTCAAATTACTTTTGTGGTGTTTGTTATTAAAAAAATAGATTTATTTATTTAGGTCTTTGAAAATGATAAACAGTGCAAATTATTAGTTTTCATAAAGCTTCAACATTAACAGCACCGATATGTAAACATAAAAGATTCATATTAAACCATATTAATAGTTTTATTTACTTACTCACGGAACCAAAAATATTCTACTACAATTTATTTTAATCTAATTGTTTAATAATTAATTATGCATTCCAAGATACATATTCAATTATAGTTAGATCTCAAATTACGACTACCAAAATGCTACCAACAAATATTTCTAAAATAGTATAGTATCATCACTAAGTAACTAACATTCAAAATCCTTAATGGACTTGTTTCAACACTTTGTCAAAGAAAACAAAACAACCAATGAAATCGGAGTTCGGAGGGCGTGACGTCATAAAAGAAACCAATAAACTTGTTTCAAATAGTAGGGAAAGAAAATAAAACAACCAATGAGATCGCAGTATGGAGAGCGTGACATCCTAAGAAATATTCCCATTATAATTGTTATATTTTTAGTAAAATCTAAATTTTATTTATTTTCCAATCTTTAAATAGAAAAAAAATAAAGACTAGGAAATAAGTAAAATTTGGTATTATTTTGTCTCTAAGCCATTAACAAAAATTATCCCCAAAAAAGTACAATAATTAGCAATTTAAGTGTTTCCAATTGTAGAAAACAAAAAATAAAGTGAAATGAATATATTATAACCGATAAGCTTTCGAAGGTGGAGTACTATTTGGTCAAGTTTTGGATTAGCTGGAAATCTGATAAAGTATTCAATCGCCATCTGTCATAGACAATCAATGTATAATTGGCACTTTTAAAATATGCAATTCCACATTTTTTTTTGCGGTCGTTATTTGAAGATAATGGAAGTGACTTTTCGTCATACTTAAGTCCCATATCACACAGTCGTAAATCATACAATAAAAAATTATATTTATGGTCGGCAAATAAGAAATAACCTTCAGAAAAGGATGTTTTTCTTAGTAATCTCTTCATTCATGAGCTTAAGTTATGATAATAAAGACTATATCCATTCATAAAAACACTGTTAGTAAATATACGTAATTTTGTTGTATCAAAGAGGTATTAGTATTAATTTACATATTTTAAATAGTTGAATTCTAAATAGCATGGATAATGATGGGTTTTTTTAAATTTAAATGTATGAACGATTATCTATCAAAATAAAATCTAACTTTTCAATTTATCGAAATTTGTTTCGGAATAATATTTAAACAGCAGTGTTGATATTTTTCAAGTCTTGTATTTTAGTTGGCTTGTGTACCTCATAAATACAATAATTCTTTTGATTTTTATAAGTTGTAGTGATTAAATAAATTATTTTATTTAATCTTTGTCAAAACCAATAAAATAACGTTCTATAGACATATATCACGTACGGAGTGGCAATAATCCCGTAAAAATAAAAATCTTGTCTGCTTTGGTTAATCAATATAGTGACCAGTGCTTATCGTGTTAAACCAACAATCACCGAATACAACAATGTAATCCAAGAATGAAAGCAGGAATAAGTTACGTCACATGAAACAAGTATATTTCAAAATGATTATTTTAAATAAAACAACTGAAATGTTATCATTGTATGTAACCCAATAATCGAACCCAACGATGTAATCCAAGAATGAAAGATGGAATCAATTTACAAGACGTGAAACAAGCCAATGTAGATATTGTACATTTAAATAAAACAACGAAAAAGCTATAATTAGAGGTTATAAATTAACTTACAATCCCTTAAAAAAAAACGTATTGAATGTTATTTTGAATATTTTGATCTTAATCCTTTATAAATTTATATCGACTGAAATTGCAACTTACTTACAACCCACATGAGCTCCAGCATGCTTAATTTAAATAAAGAAACTAAAAAGTAGGTAGGTAGTTTTATACACATACATATATTCCGGTTTGTGTGCTGGATCAGAGACCCGTTTCTAAACCCTCATCAAGTAAGACAGACAGAAATTTTACTGTCACAGAGAGAAAAAGTACACCCAGGGCGAAGGTGGGAATCGAACCAGCACCCGGGCCCCAAACTAAAATTTAACAATTGGATGTACCACCAATCACCGAAGCCAATGTGATAATCCAGGAATAAAAGCTTTACTGAATTTACGTCACGTGAAACAAACCAATTTAAAGATAATACATTTAAATAAAACAATTTAAAAGGAATAATTGGATATAATAAATTAGCTTACAATACCTGAACGATGATGTGTTGAATGTCCTTTGGAATACTATAACTTAATCCTCTATTATTCTATGTCGACTGGAATTACAACTTATCTACATCCCACATGAGCTCCAGCATGCATGTGAGATTGTGAGAACTGAGAGCTGAGCAGAGAGCCAACAAGTGCCCCCGCGAACGTTTTGAAGTTCCGCCAAACGAAAAGTTTTCTGCGCATGCGTCGCCCGGCAGACGATTGTGTGACCCATTTGTTATTCGTTTTTTAGTTTTTTTTATGGATCTTATTCCACCCTTTCTTCTTCCGCCCATTTTAAGAATGACTTAATTCGACTGGGATGATGATAATGGCAAAATACTTGCGTTATAAAACTGTGTATTTTATGCAAATTATCTATTCTGATGGGATTTTTTATGCGGTTAAAAAATGAAAGTAGAATTGGTGAGAGAATGTGTGATTCACTCCTGAGAGTCATCCTTTGAAATAGAATGGAAGGAGGATAACTGAAGAATACTAACTTTGTTTATTTCTGTTAAAGAAACAGCAAGTTCCGTTTATGGGATGACTAAGACAAGGACAGAACCTGCGAAGGTCGCCTCCATGACATGATGATTTAACCTTTTGCAAAATGCTGGCTGATTCCTCAAGAATGCGTGCGGTTATGGGCGGATAGTTGATTTAAGCCCGTCTAATTCTTATAGGGTGAAATTTAACAAACTTTTTGATGCAGTTTTTTTTTTTTTGAAATAAAGTATCTCTAGAGTAACACGAAGTATTTTAGAATCACGTTCAAGTGGAGAGGCAGACTCCCAGTTTTATTTATAAATCAAGAATAGGTGTGATAACAGTAAAAACGTTAAATTTCTTTAAAAAAAGTTTTGGTTCCTATGTTAAAAATAGTGTCTTTTCCATTCCCATTGATGAAATATCCGAAAAAATATAAGGAAAAGGAAAATCTGCACTTTTATAGTTTTAAAAACTACTTTGTAGGGTTCTTTTACTATTGATTTAGCAGATTGACGATTTCAGGTCATTGCTATTAACCTCTTCCCTGCCACTACCTCATCAATTAACTCAACTGAAATTACTTCTTTAAGAACAATTCATTAAATCCTGTCAGGGCATCGAGTGAACTTTTAAAAAATAACTCAAATCTTTTGATTTGATAAATTTCTTGCGTAATGAGTTAAATATTTGATACACATACATTAACTTAACTATATTTTTGGTACTTTAATTTTAATGAAGATTTTTAAATATTTAAAATTATAAAATATAAATGTTCGATTCAAAATGAAGACTTTTACACATTAGATATTTTTTTAAAAAAAACTTTCTAATATTACATTTTAGTTGTTATTTCTTTAATTGTATTGTTTCTTCAAATTCCTGTAAAAAAATTATCATACAAATAGATCTGAACTTTTTCACCGATAATTTTTTTATAATCTTTTTTTAAATTAAAACTAGATTCTGATGGGTTATCTTCCCTTCTAGAAATTACTAATTGAATTAAATAAACTTAAAAATAATTATTTTCTGTTGCAGACTTTAATATATAAAGGACTTAAGTGAATTATAGGTATTTTGTAGCTTATAGTATTGTAATTATAATACTATAAATTTTAAGGTAAATTTTATTAGGTATTCGACCGATCCATTCAAAATAAGAGCGTTATTTTCAAAAGTAACTGACGATCCTTGGATAAGGATCAACTTATATTTTTTACATTAATACAATTTGCATTAGATTAACATGGTTAAAAAATGAATTCATAAGTAAACATTAAGAATACTGTCTGCTTATTAAAGCCAATCAATATTTGCTATCATTAACGTGAAATAGGAGAAAGTGAAATGTCGATGCATGAACTTAATTTTGGAAAAAAAAAATCCCCCTTTTCAGAAGTGTGTAAAAATATCTTCTTTTTTGCATAATACATCCAGAAAAATAAATTCAACGTATACCCAAAAGAAACATTTCTAACATGTGCATGAACAGTGAACACCTGTGTTTTTGTTAAGGAAGACCACCCACTTCACAATATACAAAACCTATACACTCTTAAAACGAATGACCTATTTTAACTCAGTCTGATTGATTTTTACTCCTCCAGTCTGGAAAATGCACTTCTCCTTTTGGAGTGGATCCTTTGTGTGTTAAACCTCCGACAGGATCACTCCAAACGAGTGATTTTAACTCAGTCTGAGATAATATTCACTCCTTTTCAGTGTCGAAAATGCACTTCTCCAACTGGAGTGGAATTCACTCTTTTGTTTTAAGAGTGTACGTTTGAATGATATTGTGGACGTACGTGAACATTTTGCTCAATCAAAACTTTAGATGTACTATGAAATAAAATCGTACTTATATCGGATTTTTAAAATTCATACAAATTTCATTGGGGAAATAATTAGATAAAGAAATACTAATTAAAAGTTAAAGCTACAAACATCAATGCCACTTTCGGGATTTGAACTCACAAACTTTGTAACCGAATTCAAGTACTTTAAATTATAGGCCTTTGGTCCTGAGTGTTCTAGGAGATCCTAGAATGTTATAAAATATTACGTAGGAAAATTCCCAACCCGATAAAAGGCATTACATTAGAAGTAGACTATACTTAAAGTGCCCCAAAAGCCTGTACATAAAGCTTTTTATATGGATTGGATTGAATAATCATTAAATTAAGTATTTTTGATTAAAATAATATCTTCTTATATTAATTACCTAAATCATCTTCATCAACACTATTGTGGAGGGGTTAGTTTGTACTTCTTTTCGTGAGGTTTGCATGGGGTTTCCGATGGTGGGCAGTGGTTAGGGAGCTGGCCTTTGGAGCCTCTGGGTTCGGGCTCGAATCCCGATACGGCATGGATGTTTGTGCTTTGTCGAGTACATGCGGAGTACGTGCTCGTTAAAACTGTTGGGTCCGAAAGTTCTGTAGCCTGTAAGCGGTCATTGAGCAGTTTCCCACGGGTACAGGTCCCTGGAGACTATTTCCCTCCCCTTCAGGGACATGTCAAAATTGTGGGTGTGGTGCGCGATAGATGGCAGCATCTGTCACGTATGTGTTGTGTCTGCCTTACTTGACGAAGGTTTATAAGCGGGTCTCTGACCAAGCACACAAGCCTGAAAATAAATGTCTAACCAACCAAAAAAAAATATTTAGTGTTAGATTTTGCCATAGTAAGCAAAACACATTTGTACTTGAATTTAACTCAATTTCTCGCAATTTTTCATTGTTTTTTTGCTGTGAAAAAGTACTTGAGATTCGGCGAGAAACCCCTCAAACCTAACACATCATGTAATTTACGGACGCCCCTAAAAATTGCTCTGACTGTTCGCCCAAAATGTATTATAATGCCCTAATTCCTAATCAAAATAGTTATTTGAAGCTTCTTGAAACGCTTCCTGTGCAATAAAATCGGACATGTTGACTTCCTGAAATACATCCGCCGAAGTTCATGAACATCAAGCTGATTGCATTAGGAAATTATACATTTACTTGATTCGAATGGTTGTTAAATGTTTAACCAACCCGTTTATGAATACAACCTTACTTTTTCAAATTCAGCCAGTGAACTTCTACAATAATAACTATTTTTACAGTTATATTAAAAAATAAAAATAACTTTTTTTATGTACATCAAAATAACAACAAAAATAATCGTCTAAAATTTGTTTAATTTTATTTATTAAAGGATGTGTGTATTACGTTTCACACAAAATGATATTTTTATTAGAATTTCTGACCCACAATTAAAAAGAAAATGATAATTACTTGAAACGTTAGCTGAACAACAATGTTCCCAGTTACAGTTTTGAAATCATTTTCTCGTTTACCTACTCTGCTAAATATAACTTTTCCAAATCGAGAATAAATTTTTCCAATCTATAATTCCAAGCAATTACGAATTCTAAAGAACCTAAAATATCAATATTGTAATAACAAATTAATAAACTTTGGGGTGGAAAATAAAATGCTATCTTAATTTATCGTTATATTCTAAAAATAATCAAAATCTAATAAACAACTTCAAACTATTTTTCGTTAAAAAATGTCGTCTTTCTTTCATGGTAAAAGGTTTCAATAAATATCTAATATGAGTTTTGAGAATTTAGATAACTTGAAGCTGCAAGAAAGTCTTATCTAACACAATATTACTAATCAAGAGCATTTGGCGCTGCGCCAATACATTTTAAAAATTCCTTCTATAATTTCCAGACAGCTCAACTTCTAAATCAAAATCATCGACAAGGACACTTTCGTGTGTGATAGATTTAGTAAGAATTGTTCTGTATTTTATTCAAATGCATCAATGGCACCTCACGCGAAAAAGTGACTTATAAGTAAAACTGCATTTTTAAACGAGATTCAGAATCATTTGAATTTGGGGCTAACGTATTTTTTGAAGAACTGAATAAAAAAATAGTGATTTGACGCAAAATAAACATAATTGGCTTGTTATAGGATAAGTATTCCCCCCCAGTTTTCATTCCTGGCTTCCTACGATCGGTACTCCGATTGTTGCTCTGTTCCCAAGTGAATTTATTTACCTATAGTGGAACGAAAAAGAATTTATTTTCATTTATTCTGAAACATTCCATTTGGCACATTAATTAATTAAAATATGTTTCCTTCATAACAGCCTCTATGAAATCTTTTTTGTTTAACACATACTATATGAAAACCAACTGTTGTTCTAATCTCTTCAATTACATACCAGTCGAATGATTGACAAAGGAGGGAAAAAATTCAACTATATTCAAGAACTGTTATTCGTTACAAAGGAACAATTAAATACTTTCATTTACAATTATCAGTAAGCGCATATGATTTACAAACTGTTAAAAATACTAGTAATTAATACCAGTGTATCAAATAAACTTTCTATGCCATTATAAACGCCTGTCAACCTAACCGATGTATTGTCGCATTCATCTGACAACAAGGAAAATTCCCCAAAGAAATAAGACAAAACATTTAAAATACTGAATTGAAAACTAAATAGAATGTTTGAGTTTTCAGATTCAGACAATGACAACGAAATTTGAATGGATTTGCTGATGTCGTATTGGGGAGAAAATAGTTTCTTTTAATGTATAATTTGGGAGAAGAAGTATACTTTGTTATTTTTAAATGTCGTTGTAAAATACTTTTGTTTAAATCTAAAACTAATGCTGTTTTTTTTTTAAAGATAAAAAGCATTTATTGAAAGATTTAGTAGAAATACTTGTTTTTGTACAACAAAACAGCTGCTTCTACAATATCTTATTCGTACTTAATGCGTTATAAGCGGCTTTACATACATGAATTCGATTATCTTTCAAGTTCATCAAATGAATTTGGGACGGTAAGTTTGTTCAACATGCATTGATTCCAATACACATTCGAATCATTTTCCAATTATTTTTTCGCTACTCAAAAACTTACATAAAATAATATTTTAAGTCGTTGTAAAAGTAACACATAAGAAAATTTTGTTCTGTGAAATTGTAAATAAAAATTAAGACGACATTATTTAAATTCATACTTCATATTGTAATATTTTAGTCAATTATCAATTGAATCAAAAAGAGGTGTTTTAAAAAACACCAAATGTAAAAGCAATATTAACAAATACAAATCATTCAATAAAAAGGAGAAAATGGTACATATTACTGCAAAAAAGTAAAATAAAAAAAAGCGAAGATTTAATTATAGGAAAGGTTAAAGTAAAGTGAATCAGTTTAATACTACGTTATTTCAACTCATATTTCTCTCTAAAATTTTAGATGTGTTAAAACTTATTTTCAGTTAAATCTAAAAGTAATGTTTTTAAATGTAAAAGAAATTCCAATGATCTATATTCAATAAAGCCGCCTCGGTGGCTGAATGGTTAGTGTACTAGCCTTTGGAGCTGCTGAGGTCGGGCTCGAATCCCGGTCAGGCATGGATGTTTGTGACAGTCAATAAATGTTGTTATTTGTCTATGTGTTATTCATTTCTTTGTGACTGTAAAATTTCTTTCTGTGTCTGTCCCACTTGACGAAAGCTTATAAGCGGTTCTCCGAACAAGCACACAAGCTGGAATATATATGTATTATACCATACCATACCATACTCAATAAAAAAGGGAGTTAAATTTCTGCAAAAAGTGAAATAAATGTCTAAGATTTAATTAAATGTAAATAATTTATCTAGGAAAGATCGATGAAGAAGTAAAAATATTGGCAGCGTTGGACGGAGAGAAAAACTAATCTAAATAGTTTTTTGTTGAATATCAAATTTCTCTTGATTTCAGAAGGAATCTGAAAATTGGAATTGTAAACATCGTATTTTGGGGGCGTTTGTGAAGGTGAGTTTTTTTAAAGGTTATTTTACTTATTAAATTTTTAAAATGTTAACTACTGGAAATAAATATTTTTAGTATTTTAATCAGTTTAAACTGCGGATTTAAAGGTTCGAGCATTGAGAGTGAACAACCAGAAGATCAATATTGAAAACTGGGAAAACTTACGTCATCAGAAGCAAGCCAATTATTTAGCATTGCTAAAAATAATTCCTAATGCCGCCCCGGTGGCTCAATGGTTAGGACTCTAGCCTTTGGAGCTGCTGGGGTCGGGTTCGAATCCCGGTCAGGCATGGATGTTTATGACCGTCAATAAATGTTGCTATTTGTCTATGTGTTATTCCTTTCCTTGTGACTGTAAAAATTATTTCTGTGTCTGTCCCACTTGACGAAAGCTTATAAGCGGTTCTCCGAACAAGCACACAGCTGAAATATATATATATATAATATACCATACCATAATTCCTAATTTCTCTATTTCCTAATTTATTTGTTATTTTTATATTCGATATTAATTTCTGTCACTCAATTTCCTTGCAGTGTATTGCCATAAACATTATATTCGAATAGTTTAGTTACACGTAAGTAAGTAGATGTAAAAGAGTGACAAACGTGAATCTGTCACATTTTTATTCTAAATATCTTCTACTGAATAAAAGATGACAGGACGTCGAACTAGGTAAAGGTGAGTGTTAAAAAGG
This sequence comes from Hylyphantes graminicola, assembly GCA_023701765.1. Classification (NCBI taxonomy): domain Eukaryota; kingdom Metazoa; phylum Arthropoda; class Arachnida; order Araneae; family Linyphiidae; genus Hylyphantes; species Hylyphantes graminicola. Next base: position 49,953,711 of record CM043116.1, read on the forward strand.
TCACACTAAAAAATTAGATACGCGTGTTTCTGCAAATCCCAGTCCAAACACCATGGCACAATGCTCCTTTTGTGATATTTTTTTAGCAGTTTCCATCTTCTGACAAAGCAATCGGAAACGCTCTGACATAAAATAGCATCATAAACGAGGATTAATATTGAAATTTGATATGGACCCATAAAGCGGTTTCTGTTACATCCTCTGTGATTCATACAAAACGATCGGACGATATAAACCTAATTTGCCACGCGTTTTTTTTATACATATAATACAAATACGAGTGCATTCAGCAGGTTATGAGCCTTTCGAAAACGACAATTTTATTTCCAACTCCATGTTATATAACATCACAATTACGTCAACCCAAGATCTATTAAAATATCCAACTACTTTGAAGGGAAGTTTTTTTTTAATCAATCAGACATTTTTTTAATTGTTTTTATGATTTACTTATGCACTAATTAACGTAATCAATTACAAAATACAGAATTTTTTTTTAGTTTTTACAAAAAAATTGGTAAATTATTCAAAAAAAATCTACGAAAAACGCTAATTACCAAAATTAAATTTGTTTACAAGGTATATTTTTCGTATATGTGTAGGGGAAGGTGTTGAGGTTTGGGACAGATTTAGATTTTTAATTTTAATATTTTTTTATATACCGATTATTTAAAAGTTTTTAGGTATTCTCCTTTAACAAAATCTTGCCTATACTAAGGTATTTTTTAAAAGATTTTTTTATTTAATATTTAACCCCAGAGGTACGATGTCCCCAGGTACCTCCACTGTCCACAGGTACAACTTTAGTGATGTACCTGGGGACAAGGCACAATGTACCTGAGGACATTGTTCCAAATTGGCTCGAGCACAATTATGTCGTACAAATTAGAAGTCAAATACATTTTTGGACTTCGTATAGAATGACATATTTACATTTTTCTAAAAAAAATATCGAACTGTTCCTTTTTCTTAATTTAAAATGCATTTCTAAATACGTTTTATATACTATTAACGATTACGCTTACCAAATGCTTTTTTATTTATAAAAAAAACTAATAAATGTAGTCCCCAAGACTTGGAAATAGAGTAAGTTTGTTGTAATTTTAAATAGTAGCTTTTTTTTTCAATAACATAATTTGCAAATTTTCAAGATAACTTATAAGCAAAAAAATAAATAATAATAATAATTAAATCTATCCAAGATTATAGCCATCAAAAAGACGTAGGAAAAGAACTGCTGTCCTCTTCTTGTGGCTTGGCTAACAACATTTGGTGCTGTAAGTTTTGGAATTGCATCACCTCTATCGAGTTCAAATTTTTCAGTATATTTTTTAGTTTTAGTAAATTTATTCGAATTGTCAATATTTTTTAAGTATGCTATATTAAATTCATTACCATGTACTTCAATAATATTGACCAAGTTATATTTGACAGTTGTTTTCCCCAGAAACCTCACTAAAACAAAGTCCCCTACTTGAAGTTCATCATTATTTGTTGATTAATTATGCAAATTTTGTGTCAAATCATTTTCAAATAATTATGTTTGAATAAAGAGTTGAGTTCCATCCTTCAATGCAACATCCTTCAAACGTATATTTGCTTTATTTAAACTTGGAGCAGACTTTTTGCTTTTGGTCGTTTTCTGTATAACTTCTGTATTATCGGTTAAAATTGAGATTTTCCTTTCTGCCTCTCTTGGTTTGTTTTCGTAGATAGGTGTTTTGAAAGTGGTCAAATTTCTTCGAGATATACAGAAGAGCAGGTCTGTGGCCTCTGATCGGAACTTAAGGACATTTGAAATATCAGAGAAGCAGTAATAGGTACAGTACACAACAATTTACGGCGCAGCAGAAAAATTGGTTGTACCTACGGACGTCACTAGGTACAACCTAAGTACTGTCCCAAGGAACAGCACATCGGGTAATTTTTTAAAACGCATTGTAATAAGAAAGTGTTAAGTTTTGAAAAACACAAATATGATTAAAAATTACTTCAAGCATGACTTATTAAGTAGTAATAAGAAGAGCCGACGAGAAGATCAAACCGACGCGTAATACAAAATATAAAAGTTAGTTTGTTACAGAACCTGTCACTAAAACCGCTTCCACACCATATTTATGCTCACAGGAAACACACTTATTAAACACATCAGAAAGAAATTCGCCTAACAGAGACTTCTAATTTAGAATTGTAAACGCCAAAATTAACTATTTTCATTAATATACTTTGTCAAATTAAAAATTACTCATTATCGTTTGCTAAATTTGTTTGGAATTCGTGGAATAATGATGCAAATTTTTAATAAATATAATTCTTTTAGTTGCCGGAATTTAATTTACAGTTCGAAAAATATATAATTAGTAAAAATGATGCTTTAAAAATAAAAGAGAAACTTTGCATATATTTTATGCAAAATTAGAATTCTTTATACATCTTTCTTCATACATATATAATGAACCATCAAAAGAAGTCTATTGTGATATTTCAACAATCCAAACCAAATTATATCACATAAATAAATTTTCTTTCAAAGGTTTTATTTTTATTTTGAATAAAGTTTCTCGTACGTTTGACGAAATGGCAACAGTGAAAATATTGAGTGAAAATGGAATTTGCATGTTATTTCAATGTAGATTAAATTTTTAGTTATTTAAATTTTAAATATACTTCTAATTTAATTTTTTTAATGAAATTTGGGATGTAACCTAGCCCGATTTTTTGCTTTAAAATGACGCATTCCAATTGTTTGTGCGACTTTTGGTTCGCTCATTGAATGGAAATGGAATTTGCATGTTATTTCAATGCAGATATAAATTGTAGTTATTTAAATTTTAAATATACTTCTAATTTAAATTTTTTAATTAAATTTGGGATGTAACCTAGACCGATTTTTGCTTTAAAATGACGTATCCCAATTGTTTGTGCGACTTTTGGTTCGCTCTGTGAAAGTGGGTGACGGACAGACGGACAGACGGACGGACAGACGGACAGACGGACTGAACGATTATAAAACATTCCACTTTTTACATTATAAACGTAATGTGGAAGCTAAAATGATAGTAAAAGTTACTCAAGATGTGTGAAATCAATAAGTCCTGTTTACTATGCCCCCAATTAGCTTTCGGCGACCCTTCTTTAACAAGAGAAGATAAAGTTTTGTTAGTAGTGTTGCCACTAAAAATACAGGATTTTTTCGATTTCCCTAAAAGTAGTAATTATTAAGTAGTAATAAGAAGAGCCGACGAGAAGATCAAACCGACGCGTAATACAAAATATAAAAGTTAGTTTGTTACAGAACCTGTCACTAAAACCGCTTCCACACCATATTTATGCTCACAGGAAACACACTTATTAAACACATCAGAAAGAAATTCGCCTAACAGAGACTTCTAATTTAGAATTGTAAACGCCAAAATTAACTATTTTCATTAATATACTTTGTCAAATTAAAAATTACTCATTATCGTTTGCTAAATTTGTTTGGAATTCGTGGAATAATGATGCAAATTTTTAATAAATATAATTCTTTTAGTTGCCGGAATTTAATTTACAGTTCGAAAAATATATAATTAGTAAAAATGATGCTTTAAAAATAAAAGAGAAACTTTGCATATATTTTATGCAAAATTAGAATTCTTTATACATCTTTCTTCATACATATATAATGAACCATCAAAAGAAGTCTATTGTGATATTTCAACAATCCAAACCAAATTATATCACATAAATAAATTTTCTTTCAAAGGTTTTATTTTTATTTTGAATAAAGTTTCTCGTACGTTTGACGAAATGGCAACAGTGAAAATATTGAGTGAAAATGGAATTTGCATGTTATTTCAATGTAGATTAAATTTTTAGTTATTTAAATTTTAAATATACTTCTAATTTAATTTTTTAATGAAATTTGGGATGTAACCTAGCCCGATTTTTTGCTTTAAAATGACGCATTCCAATTGTTTGTGCGACTTTTGGTTCGCTCATTGAATGGAAATGGAATTTGCATGTTATTTCAATGCAGATATAAATTGTAGTTATTTAAATTTTAAATATACTTCTAATTTAAATTTTTTAATTAAATTTGGGATGTAACCTAGACCGATTTTTTGCTTTAAAATGACGTATCCCAATTGTTTGTGCGACTTTTGGTTCGCTCTGTGAAAGTGGGTGACGGACAGACGGACAGACGGACAGACGGACAGACGGACGGACAGACGGACTGAACGATTATAAAACCTTCCACTTTTTACATTATAAACGTAATGTGGAAGCTAAAATGATAGTAAAAGTTACTCAAGATGTGTGAAATCAATAAGTCCTGTTTACTATGCCCCCAATTAGCTTTCGGCGACCCTTCTTTAACAAGAGAAGATAAAGTTTTGTTAGTAGTGTTGCCACTAAAAATACAGGATTTTTTCGATTTCCCTAAAACGAGTTATTCCCCATGTCCCCAGGTACAACTGTCCCAAAGCGGAGCACTTTCCCCTACTTTTGAATATCATTCTGTAATGAACCGAAAACTAAGTAATCTGAGCCAAATTATGAATTTGAGAAGGACTCGAAAATGCCATGAAATTTCGCTCTGGAAAATCCTTCAAATTAACCAGTTTAAATAGTCCTAAAATAAATGTTACTAGCATTGGAGTCAAGTCCTCGGTTCATTACACCCCTGAAGATCTGACGTAATTGTAGAATTTTTTTAAGAATTAGAATAAGATACTTACATAACTTTTTGAGAAATCCAATTATTCGTGTAAAAATTTTGATGAACATTTTAGGCTGAGGAAAACGCGTTTAAAGATTGGAGTTGCATTTGAATAGTTTTTCTTGTAGATCACAATTTTCTACGAGTGGTTTGCTAACGAGCTTACGAGTTGAATGCCGTTGCGCATAATGGAGTACTAATGGAGTTCTAAAATATTTGCCGCACAAACAAAATAAAGACAGTTTTAGAATCTTAAAGAGTGGTGATTTATTTTAAGATTATATAAAAAAAATGTTTCAAAAATACGATTTCAACTCAGTCGGATATACCTTAAATACATTAAAATGGATTGGTAAAAATGGTGTAAATTAATGAATTAAATGTATCAAAATGGATTGGTAATATTGGTGTAAAATAATTAAGTGTATCAAAATGTTTTGGTATTCTAGCATTAGCTTCAATTATGTTTTATTTCCAGCTCCATGTTATATAACGTTGCGATTATGTCGACCAAAGTTTTAGGAAATTTATCCAAATGAATTGACAATATCTGATCATGTTCTAGCTTTAATTTCAAGAGCAACAAATTTTTTTGGGGGGTGATTAGATTTGAAATCTTTATCAGAAAGAAATTAAATTTGCATTGTTTTTACTACATAATTCTTCAAAGATTTAAAAAGTTTAAGTTAAGTTTTCAAAAAAAAATATTTCAAGAATTCGGTGGAATTAAAATTCTTACCAGAATCAAATTAAATTGACATTTTTTAACCACATTTAAGTATCTCGTTGCCCAGTTCTGGGTGTTAGTGTAACGTAAAAAGATAATCTTTAAGTTCGCGTCATTTCCAGTTATTAGACGAACATTCAATTTGTTCATGCAGAATTTTTTTATATATAATACCTCATCGGGAATTGAAGTCTATACATACACTCTTAAAACAAACACTCCTAATTTAACTCAGTCTGAGTGGATTTCACTCCTCCAGACTGGAAAATGCACTTCTCCTTTTGGAGTGGATCCTTTGTGTGTTAAACCTCCGACAGGATCACTCCAAACGAGTGATTTTAACTCAGTCTGAGTAAATATGCATGCCTTTACGGTGTCGAAAATGCACTTCTCCAACTGGAGTGGATTTCACTTTTTTGTTTTAAGAGTGTAGTTTTAAAATGTTTGGTTTAAAAAAAAGAAAAAGAATCCTCGAAAAAATGCACAAAAAATTATTTTAACGAATTTTAACGAATTTTGTTAATTTTATCCTAAATGTAGTGGCATTGTAATAGGTGATAACAGGCAATGACATTAGTAACATTATAATCATGAATAATCTTCAAAGATGATCGCCTTACTTTATTATGCATGTTATTTGTTAAGGGAAGATGCATTATTTAACTTGAAGGGTATTTACACTCTTAAAACGAACGAGCGATTTTAACTCAGGCTGAGTTAATTTCACTCCTCCAGTCTGGAAAATGCACTTACCCGGAAGGAGAGGATTCTTTGTGTGTTAAGCCTCCGACAGGATCACTCCAAACGAGTGATTTTAGCTCAGTCTGAGTTAATATTTAATCCTTTCCAGTGTCGAAAATGCACTTCTCCAACTGGAGTGGATTTCACTCTTTTGTTTTAAGAGTGTAGCTGTAAAAATAGAGAAGTCCCCCCCCCACCCATTTTGTAACACCTTAAATTTAACGCATAACCCATCCCTACAAAAACCTTCTACTACCAACCTTTACAGTTTAGGTGACCCCCCCCCCTCCCCATCTACAATGAAAAAAAAAGTTAAGTCATAAAATATTGCAATTTGTTTCCATGAAATAACTTATTATAACTCTTCTAATAGTATACCACACAATTCAAAAAGTAAAAGGTGTGAAATATAAATAAAAAAACGGCATTGAAAGTGTATGTTACGCATTAGACAAAAATAATTTAATGTCTAACCTTTTATGCTTAATTATAAGCTGACATAAGTAATAATGAAATAAGTTCAATTAGTGTTTTACGATCAATAGTCCTTTGATCTAACATAATCGTTGATCTTTATTTCCCAGGTTCTCAGCTTTTGAAGGAAAAGGTCAATTCTACAGAAAAAAACCCTCTTTCTTTGTTTGCTTATGCTTTAAATCCTTTTAGTAGCTGTGGAATTGGAATTTACATATTTTTTTTCTCATTGTTGGAACCAAGTGGTTAGGCTAACTTTGAAAGTTCAACAGTTCAAGTGTTAAAAAAAATATTGTAATAAAATCGAAACAAGTTTAGTTTGCATGAAAAGTTAAAATAGTTGTTTTTCCTGCAAGAAATGTCATATAGTAAGGAAACAACATTGGGAGGCCAATTTCCACACTACACTTTTTTCTTAAAATTTGTAAGTAATACACTTTAATTTTATTATGGTTCAAAATAATATAAAATTAATAAAAACCTAAATTTTTTATATTTTCCCCAATTATTTTAGAAAATTTCTCCTCACAACGCAATTTCCTACTTGACTTCTTGAAACAAGCCATTGGACCAAAAATTTTTTTTAAGCCATTGTGCTTCAGTTGCTACCAGTGCCACTTTTAATTAGATATTTTTAAGGGGGTTCAGTATGTTGTATATCGGTAATGTTAAATTGGCCAATGCAATGTACCTTTTCACAATAACTAATCAGATCATCTTAAAAAAAAATTTGTGTGTTATACCAACCTTATATATTAATCTGAGGTTAAAAGTTTTTATTAAGTAACTGTTAGATTTTTTTCAATAAAATAAGTTTTAAAGTACCCAAAAAATAATGAAATATTTCACTTTTTTGCCCCATAAAATTTTTAGCACTTAGTTTTATTAAAATTTATAACCCCAGATTAATCTTTACTATGTATTACATCATATAAAAAAAAGTTTACGATAAAACATAGAATAGTTTTTGAGAGAAGGTACATCGAATTTCAAAAAATCAAGTTCTGAGAAAAACGCGTTTAAAGTTTTTATTGTTAACCCATTTCCTTACGAAGGATTTTTGCTTCCTCGTAATAAATGTCAAAAGTATTTTTCCAATCGTCTTGATACTTTGTGACATTATTAATAAAGGTTGTAATAGTATTTTAAGCCAATAATTTCTTTTTTGATTTTTTCACCGATTTTTGGGTACCGAACCCCCTTAATAAAAATTGAGAAGTTTAGTGCAAGAACGTGCTAAATGACATTTCTGAAAATATTGAGATTTTTTTTTGTCAATGAACATATTACAACATATTACTAACTTTAACGATAATAAGTTTCCCCTTTTTCGTGAACTTTAAGTTTGGAAGTTTGGTACAGGGTGAGGCAAATAAAAGTAGCCCGGTCTAGAGATAGGAATACGTTGAAATGCTTGGCGAGAAAAACTCTTGAAGCCGCCTGAAACCTGTTTTTGCATTGGTTGGATCGGATTAGCTTCACATTAGAGCGTTGCCGTTTTTTATTTAGATCTTAGTTCGTATTGTATGAAGACGTCCCATAATGCAAATTTTGTGTCTTGCAATCAATTTAGATTTTTATTAACAGAATCAAAAAGGTCCGATTCTGTAGGATAAATGACGACCAAAATAATCACTAGTAGGAACTTTTCTTGATCAGTTCTACAAACGTTGTTAATATTTCATTTCAACTAGCTTCTCAAACCATAGAGCAGTTGCCTCAAATAAGTCGCCAAGCGTTTGTTTGAGCTTAATACTGAGGCGATCAATAGCTTCAGTTAGCAAACCTGTTTTTGTATTGGTTTTAGACTTGGCAACATTTCTGTCGTATTCTTATCTCTAGACTGGGGCCACTTTTATTTGCCTTATATTTTGTATACATTTTACAAGTACAATTTCAACATATGTGAGTGCAAATGAAATACTTTAAAGCTCACTTTCTCGTTTTTACCTTTTTGCCACTTAGCACGTTCTTCCTCTCAGCTCTTTAATTGTAAGATAGTGTTATTTAAATAAAAATTTTAATTAAATTGGAAACATTGATTTTGTCAGGCCCACTTGTTACCCAGGCTCAACACATTCCATAAGTTTGTTGTCTACATTGTAGAAAAAGATCAAATCGTGACTAAGGAAATTATGCTTTTTCTGGTCCGTGACAGTACTTAATGTAAAACGTTTGTTTACTGAAGTGGCCAAGTTGCATGCCACGGTTAAGAATCAGTTAGAATTGGCTTGTTTGTTATTTTAGTAATATTATTAATAAATTTCCATTTATATATCGCTAGATGTTTGGGGCGTTTCAGCGTGACTTCCTAATACTGTTTTTGGTACATTTGTAACTATTTTATACCGAAAACAACAGCTGGTTTCAAAGCAATGTTTTCTGTATGTCTTGAGGTTAAATTAAATATGATTGAAATTATTTTTATGTTGTATTAATAAGAATATGGAAATGTCAAATTTTCATTTTCTGTGACGCGTGGCAATTTTTCAAGCATTTTTATACGCTTCTGGAGTTATTCAAATATTTCTCTCAATTATTGAAATATTCGCGAAAATAAAAATTATTGACTTCTCTGTAGGGTCAAGTGGGGTAAGTGTGATAAACAGCTCTTGTAACTTTGGAAATCATTCTAAAAATCTGAAAGTTTGCAATATATAACATTGGACCACTTATAATTAAACTAAAAAGAAATATTGACCTTATATTTTGTTTATAGAAAAATTTGAGCTTTTGAATTTAAGTGCAACTGTCTTCTTTTTATGTGGGTTTTCCTATGTGGGGTAAGTGTGATAAAACAGCAATGGATTTTGAAATACAAATTTTGTACACTTAAAATTGGAATTCAAACATATAATTTTTTTCTACATATGTATGTTTCTTATAATAATTCACTACCAATTTTAGGATTTGGAAATTACTTGAAGCAGAGAACGAATTTTCTTAATGAAAAATGCAGAAACCCTATCACACTTACCCCACTTGACCCTACATGTAAGGATTCAAAAACCATTTTTTTAGAAACCTGAGTCGGCCAAAATTAAATAAATATGACTATGACGAATGTGACAACAAACGTCAAGGGTGTGGCCGCGTTTGACTTTTTTCTAATATTTTCCCCTTAACAATATCATTTCTGTGAAAGAAAATGTTGCCTATTTACAGATAAAGTGAAAAAAATGAAAAAAATGGGAGTATAAAATGTATTTGGACACAAAGTAATCATCCTTATTGCCGGCCCGTCGGCGCAATGGTTAGAGTGCTAGCCTTTGGAGCTGCTGGGCTTGGACTCAAATCCCGGTAAAGGCATGGATGTTTGTGTTTGTCAATAAATGTTGTTATTTGTCTATGTGTTTGTGGCGTCCTTCTTTGTGTGTCTCTTGTGACTGTCTCTTCTGGTGAGCTGGGTAATGGGCTAAAAAGCCTATACTCTTCCCTTCTAGAGGGCGCAATCACTGTCATTTGTCAATCATCATTATTACTTGCACAAGTTATAGAGCATTTTTTATTTACAGTTACTTAAGCGAGAATAGAATAATATGATAAAAATAGCTAATTGTTTTATTTAAACGCATTTACTTTACTTTCAAATGTGTACAATGTATAACAAAAAAATGACTTTTTGAAAGTATACGGGTCAATATTATGAAAAATGCCAATTTACGGATGTGATGAGGTGTTACAGATCTGATGACCCCCGAAATTAAATTATTAATTAAAACTTCAAAATATAGTAAAATACTATATTATAACGTTTACGCACATGCTTACGAAAAATTTGTATTTTTTTACTGGCATTAGACAATAACGTTTCTTCTCTCTAGCTCTAAATATTTGTCTTTGAGTTTTTTTTTTATACTTTAAGGTATACGTACACCTTACAGAAAGTGAAAAACGACGCAAACATTCAATTTTGTTTTATTTCTTTATAATATGCTCTGTTTAACTAGCTTTCTGATGATACCAATATTATTAAAATCCATAGCTTAGTTTTTCACTTATGATTTTTTTTGTAGAAGCATATCTAATAGAATCTAGGGTCTTCTAGTAACTTCAAATTGATTTTCTGAGGAATGTGTTTATTTGCATGTATTGCTTCATCTTGACAAGGATATCTTGAGTTCTATTAAATATTTTCGTATTCGGTTTTCAGTTATGCGATCTGTATTATATAGAGCATGTGATGACCCTCTATCTTATTTGTATCTTTGAAAGAAATGCTTTTAGAAGCATTTAACTTAATTATTTCTTTAAAAAAATCCCTTTTTTTTCGGTACCGTCAAAGCGGGTATCTTTGGTCACGCGTCGGAAAAAGATTTGTTTCTTAATTTCTCTTCATAAAAAGATCTCATCTTAAATTGTTTTACATTTTTGGAAAGGCGGAAATATCGCCTTTCATTTCATGTAAAAAAAATCTCATTCTAAATCTGGCAATACTACAAATGCTGTTTTCATTCTTACGAGCATAAAAGGACAAAAATCTATCTCTTCCAACTTTTGTCTGGAACACTTAAAAAAATATTGAAAATATTTAAATAAAACACTCTATTCGATTCTTTTATTAATGAGGAAAAATATTACACCATTTGTTTTATTCTAAGTGGACTACTTTTTATGCTGTATTTAAATATTTGTAACTGGGAAGCTTTTGCCGATGAATGCGGGTAACTTTGGCCTTAGATGTAAATATTTCTTTATGGAACTTTGCACTTTAAAAAATGTATGTAAAAGTGTATTAAGTTTAACGATTTTTGAAAAAATTCTTACTTTTATGATTACTCATTTTTTAGATATTTCTTTTTAAAAATATCATGATTTTAAAAATTAAAAAGATAAAGATAGAATGCAAGATACCTATTCCACTCAAAATCGCAAATGTCGAAAGGTAAACATTTTCAAATTCCTAATTATAAATATATTATTTTTCACCTTTTATAATAAAATCGTTTGCTTTTTTCGAATATATTTGTTATTAAATCTTCCTTCAAAAAAGTTCTTTTTTCCTTATTAAAATAGAAGTTTATTTTTCTTTCTTTTAAGCGACAAACAATACTAGTATTCAACGTGTAATGCCATTCCTCGATGCACTGCAATGTAAATGTAAAGTTATATACCATTTTAAATAACTATATGTCTTATAACTTTGTTACTTTTGGTTTTAAAGTTTTAATATTGCTATTTAAATCGTTAACACAGCTTTTAAAGATGTTAAAAAGTATGTTTCTTATGTATTTCTTGGGTGGCTTATTTTTTAAAATTAATACCAATTTTTTATTAATTTATAAAATGTAACAAAAATGCCTGAAAATTATTCCTAAATGTACAATACTTAGAATGCATAAGGATTTTTAAGTGTTTAAATCGTTTTTGAAGTTAAATTTTTCTTCTTTTGTGAAAAAAACTATGATTTTGGCCAAAGTTACCCGCGCTGACGGTATAACAAAAAACATTTTTTTAAAATAAGTTGTAGTTTAACTAAGAACTATCTGGAGGTTCACGACATTAAAGAAGGTGTAATAAACAGTTTCCAAAATAAAATATCGTTTTAAGTCAAATTGAATTAGCAGGATCATTGTCAAAAAAAAAATGTCTAATTACCATACTAATTATTAATTAACAAATATGCTAATTACTTTTTTTGAAAAAAAATTACATATAATAGTTAGCCTATGTGTACTTCATCTATGGTATAAATTAAAAAAATTTCCAATGAAAATTAAAAAAAAAATTGTATGCTTTCTGGATTGAATAAGGCTGGGTAGATTTTCCAAAAGATCTCACAGTTTTTGTTATGTCTTCGTTCTCATTTCCAGGTTGACCAGAAATTTCTAAATATTTTCTTCTTAAGGGCGAATGATCCCGATAGACCGCAGGTCTCCAAACCAAAGTGCCTCAGTGTTAATAAAATCAGAAAAAAAATATTTTCTAATCCACATTTCTCCGGCTACATTGAATATTTTTACAAACGGCTTTGTTTAAATGATAAATGTAGATAACTTACAGGTCTAAATAAAAAAAACCAGTTTGTAAAAATATTCAATACAGCCGGAGAAATGTGGCTTGGAAAATATTTTTTCTGCATTGGTATGATTTCTATGATGCACTATGGTATTTTGGACACATGGTCCAATCTATCTCATTCGTTCTTAAGTATTGTTGAAGCCGAATGACTTCGTCATGTAAAGATTCTACATTGAACTTGTTATTTTGGTACGATGTCGTCGAGATGAAAAGCTGCACAGCTTGTAAACTTTTTCAATTTTGGGTGAATTATTGATGGATGATGTATCGATGTTTTATTCTGGCAGTTGAGCTGTCAGCTTAAAACCGTAATTTTTTCGAATTTTTTTTCAATGTATTATTGCAGGTAGATATTGAATGAATTTAGTTAACATGTATAAAGGGTGAAGTGGAAAAACTCACATTCCCTAAAGAATACTGCCTGGGGCAGGCAGAGGCGCCGACTCCATAGGGCCTGAGGGGGCTCAAGCCCCCTCAAAATTTCGTTTAGGGGGGCGGAGCCCCCCCAATAATTTAAGAAAATTATTAGTTATATTATGCATTGTAAAATCACAAAATTAGCATAGTTTCGTATTCGGTGTGTCAGAATATCAACATTACGTAATCTTATTTTTTATTCGTTTCTTCTACTCTGCATTTTTTCTCTTTTTGCTTGGCGCCTGCCGGTCACGTGATCGGTAGGTGTCTTTTTTATTGAAATTGTAGGTGTAACATTAGCTTGAAAAAGAGTTTTGAGTTTGCATTTTGAACTACCCGAGCACGTTCTCTTGTGTGTTGAAATAAGTTTACAATGGATAAATTTGTTACCTTTTGGTAACACATTTATCCATTGCAGGCGCGCTTGGAAGTATGCTATATTACTTTATTAGTTATTTTCAAATAATTATTAATAAATATTTTTAGGATGTAAGACCCAACTAAAACCTGCTATTTACATACTTGTTGACTGAAAGTATTGGGCACACTGTATTAGCATTAACTTTGATACATTGTTTTTGTTTAATGAACCCTGAGCCTTATTCAAGGTTAGCTTTAATTAGCTATTTCACTTATTAACACATTCGCTGCCCCTAAATCATCGATAGAGTCTTCATCGATCGAGGCTGATGAAGTAGAAGAACATCCTGTTTCTTAAAACCTGTTCGTTACATTGGAAATAAACTAACTGTTCATTTTTGAACAAGTACAAATCTTAGTTCGAGATCATAAAATAGCAAGTTTAGGTTGACTTAACGTTGCTAACTAAAGCTACACGAGTAAAAATACAAGGAACAGTTCCAACCGGATAACTCATCATCTGTCACTAATAATTGAATTGAAGGCCAATTACCAGGCGGCTTCAGTGATTAACTTTTCGACAAAGAAATAATCATTAAATTTTCCAAATTCTTATTTTTGGGTAGTTTTTGTTTGAAAGAAATAAAAAAAAATAAAACAGACTATTTGCAATTTTTTTATAGTTAGATTGTTGAATAACAAACTGAATCATTTTACGAAATGCGGTATGTCATGTGTCTGGTCGCCCAACACTTGAGACGAAGGATTATTCTAAGCACAGAAGGATCGGTTGCAAAAGTTACAAACGAACTTGAACTCATAAGAGCGGTTGGCGAAATGGTACTATGAATTACATCAGAATGTGCTGTTATCGGTGAATCGGAACAACGTGACTCCTTAAGGTTAGGTTAGGTTTGAATTATCGTCGCACTAGAGCTACACGAGGGCTATTGGCGACGGGCGTCGTATTTTAGAACCACAGTCAGATGACGAGCCAACACCTGAATAGGCACCCAACGCAACCGTTAAGGGCGACATCGTACGCAGCGTTAGGACTTTGAAGGATATTTTAAGTGCACTCCCTTACACGGGGTATTATTCGTCGGACATTTTTGGCTGCACGGGCCGTTTATAGGTCGGCAGCTATTTCGGCGATGCCCGGACCCGAACCTGGGACCTTCCGCATGCTAAGCAAGTGCTTAACCGACTGGGCTCCCCAGCCCCTGACTCTTTAAGGAGTCAGTGGCATCCAACGTGTTAATCTGATGCGAAATACAGTTGAACCCCGGAAACTCGGACTTAACAGTTGCGTGGGGTGCCTATTCAGGTGTTGGCTCGCCACCTGACTGTGGTTCTAAAATACAACGCCCGTCGTATAGCCCCTAGTGCGACGATAATTCAAACCTAACCTAACCAGAAACTCGGGAGTTGAAGGGCGTCGAGTTTCCTAAATGTCGAGTTTACATCAGGAGTGAAGGGTTGAACGTACAGTTAAAGTCCATAAGCATAATTATTTCTGTAAATTAAATTAGCTTCTTACGAAAATAACATCCGCGTTTTTGTTCTGTTTCATTTTTCGAAGCCAAAAAATTTGCCAGGCCTTTCGAGTTTCCCGAAGTGTCGAGTTATCGAGACTCGAGCTTTCGGGGTCCTAATGAATGTTCAGCATATGACACTAAAATGCCTAAAAACACACTATGTTTCGTTGAAAATTTAGAAAATTTCGTGGGGGGGGGGGGCAAAACCCTCGCATGGGCCCCCCCCAATATTTTCTATAAGTCGGCGCCCCTGGGGGCAGGTAAACTGCAGTAATCGCAACAATGAGTTGTACCATTTTCGCTCTAAAATAATTTTTTCCCTGCATGTTTTCTTAAAGGTTGGGTAATTGACAATGCTCCAAGCAACAATGGTCCAAGTTATTATGGAAGTTGCTGCAGTTTACCTGCCCACGGCATAATAACTAAGACATAGAGTACGAACCGTTCACTGACGTCTTTGTCCAATTGATTTTGCAATCGTCCATAGTCCCCAATAAACGGGCTGGACCCTATAACTCAGTTATACTTTGGAGAATGTGAGTTTTGCAACTAGATTCTTCATTTGTGAGCGGCATTAACCAAATTTGAATATGCAATAAACATAAATGGATGTTAAGTGGACAAAGTTTCTTATATCTTTATTATTGTAAATAATTAAGTTATAGGAAATACACCATTCATAACCCACCATACATAGACACACTCTCAAAAATGAATGCTCAAAAACGACGAAATTTTCCTTAATTTTGTTATCCGTTTACTATCAAATGCTCCGAGTTTTCCTTTCCTCAAAGTGAGGAAATATGAATCGTCATTTTTACGAGGATTTGAATTTCGTCTAATCTAAAGAAATATTTCGTCATTTTCGAGCATGCGAGTACAACAATGAGATTCAGTTTCCTCAAAATCAAGATACAGAATCGTCAAATCAAGATCATGAAAGGGAGGATTCGCGTTTACTCAAAAGTCACGTGATAGTTTGACGAAACAATCTTCAATATTAAGAAAATGAGGCTTGAGGTTTCATGAAACGTCAAAAACGAAAGTGTTATATCTGAGAGTGCAGTGTTACATCCAAGTAAAAAAATACGATTTTTTCTTCCGCAGAAAGATCTCTCTTCTCTTTGTGGGAATGTGTTAATTAGCGAAAGTAAAATGATATCCGTTATTCCAGCAGCGGAAGGAAATGTCACCAACATGAAATACTCCTGTTGTCTTTCCCAAGCCGAGCGTGCGAAATGATGCACAATACTAGAAATTGGTACAGTCCCGCTATCCTGTGCTAATAAAAAAAAAAAATCATAACACTTTCAGATAAGTGAAAGATAACTTTTTGTTTGTACAAAGCATTCGAACGCTATTTTTTTTTCGGGTTGTTTACCCAACTAACGTTTATATTGTTATGATGAATAATTTAATGTTATTGATTAATAGATTTTGATTATTTTTATTGTTATTGATGAATAATTTTAAAAATAAGTGCAATAAATAGGGAAAAATCAATGAATGGGAATGTTTCAGATGATGGAACGCTCTTGTTTTCACTTTTCTATATACTGCAATTGCATTGGTTGCTTTGGTTTCACTCTAAAAATGACCGAAAGAGATGAAGTTGATGATATTCTATGCAAGCTTTCTTTGAACAAGCAACAGCACAGCAGGAAGTTGGCATTAGGTTGAGTAAATAGAAATATGCTATGGAGAAGATCCTTCTGCGCATGTAAAAAGTTCTATAAATTATTTGTGAATCCTTCCAGGAAACATGTTTAAAACATGAATTTCGTTTAAGGTCTAACAGATTTCAATATTATTTCAGAAATTTTTTCAATTTTATTAGAATGAAAAGTGTATTTTGGTTAAATTGTATTCAGATCATTTTGTATGTAAATATTACCTTACAAAGAGTTTCCAACTAACGGACAAACCTCGTTTTTCCCTCTGCCTTTTTACTATTTGTTTTTACCCAAGTTAGGGTGGCACGGAGTGTAGAACTATAAAATAGAGCTCTTGGTGAGGTGAGGGGCCTCATTATTTTAAACCCTGGTCGAGTGACGAGGCCGACACCTGAGTGGACATCGCCTAAAGTATTATAATAGGGGACATCGTACGCGCCACCATGACTTTAAATTCCCAAGAGGTTGAAGATGCACCAGTCCCATATTCAAAGGGGTTTTATTTATGTGTATATGTTTTCCTTTTGTATTATACATTTGGGATGGCCGACCCAGTGGCGCAATGGTTAGGGTGGTAGCCAATTTGGAGCTTCTGGGTTGGGTTCGAATAAGGCATGTTTGCGTTTTTCGAGTAAATGCGAAGTACGTGCTCGTTAAATCTGTTGGGTCCGAAAGTCCTGTAGGCGGTCATTGCGCAGTTTCCCACGTGTATAGGTCTCTGGATACTATTTCCCTCCCCTTCAGGGACATGTCTAAATTGTGGAGATGGCGCGCGATAGATGGCAGCATCTGTCGCGCATGTGTATGTGTTGTGACTGTCTTGACGAAGATTTATAAGCTGATCTCTGAGCAAGCACACAATCCTGAAAATGTATGTCTACCAACCAACCAACCTACATTTCAGAAGGTTGGACGTTGAATGAACTTGCGAAGGTATCCCCGTGGCATGCCATATTTTGGGAAGAGTATGTAATTAATTTTGTGTTTATATTATAAAGTATTCAATATGGGGTACCGAAACTACACTCTTAAAACAAACGAGCTATTTTAATTCAGTCTGAGTTAATTTTCACTCCTTTCGGTGTTAAAAATGCACTTCCCCACTAGGAGTGGATTTCACTCTTTTCTTTTGTTCAACCTCAAACAATCTTAACAACAAACGAGCAATTTTAAGGCGATTTCGGGCGATTACGAGAGATGTATGAGTTAATTTTCACTCCTTTCCATTGTCGAAAATGCACTTCTCCTATAAGAGTTGATTTCACTCTTTTGTTTTAAGAGTGTATGTTACAAAATTTCGTGTTCATGTTTAAAACCAAATTACTGAATTAAAATACCTTGTATAGTGAATCATTTATGAGGTCTTAGGAAATTCTATAATGCCTTTGTCATTTCCGTAAAGAAGGTATGAATTTATGAATATAATATTGCACCTTAATAAGGATGTGACACAGACAGAGACACAGTTGATTCAGGAGGAAATGGATTTAAGAATAGTTTTCTTTTCTTCTTGGACAGGGCAGCTGTTTGGCAGCATATATTCCATGAAAACATTTTTTGTGACAGATTCCCAACATATTCCCTGAAGACATTTTTGTGACAGATTCTCAAAAAGAACAGAGAGACATTTTTGTGACACCGTCTAGGTCTCTCTGACTACCAATTTTGACACTCAAATTACAGATCTCAGCTCCAGTGGATGTTAAATTATGCCAAGATTTAATGTTGTCGAGATAACTGAAGGCGAATGGGTACTAATGGTATAGGAATGTTTGACTTACCAACATAACATAACCATACAATTATACATGCGTGTCTACCCTTTACCTATCCTGAAAATTTGCCGATTCAGTAGGAGCTTGAAAGCGTGATTTCGGGCTTATAATATCTAACAGCCACTGAGTCGACAAGATATAAGAATCATAAGATTTAAGGCAAATATATCTTTCGAAAAGTACAATAAACTAATGCCTTCTTACTGCCGAAATGTCTGACTTCTTCATTTAGAAATGGAACTAGTAATAAGTTTATAAAAGGTTAGGTTGTGTGCGTTTTACGGCTGTCTATTTCTACCCTCCTTTTTTTAGCAGGCAAATGTCCTTTGTTACCATTACCGCAGTTACTAAACCCAATACTTTAACGACTGAAAAGCCAAACCAGACACAAACGTATGCATAAGAAATGGGTTTGCTGATCTTGTTTGTTGAGTTTACTGTTAAATTAAAATATGTTTCTGATTCTATCCTGTATTTGAATTCTGTACGAACCTCAAATAATTGTAAAATCATAAAAACTAGTAAACTAACAAAGATTTAAGTAGTTTGACATCTACAAAAAGTTTTTATGCACATTACAAAAAAAAAAAGTTTTCCATAAAATCAGCTTAAAGCGTTGAAGAATTTCGCAGACTGCAGTTAGTTGTAACTAAACCACGTGAGGAGCTAAATGAAACGAATTATTTCCTAATAACTGCCTCCAACTTCCAACAGTTGAACCATTCATCATTTATCTTTTAATTAACTCCAGGATCTGGATGACATCTTTTGTTGTGGCCAATCATGCAGGGACCGGACATTACTCGTTGACACAAGCAGCGACCCAATTGACAAGGCGACCTTTCTGTACATCGGATTCGGATGCAAAATGACACCAAAGTTAAAGTTTAAAATATGAGATTTTCATGCAGATTTTATTCATTAAATTCAGAACTTTTAACATTCACTCTACATTTATTACGAAAGAGTTGAGTTGAATTATCGTCGCACTAGAGCTACACTAGGGATATTAGCAACGGGCGTCGTAATTTGGAACCAACTTCAAGTGGCGAGCTGGCACCTGACGAAACTTTTAACGGCGACATAGTACGTGGGTCTTTGGAGCATATTTAACATGCATGCACTCCCTCGATACAAAGTATTCGTCGGACTTTTTAGCTGCACAGACCATTTTATTGGTCTTCAGTTATTGTGGCAATGCCCTGGCCCGAACCCGGAAAGCATTCAAGAAAAGCGCCCTACCAATTGGGCTCCCCAGTCCCCTTCTGTTCATCGGATTCGGGTGATAATATTACTAAAATTTAAGTTTAAACTATCAGCTTTTCATGTAGAATTTTTGTTATTATATTATTTAATTCAGAACTTTTAACTCTCATACTACATTCCTTGCCAACCTGAGTTGGGTAAATAGAAATATGCTAAGAGAAGGAGATGAAGAAGATTCTTCCGCGGATGTAAAGAGTTCCACAAATTATTTGTGAATCCTTTCAGAGAAATTGTTTAAAACAGTAATTCGTTTAAGGTCTAACATATTTGAATATTATTTGAGAAAATTTGGCAATTTTATCAGAATGAAAAGTGTACTTTGATTAAATTGTATTAAGATCATTTTGTATGTAAATATTATCTCACAAGAGTTTCCAACTAACGGACCATTCGCGCTTTTCTCTCGGCCTTTCAACCCTTTGTTTTTACCCAAGTTAGGTTGGCAAGGACTGTAAAGGCCCTCGCCAGATAAGACGGTGAAAAATGCCCCCATTCCAATCGGGCTAATTTTTTTTCTGAAAATACCTCATAGTATGGGCAACTTCTCAGCCAAGTTTCAGCTCAAAAATATGACGCAATTTTGAGTAAAAAATTAAAGTTTTTTTTCTTTTTAAATTGATTATTCCCTGAATATATTTGATAAATACAAAAAACTACTCATGAGTTTTTAGATATCATTGAGTAGTATTCTCAGAAAAATCCGCTCATAAATCTGATCGAGCGATCATTGTTAAAAATGCAATCTTATTTTTCAAAAAAAAATTTCATGCCAAAATCGTTTGGTACACATTAGGATTTTGTATCTACATACTCTGTTATCAATCTATAATATATATTTTTTTCAGATTTTTAAAATTATTGGACGATAGTTTTAAAAAAATAAAATATTCTTGAAACCTGACTTTTCGCACTACTTACTCGGCAGATGGCACTCCTAACAGAGGCGGGGAAATTCAAATTGGGGGAAATTCTTTCGGACTAAAGGATTTTAGCATAGATTTAGAAAGTAGCAGATCTGCTCCTAGGGGGAAAGGTGAAGCCATTTGTTAACCAGTATCCCGTAAGGCAGTTCGCAAGCTCTAGCACATGGCATCCCATACGCCACCAGATGGCTCCATATTCAATATTAACTAATCAAAACTTTTTACAAGTTTCGCTAGCATAATTTTATAGCTGCATGCGTATTGATAATTTCTGTAAGGCATGAGGTATATATTCATAAAAGAAGCAAGTTAAAAATGCAGTTTTTATTGTATGTAACTCTTCGGCAAAACCATTTTTGTGAACCAGTATCCTGTGATGCATTGCGAAAACGACGAAATGTGGATTCATCACGCATCATTGCGTTGTACGGGATTGCGCAATCAATGGGCATGTTATTTCTAAATCTATGGATTTTAGAGCAAAAAATCAGGCTTTAAGAATTATTTTTTTAGCTATCATCCAATATTTTAAAAAATCTGAAAAAAAATGTATATTATAGATTGATAATAGAGGAACATGTAAAGACAAAAACCTAAGTAGTCCAGGCAACGAAGAGTTCTAGAGGGAAAGTTTTGGAACACAATTTTTGACTTCATAACTTTGTTTAGACTAGTTAGGAGGTAAACATATCAAAAGTCCCCGCCCCTAGCCCCTGTGCTAAAGGGGGGAGGGGGGGTTGAATGTCCCATTTTTCGGTTTTTCGCTTATATCTCGAAAACTATGAGTTATAGCTAAATAATTGTAATACACAAAATGAAAGCTGATTAAATTTGCTACAAGCTGCACCCCTTAAGTGTTTTAATATCTTGTATAGTTATCGAGATATCCGCCCTTGAAAGTCAGTAATTTTGGAGAAAACACTTCTCCCCCCACATTTTCCCTCTTTTTTGACCGGATAACTCTTCAATAATGCACCGAAACACTAGATTTTGGCCCTAGATTGGTACAGAATTTAATTATTTTCAATAATATAATTTATTTTACTATTTTATCTATTTTCCTTCAAATTTTAAAGCGGTTTTAGTGTTAAGTGAAGATTGTACTGAAAGTCCCATAGAGCTAATGCATAAGTTTTGAAATCGCAACTTTTGGAAAACAATTTATTTGCCATGTTATTCCATTTTCACGAGGTATTAGAATCATCATAACATCAATTTAACACAAAATTGAAAAGAAAATAACATCCGGTTATTTAATTATTGATTAATAAAGTTTTAAAATAGTGGCGCCATCTGCTGTATATGTTTGAAATTTTAAAACTTCAAAAATATATAATTAAATAACTAGATAATATTTTTGTTTCAAATTTGTTTCATTTCGATGTTATGTTGATTCCCGTACCTGGATAAAAAGGGCTAACATGGCAAAGCAATACATCTGTGGAAGTTGTTATTCCAAAACTAATGCATTAGCTCTATCGGACTGACAACCCCTCTTGTGTGCACTTATTCTATACTGAGCGTCTAAATAACACTGATACTCATTTTGTAGGCACGTTGTTACTTGATGATCTCCCTGTTCTTCTTCATCTTCGGAGTCAACTTGAGAGACCCTTTTGAGACTAGTCCCCTGGGAATTTTGGCATTCTGAGGAACATTTGAGACTTGATTTTTTACAGCTACCAGTTTGAGCTGGCACAGACTTTCATGTTTCTACAGAAAATTATTTTCATAATATTGTCAGGTGCTGCTGCTAACTCACTGTGCACTTTGACCATCAGGCAGTTATTCTCAATCTTCCAATCATACACAAGAGGAGGCAGGTCTTTCCCAGCCACAGCTCATCTTGGTGTAATATTCAGAGGAAATACTGTTTTACTGCTTCCTCGGTGGGAAGAAGACGATATATCAGGCTTGATGGCGGCTCCGGATTTCAAGAGTGAATTATACCTGTGGCATTGGGGAAGGCCTCTTTCGTTGGAGCCCCATAACACCTCAAGATGCAGGTATTGCCTGCCTTTTGTACCTGATATGTGGTTAAGGAAGGGTATGAAAAGAACGCTGCTGCTTTCTGGACTTCTGACGACTTCGTACACAACTTCATAAATGCGATCCCGCTTTTTCGAAATGTGTAAGATGTAGTGTCGCATCCAGCTATTGTGTTTGCAAAAATAGCACGTCCTAAACCCAGTTGCTGTAACTCTTGGGATGAGAATAAAAAATCCTTTGTCTTCCCACGTCCAGGCTTTATGAAACCGATGTCCTTATGCACATCAGCTGTAGCCATCAAGAGGACTGTAAGGTCGACACAAAATATTAAAGTATAACTACGTGCCAGCAAAATAAGTATCTGTGTCATTTCCGACATTATCACAGCCGTATGCCGTATCCACTATCAGAACGTCCACATCCCTTTCTGCTCGAAGGGTCCTACATTCAATTGTCCTCAAGCTACACCTTAAGTATGTTGATGAGACCATTTTATTTAAATTGTTCGACAGAAAATCATCTTGTTTGACGTTTATCTTGGTGTCTTCAGTGAGAAGGATATCAACCGACTGCGATTTTTTGAGTCGATAGCTCTTCTGCTGGTCCCACAGTGCACAGTGAGTTAGCAGCAGCACCTGACGATGTTCTGAAAATTATGTTCGGATGATGTAAGAAAGACTGTGCCAGCTTAAGTGTAGCAGCAAAAATAGCAAGCCTCAAAGGTCCTAGAGCATGCCAAACTTACCATTGGAACAGCATCAATGGGGTCCCTCAAATTGACTCCGAAGATGAAGAACATGAATAGCATCTGACAGTTTTCCCATTGGTGTTTGACAAATGAAATAAAATAGATAAAATAATAAAGTAACAACGTGCCTACAAAATGAGTATCAGCGTTATTTAGACGTTCAGTATAGAATAAGTGCACATAAGAGGGGTTGTCACCGATAGAGCTAATGCATTAGTTTTGGAATAACAACTTCCACAGATGTATTGCTTTGCCATGTTAGCCCTTTTTGTCCAGGTAAGGGAATCAACATAACATCGAAATGAAACAAATTTGAAACAAAAATATTATCAAGTTATTTAATTATATATTTTTGAAGTTTTAAAATTTCAAACATATACAGCAGATGGCGCCACTTATTTTAAAACTTTATTTATTAATAACTAAATAACCGGATGTTATTTTCTTTTCAATTTTGTGTTCAATTGATGTTATAATGATTCTAATACCGTGTGAAAATGGAATAACATGGCAAATAAATTGTTTTCCAAAAGTTGCGATTTCAAAACTTATGCATTAGCTCTATGGAACTTTCAGTACAATCTTCACTCAACACTGAAACCGCTTTAAAATTTGAAGGAAAATAGATAAAATAGTAAAATAAGATATATTATTGAAAAGAATTAAATTCTCTACCAATCTATGGTCAAAATTTAGTGTTTCGGTGCATTATTGAAGAGTTATCCGGTCAAAAAAGAGGGAAAATGTGGGGGGAGAAGTGTTTTCTCCAAAATTACTGACTTTCAAAAGCGGATATCTCGAAAACTATACAAGATATTAAAACACTTAAGGGGTGCAGCTTGTAGCAAATTTAATCAGCTTTCATTTTGTGTATTACAATTATATAGCTAGAACTCATAGTTTTCGAGATATAAGCGAAAAACCGAAAAATGGTACATTCAACCCCCCCTCCCCCCTTTAGCACAGGGGCTAGGGGCGGGGACTTTTGATATGTTTACCTCCTAACTAGTCTAAACAAAGTTATGAAGCCAAAAATTGTGTTCCAAAACTTTCCCTCTAGACCCTTTTTTCAGCCTTCGTTGCCTGGACTAAAGGTGTACCAAGCGATTTTTGCAAGAAATTTTTTTTTTTGAAAAATAAAATCGCATTTTGACTAATGATCGCTCTATCAGATTTAGGAGCGGATTTTTCTAAGAATAC
Source organism: Hylyphantes graminicola (assembly GCA_023701765.1). NCBI lineage: Eukaryota > Metazoa > Arthropoda > Arachnida > Araneae > Linyphiidae > Hylyphantes > Hylyphantes graminicola. Next base: position 49,978,265 of record CM043116.1, read on the forward strand.
TACTCAATGATATCTAAAAACTCATGAGCAGTTTTTTGGATTTATCAAATATATTCAGGAAAAAATCAATTTAAAAAGAAAAAAAAACTTTAATTTTTTACTCAAAAATGCGTCATATTTTAGAGCTGAAACTTGGTTGAAAAATTGTCCATAATATGAGGTATTTTCAGAAAAAAAATTAGCCCGATTGGAATGGGGGCATTTTTCACCGTCTTATCTGGCGAGGGCCTTTATTACTTTAGTACAGACATTACTATAAACATTTTGGCGCATTGAACGTTCATCTCTTGCTCATATTTACAGGATTAACTACTTTTCGTACAAATAGGATTCGTTAAATTAATGTCAATGACAAAAAGAACGTTCAGTTTAATTTGAGGCAAACCTTACATTTTTAATTGAAAAATAAACTACAAAATTTTACGATTAACATCTACGTGCATTTATATCCATTAAATTTTACACTTTAAGATATTTTTAATTAAAGAATGTCATTCAATAATAATTAAGTCAATTTTTAAGTCAATATTTTTATAATAAAAACATTCTTAATGCATGCACAAATTAAAATTTTTTAAAGCAATAATTTATAAAACGTCTTTAAACATTGAAACAAATTTGTAAAAGGAATCAATTTGCATAAAAGATCGAACAAGTGAACAAAAATTTTGGATTTTTGGTAATTCTAAGAGAAGCACTTACCGTCCATACTTACTTGTTTCATAAACATAAATATTTTATGAATATTATTTTGGTTGAATTAAAAGCACACTATAGCTAAGCAAGAGGTACTTCAAAGTATGTTAGATTAAGGCCGCCTCGGTGGCTGAATGGTTAGTGTACTGGCCTTTGGAGCTGCTGAGGTCGGGTTCGAATCCCGGTCAGGCATGGATATTTGTACTTGTCAATAAATGTTGTTATTTTTCTATGTGTTTGTGTCGTCCTTTCTTTGTGTGTCTCCTGTGACTGTCCCTTCTGGCGAGCGGGGTAATGGGCTACATTGCCTACGCCCTTCCCTTCTAGAGGGCGCATTTGCATTCCATTCCATTCCATGTTAGATTAAGGGTTTCCAAGTGTTAATAAAAGAAAAAAAATTAGCTTTCTCAAAAGTAGGTTTTGACTATCAATTCATTTTTATTATCTTGTGTTCAAATAATATTCAATGTGTAAAAAAAATATCGTTGTTTCTACTAATTCTAAACTATTTTTTAGGTTTAGAGACAACTTCACAGACATATAAATACTTTTTGTGTTTTATTATATAAAATAAGCTGAAAAATATATTTTACAATAAAATTTTTATAAAGATATTGAAGAATAACGAGGACACCTTTTGAGGGTTTTACCTTTATATGTATAACAATATAATACAGATCCCTTTATATTAGACATTCAAATGATTAATTATAAGAAACAAACTTCTCTTAACACATGGGGAAAAGATATGCAAAAGTTTTTTTTTATTAATTTTAATGACAATTATTTTTAGAATTGCAACAGTAGAATGGATGGACCAAATTTTCAATTTATAAGCTCATATTCTGGTTCGATCTACTTCAATAGTTAATAACACAGAAAAATATTCTGGCGGAATAACAATCTTCCAGCTCAATTTTTTTTTAAATATCAAAAAAAATTTAATTAAAGAATTTTACAGCAATCTTTGTATGACAGCCATTAATAAATACTGAAAACTTTATTGTATTGATATTACTGTCAAATAACATTCTCAAACTTTTTTGAATTCATATTAACAATATTAAGGATATATATATTAACAATATCAAGGATACAAACTTTAAACCTAAGTAAGGTTCAACAGATTTTTCGCCAACCCACTTTAATATATTTCAACTTTAAAAATTTAAATATAATGCACTGAAAAAAATTTATACTTAAATAAAAGAAAATTAAAATAGAAAAAAAATTGACACATTCTTAATGAAGAAAATATAAATAATAATAAAAGTTTTAAAATCAATATTTGTAATACATTACTATGGCTGGTACACTTTTTTTATTAAAAATTTAATATAAAAATGTAACTGATTTATAGATATTTTAAGTACATGTGAATCTGAACCTCTCACTAAAAATATTAATTATAGTTATCTATAAATAACGCCCAGTCCAAACTATTGGAGGTACAGCTGACGAATTCTAGAAATTTATTCTTTTTGTTCGGAAAGCATGTTTTAAGAAGGGAATTTTCAAAATTGAATACAAATGTGTATAAGAGTTCAAAACGTGAGCTAATCTCTCCATAGGAATAGGAATTGTTATAAGATTACAATTTATAAATCTTATTTTCAATTTGAAAGAAATTTCAGCACATTTACCACAAGCTAAATTAAGTATGAACACATAAAAGCATGTGGGTTTAATTGATAATTTTATTTATTAATTAAAAATTTCTTTTTTTTGCTGGGTTAGATTTCCTCAACCCGATCCTAATTATATTTCTGAATTAAGTTTTTCTATTTTCATGTAAGAAATGAAGATGGAGAAATTTTTCAGCATATAAGGAATTTGTACTTTATAAAACTTTTCCATGCCTACAAAATGTACATGTCTGTTTACTTTTTTTTTTACTTCCAGCCTGTAATGTACAATGCAATAACTCATCCACTTTTTTTATTAATGCTGATATCATAACATGAGAAGAATGTAATATTCTGATGGGGTGCTGACCAGTGGAGGGGATATTAAAATATATATATTTATATACATAAACAGCAAAATTGGTGCAACATTTCACCTTTGTAAAAAAATCTTAAAGTAATATTTTTCTTTCAGTAGCACATATCTATTTTATAATTTGAAATAACCTTAAATTTAGGCAGATGGTGGCAATTGAGAAGAGTACAATGGTATCAAAAGTTTAAGTTTTTTACTTTGATATCTCTCCTTGACATTTGGAATTTGGACAAAATAATACAAGACACAAATTTCATCTTGAAAAATCAGAACTCACAAATACAACTAAAAAAAGGAACAAAGTGATAAAGTTTTGGAACTATAAGCCGTCTACTCAATTTTTTTAAAAAAAGAAAAGAACTTATAAATGGAATGTTCTTTAGATTAATCTTAAATATCTATTAGAGCTTACTATGTTCGCTGCTACTGGCATATAAAATATAACGTTTCTCGAAATGACAGTATTATAATATTTTAACATTTCTGATATGGCGAAATTATAGTAGGCCAAGTATCTCTTTAACTTGTAAATGGCATGGTTTGTTAATGTCAAAAGATACGAAATTACAAAAAAAAACTAACTTTTTAATGTTTTAATTAGTTTTAAAAAAATAAATGCATTGAAACAATGTTTAAAATGGCAGTGCAAATGTGAGATTTATATGTACTTTGATTTTGCATAAGCTGTGAATAGAAAAATGCAAGAAAATGGTTACAAAATAATAGCTATAATAATGAGTATATCAATAAAAACAATAGTACTTCCAGAAAGAAAATCTTTAATATTAGCTGTTTATTAAAAAAATGTTAAAGACAAATAATTTCTAACATTAAAAAGAAATCTTACTTAGTTGAAGGAACTAGATTGATTTAAATTAAAACGTAGTGACATTTTATGTACATAGATGAGACATATGTCTTTTATTTACCTAATTTTGTAATGCATTTTAAAAACAAATGTAACAAATAAAATAATTCACTCTTTGCACATCATAAAATCTTTGACTAGTTCAATTCAAAAAGTGATACAATAATATATGTCCTTTGAAGATTACTTCATAAAAAAATTAATTAATGAACAAAAATTTATTTAAAGCCTTCTTTAAAACCGAAAGCTCATAATACTCTTTTGCTATTTACAAATGTTATAAAATAGTACCAACATTCACATAAAATTTTGATATAATTCTCTCTTGCAACAGTATTCACAGTGTTCATGTATATCACATAGGTGTATTAAATATAGAAAAACACATAAATAACATTTAGTTGACAAGTAATTTAAAGTGTTCCTATGCACATCACATTTAAAAAAGTTTTCATAAGCACATCATATTCAAAAAGTTTTTTTAGGATTAAAAATTGCATCACTGGTATGAAACATCGCTTAAATATCTATAAAACCAAACAGTGCAGAAACTTAGACTGTGTCTTGTATAATAGGAAGGAGAGAATCGATTTGAAATAGGACTCCATCAATAAATGGTCGCTGCAGTGCACTTACTTCCACCATGGATCGAATTAGGTTGTGCATACCATTGGAAAAACTGAAAGATATTTTGAAAGTTAAGAGAAAAAAAATCTTCATTAGGAATAAATTATTTTCAATTGATAAACACTTGTTATTTTTTAACAATAAAAATAGTTTTCTGTAGTGACACAAATGGATAAATTTTTGTTGCACTCTTAAATGCATTTTTGCAATTTCTTAAAAAATGTGCTTATCAGAGGGGATTGTAAAGATTTGGGAATAGAAGGACAACAGTTATAAAATTTGCAACTGATATCAACTCATTTGCATAAAGGTTACTTATGTTATTAGTTATAACAAATTGTGTTTATGAAATATCCTTAGATGAGAAGTGTTGGATGCAAACAAACAAATTACATAAGAATTCAGTTGAATTTGACCTTTTTAAAAACACATAAATTACAAATTATTTGTTCATTTAAAATACTTGTTACTGTTTACTTGCAAATCACAGAAGAAAAGGTAAACATGTTTTGATGGCAGCTGCGACACCTCTTAGAAACCATATTCATTATTGTGATAAATCATGTTTTTGTATTATGATTATGGTAATTAGCATGGCAAATATATGAAATCAAGTATAATGCTACGTATCACAAACACTATATTGGCATCATAGAAATAATTAGTAGTAACTTAAATTTAAAAATATAGCAGTTATGTTACACTCTAGTATGAAGTTACCTTTTAACTTTATTTCAAAGATAATTTTAAATATAAATAGATATAGAAATGCGATAAATGTTTTTATTTTAATTTTGTTGTTAAACAAATGGAGAACAACCCTTCTGTTAGAAAGGAAAATAAATAAGAAATAATGAATGCATACTAACGGGGTATTTTCTGGAAACTCTAATGAACCACTCATGACCGCTAAAGCAACACTATCACCCCTTTGGTAGGCAGCCTCAAACGGCGATTGGAAATAGCACATGGCATACAAACAGCAACCTAAAGACTGGACATTTCATAAGATAAAGGAATTAGAATAAAATGTCTTAAAATAAACAAAAAGCTTTAATTTTTATCTGTTAATAATTGGTGAGCACTAATTGTGTTTCTTTTCTTTATTTTTTTCAAAACAGGCAACTGAAAGATAGTTGTGTTAAATACTTACAATATATGAATGAATTACAATTGTAAAATCTAAATAAAATTTATGAAAATATTTCTTATTGAACAACTAAACATGACAAATATAATATACATTTTTAACCAAAAAATGCTAACCAAGAACCAAAAGTTTCTGTTCAAGAAATCATTTAAAACTCCTTGTTTAAGTGTATGTGTCCCTTAAACTTATTTTATCTGAAAAAACAATTTCAGATTTTGGAAGTGAATTTAATGTATTCTGTAAAATTTAACATAATCCTTATGTGGCAGAAATAGACCATCATGTAGATTAAATTCCAGAATAATTAAATCTTCAATTATAAAAAAAAAGAAAATTATATCATGAAATAAAAAATATATCAATATATATTCTTATTAATATTAAATAACATAACTTTCATTAGGCGCATTCATATAATAAAGTTCAATTTTATAATTTTCTTGATTTGTACTTCAATGTCTAAAATAATTTTTAAAATAAGGTACATATTTACCCAAACATCTACTCTTTCATCAATAGAGGAATGACTTTCTACTTGGAATAGTTCTGGGGCTCGAAATGCCATGGAACATTTTTCAGATGCAAAATCCTAAGAAAGATACATTAATCTGATTACAAACAAGTCAAACCTAGATCAATTAAAAAGATGAAGTTAAACCTTGTTGCATCATTATTGAAGATACAACAATTATTATGTTTTAAAAGAGAGGTGCAGTAAATAAATCACGATAACAAGGCTGAAGAAAGGCTTGTAGAAGTGCTTAGCTGGATGACCCAGTTTTATAAATTATTTTAATCAAGATCTTGCATTACATTTTTTTTTACAAGATAGATATTTTACCACTGACTTTTTCCAATTTAAGACCGGCTGTCAGATGGCGCTGATTTAAAATTATGATAATAAATTTTGAGTTTTATTTAAAAAATGCATTAAACAGCATCAATGCTAGCAACTCCTTAAAAACAAAGTAGTTTTTTATATAAATAACGAATGGTACAAGTCAGCTGCTTCGGTATCAATATTTTTGAAGAGCTTGAACATTCTCTTTTATACCCGCATGATCATGATAGCTCGGTCAGAAAGGGTTATTGGGGAACAAAGGACCTTTTAATTATTCATTACTTCTTATGAAGAAAAAATAGTTTTGGAAATTTTTCTCAGTAAAAAACACGATTTGCATATTTTATCCCAAGAAAGTATATTAAGTACATATAATTTTCCAATATAAAAGCAGGCCTAAATTATTCGTTGTAAAATTATGGGGGGGATGGTAAGCAAAAGGAAAAGAAGAAGGAAATTAGATTTAATAACAGTGTGTAAATTAGTTTATTTAGTTTACAATGTGGCGAATGGTATTACCTGCAACTGTCTAGCTTCAGCTGCTTTACGAATCTCTTGCCTTGCCTTACCCATGGAACCCAAGTCCATCCAGATAGGACAATCATCATTGCTCATTAAAATATTGGCAGGTTTGGCATCTCTAGAAATAATACCAGATTGAATTTAGTTAAATATGACTAGTGTATTTTTTACATGAATTTAATGCAATTGTTATTAATTGCTAAAGATAAACCGTTTGAAGTAATTGTGTTACAGTAAAAAATATTTTTAAATTATTTATTAATTTGATTCATTTAGAGTTTTTTTTTAAATAGCATGTTTAACTAGTTTTATACAAAATAGTATAATTTTAATGATAATCATTATTGGTATGAATAAGAGTAAATTTCTACTGTTTATGTATTTCAAAAGTTTAAAGTACTTGAAACCGTAGAACTGCTCACACTTATCAGGTAGTTCAGATTAACAAATTCATTTATAATTGGTAAAAATAGCAAAGACTATGAGGAAAAGTTAATTTGTTTAAGTTGACAACATTTAACTTGAGAAAATAAAGATTTTTTCTTTAAACCAAAAACCTAGGAAAATAAAGTAATAAATTCCACTCATTACTTAATATACAATTTTTTTTCATGCCACAGGGAATTTTGTGAGGAACAAATTCAATTTTATTAAAGTTTAGTTTCGATGTTAAAAATAGAGAATAATGTAATTAACTTTTGTAGCCTACTGTGAAGTCTTCAGACTGAAAGGGACTGATAAATAGGGAATTTTTAAGTGTTAACAAAGTTATTTAATATTCTTATGTTAAGGGTTTTTTTTTTTAAAATCTTTTTTACATCAATTTTTAGTTTGCTTACATGTACCTATATTGCTTTATCCTTAGCTTACACCTATGATTTTCCTTTTATTGCCTAATATCTGCTAAATCTGAAATCTTCACAGGGTCTTCTCCCAAGTTGTGTAGATTTTTGTCTCACCACTTAAGTTTTTTTTTTAAAGTTTTATTTACACTTGGTCCATTTATCATCCTTCGTGTCTTTCTAATTTGACTAGAAATGTAGGTCGAGATATTTTTAAATCATTGTACAAAATGCTGGATGCCTGTTTAAACTTTATTAAATTAACCTAGTTTTAACAAATAATATTTTTCCCAAACTAATTTGAAAATTGAATTTAAAAGTGGTGTCAGAATATATTTTATACATAAATGCTTAGAAAAATTCAAATTAAAAATCTATAATAAATTGGGTGGGTTGTTTTAAATATTTTGTTTACGAAAATCAGTTTGTATATAGTTTAAATTAAGAGAGCCAAGTGTTATAATAATCATATATAAACTTAACACCATCAATCAAAATTATGATTTAGCAAATAATAATAAGTTTAAGTGATAGTAACTCTAACAAACCTAAGAGTTCAAAAATTTAACTATTATGCTAAGAAAAAATTATATACAATACCTATGCGCCAGAGGATAAGGTTGGGCATTATGCATAGCCCTGATGCCCTCACACATTTGACGAAAAATCCTGAGAATTCTTTCTTCAGAAATGTAGTTTTTGTTCTTCGATCGGACGGTAAGCTCATCTTGCAGGGTGCCTTTCTAAGAGAAGAAAATGTACAACCATTAGAACAAACACATTTATTAGAGAAAATGTATTGTTTTAAAGAAAGAATACTTCAAATTTATAATTTTGCTGTTTCTGTCAAGGTTTATAAACACACATATGTACACAGGTATACCATTTCTAGCCAGAATGTAAGCTTCAAAAAGACTCTCTTCCCCCATCCATCCCTTCACTGGGTTTTCCAAGAAAAGGGGGAAACATCACTTATCTAATCCTAGCGGGCTTGAGGTTTACAATGAAAACAGTTAGTATTTCTCTATTTAAGGTGGGGAAAAAAACAAAACAGCTATAAATCAACCCGCTTCCAAGAAAACCGCACTCTTGGATGAGGGAGGAAATGCTTTCCAAGCTTACATTCTAAATAGACCTACTATAGTGATGGTGGAGAGCGACATGTCTCTCCTCCATTTATAACTGTTTCTTGAAGAAAATTGAGTTTCATAAATAATTTTTTTCACTGAATAGAAACAGAATTATAAATAAGAATATCCTTGGTCATGAACCATAAAAGCACTTTCAATATCTAAAAAAGAATTCAAATCTGTTACAAAAAAATTCGAAAAAAGCACAATTTTAGTACCGTTCCTTTAGTACCACCTTGAGCAGATCTCAACAAGGTAGGAGAAAGGAGTTGGTTTACCTCGAGTCTAATTTAGAAAATGTAAAAAGGGCACGGTTTGACTATCCTATAGTCACACTGTTAATTATTGACAAAATCTTTTTGCTTAGCACACATGTTTTAAGGTAGTTCAACACAAGAACAGAGCCTGGAAAGGTATTCTCTGAGGCATGACCAAAATATCCACTGTGTCAGGCCGTTTATTACTAAATAAATAAAGATGCAATTTAAAGAAAATTACAAATGAGCTTCTCACCCTATGATAAGGCAAAAGCAGCCTGACTTCACTTTGGTTCGGGTGTAGACGGTCACATCTTTCCGCTAATGCCACGTCGATGCACTCAATGACATTAGGGTGGTTGAAGAAACTGTGGTACTCAGCTTCTTTCAGGGCATTCTTCTCATCTTCCTTTCCATGGCATGCGATTCTCTTTAGTGCATAGGATCGGTGGTTCTTCTGGTCTTGAACTAGATCTACAACACTGAAGCCACTGAAAAATAATTATAAGTATTAAAAAAGGAATTGTTTTCGTTTGAGGAATTAGTTATACAGCAATAGGTCTTAGTGTAGGAAGCTAGGAGTTTAAAAACATTTCAAGGCTGTGACATAGCAAGCTCCCAGAGTTGAATTGTTTTCTTTGTTTATTTTCCAAAGCTACATTGTGCAAGAATTATTGTCATTGGTTGGTGCTCTAGAAACAGCTATACAAAGGGAAAAAAACTCTTTAACATTTGTTAAACTAACAAATAACAATCTTATTTTATCTTGGGAATATAATTGGCCTTCCTTATCAATAAATAGTATTTAAATCCTAAGTTTTGTTGAACGTTTTGTGAATAAACCGACCCATCTCTCATTTTACACTGCTAATTTTTAACCAAAAAATTTCAGCCCATAACAAGTATAGGTATATTATGGTACATGCAAAACCCCCAAAATAGAAATTTATATCGTGTCCACTGGGTTTTGTGAATAAACCAACCCACCTGTTTTACACTGCTAATTTTTAACCAAAAAATTTCAGCCCATAACAAGTATAGGTATATTATGGTACGTGCAAAACCCCCAGAATAGAAATGTATAGTTCTTTGCATTATACTAATATGTTTCTCAACTATATTCTGGTGGGGAGAAATGAACAGTGATTTACCAAATAGAATAAGGAAAGCATTTATGGTATCTTGCATGTATACTTACCCCTCCCCGATTCTTGTTTTGATTGTGTATGCTTTTCCATTGACTTCAATGGTCTCTTTACCACATGCACAGCCCATTAGAAAGTGAGGAAGGTTCGATACTGCGTTACATTTCAAATCTATAATTTGAAAATCAAAATGAGTATGTTATTGCTGATGAGAGCCCAGTAAAAATATTGTAAGTTTCACTTGCAGACCTATGTCCATTATAAAAAATAATAATAATAATTAAATCCTTATTAATACTAGTGTTTCATTTTAATAGTCAATTAGTCAATTTTAATAGTATTTTATCAAAGATGTGCATCACAGTTATTTAATTTATAAGGTATTGAAAAAAGCACCCTGTTTAATTGTTTACATATTTAAATATTAGGGATTTGAAACACTACAAGACTTGAAATAATGACTTAAAATTAAATAAGCTAAACTTTGGTTTGACAGTGTTAATTATGAGGGGTTTCGAAGAACTTTATTAACTAATGTATACAAAATCATGATTTAAAAATATATACATTTCGTATTTATGTATAATTATTGTAGGGGAAGGTGGGTTACCTCGGACCTATTTTGACTTTTCAATTTTTATTTTCTTAATTGCTTGCAAAAAGTGAATAAAAATATTTTTACTGAATACTTTATGTTGTTATATACAACATATATTTATTTTAACATGTTATTTAAATGATTTCAACTATTAAAAAAATAAATACGGAAAATTGTAATTAGGACCAAGGTACACCACCGGCGGTGTACCTTGGTCCAACAGGTAGTGTACCTTGGACCAATTATTAATAGGTATAGAGACCCGATTTACAGTCCGAAAACCAATATTTATTAGCCACATAAAATTCAAAAATACGTTTTACAACCTATACTCTTATTTCTAGCCAAGATTGTAGTAATTGGTTATGTTAGGTCAATTGGCTCAGTAAGGGGTTTTATTGCCTTAGTTTTTTTAGTGCACTTTTGGCATTTTCAGCTGCAATGCAATCTTTCTCGGGTGTATTTGTTAAAATGCAGCATAAAATTAAACTGTTATTTCATGCCATAGAAAAACATTTGGCTATCTTTCTGTCTTAAATTTGAAAAAAAAAAAAAAAACTCAAATATTTCCCCCTATGTTTATTCAACTAGGCCTAAACGTAAAAAGGATGTTCTGCTTAGATATTTATTATAAAAAATATCTTTTTAGATGAGCATGCAATAATTATTTTCTATATTACATCAATATGGTAAAAATTTTATAGGCTTCCATAAATCTAAATAATTAACTACAAAAAAAATTCTTTATCACATCACATCAAAATTTCTTACAATTTTCCATTTTTCTAGATTTTACAAATCAGGGTTGCATATTAATAGCTTAAAATACTTAATTTTTCAAAGGAAAGAATTTACTTGAATTTTAAAAAAGGTTTTCAACAATCTGAAGCACATAAGACCTATAGTAGTGTACCTTGGACCAGTCCAAGGTACACCACTTGTATTAGGTTCGAGGTACACTACTTGGATATTAAAAACAAAATAGTTAATCACCAAGTTAAGGTTAGACTTAACTTAATTTCAAGCACACTGTTTTATAGCTAAAACTTTGCTTTATATTGCATAACCATCGTTTCTGAATACTACATGTTTGAGTATAAAATTACACTAAAGAATCTGACAAAAATTTACTTTTGAACTGTGAATTTAGTTTTTCGAAACCTCTTTAATAAATTGACCTTTTAAACAAACAGATAGAACTTCACTGAGATCCCTGGTAGCAAATACTTTAACTGCATGTGGTGTTGTTTCAATATCTAAGCTAATCGAGCTAGAATCAGCATAGGTTCGAGGTACACATACGTCCAAGGTACACCACTTACCCCTATCCAAAATATATTTTTTCAATGCACATTATGTATTTTTTTTATAAGAAAAATATTTTTTTTTAAAGTTGTATATTACAGAATAGTAATAGTAACCTAGTAAGAACTTCAGCGAAGTTGTTTATTTAATGACATTTGACATAGTAACATTTTTCAATTTTTAAAAAATAAACAAAAATTAGAATAACTACAGCCATGATCATACATAATTTTAAAAACCTTATCAAGTAACATTTTTAATTCAATTTATGTATAAATCAGATTACGAAGAACAGGAAGTGAAAAATGATTTCGTACTCATTTCATAGTTAAGAGAAAGTTTCGTTTCGTTAAGATTTTAATGTTTTGCCGGAAAGGTATGCAAGTTCTTTAATTTGTTGACTGTATTACCATAAAATTGTAAGATACTTGTTATGCTCAGTTAAATTGTCAAATTAATTATATACTCATTTTTTAAAAGCAAAATGCAGTTTCATTTTACGAAGAAATAGAAACGTCGACTTCAAATAAAAACACTAACTTTATTCATTTCAGTTCGTTTTGTTTTCATCAGTAAAGTTTCTTCTTGTGACGCAGGGTTATTAAGCTAGGCATACACGAAAGGACTACGTCCGCGAGGGTGGTATATTTTCTAATGTTTGATTGGTGCTTACATGGTATTTATTTCAGGTAAGGAAACAGGTTTAAATTTTTTAATAAAAATATAATTAATTTAGAAATTAGAACATCAATGGTTGACATCCGGTGCGTATGAGGAAAACAAATAAATTATGAAAAATGAGTTCCAATGATTGTCTTTAAAATACCTGACCTTCAAATAAAAAGCTCTTTAGAAAATCTGTGATATTTATATGTTTTCAAAAAATACATTAGCACTTAGCTATAGGGCTATTATGACTACTGACCAAGGGGGGAATTTTTTTTTAGGGTACTTGACTGTATCTCTAAAATACCTTCAAATGTTATTTAAATTATAGTTGAAAGTAAAAGATAACATATGCATAGATAATTTTTGCGAAATAAATCTTTAAATCATTAAAAAAATCATTTTAAAAAGGCATTTTTTTCACGTGATTATCATGTGATCACAAACACGTCGGTTTGGCTGACGTCACTATGAACTATAAACAAACCGGCGTGATGTTTTTTGTTTTCTGATTAAACTTGATTTAATCCCTTTTACTATTGAAATAATAAATATTGAGAAAATGTTGGGCTGTTTTACAGAAGTGTATATTTCAAATTTGACTAAAATCGATTAAAATGTGGTGTTTCAAAGTTTGTTTATAGTTCATAGTGACATCACAAATACCACGTGACAGCCAGAAAGCGTTTTCAGGAGTGATTTTTCGTCCTGATTTTTAAATTCATTTTTCTGCCTTTTTATGGGGTATTTGAAAAAAAGAAAAAATACGGGTCTAATATTTTTGGCATAAGAACATTTCAAGCCAATAAAAAAATTTTAGTCAAATACCCGATTTGTTCTGAAAACTAAGTTTTTGTAAAAAGTATTTCACTGATGATGTTCATAATTGCACTATTTTTAGAATTAAAATCTGACAAATCAATACTCTGCCTAGTTAGAACACTAATAATAATTAGTTCTCTTATTAAGGTTTACTAATAATAATTAGCTCTCTTATTTAAGTAATATTTTTATGAAATAATTTTTGCAAACGAAATTTTTGTATGGGGAGATATTTATTTAACAGCCGAATAGCCTAAATTCGATCCGACAGTGATAGACGTCATATTAAGGTCTTGAACTAAAACTTTAATTAAACTACACATTGATCTAGTGTCAAAATTCAATGACGATATACACTAATAATGATTAGTTCTCTTGTTTAAGTAATATTTTTATGAAATAATTTTTGGCGAACAAAAATTTTTGTATGGGGGGATATTTTTTAAAAGCCGAATAGCCTAAATTGGATCCGACAGTGATGTGATAGACGTCATATTAAGGTCTTGAACTAAAACTTAAATTGAACTACACATTGATTTAGTGTCAAAAATTCAATGACGAGATTCTATGTGATACAATTTTAACGAGTAGGCAAAATGCGGGGATGCCAACTCATTTTTAAAAACAAAATTGAGTGACCAATTAATTTTTTTTCAAAAATCAAATGCGTAGACTTAATCATTTGCTGTTAAAAACTATATTTATTCATATGTTTGTTTTATTTTTATATTAAAAGAGAAAAACGTTAAAAGAAAAAAAACGAAAAAATATCCTCATCTTTCATATTTATGTATTTTAATATTAGAACTTATTCATTAAGGGAATTGTAATTCAATTTTTTTTACCTGTTGTTTTTTTTAAAGCACGAAATTTAAATATGTTCTGTGATGGTGAAAAATATAGTGTTGATCAGATTTGAAGGCAAAATTTTGGGAATGGTGCACGTTATAACTACCATAAATAACGAAAAAAATTAACGCCAGTTCAAATATATCCTGGTCTTTTTACTTAGTTTAGAAATCACAGAGCAAAATACTTCCCACCAATCATTCCCTTATAGTTTTACTATGAGGATATATTTTGACAGGCACCGTCGTCAACTCTAACCATTTCACTTCTTAGCTTTTTATTTTTTATTGCAAAAATCTAAAATTTGTGAAGCATACTCATTATGCATACGAAATAAAATGGTGAAATGCAGAAAAAAATCTTAATTTTTTTAAAATTAAAGTTTAAGGAGAAAAATATGGAATCATAACTTTTGAATAAATTATGACAATAATTTTTGGAAACTTTATTTGTTAAAAAAATAGCTAAAATAAAAATTTTAAACACTTTAAAATGCAGGCATGAAGAATTTAGGGCCAATTTATTTAATAAAATTGTTTCAGAAGAAGTTTTATTTCAACAAGTTTTTCATATTTTCCTTTAACTACAACAAACATGTTTAATTCTTCAAAAGTTATGATTTTTTCATTCAACAGCGCAAACAAAAAATATACATACATAGAATAATGTATGGAGAATTTATATATATAAGAAAATTTATTTGAAATAAGTACGGAGTTTAACTAAGTGAGGGGAAAAAATAAGAAATCATTGGGAGTGACGTTAATTAAAAAAAAAAAAGAACATCATTTATTAAACAGAAACTCCTTTTAAATAAATATACCCTTTCGCACTTTCCGCCATAACACCTCACTGGTCAACAACGTGTGCATCATGACGTCAGTTCAAGTAAACAGGACGACTCATTCGGGGAAAGTTGGCATGATTCAGCGGCGACCTTTTTATTGTGTCGGATCAGCTGACTAATCTTACGCTGACTCATTTTATGATGGCCCCTGTGATGAGAACGCGCTCAGGTGGGGATGTCTGGGTGGGTGGGGCACGGGGGAAATGATCCTGGGTTGGAATTACATGTCATGTAATGGGTGGGATATTTGATTTGGGGTACCTGGGAAAATGATGTCTTGATTACAAATTATGTCATTGGTTTTAAATAGACGTTATTACATATTTTAAATGTTGAAGTTTGGTTTTTAAAGTTAATTGAGCTAATTTAAATTGAGCTGAGAATTTAGGTATAAGTCTTTGTTTGTACATATTTGTACAATATAAAGTCATTTCCTTGGTCATTTTTAGCCTACTTTTCTTTTTTTTTTAATTCGAAGAATTAAAAAAAATGAAAAAGTAGGTATTGACATGAGGTCGATGTCCGTCCGTCCGTCCGTCTGTCCGTCCGTCCGTCCGTCCGTCTGTCCGTCTGTCCGTCCGTACCCCCCTTCCAAAATCAGTTCTATCAATCCGATCTTAAAAATTCTTTTTTTATTAGAAAGGTATAACCTCAGACACCAAACTTTCATACTTTTTGTCCGTCTGTCTGTACGATAGGACGGACATAAATCGACTATTTGACGACGAATTTCCCATTGAATTAGCATTGAAATTTAATTTCGATTCATTTAAATCGCTGAATTTAACTACAAATGCTACGGACAAGTGAGATACGTCAAAAAATTCAGCGCATCGAAATTAGAATACATTGAAAATTTCAGAAAAGAATTCGAATTCGAAGTACTTCAATTATTTAAAAAACATCAACATTTAATGCTCATTTAAAAAGCATAGGAAGCCATTTTTATTAGAATTATATCGCCGTTGCCATCGCAACAATTGCTTGAGAAACTTTAATTCTTTTAGACAATAAATTAAAATAAATTTATTTTTGAGACATCGATCAATTTAAGATGACGTCAAATATATATTTCACTACGAGATCTTTGTATGTTGATATAAATTGTTTTCATTCTACCTAAAAGCGAGGAATATTGCAGACAAACAAAAAAAAACACTTTATTAATTTAGAAATATTGCATATTTATTCTTTGAAATATAAATTTTTGCAAACGATTTAAGTTATAATTATTTAATTTTCGAAATAAAATAAATAAAACTAGCCGAATTTAGCAAGTAAATGTTTATTGAGGAGTAGTTTTTTGGTTTTTGTTCTACGAAAAATCAAATATTTATTTATGACTGCAAATAAAGCTGTGTTTAGTGAAAGATGCTGTGTTTAGTTAGATGCTGCGTTTAGTGAAATTTATTTTAAATTTAAGGTGGAAAAACGGTTCTTGATATCACTTACTGTTACGAACCTAGTTTTTTCAAGATAAGAATTTTAGTAAGTATTTAAGTAACAGGAAAGTAGGCTATTTTAGTTCTTTAAGAACTTCTTGTTTCAATTTTGACCACAAAATTTGCCGCGCAAGCCTAATCACAATGTGTTCAAATAGCTTTATGTTTAATATAATTTATTTTAGTTTTGGCTAAAGTTTATAAATTTTAAAATTTGTTTTATATTAAATAAATCTTGTAAAATTACATATAAAAAATTATACTTATATATTGAGTAGTTAAAAAATTACATGAAGGATCAAACTATGTTTTGTAGTACTTTTTTTGCACATTTTTAAGACTCCTATGACCCCTTAAATAGTCGTTAGAAGTGTGTTTTACATTAATTATTCATTAGATAAATAAGTCAAATATTCATAGTTAGTTGACCTTTTTATAATTCTCATTACAATTAAAAAAAAAGATATAAACTTTTGAACATTCATAATAAATACTTAAAACAGTTACGAAAATGAACTTCAAAATGGTATCCGATTTAATTACTCATTAAAAGTATTTTGTATATTCATTATAGATTTAAAAAAAAAAAGTGATATTATTGAAGCATAAACTTCTCATGCAAATCAAGATGATTTTGTTTTATTTAAATATATGACATTGATTATCAATGACCATTTAATTAAATGCGTTTATTAACTAAAAGTGAATTCAATTAAATAAGTTTTAGTGATATGTTAAATACTAATGTCTTGAATCCTTAACATTAATTTTCATTTCTTAATGACGAATACACATATTAGTAGGTGATTTTTAGTATCACCAATTCCTTTTTCTATTAAATTTAAAAGACGACAAATTTTTATAGATCCGTGCCTGATTTTGTCTAATTGTTAATCTAAAATAAAAACAGGGAAGTAGCACTCCAAGTTAAGGAAAACAGTAGCACAATTGAAAATTTCACAGTCCTTTTCACATTTTTCAGTAGTCGATTGTAGAACTGTCTGCAATGTTTTGTAGTTATCAGAAATGCAAGATTGTAACGGATATGTAAATAGAAATTGGTGCTGTCTTATCAAAAGGATATCCTGTATTTTCTTCTGTATATGGCCTTTCTAAGGATGTGCCCTTATTCCCTCAAAATGTTTATAAGAATTAGTTACTTAATCTTTTTTAATTACTACATAATTAAATTAGAGAAACTCTGAACCAAACCAAGTCCAACATAAAACTTTTTACGAATTTTCTACTTCACTAATATTTTACTTATATACGTAAAGGCCTTTTTATCATTAGTTGAAAAAAATTCTGATTTTTGAAAACTTGATTAAGTGTATTAATAGATTGATACCAAATGAAAGTAGTTCGTTAAAACCAACCTGTTAATAAACTTATTTCTTAACTCATGAAAAACCACCTGAGAATTCATACTAAATAAAAAAAAAAGTCATTTTTAAGTCTTTGAAATTAAATTAGTTTTTAATGTGTCTAAATTGGTCCCACACAAATTGTTTAGTACTATGGTCTTAGTGTCTTCATTTGTCATATTTAAACAGATAATTTGTAGATAAATTCTTTTTAATTCTTTAGAAAAATTTGTAGTACGTATGTCAAAAAAAGTTGTAGTACGCTGCATTAAACTCTTTTTTGGCTATGACAAAATCACCTATGATGTTTTGGATATTTTAATAGAATTTTCAAGGTTGATTTTAATGGTAAGTTTGGTCAGCGTTGACTGATAAAAGAGAAGAAAGTTTTATATAGTCTCCCTACCACCTGCTTACCTGTTAGCAACAGCTGGCTCAAAGTTGTAGAGTACAAGAACCGGTTATACGTTGTTATTGTTCAGGTATAAGTCCAGGTGCACAAGAGATCGGCTGTTTAGCATTCACCCTCGCAAAAACACCTTATAGTGTATTGATATTTTTTAAACTAAAGTTATGTGAAAAGTTTTAGTTTATATTTTATCTAAACGCGATTTTTGTAATGTTGTTTAATGTCTCGTGTTTTTTAATGCTTGACAATACACGGCCTTGCACTCTCTTGAAAACTAAAGTAAAAATGTATTCTTAAAATTAAAGTCTATTAAAACTTATGCTAATTTTCCAAACGGTGAAGTTGAAGGACATTATTATTGCTATTATTGTTTCCTTCAAAATAATTATTATAGTGTTGAAACAATATTAAAACATTTTTTGCAGATTCTGAAATTAAATAACTATCAGAAGATCACTCAATAAGATCCTTTCCCCTTTACTCCATTCATTTATTGTACCATTTTTAAACAAAATGTCAACGTTATAAAAAAAATACTACTACACTGCTCAAAACTATTAGGGGAGCACTTTGCGTACTTTTGTTAACCCTTTCAGTTTCAACTTTTTGTTTTTCATTCCAAAAATCTTAAATATGTGAAATAAATTCATTATGTATCCAGAATGAAATGGTAAAACACAGGGGTTGAAATATTAATTTTTTAACTAAAATTTAAGGGAGAAAAAATTGGAATCATAAATTATAACAATAATTTTTTCGAATTTTTATTTGCAAAAAAGAGATAAAATCAATTTTTAAACATCTGAGAATGCAAGCGTGAAGAATTTAGGGACAATTTATTTATTTCATAAAATTTTTTGAGAATGAATTTTATTTTACCGTATTTTCATATTTTCATTTAATTAAAAAAGCATTATTTACGTAATCAAAAAAATATGATTCATCCATTTAACGATAAATTAGTGCAAGCTCAATTTAGAGAGAAAAAAAAATCGCAAGCTGATGATTCCAAATGGAAACATTGGAGTTGAAATTTTTTGAACTATGTGCTCCCCTAGTGTAATTTGATTATTGAACGGGAAAAATTACCATTGACACAGAAACTTATAATCGCATTTTTGCATCTTTTTCAAGAGCACCTCGTATAAAAACTACGCTTTCTTGATCAAAACATATGCGAAATGCCGACAATCAGAACAAACAGGGTTGTACGACTTGGCATCATTTGGAGGAGAAACGATATCGCCAAAAGTTAAAAATAAGAATAGGATCGATTAGAAATTTGAGTGGTTTCCCGAAATCGGGCTATTTTGGGAAAGCTTAATAGACTTTGGCCTTGAAATGAACTGGTGGAATTTGAAATGAACGATATATATTCAAATGTAACGTTTGAATTTGTATTAAATTGAGGATTTAATTAGTTTTGAGGTAAACTAAAATCACTTTAAAGTTATAAATTAAGAAACAACCGGCGAAAACATTTAAAAATTTCCAATACAATTTTAATATAAAAGTATGCATGTACTTAATTTAGACAATTTTGGACCTCAGAAAATTTAAAGTTAAGTATTTTATAAGAAATACCCAAATTATATTTAAAAAAAAACCATTTTTTCACCTTTCGCCTGTAGAAGTTTCCTTACCTTGCAGATAGACCTAATGCAACAAAGCTCACCGAAGGGTGCAGTTATTCTTTTTTAAGCAACTTTTAATTTTTGTTTTTATTTTTGGTCATCTATTTCTTTAAAATGTCCTATACAGAATAAAATCCCTTTCTCGTATTTTTAAATGGTCATATGTTTTTTTAATTGCATTTTCTGTTTAAAATAACATATTCTAACTTCGTTTTTGTTTTTCGATTTTTTTAACAAAACGTTTAATAAGATTTGCCGTGGGCAGGTAAACTGCAGTAATCGCAACAATGAGTTGTACCATTTTTTATCTGAAATAAAAAAAAATTCCAGGAGGGCTTCTTAATTGTTAGAGTAATTGAGTGCTTGCAACCATGGTCCAAGTCATAACGGAAGATACTGCAGTTAATCTACCCACGGCAAATATATTAGGTTTAGGTAATATTTATCCGATGTAGGTTACATATTTTTCTCAAACTCAACAGCAATTTGTTTAGTATGCATACAAAATTCATAAAATTTTGAAATTGAAGTTTTTTTGCGGCAGTTAACATTTTGCATGTATACATTTAAGCAGCATATACACATTTAAACAATAATAATTTGTACAAAATAATTCTATGATCAAACAGCTTATGCATTATTATCTTTCTCAACATTTTCAAACTATAAGAAAGATGCCCAAATTCATCCAATTGCTAACCTAATTATTGAAACAAAATGTGATTACTAAAAGAAATATCCCTATTTTGTCACCATACCAGACGAGACGAATCTAGTTCACTCAAGATGGAAAACCGACACGGTTTCCAAAAATGGTAGCACAAAATGGACACACGGGAAGAAGCCAATAAACACTTCAACTCCTTCTGAATAAGCCATTCATGACTTCCGACGATGAGAGAGAGAGGGTTAAATTCGTTCTTTTCACCACATATCTGTTAATATCTTAACGTCCGTGCCATTTCAAGTCTAGTTTGTTTTATTAAATATACTTTCATTTTTGGTGTTGGTTGGGGTAATAAAATGTGTAGAATCCGTACTCGTGGAGTAATGAATAAAACACCTTTCTTTATTAATAAACTTATTTTTAAGTACATTTTAAATCATGCAATTTAGTAATTAGTTAATATGCTTTTTAAGCATTAAAAATCAATAAGATTTTTTTTTCAATTTTAAGTTGTGGTAATGAAATGCGTAGTCTTCGTGGAATAGGGAATAAACACCCTTTTATTTATTATTAAAAGGATTTTTAAGTAAATTTTGAAGAATTTGCAGTTTAGTAACCACATTTAATATGCTCATTTATGCATTAAAAATTTATAAAATTCTCATTTTTTTAGCTCTACTAAACATAGTCATTCTTTATATCATTACAAAAGTAATATTTTTTGCTTATACCCTTAAATTTGAGAATAAGCAAATGTCCCGAATGCCTTACGATTTACCACGGACAGAAGTACAGACAATATGAGTTAGAACGAAAAAATGTCGCCACAATGATTAGGAATGGCATAGTTCATAGTTGGGACCGAAAAGGGAAGGGTTATAATTCGGTTTCGAATTGAATAAAACGTTCCAAAAGCGAGGGTGGAGCCTGGAATTTCTCAGAGGAAAGCGAGATAGATAAGCATCGTCTGGGATATCCTGTGGAACGCGTTTGTTCACCTTTTTTCCCCCGACCTTGGCAATGACTGGCGAGCATGACCGTTCAGCAATGCTCCACTAATCCATAAATAGTCTGGCGCATACAAATTAATACAGTTTCAATGGACCTGACTTCAACATTGAATACAAGTCTGTACAATAGTGTTCTCTGATACGAATTAGAAAGTGGGGATGCCATTAATTAGTTGTCGTTTCACCTTTGGAATTGAACTTGAATGTTGTGTTAGAGACGGAAATAATTTCCATGTTTGGGAAAAAAGTATATAGATGTGCTATCTATTTGGAAAAGAGATTACAAGATTTGAATTGGTTTAAAAATCCCATTTCATAGTATAGAATATTCTTTTTAAAATTTTATCATATAAGGTTTTTTTACAGAAAGTATAAATAAAGAAATTGATACACGTATTAATTTTACATATTGCACATTGATGATGTCATTATCTTCCGAAAAAAATATTGTTCTAATTAAGTTTGCTGTCTTAAAAATAAGAATTGCGTTCACTAAATTTTCATCGTGTTTCACCGTAGCAAAACAACAATGTTATCATTATGATACCTGTACAGTTGTTAGGTTTTTGTATTACAAATCCCCCAAAAAACTTCGTAAAAGTAAACAACCGCCAATCTAAAAAAAAAAACTATTTATTTTATTACAAAACAAGTCATTATGAAAGTTGTGGCTAAAAAAGCCGTGATATAAAATGAATGCCAATCTCTTGTGTAAAACTTCCTGGTCATAATAAATAGTATAATTTAAGTTTGCCTGCCATAAAAAAATTGCACTGTTTGAGGTTGGTGAATCTTAACCACCCTCTATATCTTTATATAAATGTATTGAGATCATACACTTGTCAAAGTTTTTTTTAAGTATATCCTTCATTATTCTGATTTAGTAATTCAAGTTCATTTGCCTTGATTTAATTTTATTAGGAGGATTAAGATGGGCACCAACCTCAAACAGTACAATTTTTTTATGGCAGGAAAACTTAAATTATACTATTTATTATGACCAGGAAGTTTTACACAAGAGATTGGCATTCATTTTATATCACGGCTTTTTTAGCCACAACTTTCATAATGACTTGTTTTGTAATAAAATAAATAGTTTTTTTTTTTAGATTGGCGGTTGTTTACTTTTACGAAGTTTTTTGGGGGATATCAGTAGTTTTTTTTTTAAATAACAAAAGATACAGATACAATATGACTACAAAATTGACGACGTGATTTCAATGTTTATAGAGAGTTATATAACCGTTATATAACTCGCACTCGGAAATTAGAACTATTTATCCTTTTCCCCGTAGAACATTTGTATACTGCATACTTAAAGTTAAACTGTGGTGAGGTACAGATGACGCGTTTTATTCCCGATACATTGATTTCGACACATTTCGAGATTACATCGCAGCTTTTATTTTTTGTGTACCTCAACCGTCTCTTATGCCTAGTTTTTTTTTCACTTTTGTAGGCATATTTATTTTCAATTTTCTTTCATAAAACTAAAAAATATCCAGCCTAATTCAAGAAAAAACAATAACCAAATACGTTTCTTAGGTTATTGTTATGTGTTATAATACAAACATTTAGTAGCAGCTCATGTTAAATAATGTAACTTTAATTATAAAATATTACTTTGGCATAATAAAATATTCCTCAATAAATTTTAGAAAAAAAAAATATCATTTCTTTTCATAAAAAATAAGCAAAGATTACTTTGACATAATTCAATATTCCTCAGTAAGTTTTAGAAAAAATATATATTTCGTACTTTTTATGAAAAAAAACCCCAACAGACTATTTTTTTAATGGTATTGGTAACTGAATATGGCAACCAATTAGGCAAATATGATTGTTTACAATTCTCGATCAATCGATCGAGTTATTCATAAGTTTTCTAAATAAAAACGCCAAAAAGTTTAAAAGAAGCATTTCGTTTATTAATTAGAATTTTTTTTTCAATCTGACTATTCAGATATTATATTAATCATATATTTTAGAAGCTGTAATAATAACTTATTAGTTAACAGCGCTGCTATGCGGCTCTTCGATGAAAATACAGTAAACCTTTTCTCGTTTTCGGAGGTACCTGGCCGCTAGGATGGCTTGTTTATCGCACATTCATACCGCCAAAGGTAATATAGATTTTAATTAATTAAAAATAGAACGAGTTCTTTTTGAAACTTCAAACCTATGAAAGGGGCTTAATTGGAGCATTCTGAATCTTTAAGTAAAAACCGCTTCCAGATTAATGGTCTAGTAATGGCTGTAGGTCCCTTCAAAAATTAGGTCAAAATATGACTAAAACTGCTCGAAAGATTTCATTTTCGAAAATTTCAATAATTTTTTTCTCCGCTGTTTTTGACTCTAGAATAACCAAATTTTTTTTATTTAAAGTAATCCACAAAATCCTTCTACTGTATTTTTTTTATTGTTCTACGAAGTTTAGTTTGCCTAGCAGAAAATAAAATCAATTTCGCTGTTAACATAGCGAAATGTTTTCTGTATATATACATAACTGCCGTTTAGCCCTTGGCGTCATTTTGAGATTGGCGGGCGGAACGACCGTTCCGTCTGATATACAACTATAGATTTGGCATACTACAGTAAGCTTAAATAATCTGTGTGGGCCGTGTAGCCTGGTCAGTATTGGCATCCCTAAAGATTGCGAGTTCGAGTCCTGTTGCCTTCCGAAGACCCCCGTGTACGCAATGGTGACTGGTGCACGTTAAATCCGTCGTGTTCACAAAGTCCTCCAAGTTCCCATACCAAATCAATATCTCTGGGGATGACAAGTCAATTTTGGGGATCTTCTAGTTGGCTTATTACTCGAAAAATTAGATGGAACCAATTATGTGTGTGTGTATTGTGTCTGTCTTACTTGACGAAGGTTTATAAGCGGGTCTCTGACCAAGCACACAAACCTGAGTATATATGTCTACCAACCAACCAAATAATATACACTCTTAAAACAAAAGAGTGAAATCCAATTGGAGAAGTGCATTTTCGACACTGGAAAGGAGTGAATATTAACTCAGACTGAATTAAAATCACTCGTTTGGAGTGATCTTGTCGGAGATTTAACACACAAAGTATCCACTCCTTTCGGAGAAGTGCATTTTCCAGACTGGAGGAGTGAAATTAACTCAGACGGAGTTAAAATCGCTCATTCGTTTTAAGAGTGTATGTCTTTATTAGTACTACAAACTTCGGAATGTATAACTCGGTCAAGTTCTCACTATCTGATTGCAAGTTCACGATTCTTCCAACCAGGCCGTGGGTGAATGATCACCAATTATCACATTCTCAATGCCCATTGATTATGCATGGTTCATGAATCCCGTTATCTTTAATTAACAAGCCCATTGAATGCGGTACAAATGAATCACGCAAACCGCGCAATACAAAACGCTGACCAATGTCACTTTATAACTCATCCATAACATTTTTGATGCCATTAAATGATATCGTCCTTTACAGGATTACATATCCTAATTTTTTTTTGCTTCAGGGTCCACTGGTGTG
The DNA here is from genome assembly GCA_023701765.1 of Hylyphantes graminicola. NCBI lineage: Eukaryota > Metazoa > Arthropoda > Arachnida > Araneae > Linyphiidae > Hylyphantes > Hylyphantes graminicola. The sequence goes on from CM043116.1 coordinate 50,003,470, forward strand.
CAAGTTTTTACAGGCAAGACGATACAACTTCATCTGTCCAATTAGCGGCCGAGTTTACTGAACAATGGATAGAATTATTGCTTTGAAAGAGATATAACAATTGTGCTATAAAAAATTGTTTTCGGTGCTGTTTGGATTGTTATAAAAGAATTGCTTCTTTCTTAAGTCAAAGAAAGCTGTCAGTAACATCTGTTGGTCCTTCCCCAATGTGGTATAGCAGCGTAATAAACAGGTGGCTAGCGAGATGAGAAAACATAAGACAAAGCCAGATTAAAACGAGAATATAGAACAAATGTTCAAATAAAAAATGTAAGAAGGCGGGAATAGTCAGCACATTAGTTAATCTAAATTACGAATTATTAACAGAAACATGTATTTATGCCCTCGAATGTAATGAATCAAGGTATAAAAAATCATAAAACGGTATTCACAGTTATTATTACAATTTTATAAATCAAAAATATTCTTTTTGTTCTTAGATTGGGTAGTGATTACACACATAATGGGACATGAACAAAATTAATATACAAAAAAGCATTACCATGATTTTCAGAGATCTAAAAATTACACAAGTTAAATTTTTAAGTAGATGTATGTAAGGATATTAAATTAAATGTTACAATGCACAGTTGAGCATAATTATTGCAGCTTTTTGAAACTTCTTCTATCCTGTTTACACTTTGAAAAATTTCGTGATTTATACAACATTCCAATTATAAGTATCCGAAACGTACGGATAGCGTGACATCACGAAGAGCTTCTGTAGCCTTAAAGTTGAGTAGGTCATGCCTTAGCTAATACATAACCTTACGATGGCACTGGTGACATTATTTTCTCAGTCAGGAGGTCGAAGTGCTTCGTTTAACGCTTGGTCGAAACCGAGCTTGCCGACAACGCTTAGAACGTGGCGTGACATCCGATAACAGCATCCTCTGTGAGAAGCATCACACATAATCCCGAAACAAAAAAGGGTTTTATTTATTTCTTTTCTCTCGTGTGCCAGCTCATGCGTGCACTAGAGAGCGGGTCCCATGCCCAAATATGGCCGCCTCGTTCACTTCTATGGGAAGAGCCCTAGAAAAATCGGCACACATTTCGAGGAGGTAAAAAAAAAAGTTGGTTTTGATTTTGATGAAATGCATCATTGGCTTCGAGTTGGATGGGAATTAAATTTTTAAAGTTATCGATTATAGAATATAGATTGAATCTCTTTTCTTTTCTAGAAGTTCGTTTTTCTTCGATTTCATTTTTGCCGTGAAGAACGACTAATGAGTTTAAAGATGGCTATTTTAATCCTTTTCCAGTAATCACAAATTTGAAACAAAGCTGAAAAAGTTGTATTAATGAAATACTGCAAAATTAAATCAGGTGCATTCCTGGAAATTTTTAGGCAACTATATAATATGCCCAATTGTTACCAGTAGTGAATGTAGTTATTCTAGAAAATATCAGTAATATTCAACAATCCCAAATAAAGCTAGTAACTTCCATGGAAATGTAAAATAAAACTTAAGGCAAATCTGTAGGCATTTCCATAGGCAAAACTCCATAGCATATGACAGTTTTTGCCATACGTTATAAAAAAGTTCTATCGAGGATAGTGGTATTATTTTTCCACTTTTATTTTCAGAATGATCGGATTTAATCCAGCAACCTATGGGTCCTCTCTTTATACCATTTCATAACATCGTGCCACGCGTCGACGCCATAGTTGATTGTTGAGTCATATGGTATTAAACTGAATTGTTTGAAAGGATCTCGGTTAAATAATTTTCATGATATTGCTGGGAAAAACACGGAACTTATCAAGATTCGATAGTAACTTGAAGAAGCTAGGGAAGTATCTGAAATAAATACAGAAAGTTGCGGGATTTTTTTTAGGGGGGGGGGGTGGTAAGTTTTTGCAGAAGTCATACTAAAGCTGAATATATACTTTTTACCAAAGTATACATAAACCTTAACTATAATGATAGTCGTCGATAGACTGTGCACGTAAATAAAACTAAGGTCATTCCTATTTCATATTATAAAGAAATAATTTAAATATATATAAAGCAGAGTTATTATCAAATATAGTTAAAAACCTACTATTATCATAACAGGAATGCGTGTTTGCTATCATAATTCATCCGTTATACAATTTTGAAAACAATTTGAGGAAGATTAGTGTCGAAAATGAACCTATTTTCACAACTTTTCTAATTGACAAGATTAATGGGATGAAACTTCTTTTTAATTCTCTGTATCAAAAAAGTCGCACCTTCTAATCTGTAACAAAAGCATTCCTCCTAAAACGTGCAGATATTTTCAAAAGTGTTTGAAGTATATATTCACTAATAAGCGGGATGCACTGATGTTGGGAACAATGTCTGATTATCTAAATCTAAGGATTAATTCACAATTTTGCTATGCTCCAATGAACAGGTAATGAAACAGAACGCATGAATTTACTTTAAACATAATTTGTCCGTGTTTAGCAGAGACTTTTTGAGACATCTCATATGGTTTATTAATACTTTGTTTTAAATTATTAATTGGTCTTAGAAAAAGAGACAATTTATCAGGATTACAGCTACAGTGTGGATAATACTTGAACCCAGAGAAGCAAAAGAAAACCCTCTTCCATTCACACTAAAATCAAAATACATACATTGCTGTTATCAATTTTTTTAAATTGAAAATAAATCTTGCCTATCGTTAAACAATTTGGGAGACACAATTATGATAACCCCAATAATAACGATAACCCCAATTTCAAAGATAATGAAAAATAACATATGTTAAACGGCTTGAAGACACTTTTAACGTGCTATATATAATCATAAATTATGTGTATAATTTTAATGGATTTAAGTATTTATGAGGGTTTTTTTTAAGAATTTTTGAGATTATTGGGACATAAACTTATCATCCCTTAATAAGAAAGAAATATTGAATACCAATAAGTTTGTAGCACATTTAAACACATGCAACATCTTTTTTTTAATTATTCAAGTCTTTCGTATCAATTTTTACTGATCAACTATATAATACAAATGAGAATTTCATTTTAATATATGAAATTTAGTTTTGTTATAATAATTTTTTATTCAGACAAGTATATTAACTTATCGACTTAAGATTATGTAGTAGATATTTCTTTAGTAGATTTTTATAAACGTTTACCCCATACTTTGAAGTTTAAAATTTAATAAACTTATTAAATTTATATAATCTTTAAAAAAATCATGTGTGTTGCTGGAAAAACTGACATGAAGGTAACTAGGGTTTATAATATATGTCTGTATCCCTCAAAGTGTTTTAAAAGCTCTAGTTCACAATATCAAAAAGTTTATTGTCATTAAAATAACCCACCCGTCCTACTACCTACAAATATAGTTGAAAAAAAAATTCAGAACACCAACTCAAAAATCGAACACTGGTGAAAGTTCAAGGAAGTGAAATTAAAGTCACTGAATTAACTAAACATCGAACAAATTTGATCTCAACCATACTCAAAACAAGCCGACCGTAGCATACCCATTTACGACCTGTCGTACGCACACTACCATGTTGTACATAAACACGCATAATTACTTATTTACCATTAACCACACCCCGCACCTAATTGGGAGTATGTTCCTGTTACCTATTATGGAGCCACCGTAACGAGCGTGGGGTTGGTAGCATTGCAGAAGACTTGATGTGAAGGGAGATGATAGGACATTTATGTTATATTTCGAGAGCTGAAGCCTCGGTTCTTATCCTTCCAGAGAAAAAAAGTCAGAAGATATATGTTTAGAATGAAAACTGCTTTATTGATTATTGTAAATACCATAACAATACACAATATATTGTATTTTTAAGTTTAAATCTAAAATATTCCATGGTTCAAAATTACTTCTAATATATCGCTTAGGTTTATTTAGTTAAAAAATTAAGATTTGTTTCCCTGTTTTTAACCAATTCAATCTGGATGTATAAGAAATCTATTTCACAAATTTTAGATTTTTATAATTAAAAATAAGAAGTTGGAACTGGGCGGGTAAGCAAAAGTACGCAAAGTGCTCCCCTAATTGTTTTGAGCAGTGCACTTCAGTGTCGCATCTTTTTCACTCTCTAAACAATTATAACATTTCTTATGTTGTTGATTGAATGCCGTTTTTTGGGGTAATTTTCAATAAATTTGATTAATATAGTAGGATAATTTTTTCGTAACCTAGTACGTAGGGGGTGATATAGAAATCAATTTCTTAACTTTTCTATTCAAACTTGGCGCTATGCTACTTGTAGCTAAAATTAACAATACATATTTTAAACACTAACATAATCTATTACATACATAATTTTAAAATAGTAACAAAAACAAAACAATAAAATGCTTAAAAACTTTAAACAAATGTTATCATAATAAAAAAAAAATAACTCGTTTTGAATGTTAATCGAAACAAAATTGAAAACTGCAAAATGTTTCTACGTTAAATTGTATAAGGATTATGATATGACAATGTGATTTTGTGAATACTCAAAACAACAAGATCATTCCAATTTTAAAGTAATATCCTTACTTGTACTTGGAATAACTTTATAATTAAAAGGATTAGTTACTTCTTTAATATCTGTCAACGTGGGCCATTGGGAAAATAAAAACCAATTCTAAGATGTACGGCGGAAGTGGGTTTCTAATGTATTTACATTGTTTCCCAGAAATGGATAGTCTCTTTTCGAGAGAAGTATTTATGGTTTCTGAAACGAGTCTTAAATTTCAATGTGAAGGCGAGGAAATGGTCTGAGTTCTTTTATATGGCGTTTCAGAACGAAGTTTGTCTTCGTTTTGGATAGCTATATATAGTCAGTGGCGATTGAAAAGGATATAATTGAGGGTTGTAAAGACATGACTGATTTAATTTTTAAAATATTTTCGCTAATTAAGGAGAATGAGCTGAATGCTTTATATGTGAATAATTTTGTGTAATTTTTTTTCAAAGCAACAACAGAGTTTTAAAATACTTAAAATAATGTTATTTGTTAACAATGGTGAGCAGCAATTTTGTTGGTGAAATTTAGCCGATACATTCGTTGCATTATAGTTAATATAACCAATAACTTTAGCTATTTTTAAGTATCTAAGATTCCTACTATAGATTTCGCAAAATATAATTTTTTAATACCCACACAATAGGAAAAATTCAAAGGCAAAAAAAATATATGTGAATCACCGTTATTTAATCCGTAATAATAATTTTTTTTTAAAAAAAACTTTTTTCAAACGTACATTAAAACAAAATAACAACGAAAAAGTACCAATTTACACTTAAAAGTTATTATAAAACTAAAACATATGTAATGGATTTTGCTCATTATAAGTGAATATGTTTGTAAAATAGCTCTAGGTCAAAATTTCAATGAAGTTGGTCATTGTAAAAAAATAATAATATTTATCTTTTTGAAATTTAAGTATGAAAAATGAAATCAATTTGTCTACCAAATTTTCTTAATGTAGAAGAGGACACCTAATTAATGCAATTAAATTAAACTTAATTATCTTGTGTCAGTAACTATAATTAAAATAGTAATCCGTGTTTCGTTGAAAATAAAATTTTATCATTAAAAGTGAACTGAACAAAATGGTTGAAATAATAAAGCAAAAGGACTTGACAAAATCGAGGAATGTTGTCTTGTGGGGGGAAAAGTGAAGAGAGTCCAACAGTTGCGTTCATGATGGAATAATGGAAATGAGCAATTCACGGTCGGCTCACCTCCCTTTTCAAGTTTCTCAAAGGTCGCTGAATGGCGGTAACTGGTGCAAACACGTGCCTTCAGACACTTCTTACAACACAATACCCAAATGCATCGTAAAACAAGAAGTTCTAAAAGTACTAAAATAGCCTACTTTCCTGTTCACTGAAATTTTTATCGGAAAACAAGTAGGTTTGTAACGGTAAACGTCGTCAATAACCATTTCTACACTATTTTTATACACATTAGAAGAGAGTGAAGTAGCCGAACAATGTAGCTAAACTTCTAAAAGTCAAAATAAACTATTTTTATTAATTTCCTTTCGCAAGTTAAATTAATATTTTTTATCGTCTGTTTGATTTATTTGTAGTTCGGAGAAGAATTAAATATTTATTGATAACAAAAAAAACCCATTGAAATACTCCAAATTTCATTAAAAAAATGAGAAAAGTCAATCATAACTGAACAAAGTCAGTGGGGAATTCAACAGATAGCAGTCAGATATCCATCCATACGTACAGACATACGGACAATTGTATGAAAGTTGGATCTTTGAGCTCATACCTTTCTAATAAAAAATAGAATTTTTGAGATCCGACGAACAAAACCGATTTTGAAGGAAGATACAGACGGACATCGACAGCATGTTTACGAATCAAAAAAGAAAATTAGGATAAAAAATCCCGCTAACTTTCCATCACTATGTGAAGATAAGAGTGCTGCCATCCCCTACCCTGTGAATTTACATAAGATGCCAAATTTATTGTGTATATACAGGTGAAAACTATTGCTTCATTGGCAGTGATAGCATGCACTTATTTTCTCTGTTTAAAAGCCACTGGAATAAGTTTTTTATGTGACTCTCTGTGCGTCCAGAAAACTTCACTTTGTGACAACAATGTAGCGTAATAAAATGATCGTAAAATGTGCTGTAAATTTTGTAGCTGTTTTAAAAATATTTACAGTGTGGTACAGGATCGGACAGATTGGTTTTTAAGCTTTTTCGATATTAGCAACATCAAATTTTACTACAGAACACAGCACATTAAAAAAACTGCAACTGTAAAAGCCTATATATTTTATTCCTAACAATATTTTTTAAATATCAAATACCTATTTAATATACTAATTGACACTTCAAGTTCAAGGCAACCTTCCTTTCCCCGGAACTACGAGCCATCACGAACAAATACAAGTACAACACCATATTTGGGATCTACCCGGGTACAAAGAAGGGTAAAACCCTGTTGCAATGCATACTTAATGAGAATAGCAATCTCAATAACACCCTCCCAAATCCCATGATGCGATGACGTAATGAGGATTTTTCTCCCCCTTGCTGGAATTTTTCTGGGGAAAATATTTCGGAATATGCTGGGCTCGCAGTGAAAGCGAAACATAGGCAATAGGCAAGTCAATTTTTGGAGAAAATTTCAAATTACGATACTACACTCCTTGCTAACCTAAGTTGGGTAAATAGATATATGATATGGAGAATATTTTTCCGCGAATGTAAAGAGTTCCATGAATTATTTGTGAATCCATCCAGAAAACATGTTTAAAACATTAATTCCGTTTAAGGTCTAACAGATTTGAATATTATTTGAGAAAATTTGACAATTTATCAGAATGGAAAGTGTATTTTGGTTAAATTGTATTAAGATCATTTTGTATGTAAATATTACCTTACAAGAGTTTTCAACTAATGGACCAATCGCACTTTTCCTTGTGCCTTCTTACTCTTTGTTTTTACCCAAGTTAGGTTGGCACGAAGTGTACGAATTCAGCAGATAAGGACATATGATACCGGTGGTCAATGTTAGTGCAAATTCTAATTGAGTTGCTTGTGTATAAATAGAGATCAAATCCTTTGCAGAACTTCACATTAAGCTTCTTCTTTCAGCATTTTAGTTAAAGAAGTTTGTAAGAAAAGCTGTTTGTGGACGTATCCCGGTTTCCCAATTATTGATACAATTAATAATTAATACCATTGAATAAAAAGTACATTAAAAGTACATTCAAAATTCCCTAAAAAACAACGCCCCCACTACAAATGCAAATCAATTATCTTTATAACGTTGAAAACCATTCATACTTAACTAACTTTCGGCATTTTTGTAGATTTTCAAGAAAAATATACATTGAAACTATATTCCAACGCTTTTTTAATAATCAGTCATTTTTTCGCATGTAATACTTTAAAAATAAATTAGTACTACATTTTATAATTTTAATTATATTGCAATTTATTTTAATTCGTATTAACTCTCTGAGCTACTTACTTCAAATTAATGATTTGATTTTTTTTACCCCAAACTACCAATACAATTTTTTATATCGATTTTGATCTTGAATGATTTGTATTGGTACTATTTAATACCCGAGTAAGATATAATTTTCAGGGAAACTATAGGATCCTCCACACAGTTCGATGCAATTAAAATTTTTTATAAAAAAATAAATAGATAAACGAAAGAAAATTTAAGAATAAGTTTTTTGTATCTTTTAAAAAAATTCCTGTAAAATTACAAGGGTATACTTAATGAACTCATTCTGAAATAGTTAATAACAGGTCGACGCAGAGTCGTTTTCAGTGATTTTGACGATCTTTAATGCACTTATTTGGAATAAATACGATAAATAAACGTGTCGAACGTTGTAGGTAATTTTCTAAATAGTACGAGGAACCAGTACTGATATGTTTTCATTTACCTATATATTTTTTATAAAAAAATAATCAAACAACTGTGTTATTGATGCTTATTGGGCTTTACTAAAATTCTACCCCATTTTAATAAACGAGATCATTTAATAACACACATTTAAATATATATAATTTTGTTGTTATTTAACATTGAAACACCTCGTTCATCTTTAAAAAGGAACACTAAAATCAAAGTTTAAAATAAAATTAGGTAATAAAAAAAGTTAGACAGTGATTAATTAAAAAAATTATGAAAAAATTTTGCCTGAAAATAATTTTTTTAAGTATTCCAAATTTGTTTTTAAAAATGTCTTAAATATTTTGTCAAAAGACGGCTGCAACACAAAAGCTTGTGCAGCATTTACAATACTAAAATTGTCTTAAGACTTCGAAGTTTACTGCTACTGAAGAGAAGTTTTAAGGGGGTCTGGCACCTCAAAATCATTGAAAAAATTTAAAAAAAAATTAGTGGCTTAAAATACTATATCAACCTTTATTAATAATGTCACAAAGTTTTAAGATGATTGGAAAAATATTTTTGACATTAAAGGCAATTTTATTTTACCCTTTCTTTAGTGAAACTGCCCAGATCGGCCGAGCGACTAAGGATCCGATAATGTTATTCCAATCAAATATTACGAGGAAGCAAAAATCCTTCGTAAGGAAATGAGTTAACAATAAAAACTTTAAATTGGTTTTTCTCGGTTTTACAATTTTTGAATCATGTGAATGTTTGGGGGCACATAACTAAAAATGTTATTCATTTAAATACTTGAATTTTTTTATGTGTAATTCACAAGTATATTTAAACATTTTAACGCAGGGAATAGTCTGTAAAGTTTTTACTTTTTTAAAAAAAAAATCTTTTAGGTTAAAAATATTGACATTCTTCAACGATATTTAAAAAAAAAATCATATTTAATCTAGTTTTTAGTTTTTCAAAATAATCTTGTGTTAAAATACTTAAAAATGTCTATAGATGAAACTGTGAAAATTTGAAATGGATATATTAATTAGTTAATTCTTGAGATGCCCCCAAAGTTGGACAATTTAACATGGGCTTCTATGGAGGTGCCAGACCCCCTTAAAAGAGAGAGAGAGAGAGAGAGACAGGAGACAGAGAGAGAGAGAGGGGAGAGAGAGAGATAATAACCGACAAACTTAAGCAAACACTAATGATAAAGGTAAATAGTATTAAGCTATGTTTAAATGAAACGAAGGACAAACCTTCAAAGTGTGTGTTTGAGTTATCCCGAAATAATTAAACTAATCGCTATTGTTACCAGTACGGAAATTACACCGACACGAAACAAAATGCAAAATGAATAATGTATGGAAGATTTCTTTTTGTGTGTGTGTGTCAAAAGCCATTGTTTATTTCAATTTTTAACATAGGTAAAAACAAAAACAGAATTCTTTTTAAAAAATTACAGAATTTTTTAAAAATAAAATACAGAATTCTTTTAAAGAAATTACAGATTTTTTAAAAAATGAAATACAGAATTCTTTTAAAAAAATTACAGATTTTTTAAAAAATGAAATACAGAATTCTTTTAAAGAAATAACAAAATTCTTTAAAATAAAATGCAGAATTCTTTGTTACATAAAAAAGTTTCTGGTGGCAATTTTGTTTGCATTTATTCTAGCAATTTATAGTTATTTCGAACATAAGTAAAATAAATACATTTAAATAATGAATATAAACTTGCACTATGCATTTAAAATGAATTAATTACAATATTATAAAGGAAATAACTTTAATTTCTGCTTAAATGCTTAAATTCCATAATTGAACTCTTAAAAAATAAAAATGTATTATTTATAATTACATATGTCGTAATTTTAAATATTTTTAATTAAATGCATCTGAAAATTATTTAATTATATAGCATTCATTCATACACATGCATTTAATGCTTGATATTAAGTTTTTAAAACCAGGTTAGTGATTGATGATAAATCACTGTGAGTCTTACAGTGTTTTCAGTCCATTTACATATGGAAATCGACATCAGGTATCTTTCTTTCCTGCAAAAATAGTCTTGAAATGAAGATGAATTTTAAACAGTTTTCATTGTCAGAACTTCTTTAAGTAGGCTACTCGTGTTTGGCGCTGAAAGGAAAAAAAGAACACCGAATGGTTTGCTATTTATTCTTGAACTTGACTTATAAATATTATTGGATTAAGGCAATTTTTATTTTGATATGTCAATGTATTTAAATTATATTTCTTGAAAATCCGATTATGGAAATTTCGCTACTTAAAAAATCAAAATCCAGGTACAAAATCTCAATAAATTAATTTCAAATGCAGAATTATCCTAAAACATAGATATATTTTGGTTTTTATTTCTCTTTATACATTGCATCCACGCTGTATTTTTATGAACATGTTGCTATTTTCTTTTTCTAAAAATATGAAGCTTATATTTTAAGACATAATTATTACAGATTCTAAATTTTTAATTTAAAAAAATTCGGAACAGGACTCTGTTTTGCTAAGAAAAATATGGCATTTTTGAAAAAAAAAAATATTTAATTAAATATTAGGTGTTTATTGTAAGCAATTAGGTAGTAAAATTCGGTTATAACTAATTTCCGACAATTCTTTTTCAGTATGCATAGGGTTATTCAAAATGAAAAGGACAATAAGAAAACTATTTTTACACTAATGTATGTTTATTGTAGCCAAACTGCAGCTACCGTATCGTATCGACAGATAAACTATCAGCCTATCAACTATTGTCCTATTCACTTCGACTAACCCTGTATTTTAATATAGAGTTGTGATAACTACTGCTTTGATTACATTTAATAATAATACTTTTTTGATATCAATAAAAGTGGTTTCGGATACATTTCAAAATCTTTATGCAATTCACGTATATATGTTTGTTAGTTTGTTGAATTTTAAAATATTAGGAAAGAAAATTCAAAATTTACCGTTTTAAAAGTTTTAATTGCAATAATGAAATATTTTGAAACATCTAAGATCTTGATTTGAGTTAGAATAAGGCTACTATGTTAAATTTTTCAATCATTAGTCCTTTCTACTTTCGTCCAGTTTGCTTACTAGAAACAACAAAATTAACAATTAACAAGGTGAACATTTCTTCTAAACTCGATATGAAGCTTTAATTTCCAAGTCTCCAAACAACTGAAACTACAGAACAAACCGCCAATTCGCTCTTTTCTTCGAATCCAATTCCAAAAAATGATCTAATCATCCAAATAGCCTCATAAGATTGCAAATTAGAGGCCTCGATTGCCAATTTAAAAGCAATAAAGGATTACATTTACATAGCAAATTGCATTTGAAGTGGAGACGTACCAGAAGCTTGGATAGCCATTTACATTCAACCTTTTCAATCAAATTTATAAACTCACTTATGAAGAGAGCGTTGCCCCACGGGCGTTCAAAAGTGGAACTATTTACGAGCTTAATGCATTCTCCAGATCGAGTTTTATGTTATTGTAGGAATTTTTCCTCGAGGATCCATTTTGGAAAACAGGTTGGTCAGAAATTGTTCCAAAATCCAAAAGTTCCAAGATCATTTCTTCCCAGGGGGCCAAAGGTTGTTTTTCTCATTCTGTAGAAATAATTTATTATCTAAACACACTTTTATGGATGTTAAAAAAACCATTTAACTTGAAACTTACACAAGTTTTTAAAGATTCAAATTTTCATTGCAACTGCAGTTTCTTGTTTATATTTTAACTAAATTTTGTTAATTGACTTTATTTTAATTGACATGAATATTGAATTTTGTAAGACTTACTCAACCTCAAATACTTAGTTTATTGTCATAAGGGCTTTCAAAATTGTTAGCAGAGAATAAAAGGTTGATCCCCCACTCTAAAATTACAATACTATTCTAATCATCATAATACCTACCAATTTCATTTGAACAAAAATATCTCGATAAAACAAAGAAAAATATTTGTGAAAGAAAACAGCTATAAAACCTTGAACAGAACCTGCATTATTTTTAAAATTCTTTTTAAGGGAACTATATTCAAAATAAATTGCGGTAGGGTTGATCACATTAAGGAAGATTTTATTGTTTTTAACGATAAGTTGATCACATTAAGGAAAACACATTTTTTACCTCCTTATAATAGAATAGTTTTAATGTTGATAAATGGTAAATATTTTATGGGCCATTTTTAAGGGAGGTAAATAAGAACGGAATGTCGTGTAATTTAAATATTTTTATCTCCAAAAATGCTTTAAATTAATGTTAGTTTTTTTACACAATTTTTTCTAACTTTTAGATAAACAATTCCATAAAATGAATATTTTATTTTATATATTTAACATAAAGGTGTTCAAAAACGTGCTTTTAACTTTTGTCCAATTCTGAGCACACCCTAATTGCAATTAAGAATCTATTATGCAAACATTAGACGATATTTTATGTGTTGCAGTGGCCATTAGAAGTCGTCAAAAGAAAAATACTTTTTTAAGAAACGCCGAAAATTGAAAAACAAAAAATAATTTTGAATATGAGTGTAGCTCTATAAAAAAAACTTAACCATTCTTATGCTAATGACTTTAAATACAAAAACTTTCACACAACTGCAGAATATCACCTCTTTATTTCAGAACTCGGCGACAGATAACATCACAGCACCCTTCCCGTGCCTTCTCAGAAATTTACGACTAAAAGTAAAGTCGCTAACGTGGAATGCAGTGCCTCACGTTCCAAACAAATTCATTCTAAGTGAGGGTGGTGACAGGTACAAGAAGACTTGACAGCCCTAAGAAAAAGATACGGAGAAGTAAGTGAAGTCATTTGGGATGAAATGACACGAGGAGGGGACATAAAAATAAACTTGATAGTTTTGTGGTGTTTGGGAAATGGAGTATCGTGAGAATATGATGGTGTTTAGAAGATAGGAACGAAATAAAATAGTTTTTTGTTCTATTTTACAAGCATGATATTAAGTAAGACTTTATCTAGAGATTTTTGTGAAGTTCGTTTGGGATTGGTATAGACGATATTAAGGAGGAATGGGCGCGCTGGACTGGGGGTTTCCAAACTCAAGTGCCTCAATGTTAATCCCAAGAGGAAAAAACTATTTTCTCTGCCACGTTACTCCGGCTGTATTGAATATTTTTACAAAAGTTTTTTTTTAAATAATAAATGTAGAAAACTTACAGGTCTCTATAATCTCACCGTTTTAAATTGCTTCGAATACTTTTTGTGATATTATTTATTAAATTTTTTTTTAAAAAAAATTCGAACCAATTTCAAAAAGTTTGAATGTCGTGACCTGTAAGTCAGCTACACTTATCGCATTAAAATCCGTTTGTATAAATATTCAATACAGCCGGAGAAATGTGGCAGAGAAAATATTTTTTCTTATAGGATTAGCACTGATGCACTTTGCTTTGGAGACCCGGTATCTCGAGTGCCCATTCCCCCTTAAATTGTATCGTTGTTAAATGGAGTGGTGAAAATACGCTGATATTTAGAAGAATTGAGACGAAAACACTCACATGTTGTTTTTTATATTTTATAAATATGATATTAAGTAAAAGTTTATCTAGAGTTTTTTTTAAAAGTTGTTTGTGATTGGGAAATTGAAAAAAAAAGTCATATAAATAAAACAAGACAATTTAATAAGTTTTCGAATTAAAAAGTTGTTAAATATATTGGTTGTAAATGTATGACGTGCTACTAATGTCTCGAGAAGGGTAAAAATTGTTAATTAATATAATGGGGCATATAAGCCTCTTGATATTTTAATCAAGCCATCCTCATCCATAAATATAAATGTTTGACATTGCTTGTATTTTTAATGTTTTTCCAACAAATAGTTCAACTGCTTTAAAATTGTTAAAATCTCAACAATATAGATTCTAATTTCAGAAAAAGGGCCTTTGAAAAATAGCATGAGTGGAGAGTAGCAGTTCTCAAAACACTACCTAGGTATTCAATTTTACTAAAATCTCACGTGCTTTTGATAATTTGACTTTCCAAATTAAATGAAACAGCTAAAGAGGATTTAATGTCTTTCTCAAAACAAGGAATGAGTTTACCAATGTTATGTGCTCTTTTTAAGAAATTTATATACGAAAATAAAAACCCATTAAAAACTATGCATCAATAGATTTATGAAGGAAATTGAACGAAGATTAAGGAAAAGCTTTAAACTGCATCGAATTTATTTAACAAATGATGTGAAATGTTAAATACTACTTTACATGATGTTCTATCCAACCCTAAGTAATTTTGATATCGCCCATTTGTTTTATAGCTATTAAAGAAGGAAAAAGCAATTTATTCTTTAAAAATAACTTTTGAACTCTTATTCTTAGGCTTCTGTGTTAAATTTTAAGTTCAAATTGCAAAACACTTTTGCATGAATTTAAATTTTTGGTTTGCCTAAAAAGTTTTTTTTAATATCAGTATTAATCTTGAACAGAGAAGTTATTATATGGCTAAAAACTTAATTCCTACTAAAACGGACCCTGTATGTATATGAATGTACACTCTTAAAACAAACACTCCTAATTTAACTCAGTCTGAGTGGATTTCACTCCTTCAGACTGGAGAATGCACTTCTCCTTTTGGAGTGGATCCTTTGTGTGTTAAACCTCCGACAGGATCACTCCAAACGAGTGATTTTAACTCAGTCTGAGTAAATATGCATGCCTTTACGGTGTCGAAAATGCACTTCTCCAACTGGAGTGGATTTCACTCTTTTGTTTTAAGAGTGTAATTCCACATTTCATCAAACTATTTTAATTTTATCGAAGTACTTAGATAAACTTTTTTGGGGAAAATTTCCGTTATACACTGTTTTTAACGGTTAAAACAAATAAGCCTTTTTCGGAGAATTTCAAGGAAAGTTATAATGACCTTCATTCTTCATACACATATATAGTTATTAACGCACGGTTGGTTGCACACTTATCACAACGGTCATTTGGTATTTTGTACACAACAACTACCTACTAAATGCAAGTTTACTGACAAGCCATATCTGCAAAAATATGACATGTAATCCATTTTGAATCGTGCCCTGATTAGATTTTCGAAAATTGGGAATCTCTGTGTAAGTTATCACAATAGTTAGTATAAGTTGTCCCATGATAATTAAGGAAGACAAAGTTTCTTTAATAAAACTGTTCTTAATTGTTCAAACCTAACTAAAATAATACTTAAAAAGTAATTAATAGGGGTAAGTGGTGTACCTTGGACGTATGTGTACCTCGAACCTATGCTGATTCTAGCTCGATTAGCTTAGATATTGAAACAACACCACATGAAGTTAAAGTATTTGCTACCAGGGATCTCAGTGAAGTTCTATCTGTTTGTTTAAAAGGTCAATTTATTAAAGAGGTTTCGAAAAACTAAATTCACAGTTCAAAAGTAAATTTTTGTCACATTCTTCAGTGTAATTTTTTACTCAAACATGTAGTGTTTATTCAGAAACGATGGTTATGCAATACAAAGCAAAGTTTTAGCTATAAAACTGTGTGCTTGAAATTAAGTTAAGTCTAACCTTAACTTGGTGATTAACTATTTTGTTTTTAATATCCAAGTGGTGTACCTCGAACCTAATACAAGTGGTGTACCTTGGACTGGTCCAAGGTACACTACTATAGGTCTTATGTGCTTCAAATTGTTGAAA
Source organism: Hylyphantes graminicola (assembly GCA_023701765.1). Lineage (NCBI taxonomy): Eukaryota > Metazoa > Arthropoda > Arachnida > Araneae > Linyphiidae > Hylyphantes > Hylyphantes graminicola. The sequence goes on from CM043116.1 coordinate 50,019,536, forward strand.
ACCCTTTTTAAAATTCAAGTAAATTCTTTCCTTTGAAAATTTAAGTAATTTAAGCTATTAATATGCAACCCTGATTTGTAAAATCTAGAAAAATGGAAATTCGTAAGAAATTTTGATATGATGTGATAAAGAATTTTTTTGTAGGTAATTATTTAGATTTATGGAAGCCTATAAAATTTTAACCATATTGATATAATATAGAAAATAAATATTGCATGCTCATCTAAAAAGATATTTTTTATAATAAATATCTAAGCAGAACACGTTTAGGCCTAGTTGAATAAACATAGGGGGAAATATTTGAGTTTTTTTTTTCAAATTTAAGACAGAAAGATAGCCAAATGTTTTTCTATGGCATGAAATAAGTTTAATTTTATGCTGCATTTTAACGAATACACCCGAGAAAGATTGCATTGCAGCTGAAAAAGCCAAAAGGACACTAAAAAAACTAAGGCAATAAAACCCCTTACTGAGCCAATTGACCTAACATAACCAATTGCTACAATCTTGGCTAGAAATAAGAGTAGGTTGTAAAATGTATTTTTGAATATCATGTGGCTAATAAATATTGGTTTTCGGACTATAAATCGAGTTTCTCTACCTGTTAATAATTGGTCCAAGGTACACTGCCAGGTTGGACCAAGGTACACCGCCGGTGGTGTACCTTGGTCCTAATTACAATTTTCTGTATTTATTTTTTTAATAGTTGAAATCATTTAAATAACATGTTAAAATAAATATATGTTGTATATAACAACATAAAGTATTCAGTAAAAATATTTTTATTCACTTTTTGCAAGTAATTAAGAAAATAAAAATTGAAAAGTCAAAATAGGTCCAAGGTAACCCACCTTCCCCTATTTAATTCGAAGAAGTTATTAAAAAGAATAAAATAATTTATCACAAAAATAACAATAAGCAATAATAATAATAAAAGCAGCAGTCGATTGCAATATAATATTGCAATCGACTGCTGCTAAGTGCATGGTTTCACCCATAAGCAATTGAAAACTGCATGTGAAAGTCAAAATTTTAAAAGAAGTGGAAGACACATTTTGTTTCCATTTGCAAGACTTTTTGGTATTTGAAGATTTTATACCTCTTGGCAATAGTGTGAGAAAGTTCCAAAAAACTCCGATCTATGAGCCGGGGATTTAAATTTGTACCTAATTTTTTCCTCAAAATTATCTTATTAGGTGTATTTTACCTATCCCTCGTACCAAACGTCTATTATAAATTAACCAGATGCACTAAATATTTATCTAATACAAAAAAATATACACTGTTAAAAAGTTAGGTGCAATATTACACTGGAATTCTGGAACATTAAAGTTGCCACTACGATTTGGAGCGTGAATTTACCAAATTTGTATTAAAACCATAACTTTGATGTACCGCAAAAAGAGGTAAATCAAAACTCCAAACAGTTGTGGTAGCTGGAAAATTCCAGGTTTCCGGAAAATTCAATCAATCTTGCACCTAAGTTTTTAACTGTGAAAAATTGAACAAAATTCCAATTCACAAGCATTACAGTTAACTGAAAAAGCGATAAATAAATAAAAAAAAACTAAATCTTCATGGATTTTGATCAGAAGTAGTATTCAACTATACACCTCCAAACGAGTGAAGAAGTAAAATCAAATGAAGAATTGGTAATGCAAGATCAGGTGCAATCTTTTACCAAAATTTTTAACTGTGTTAATTACATTAATTCATAACTGTTATTTTCCCTTTTAAGTCACTTACTCTTCAAACTGCGGTTCTTTCAAGAAAGGTTCTATCTCCCCCACACCTTGTAAATAATCCACCCATTCACCTGGATCGCTCATTTGCATAAAAGCCACCGAAAATTTACCTGCTAAACAAGCTCGGGAACAACTTGAAAGAAAACCGCTCGCAGTTCCATCGACCTCCGAGCAGTTTCCTTCCTTAGCATCGGAAGGCCTTTGACTTTCATCAAGGTCTCATCATCGTTGCAGGAAACGCTGTTTTAATGACTATTAAACGCTGAGTTTGTGAACGGATTGGCTGGTATTTGTCTCTAGTCAATGGGTCCTTTTGTCCATTGTGATATGTGTGACACAAATGTTCTGAGTGTGCATTTAGTTTAGACTTGTATATTTTGTTGTTGTTAATATATGGGGAAATGTGAGACACCAATTATTACAATGCCCGAGCATAATTCTTTTTAGTATTGCATGTTTTTTTGTGTGCTTTTATTAAAGTACAGAAAAGAACAAAAATTAGAATTTTTATTTTTACGAAGCCTCTTGTTCTGGAATAGAAGCAAGTTAAGCTGGAGATTTACGTGAAAAATCAGTTGATATCCATATATTTATACTCTACTTTTCCTTAATTACTTTCATCATCAGTGCAAAAGTTAAGTTAGCTTTATAATTAACACTTGTCGTTAAGATTGCATAAGTTATTTATCTTTTAAATAAAAATATAGCATTGATATCCACTGGTCCTGCTTATAAATCTCCAACGATAGTCACCGGTTATTATTATTAGTTACCGAACCAATCACACGATGCCACTAACTTTCTTATTAAGCTATTGACGAAAAGATCATAAGAAAAATTTACTGTAAATAAGTAGGTTTGTAACAAAAACTGCCACTTAGAGCTACTTCCACACAAATTCCTGTTTATCGAAAAATCAATAATTATTACTTATCGTATAGTAAATTTGTTTATGCGCCTGAAAAAAGCGTCAAACACAGCATTTCATTCTATATTAAACTATTTTTTAAATCGAAAATTCAATAATTATTACTTATCGTTTGCAAACATTTATTTGCATGACGAAGAAGGATTTTTAGATGTCATTTAGAATCTTACAAGCGAAACTGAAAGTCCACAATCTTTCATAGAAGTCATCCTCCATCTTCCTTGCTTTCGGCATCAACTTCTATCTTCATCCTGACCTCTAGTCAGTGCATTCCTCCGACATTCTCTACCTGGGACACCGCAGACCCAGACAGACAGCATGGGGTACGAAAGAAGAGTTTAGTGAAAGAACGTGCTAAGTAGCATTTTTGAAAAAGTTAAGATTTTTGTATCAATGAACACATTACTTAGCTCCTTTGAATATAGAAATTTTTCCCTTCGTCATAAACTTTAAGTAGTGCATTTTTTAAGGTTTGCAACGTATCTGAGTGCAAACTAAAAACTTTAAAGCTCGTTTTCTCGTTTTCACCTTTTTGTCACTTAGCACGTTTTTTCAATCCACAAAGCTCTTCGAATGTGCTCGACCTTTTTTTTACCCAGTCATTGACCCCTGCCTCTTCTGCCCGGACCCCGTAGTTCTTAGAACATTCTTTTTTGTGATGTTGATGCTTTTACCCCACTTTGGTTTGCTTTGATGCACTGGCTTGACTCCCCGCATCTCTGGTTGTTATGGCAACCGACGGGTAGTCTGGTATTTTTTTTTCTTTTTGTGTAGTTTTTGAGCTTTGGGATGCTCTTTCGGAAATGGTTGATGTTTACGGAAATGGTTGAAAAATTGCAAGAGGAAAAAAATATATATAAAATTTGCTGAGCGAAATTTAGATGCAGGAATGAAGGATGTATACAGATCGAGTGTGCGTATGTAGTACATACTTTGGTGAAGTTGTAAGAGTAACTTACCGCTTAAAATTTCTATTTTAGGAGTGTGAGAGTTGTATTTTGGATTTATATGAAACAAAAATTGTTTTTTTTTTAAATAGACATTCAAAAAAATTATGTAGAATTTTTTTCTAATTTCTCACTATAATTATGGAGTACAGTGTGGAAGTGTAAAAGACTTTTAAAGTTCTAGACTACCTTGAAAATTACAGAATTGTGAGCTGAGGTCATAGCTACCAAATTGAAATGTTTTCCCCTTAAAATGTTTTAATAAGCTTTTTTTACAACGGCAAAAAAGTTTTGATTCGTAATGGACGACAAAGCAAACAATTAACATTACTGTTTAATTTCTAATAGAACAATTTCTTTAATTAACGCATTTAATAATTATTATATGAAGGTGAGAGAAAGTATTCAGAAATAAATTTTGAAATATGGGAAATATTTGCCAACATTGAAACTCTATTAAAAAAATAAATGAAAGTAACTTCCAATAACGATTATCAATGCTAATTAGTTCAGATAAAATATTAAGATTATATAATGACTCATGAGAATTGAAAACATTTTGAAAAACCAGGTTCTAACCATTAAATAACGTTGAGATTTAGATTTACAGTTACTGAAGGTACATAAAATTCTAACAGGAAAAAACTATATATTTCATAGAAACTCTTTTAATTTTCGCTTTTACTATGTACGATACCGGAAATGCCGTTCATATAACATGTATAAAACATGAAATCTATACGACGACGATGGAACTTTCAAATAATAGCGGAAGTGGCAAAATTCCAAGTCCCGTTCTACTTCCAGGTACGAGTTTTTGCTGGTAAATCATATTGATATAGCGTGTAGCCTGAATATTTTTTGATATTCTGCTTGTATGTACATAAAAATCGTGGAAATAATTATTTAAAATAGATTAATTTAGTGTGGGGTTCCCAACCTTTCTACACCTGCGTACCACTTAACTTTTTGAGAAATTTTTTCGTGCCACTAGACCTAAATATTTTAATAAACGCATAATATTTACTCTTCTAAAAAGTGTTCAAAGGTTTTTTTGAGTAGAACTAAGAAAACTTCGTATTAAATGGTTAAATATTTGTTTATTTATTACATGCTTATAATGAAGGAGAAATAAAAAGATCAAAATGGTATCAATTTACAGGTTTGTTTATTACCTATAGGTCTAAAAACATATAATTAAAAAATAGTACAAACTCAAGCAAAATCCGATAAAGGAGTTAAGGATTTCTCATCAAAATAATGTTAATAATATGTTGTTATATAATATAATACTAATAATATGTTGTGTAATGAGTAATAATATGTTGTTGTATAATATAATGTTAATAATATGTTGTTGTGTAATGAGTAATATATTTGCATGCTATATTGCATGAAATATTCCCGCATACCACCAGTGGTACAAGTACCACCGGTTGGGAAACCCTGAAGGGTCACTGCTTAATAATACCATTATCATTATTTGCATCTAAAAAATGGACCTGTTTCAAAAGTTAACCATTTGAAAATGTAATGACGAATGCGAAAGTAACTATGCTATAGATCATTAAGGAAATTTGGTTCAGTACTGTGAATTCCGAGATTTTACTTAAAAACTATTTCAATGCCTACAATAAATTTTCAGCTATATGTTATATTCTAATTCTTGTAGTTGAAATGGAAGGTGGGGAGAGTGAGGTATAATGGGGGATAGAGTATGATTGTGGTCACGGAAGACTCCACTAATAAGGCCAAAGAAGCTTTCTGTGACTTCACACTATCCCTCTGGTTTGGATTTTAGCTATTCCGAAAGAGAGGAACGAAACCTGTTCGTAATCTTTAAAGAACAGGTAAGGCTTTGCGGGAATAGGTTTTGCTCTTTTTCTTCAAAAAATCGTACAATCCGACCCAAACGTGTCGTCTCAACTGTGTATATTTTTTTTATACTTTTGTAAATAAAGTATTTTTAATTAGCCACTTAAACTCTTATACTCCTATTCAATTTCTTAAATGAAATCCAAAATTTTTTCTACGCTCAATAACACCCGAACGTGCAGATGACATTCGAACGGGGCGCCGCGGTGGCGCAATCGTTAGGATGCTAGCCTTTGAAGCTGCTGGGGTCGGGCTCTAATCCCGGTCAGGCATGGATGTTTGTGACCGTCAATAAATGATGTTATTTGTCTATGTGTTTGTGTTGTCCTTTCTTTGTGTCTCTCTTGTGCTTGTAAAAACCCTTTCTGTATATGTCCCACTTGACAAAAGCTTATAAGCGGTTCTCTGAACAAGCACACAAGCTGGAATATGTACAGCTGGGGGAAAAAAAAACGCTCCACCCCACGTTTCTCAGCTGCTATTGGGCAAGGAACTTTGTGAAAGGTGTCATTTTTCAGGAACTAGCGTAAGGAACTGAGAACTGGCAACAAAAATTGTATAAGGGGTCGTCTACATATTAAAATGTGTACCAACTTTGAAAATTCCAATGGCAACACCCAATTTTTTTTACATAAAAATGTTCAGCACCTTCAAAATACCCTATCTGTAAAAAAGAATTATTTACTTTGCATTATTTGCTGAGCTATAAGCATTCAAAGGTGAACGCCCATAATGTTAAAAAAGTTTCATAAACTTTTATTCATATCTCCACAAATAAAAGGAATTAAAGAAAGTTTTTTTTTTTCATAATATACTTCTTAATCTTCCAAAAACAAATCACACAAGTTTTTTCATAAATTTTTCAGTTTTAATATTTTTTTATTTAAATTTAAATAATAAAAAATAAAACATGAATAGAAACCCCCAATTTTTTTTTTACATAAATCGATAAAGTAGATGAAGTAGAACCAAATTCCCAAATTTTGTAATTCAAAAACAATTATTTGCCGAGTTATTGTAAAAAAACTGAAAAAGACGAATTTTAGGGATCGTGTAAAAAATTACTTGGCGAATTCGATCCTAACTTGCATTATCGTTTGGTGATTGAAAAGCATTTTTTGATAAATGTTTATTCAAATTATTGATGTCTATTGATAAAAAATCTAAAAATCTTTTCTTATTCCAAGTGCATGCAATGTATTTTGTTTGTCGAATTAACTTTAAATTATATCGATTACTATGTTTTTAAATGTGTTATTTCCATTACAATTTCAAGAAGTGAGTATCAAAAATAAATATGCTTAAATATAATTGGAATTCGGTTTTCAGTACATTTTATTGTTACCACATTGCTTATTTAACATTATTTAGTGCCCACTTTCCTTGATTATAAATCATTGCCCAATCATTCTGAATAATTTTATTTTGCTTTCCTTAAATATCGTGTTAAGGTTGTAACCCTCGTTTTGAAATACGTGGTTTATATTACCGATAAAGGGCGAAAAATTTTTAACTAACTTTTTGCAGCAATATTAATGAAACAAAAATTTGCATAAAAAATGTGAAACATTAATGCAATAATCATGTTAGTCAATGTGATTATAACTAATCGCATTTGAAAATCTGTTCGTTATAAATAACCGTATATGCGACTTAAATTAAAATTAAAACTTTTTATCTTCTAGTGTTTGTTTTATTTCTGAATTTATAATTTCAAAATAAAAAACATTAAAAAAATCACAATATTAGTGAAGAAAGTTAAATTCTAGGATCCGTTGGCGAGATTATGTTAACCCAGTTAGTTTTTTGTTTTGAAAAGACGCAACCCAAATATTACTGTTTTCACTTTACAGATGTCCCCCTAAACGAGTTCAAAATTAATGCTTTAATATCTCAGCAAATAATGCAAACTAGATCATAATTTTTTATACATGGGGTATTTTGAAGGTGCTGAACATTTTTATGTAAAAAAAAATGGGTGTTGCCATTGGAATTTTCAAAGTTGATACTCATTTTAATATGTAGACGACCCCTTATGCAATTTTTGTTGCCAGTTCTAAATTACTTACGCTATTTCCTGAAAAATGACACCTGTCATAAAGTTCCTTGACCAATAGCAGCCGAGAAACGAAGGGTGGAGCGTTTTTTTTTTCCCCAGCTGTACCTACCATACCATACCATACATCCGAACGTGTTATCAATTGGGTGCATTTTTTATACAGTTGTGATTAAAATATTTTTTAACTAACTACTTAACCTTCTATTCATTCTCCGATTCAATTTCTCAAATAGAATCCCAAAATCTTTTCTACTCAGAGTAACACCCATACATGTCGTCCTCCCCATGTGAACGACCTCGTCCACTTCTCATTTTGGTGTTGTTGGTCCTCGCGACATCGAAAAGTTTCTCATCGTAAACGGCCAAAACATAATTTGAGAGAGAGAGAGAGAGTTGATGCTAAATGGGCCAGTAGGTCGCGACCTTCTGCGCCCATGTCGACCTTTGTTTAAAGTGAGAGTAGCTGTGACGCTACGAAAACTTTCGCTTTTTCTTTCTTTCAGTGACAAGGAGTTGTTTGTGTGGATGAAAATGTGTGTGAATTGACCATATTAATTCAGAAGTAGGTTATCAAAAGCTATTTTTGGTATAGGAATGTGCATTTCTAAAACTTTGATAACACTTAAATTTTCTTTTGTGGTTATGTGGTTCTGAAAACTTCAAATATGTCAAAATCTAACATAATTTATTTTAACGCACAACTTTCTTCTTTTGAGTTTGGTATTAAAAAAAATTCACTGTTTAATTCTTTTTAATTTAGAACAAATTTAAAAACATCTTGTGTTAGACAATGTATTCCATGAGGCTTACAAAACTAATAGAAAACAACATTAAAAAAATGATTTTTTTTTTGTATTTTATACCATGTAAATGATATAAGTGGTGAGTGGTTTTGTTGAATCTGTTGGTAATCGTTAGCAAGCAAGGCGAAGTCCCTAGTATATTAAAATACTTTTAAAATAAAATTTTAGATAAGTCACTAAACACTTTTAACTTTAGATATTGAAGAAAAACAATGTTTATAATCACTAACATCGTAATGTCTCTTCATCTAATAATAAAACGGTGAACATTTTCTCTCGTGTAACTAATTATAAATACTAAGGTACACAAATCCAAATACTAACAATTTAATCAACAAGAACTGTGTTCAAATCTGAGAATAGAAATAGTAATTCAGTCAATATAGAAATAGGTTGCTGCATCAACAAAAGAAAGGGCGTTTCGTAATAACCAAAAGTGTATATTATGTCTTACGATGGTGCAAAAGTTAATGAATGTGATCCAACAGCTTCATCACTTAGCTACATAAACACTAAATTAGAATTTCCACACGTCAGACCTTTTGGCATGACGCGCAACCGTTTACGAATCTTATGTGTCACGTCATCTGTCAAAATTGTCTGAGAAGGTGTCATGTCACCACAACAATCATTACTTAGTTACTATACTTATGTAACATCAAGGGAATGCCATATGGATGTCTTCCAAGTTTCGAAAACTGTCATGATGTCTATTTGTCATGATAAACCGTTTGTGTTTTATGCTTATGTCATACACATCTAAGTACACAACTTACAAGGAAGGTTTCTAAGATTAAGAAATACCTTAGAAACCTTAGAAAGATTTCTAAAGTATAATATTTAGTGGGTAATAAAAGAAGGTGTTGTAGTTAATGGTGCGACCTGAAGTATAGTTATTGATTGTGAATATTAGAAGAACCTGTTTGAAGCTAGGGCTACACTCTTAAAACAAACGGGCGATTTTACCTCAGTCTGAGTTAATTTTCACTTCACCAGTGTCGAAAATGCACTTCTCCTACAGGAGTGGATTTCACTCTTTTGTTTTAAGAGTGTATATTTTTGTAAAAAGAACAGCAAATATAAGCTAAGAATTTATCATACATCGCATTAGGGGGCTTCGCCTATGATCGCAAGAGCTCGCCGACCCTGGTAGAGTGACGTCTTTTGTATGACGTATATTTCCTTTTCATAAAAGCGCATAGGTAGTTGACATTGATGATATAGCTGTAGTTCCATTACTTTTACGTTACGAGAATGAGAAGAGCGCAAGATGGAATTTGACAAAACAAGATTCGAAACTTTGTAAATTAATAACTCAAATATTAACTCTAAATTTGCAAAGAGGAAGATGAAAACTAGTTCTTTTTTTAAAACTTTTTTCTAAATTTCATAGAAAATCTGACTTCACGCACTGGCAGCAATAAGGGTTATTGAACTCTTAGGCAAAACGAAAAACTGAACTTCAACAAACTATATCTCAAAAACTTCAGCTCTCAATATCAGCATATTAGATAATCGGTCTTTCGTAAATGTGCAAGGCTATTGATTTGTCAACTCAATATTTTTAGAGTAAATACCGGGAGAAGAGCGCGTAGCAAAAAATCATTTTAACAGCGGCAGTGATTTTAATATAATGAAATTTCATACATCATTTAAAGCTGTTTCAAAAAAAAAAATACAATTACTTTACTTGTTGCCGCCCCGGTGGCTGAATGGTTAGTGTACTAGCCTTTGGAGCTGCTGGGGTCGGATTCGAATCCCGGTCAGGCATGGATGTTTGTGACAGTCAATAAATGTTGTTATTTGTCTAGGTGTTATTCATTTCTTTGTGACTGTAAAATTGTTTCTGTGTCTGTCCCACTTGACGAAAGCTTATAAGCGGTTCTCTGAACAAGCACACAAGCTGGAATATATATGTATCATACTATACCATACCACACCATACTTTACTTACTTCGACAGACAATAATTATTGTATTTAGACTAAAACAATTAAAAACAATGACCCACAAAAATCTATATAATATACATACTTAGTGAAAAAATTTCCTATTCATTGGTCTGAAAATAAAAAATAAATATTTTTCTAACACACAAAAAATTCTATAAATGGAGTGGTGTGTGTGTGACAAAAACTCTTACGGAATTAAGTATAAATGAAACAATGCCTGGAACTTTGAAAAAAATTATTAATTACAGCATAGTCTCTTCGTGAGAATACACAATTAACGTGCACCACTTTCCTCCACGTCAGGAACAAACAAGGGAAGTGCGTGTATGATGGTCAGATTAGCAATCCATTTATGAAATTGAATAAAGCGATACACACAACGCATTTTTCATATTCAGTGGGTGTGAGGATAGAAAATACACTGAGGATGGAAATACAATGTTGCAATTAATATGGGTTTTTTTTCTAGAAATAGACATTAAACAATGACTTCGCGTCATTTTGGACATATTTAAAGTTTCTTTTTTTTTAACATACTTGAAATGAAGAATGAAACAACAAACTTGAATAAGGAATGAAACAATAATATCAGTTGCTTATTTCTTATTAGATAATTAAAAGTATCGACATTCTAAAAAAAGAAATATATATTGCCTGATATTCTTTAATAATTCCATCTTAATGCTTTTTATAATAAGAATTATTTGTAATATTAGACATTAGCTGAAAGGATCTCAAAGGAATCTTTTAGAAATATATTTTTTACTGGTATGATATCACTGCCAAGGTAAAGCATCTTTTAAAGTAAATAGTTAAACTTTTGACCTCGAGGAAATGGAAATACAAAAATATTTCAATTTAACAAACTCATTTGTTGGGAAATTTCTTCAGAAGAATATTGATTGTTAAAAGCACAATTTCAATAACTCTTATGTAAACACTACTACGTTCGCAAACTTAGAGTATTTTTGCTTTTATTATAATTACCTAATGTGAAATATAAGGTAAAGTGAAAGGGCAATGGGTCGAATATTCGAAATGGAGTTTTGTGTTTTCTACACGTTGTGGAGGGTGCTGATTCTAAAAAAGTGGTTTTTGAACAGAGATCTGTCTTCCGAAACCACTCTAAAGATCAAACTAAAAGAGCCACGGGTTCCAATTTCGTGCCGTCCCGGTGGCGCAATCGAACGCTAGCCTTGGGAGCTGCTGGGGTCGGGTTCAAATCCCGTTCAGGCACGGATGTTTGTGATCGTCAATAAATGTTGTTATTTGTCGATGTGTTATTCCTTTCTTCGTGACTGTTAATATTCTTTCTGTGTCTGCCCCACTTGACGAAAGCTTATAAGCGATTCTCTGTACTAGCACAAAAGCTGGAACATATGTGTACCATACCATACCATATTAAAATTCGTGCACGAGTTCCAAGTAGTCGTCGGATGTCATAATCAGGTTTTCAAGAAAATCACTTATGCACAAAGAGTAGCTGCGATGGAACCTTTTGCGTTTTAAATTTTCTGAAATTACCTTATAGGTTATATAATTACCTTTATCGATTGATTGGGTAGAAAAAATTAAAGTCATGTAGTTCTATACACACCTAGTTTTCTTTTAAATACTACCTGCAAGACATCTCTTATAAGAAAAAATGAAGCAAAAAGAAAAAATATCCTTATATCCTCCATTCACAAGCGCAAACTCCAAAGAAGACGACAATTTGTCGTCATTTTTATTTCTCATCTAAATCCTACTTCTTTCCTCACTCAAAAGATGGATACCAACACTCAGCCCCTCTTTGCTCTTCTTTTAAGAAGTAATCTGGGTTATTATACCTTGAGTGAGCGGCTCGTCAACGCGACACTTTATAGCTGTCAAGGAGTCGCGAGCACGCTCCGTTAATTCTGTGGCATGTCTGCCAAGGAGATGGGATGTGACACGGATTTGTTTCGTTTTATTGATGTCTTCTTGTTGGGATTTGTGTGAGAGAAAGGAACACTTGCTTTTGTGAGGAAAATACACCAGCAGGATTAACTGATATGCATAAGAACGATTAATTTAACGATTTAATTTAAACTTTAAAATATAAAAATGTATATAGGAGATATTGCTAACAAATTAATGATTTTTTAATGCACTCTAATACATTATTTTGAATACAAGAAGTCCCCAAGAAGATGGGAGGTGACACGGATTTGTTTCTTTTCAGTGATGTCTTCTTGTTGGGATTTGTATGAGAGAAAGGAACACTTGCTTTGTGAATAAAATACATCAGCAGGATTAACTGATATGCATAAAAACGATTAATCGTTTAATTTAAACTTTAAAGTATAAAAATGTATATGTTAAAAGATATGAATAAAAATTTTATGATTTATGTAAATGTACTCTGATACATTATTTTAAATACCCATGCTTCACGCCTTGAGTGGCAACAGTTAAGGAATAAAAATAAGGACTCGATTAGTTAATCAATGCGATGTGTAATGGGTTGAGTTTACCGTGTCAAAACCACCCAATTTTCGAAACCACTGATGAAATCAATGGAATAAAAGAAGGAATGATTTTCTCCAATTGAAACAAATCAATTTTAAAGTTGTCAATTTATATATTCTTAAGTTCTTATCACTGGAGAGAATTTTCGTTGATGAAGCCGTCAACAACAAAAACTAAAGAGATAAGAAGGAAAAATTACGACATTTATAATATGATAAAGCAAGACTTTTTTTTAAAAACAAGTTAATTATTTTCTATGCGATCAAATTTTTGAAAATTAGGTCTTTTCTTGAGACTGTATGCATATAATTAAAATAGAATTTTCGCGTATGTTTTTGAACAAAAAGACTATACAAGTATTACAATATTCTAATTTAAAAAATTGAAATATTATTTTGATTTTTTCCATTATTGAAGTATTAAATCGAATCTGATATCAAATTGAAAAACTTTCAAAATAAATTCTAAAATATTTCGCACATTTACATTTTGCCGCCAGATATCAAAATCACTAAAAAATAGCATATTTTAAATATTTCAATTTCATTCTATCTTTATCCCGCCTTTCGGCCAAACGATATCGCTGCCAAATATACAAATATCGTTCCATTTTCTGAGTACCGTTCTTTTCTGCAACGAGGTTAGCGACCGAAAATTGCGGATGAACCACCCCAGTTCGATCGATCAGAAAGCCAGACAGACAATCGGGCGTGGGTGTGGGAGAAGTAGCATGAGCATGATGGAAGCTAGAAATGGCAATGATCTTATTCCCTAGTTCGATTCGAAAGAAGGTAGCTCTTCTTGAAGTCTAAAAATTACTTTTTTCTTGATGAAATATTTTAGATAGATGAAATATATTATGTAATGTACTGTTAAAAATATCGTGCTTGGTTTCACCATAATAATGGTCCCCAGAAGCTGCAATGGTTATGCGGTGAAATGTTCCACACTATTTTCGGTATTTGGCTGATTAGTTTTCAGGTTTTGGTTTAACCATTTTGCAAGTTTTTGTAACAATAACCTGATAAATGGTTCATGATGAAATTGCCTTAATATATCGTGAAACATTTAACCACACAGCCGTTCCGGCTACTAGGAAGCATATTTTTGTTGAAACCAAGCTCCAAATATTTATTAGTGCGTTTTCTGGGAAAAAAGTTATTATAAAATAAAGCAGGGGGAAATATTAAACTCCACATTTTACGTGGCGGTATCTTTATATCTCGACCAATATGTCCTATTAGCAAATGAATCACTTTGATGTCACTCTCACTGATTTCAAGACACAAAAACAAGTATTGCAAGTTCTTTAGTCACATTTTTCCCATGACTAATATTTGCTTCAAATTGGCATAGTCTTGCTTCAAAATTAACTCTACTACTATCTTTTTTTCGACAAAAAATGGGACACTTTGAATAGAATTGATTAAAAAATTAAGACCACCTGTCCTCAAAAGAAAGCATTAATATTATCATCGGCTGAATCACATTATGTCTCGGGTTAAAAAACGGTTTCGCCCTTTTGAGATTAAAGAAATCGATTTCTTGAAGACGAGTCCGCTGAACCGTGTTCGATTATAGAATGGAATTACGGCCCATGAATGGATATTCGAATTATCGCATGTCAAGAATTGGGTAAAATCATTCGCATTTACCAAGTAGTTTAGCTGGACATGTAGAAAGAGAAAAGTTGAAAGTATATTATATATTTTAGTTAATTTGACGGGATTTTTTTGCAATGTAAATAAACTTTTATGACACTTAGATAAAAATATACATATTTATCCGATATACCTTCGTACTAAAATACTTATATAAAAAGAAGTTTTTAACTTTCTTTACTCAGATCCATCAAATACTTGATGTACACAGGGTTTCTGACCCGTATCTGCTAGATACAGTTAAATCATCTATCTCAAACTTTGAAGATGTGTTGATCTAATATCCAGTCTTTAATCAGGGCTCTCTCGTATAAAAGAATGATGCAAAATATTTAAAAAAAATTTTAGAAAGTTAATATGTACTAATAATGTATGTAGTGTAATGTAGTAACAATGTATGTAGTGTAATGTAGTAATAATGTAGTAATAATATGTAGTAATAATGTGGTTATAATTTGATAAAGTCAAGTTGGGCGAAATTACATTGCTCAGCCTATACATTTAGCAAAAAAGGATAGATAAATAACTAAAAGAAACAACAACTGCATTTCACCACAGATGATGGAATAAATTAAAATTGTATGATAATGAATTATTAAAAGGGAACAACAACACTATACTTCACCACTGAAGGTTAACAAAAACTACTAAACTACGTCACTAAAAGAGTGACGAAGTAGTAATTGAATGACGAATTAGTAATGCATATTTTTAATTAACTTTGTCGTAACCAGAAAGTAGAAAGTCGTCTTGAGTCAAGGCCCAAGAACTTTCTCCTCCTATACTATGCCAAATCTCGTCTACCCTTTTTTAGGAATCGTTTATTGCTTCTACTGAAGGGGGTACTGATATAGAAGATAAATTAATTAAATTATCCATCCTTGACTCATGGTAGTTTGTTTATCGAGTCACTCTGACTCATGAACCAAGTGATGATGGAGATTTGCAAGAAGCCGTTTGATTATTTTCGTGGTCATGGGCGGATTCGAGATTTCGTTCTAACGGTTCCTTTTTTAGAATAACAGAGCTTAGTGGAACAACATGCTAAGTGACAAAGGTGTGAAAACGAGGAAATGAGCTTTGAAGATTTTCGTTTGGACTTAGATACGTTATATAAATACAAATACAAAAATTGTCGACCAACAACAGGCCAGAGGCCCAGCAAGGTTGGTCCAAAATATATTTAATTCCTTACCAGTTTCCAGTAGCAATAGAGATTCTTCTTAAAATCTTCCACTCTCTTCGAATAAACAACATATTCTGGCAAAGCATTCCCCTCATTGACGACTCTATTGTAAAAATAATGTTTCCTTACCTCCCTCCTAAAGCATGATTTATTCAATTTCTGACCATGTCCTCTGGTCCGGCTATTCAAGGTAAATCCTAAGCCCTCCATGTCTTCCTGTTTAATGAACTTGAATAACTGAATTAAATCACCCCTTGTTCTCCTATTTTCCAGGAAATACATGTTTAAAGATTTAGTATCAATCACAGTGGCACTCACAAAATACAAAACATATACTTAACTTAAAGTTTACGGAAAGGGGGAAGCTTGTTATCTTTATCAATTGGGGACTAACGTGATCATTAACACAAATATTTAAAAGTTTTCAAAAATGACGCTTAGCACGTTCTTCCACTAATCTATTCATATTGAGCTTGTCTGATGTTGTAAAAACTTGGCCAGTAGGAAATCATATTAGCATTACAGTTTGCTATAAATTCGCATTATCTGATTTTGTATTAGCCATTAAAACATACTCTTATAAATCGTAATTTTTTTGCAAGATGCTTTTACGGAAGGACGAGGTGGTACGAATTCTACCGGAAATAGGCGTGATTTGCTATAAGGACTAATTTCGTCAAAAAGCAACGTCAAAACTTATTAAACTAACCTAACTACAACAACTAATTAAACTAACGGAAAAAGCAACTGCACAAAATTAAATCATATCAAAGTAGATCTGAGCCAACGTTTAAACCATAATAGTCTGCATACAAACAGAGGCAGTTACAGGTAGAGTGTGTAACACAGTAATTTACAAATACAAAAACTAGATCCGATAACCGCCATATACTTAAACAATTTTTATAAATTTAACAACAATGGTATCTAAATTTATTTCAAATTTAAACGGTAATTGGACGCTCGATCAAATACCAATTCTAAAATAATTCCTCCGAAAAAGTCATCATTGTGACTTATCCCTTACGATAATGACTAAAAAATATGTATAACATTTATTATTGAATATTAATGTCATTATACAATTTTTCCGGCTCTCAACCACATTCCTGGGGGAGGATATTCGTACATCCTTTCCACAGGAATTATTATCCAATGGAATTATTATGGTCCTTTTTATTGTTTAAAAAAAATATTCAGTTAGAAAAGTAATTCTTTAATATATATTGATTATATTAATTAGGGGGTTATTTTAGTTAATGTTTTTACAGTTATTGGTTTAATTGCATTTCAATCATTCATTTTGTAAGTCTTCCTTCGAACTTGAAACCCCTTCAAGAATAAATTTCCAATCACGCCACAGCTTTTTTTAAAAGAATTTTTAATCAATGATACTTATTGAAAAAATCCCCGCAGTCAATTTCAAATTATTTATATTATTTTATTTTATAAAATTATCTGTTTTTATTTACGTTTTTATGGGTGCTTTTTAATATTAATCATGATTATATTAGTTATCATATTCATTATAAATTAATATATTATATATCGTGTTGGGCGACAATATTAGGGTTGACAAAAATATTAGACGGAATACTACGCATGGCTCCTTGGGAATAAACCACGACTCTAACAGGTTTCTAAGAAAAAGTATGATGTTATACTTGAAGTTCAAGTCCTAAACAAGCTGACGATAGATGTTCATCATTTAAAAAAAAATCCACTCCCTATTCGCACAATCGCCATTCATAGAAATTTCTCCATCTTCAATTCAAAAACCCGCTCGTGACTTCATGACGTCATGCGAACGTCATGAGGTTGCCACACTACGATAGCAAATATTTGTAGAACATCGAGTTGAATTGTTTTACCTCAGAACAAGAATGGTATAATTAGGTTTTTCTTACTTTATAAGAAAACATAAGAAAAGGAAAACGAGGATTATACGTGGCTATGAAATTCTACGAATATTTTTCACGAGTACATTTTCCACAAATGATATCTGTAGCTAGGTATAAAAGTTGAATCCAAAGCCGAAACTCTAACATAAGCTTTTAGTCAATATTTTCTGATGTATACCACTTTCGCTCTGAGAAATAGGTTTGTTCTTTTAATCTTTTCTTCGCTTTTCTCCTCAGAAATCCTCGATGGTCTTATAAGAGATTTGAAATTCCAGGCACGAATTGAACTTTCGAATATTTCGGTGGCTGAAATGTTTTGTGCGGGTGGCAATATCGTGACGCATTGAAGGATTTCCCGTTATGATAAGATTAGATAGTTTGGAGGCTTTATCCCTTTATTCGATCGAACGGATACAAAGTTGTTCCGGTGATGTTCTTGGACTTGTCAACGAGGTTTTATATCTTCATTCAAATTGAATGATTTTCTTTAACTATCGTAATATGAATGCAGACATATAAACTCATCAACGAACTCTTAATTTTTTCCAGCAATATGTATAATATTGTATTGAATATTTATAATACTTTTATTCAATTAAATTTAAAATTTTAACTTATGTCTAGGAGGTATATTACTGCTTACTACAGAAATATTTTTTATAATATCAAAATAATAATAATAATAATAATAATAATAATAATATTAATAATAAGTCACAATTTTAAATCTAATGCACTGAAAACGTGTTTACAATTTTGCCAAACAGCTTGTTCCTCGAAGGGTTAATTAAAAGAATTCATGTCATTTTCACGAATCAAAAAAATTGCTTCTGAAATCAAGTTTTTCTGTCTCTCCTCGAATACTCCTTAAGGGGGTTCAGTACCCCAAAATCGGTTAAAAAAATAAAACTATTGGCTTAAAATACTATTATAACCTTTATTAATAATGTCACAAAATATCAAGACGATTGGAAAAATATTTTTGACATTAAAAGCCATTTTATTTAACCCTTTCCTTACTGAAACGGGTTAGCAATAAACACTTTAAACGCGTTTTTCTCAGAACTTGATTTTTTTTAAACTTCGATGCACCTTTTCTCAAAAACTATGCTCTGTTTTCTCGTAAACTTTTTTTATATGATGTAATAAATAGTATAGATTAATCTGAGGTTATAAATTTTAATAAAACTAAAGTGAAAAAAATTTCATGGGGCAAAAAAGTGAAACATTTCGTGATTTTTTGGGTACTTTAAAACTTATTTTATTTAAAAAATCTAACAGTTATTTTAAAAAAAACTTTTAACCTCAGATTAATATACAAAGTTGGTATAACACACACAGAAAATTTTAAGATGATCTGATCAGTAGTTATTGTGAAAAGGTACATTGCAATTAGCCAATTTAACATTACCGATATACAACATACCGAACCCCCTTAAGGCTCGTTCCAATTATAGAAAGTTGTTCCGGTGATGTTCTTGGACTTGTCAACGAGGTTTTATATCTTCATTAACTATCGTAATATGAATGGAGACATATAAACTCATCAAAGAACTCTTAATTTTTTCCAGCAATATGTATAATATTATATTGAGTATTTATAATACTTTTATTTAATTAAATTTAAAATTTTAACTTATGTCTAGGAGGTTTTTTTACTGCTTACTACAGAAATATTTTTTATAATATCAAAATAATAATGATAATAAGTCAACATTTTAAATCTAATGCACTGAAAACGTGTTTACAATTTTGCCAAAAAGCTTGTTCCTCGAAGGATTAATTCAAACAATTCATCTCTTTTTCACTTATCAAAGAAATTGCTTCTGAAATCAAGTTTTTCTGTCTCTCCTCGAATACTCCTTAAGGCTCGTTCCAATTATACTAGAAAGTTTACTAAAGTAACCCTTTTACCTGACGTAAGTAAAGATTTTTAGCAAAAAAATAGTGATTTAATTTTTGCATTGCTGGTGGTGTGTGGGGGGAAGGGCACATCGTGTTTGCACAATTTGTGTACCTCTTTATCTGTCTCTCGTCACTCTTGTTATTTAATATATGGAACAGCCAATTTCAAACAATAATAATTCATAAAATACAGATAACTCAATCATAACAATTACATTCATAAAATGCGATAACTTAATCATAATTTGATTTTATAATATTGTTACTGAAGAAAAAAACAATATCATAACAAGGCAATGATTTAACAAGATAAAAAGTGCTTTTGTTTCATTATTTTCTAATAATGATAGTAATACAATAGCATTTCCCTGTGCAAAATTACGAATACCGAATAAGGTGATTTACGACAATGATTAAATTCACATTTTAACTATCCTACACATTCATAAAAACATGACACACAAACTATTGATAAAAAATTTCAATTTTACCAGCTTGTAAGTTATAGCTTTTAAATAAGTGTCAATGGTTTACGCTTAATATATAAATATATTTTTAGCTTATATATGAATAATGTATTCAACATATAATCCGTAATTTACATTTTAATTTAAAAGATTTTCTTCGTATTCTTTTAATTGTTGACTATTAAATTTAAATTAATATTACAATTTTCGGAAGCAATTGACCCTCTATCGAGAAGGCTCCATTAAAAGAATTTTTTTCGCCCTTAATATTCCGTGCCCATAAGAAAAGTATTTTTTCACAGTTTTCTTTGCGGTTTTGCTTATTTTAAAACAGCTTTTTCGATTGATTATTGAATCTATCGTTCTCTAAACACAATGAACGGTAACGAATAAATTCTAAATATACACTTAAGTGTGGTAAAATTAACCATTTAAACATAAACACCAACTTCATTGGACCTCATATGCCCTAAAAAGGTCAGTCTTGAAATTCGACTCATGGTTGACAGCTCCAAGCTGGTCAGCTAACCATTTAAGCAGTGAAAAGTAACAATAAATATTTAATTTTATTTTATTAAACTTACTATTATAGATGGAGGTTATCAAACTATGCCGAATTAGGTATGCTTAGAGTTGACTGGAAAATAAATAAAAAAAATCAATTTAACTATGGCTGATTTTTGACACACTATAAACTTTGATTTTTGATTTTTTTTTTGACACACTAACCTTAAAATAGAGGCACATAAATATTAAATCGATTTTAAAAATCTGATTTTGTCGGATAATGGGAAATAGCGGGCATTTAATAAATTAACGAAAAAAACTTTTGTTTAAGAACATTTGGAATTGTTCCAATCTTAAATGGTTGTTCCAACTTTTTCGTCTTATACCTAAATGCGTATAAAGGTTTGGAAATCTTGGACACATGCCATAAAGTTCGTTTCTATAAATCAAATATTTATTTGTAACTAGTACTACTAGTAATTCTGCCGTGGGCAGGTATACTTCTGAATCCAAACAGATACTGCCATATAGCTTTTTACCTGCTAGCGGCAGAATTCATTATCCTATCTGAAAAATGGACGATATCTCTTGGGGGTATCATATTAAACGTTGGTCATTTATGGTAGAGAAGTATAAAACAAAATAATAATAAATTACTTTCAAGCATACACAAAAAAATCCAGGTATTTACATTATTTAAATTAATCCAATTGTTTTATTAAAAAAAAATAATCCATCGGTATGTGCATTGCCAAGGGCATCCATCAAACTTAAAAAAATCTATAATGTGAAATTTCGGCTTCTATTTTTCATTCGAATATCGGTCAAGCTCGGCATGTGCGCTTGGCCAAAATCAACGATGGCCCAAATAGAACGAGAATAAACCATGGAATAAACAAGTCAGAGACGTCTCTCACACACCCGCATAATTCGAGATAAGAATCCAAACTTGCGAAGAGGCAATGACTCTCGTTCGGTGTCTGAGCTCTTTATTCTGAAAGGTAAAATAGTAATAACTACAAAACCTTGAACGAAGAACACTAAAAATATTTTTTTTACCTGGATTAAAGAGGGAAATAAAGTCGGTTTGTTTTGATTACCGGGAAGGGTTGCTCTTTATGCTCTTTGATGTCCAAAACCGCCAAGTCTGAATTGTGGGTTATTTTTAGCAATTGACAGAGTCAATTTCCTTTAGGCACTAAAAAGGTTTGATTCGTGATTGCAATTAAATTTAAACAGTAAAATGTACAAAACAGGAGAAACAAAATTATATTAACACAATTTTCTTGAGAACCTCCCTAGACATTAAATAGTAAAATGCGAAGTTTTAAGCTTAAACCAGTGGGTATTTGCGAGCTAAAATCTCTTGTCATTAAGTTTGTGGTGTTTTTTTTAACGCATATTGGCGTTTTTAACATTTATTACTCTTACTTTTATATCATTTTGGCCCCGTGTACATTCAAAAATTCTTAATTAAACTTAAAAGACTTAAGTTCTTGATTTATTTGGTGGAATTTTGTGGAATTCTCTAAACTAAGGTATTCTTGTAGCAGTAAGCGTTACCCAATTTCAATTAAAATTTTGTCGTTTGCAAAACTAATTTTGAATACCTACTGAGCTATATACACTCTTAAAGCAAACGAGTGATTTTAACTCAGTCTGAGTTAATTTTCACTCATTCCAGAATGCACATTCGAAAATGCACATCCCTTATAGGAGTGGATTTCACTCCTTTGTTTAGTTAAACCTACGAGGGATCACTCCCAACGAGGGATTTTAACTCCGTCTGAGTCAATTTTAACCTAGTCTGAGATGGTTTTCACTCCTTTCCAGTGTCGAAAATGCACTTCTTCTATAGGAGTGGATTTCACTCTTTTGTTTTAAGTGTGTACAACTGTAGATTACTGCTTATCTTCTTATGGTTGATTGAGGGGGCTAGACCTCTTCAAAATGTCAAAGGTACTAACGCTCTACCTCGACTAAAGAAATAAAAGTCCTTAACTACTATCTTCTTCAGATCCTTCTATCCTTTGAACAAATGTTAAGCCTATATTTAAACAAGTAAAAGATAGAGAAGAGCAGTATCTCAGTTGACGCCCCTACCGCAAACGACTTGAAGATAAGCTCTTCGAGATAAGTTAGATAATTAATACTTATCTTTTATTTTACTACCGACCTTGCTGAGGCAGCAATGGACGAGGGGATAACAACTGAGATATGTATTTTTTCATGTTTACCAACTGTTTCCTCTTTAATTGGAAATGTATAGTATTGTAATGTTTTTACAGATTAGGACTTCTAACTGAACTATTAATAGAGATAATTTTTCTAAAATTTAATACCTAAAAAGGAAGGATTTCAAATACTTATCAGAACTAACGAACATTCAATTAGTCATTTGGGATTTTTAATGTGAGAATGATTGACTAAAGTGAAAGTAATAAAACTTAGTTAATTACTTAGCAGTTAATTATAATCTTAATATTTTATAATTAAAACCCTTAGTTAAGTGATAAATTGTCATTCTTTGTTAATTACTTGTTCATTTGTAATTATTCGACAGGCATATCATTATAGAGTTGACATAAATATATGTCATTATTTATTATATTATTATTAATTTATCAATGCTTGCAGGTAATTAATTATTTTGAAAAATTTGATCGCCTTTTATATTGAAGATTCCAGGGTATGCTTGTCTCTTAATATTTGTGTTTATTTAAGAATGTTTGGGAAACAATATTGCGCGGAGTCATTGCGTAGTATGGCACTATGATAACATATATTTCTATACCTATCCTTATTATAAAAAGGGCCAATTTCCAAATTTATAACACAAGACATCGTCGCGCAAAAACTAAGTTTACAATTTAACACAAATATTGTATTCGAGTATTCTATTTATAATGGTGAACATTTCAGCTTTGAAAGTTTTACGGCATTTAAACTACGCTTGAGGTAAAACAGCTTCTACAGGGGTAGGTTGACTTTTGAACTATACTACTCGCACACTGTATTTTATGATATAAAAACATACAAAAATAATAAAATGTCACAAAATCTGCAATTTCAAAACTCTTAAAATAGTTATCCAACAACTAAACATTAACAGTAACAGTATATACTAATAGTAATAAACAGTCAAGAGGGGGAAATCGTATAAACCTGTCATGTCAATCGTTCAAAGTAGTCTCATAAAAGTTGAAGAGTATTTTTTGTGAAGAGTGCAATTTCTATTATTTGAGTTTTTTCAAATGAAAGTAATAACATATTTTAGTAACACCACTAATTGACGTACCCAGTAAGCTGAAGTTATTGTTTTTTTAAATGAACTCATTACTATTTAAACCTTTATTATACTCAAAAACTATACCAAAACCGACCTTAAGTTTGCAGCAGAGAAATGTACTAGGCGGAGGAAACTGCGTAAACAACGCTGCTGGCGCCGAAATTTCGCCTGCTTCTATTGGTTGCTCCTTTGACCCTGATATTCGTGCGCCCTGTTACGTCAAAATCGAAGGAAAAAATAATTAGAATAACACTCCAACTAAAATAATAAATTCATGTCTTGAAATAACAAATAAATTTGCTTATTGAATGTGAAATACCTTTTTGTATTCGATTCTCGCACTCGAAAATGAGAACTATTTACCCTTTTTCTCGTAGAACATTTGTATACTGCAAACTTAAGGTCGGTTTTGGTTTGGTCTAAAATTATACTTTGACTACATCTGGTGCAAGGTGACGCACTCTATTAAACCAGGGTAGTATGCTTTCATTACCATTTTTAATCAAGGTCACACCATCAGGCTAATCCAACGAAGACATCCCGCCCCTCCAGAAACGAGCTCAATCAATTCGATTCCAAGCGAGGTATCAATGAACCTCGCGTAACAATGAGGCACCGGCTTACAATGAGCCACTGATGACCGTCTATGATCTGCATTGAAGAAGCAGAGAGATCTGTGCGATCGATAGTGTTTGGGTTTACCTGGCGCTCTCGTTTAATGGAGAGGGCCGAATTCGTTTATTGCCTTTTAAATGGTGGCAGGTATATACTTTAAAGGTTCTGTATTTTACGAATCTGTCCTGCATTTAAATATCAATTTATTGTGGTTCTAAATTACGACGCCCTTGTGTAGCTCTAGTGTGACGATAATTCAAACTAACCCTGAATCTGCATTTCAATACTATCCAGCAAGAAGTTTTACGGATCACAAATTCCAGCAGATTAGGACCAGCATGGACAAATCTGAGATAAATTTTAATGTTTGGATGTTTATATTTTTGAAAAATCATGAACAACATGATGTTAGTATATGCTATTGGCAGGCTGTGTACGTTACTAGATGACAGATTTTGTCTGAATTCGTTGGTTGCCTTTTCAAATGTTGGCAGTTATTTGTTCTGCATTTAATGGAATGCAATGCATTTTAATAGAATCTAGAAGTGGGTTTTACGGAATGCCGAGTCCAACAGACTAGGACCAGCGATAACAAATAAAAGATAAATTTAAATCTTTATAGAAGATTAATTAATTCTAAAAAGCAATTCTACAAGACGATGTTGATATATATAGTATCGGGAGGCTGTACAAACATACTACACTTTTCTAGATTGCAGATTTTGCCGGGCACAAAATTTGTCCAATGCGAAAAAATATCGTGGACAGTGCAGTCCAGCATTGATGAGAAGTGCGAGACAGATTTCACTATTCAATTTGAACACAGATCCCACAAATTATACTGACATTGTTGTTCACACTTCAGAAAGTTTTTTCTCTCTGCGCCCAAAAATAAAAATAACATAGAAAATACTTCATATATTTTAGTAACGTTTTTACTACAACTTTTTTTTTAATGTTCTACGTATTTATGAATTTTTTTGGAAATAATTTTAGGTCTTCATATATCTAATAGTTCCCGTGGAACTTCGACAAATTTTAAGAGTTTGCTTTGCAGAAAAGTTTTTATAATTGTAGAATGAATTTTACCGCAATGTTTTTTTTTTGTTTTTTTTTTACCAATCAGCATTAGAACACAAAAAAAAACTTATCTGCTTATATTAATCAATTGGACAGACTGTAACTTCAATATGAAGTTAGATCATTTAAAAGAAAACCTTTCTCCGATAAATTGCAGTTTAACACAAATTTTAAATCAATATTTAAGAAAAACTCAATCACTTAGAAAAAAGCAACTTTTCTAATTTATAAAATGCAGTAGCACAACCGTACATTAATTTTTTTTTATTTTTTTTTTTTACCCTAAACATATTTTCGAAAGATTATAGCAAGTGAAAAGAAATTCCGAAAATAACTTTACGACGTTATTTTTCTGCAGTTAAAAGTTATTTTACAGTTACACGTAGAAATGAGGAAGCATAAAAATACATAAACGCTGATATCGAGGTACTTTACGAAGCAGTTTTATCAAAACCAAGCAATTCTATAGTCCCCTCTAAACTTTGTAGTAACTTACCATTTGAAGGGTCTAGTTTTCATTTATTGTGCAATGAATGATTCTTTGGTAAATGGTCCTGAGTGGCTAAAAATTTCAAGGTGTTGAAAAGTAGATTTTTTAAAAATAAATTCTGTATCCTGTAACATGTTACTTGATAATATTAAGGATAGTTTTTGCAATTTTAACAAGAAGTTCTTAAAGAACTAAAATAGCCTACTTTCCTGTTACTTAAATACTTACTAAAATTCTTATCTTGAAAAAACTAGGTTCGTAACAGTAGTGACATCAACAACCGTTTTTCCACGTTAAATTTAAAATAAATTTCACTAAACGCAGCATCTAACTAAACACAGCTTTATTTGCAGTTATAAATAAATATTTAATTTTTCGCAGAACAAAAACCAAGAAACTACTCCTCAATAAACATTTACTTGATAAATTCGGCTAGTTTCATTTATTTTATTTCGAAAATTAAATAATTATAACTTAAATCGTTTGCAAAAATTTATATTTCAAAGAATAAATATGTAATATTCCTCGCTTTTAAATAGAAAGAAAACAATTTATATCAACATACAAAGATCTCGTAGTAAAATATATATTTGACGTCATCTTAAATTGATCGATGTCTCAAAAATAAATATATTTTAATTTATTGTCTAAAAGAATTAAAGTTTCTCAAGCAATTGTTGCGATGGCAATGGTGATTTAATTCTAATAAAAATGGCTTCCTATGCTTTTTAAATGAGCATTAAATTTTGAAGTTTTTTTTAAATAATTGAAGTACTTCGAATTCGAATTCCTTTCTGAAATTTTCAATGTAGTATTTTTATTTCGATGCGCTGAATTTTTTGACGTATCTCACTTATCCGTAGCATTTGTAGTTAAATTCAGCGATTTAAATGACTCGAAATTGAATTTCAATGCTAATTCAATGGGAAATTCGTCGTCAAATAGTAGATTTATGTAAGTCCTATTGTACAGACAGACGGACAAAAAGTATGAAAGTTGGGTGTCTGAGGTTATACCTTTCTAATAAAAAAGAATTTTTAAGATCGGATTGATAGAACTGATTTTGGAAGGAGGGTACGGACAGACAGACAGACGGACGGACGGACATCGACCGTATGTCAATACCTACTTTTTCATTTTTTTTAATTCTTCGAACACAAAAAAAGAAAAGTAGCCTAAAAATCTTTTTATTTATCATGAATTTTGAATAGATCAAGAACATTTCAGAATGTGCTATGGGCTTGTTTCATGTAGTACGGAAAGAAAATTAAACAACCAATAAAATCACAGTACAGAGAGCGTGACGTCAAAAGAAACCAATGTACTTGTTTCATGTAGTTTTTAAAGAAATAAAACAACCAATGAAATTTCAGAATAAAGAGAGTGTGGCATCATAAGAAACATGCCCATTGTAAAGTTTTATTAATATCTGACAATTGGCTATGATTGATTAAAACATAATTACATAGCAAGTTTTTAATTACAAGGTGATTATATTTTATTGTATACAGCGGCGCGTTTACCAATAGGCGTTAGAGGCGGCCGCCTGTGGCCCCAAGGTTGTGAGGGCCCCCAAATTTCAAAATTTCTTAATACTACGTATAATAAAATGTTCTTAATAATCCTAATTCTTTCAAATATTTATGTACTGTTTGTCGATTTGTTGGCCCCCGATTTGTTTGTAAACAAAAAAAAAAAACACTTTTATTGTAATAAAAATTACAAAATCTGTTTTTGACGGGATATTTTAGACAATAGATATCAATTTTTGTAAATCGACATTTCCAAGAATGGAAACGCTGTTGCATATGTATCTAACAATTCCGATTGACAATGCAACTGTTCGACGAGGTGATAAACGGATTTGCAAAAAGAAAAAGTTGTAAATAAAAAATATGTATGTAAATGTAAGGGCATTAAAAGTATAAGTGAAATTCTAGTCTCTTGTAATATTTAGCCGACCATTTCTTTTTTTCAGCCCCGATTGCGTCACTAACATTTCCTGCTCCAAAAAGGGGGAGAATTCCAATTTACAAACTGGTTCATAATTCATCATGCTGTATTATTTGTACAAGTATTAAGATTTTTTAAATTCTAATTTCTGTTTTTTTTTGGGGGGGGGGGGGGGGGGGGGGGCAAATTCTGAAGCCGCCTATGGCCCCAACATCCATAAACGCGTCACTGATTGTATACATCTGTTCTTTGGGACTTTCCCTTGGGTTAAATACTGAAACTCCATGGGTTAGAGTGCATCTTATAGAACGTGTAATTAACAATGAAAAATCTACATTAATTTCTCAAAATATATACAGATATTGCCTTTTATAAGTAGTGTCCTCGACAAGACATCATAATCGTCAATAAAATGTATAGCAGTACCTTAAAAGTGCTATTAACTTTTGGAAAAATAGACGATGTATACGAACACGACCTGACAATTATTAACTAATGAATCTTGTTAGTAGGGTAGATTAAAATATATGACGCTACTTAAAAAGTGGAACGCCACACAAAACTTATCTTACAAATTTTTCGGTTTAATTTTTTCCTCGGCTGAAAGACGCACTATGATCAAATATGAATGAAAATCTCCCCAAAAAATATTCCACAATCATTTTAATTTACAAATGTAGATATCTAGGTATTAAAAATAAGTATTCTATGTCAAATATTAATTTAAGGAATTGTTCTTTAACCCATGAAAAAAAATGTATGTAAATATATTAATGTTTAGAAATTGTATAGTGTTGCAATTGAAACACAATAGTTCCAGTCATTAAATTCCCACACATCCAAAATTGAAACTAACCAACCTAACTCCAAATTGCGAGCTGAAATAAAACTCCAAAAAAAAGTCAAAATCAAGTTCTTCCCAAAAAAGATCTCGCCAAATTGCCAAAAAGGCGATAAACCCCATCATCGGACACTAATCCCGTTTCCGTTCAAGTCAATTCTCTTCATATCGTCCTCGCCGAACAGTTCCGGATCGATACTCTTCCCATATATGGTCAGAACGCGAAATTCCAGCCTCCCATTGGCCGAAAAGTATCGGCGTTCTGTGAATATTCAACCATCCTGGCCAATCGGAGAAAGGTGGTTGCAGCTTCATACCATATATGGTAAAGACCGGGATTCCTCGATCTGTTAAGGTACACGTGCCATAAAAGCCGGCTTCATTCTGGAAAAGCTCTGTTCTAACGAAAGACGTGTCTGTGTTGAGCTGTGAATTTAGTTTTCGTTTTAGTCCAGTGTAAGTTCAATATCTTGAATTATCTGCATTTGGAATCCATTGGATTATTGTTTTGTGTATTGTAAAGTGTGGGTGAGCTGTAAATTTTCGATTTCTTGTATATATTGTGTTAGAATTTAAAGACACCTGTCGATTTTTGACAAGTGACACTTCGACTGCCTGAAGGGCGTGTACCTCTTGCATTTCGACAAAGTTAATTTTGGCAGTCATTTGCTTGAACTTCTAGAAATTTATTTAATGTATCTGAATATTATTAGTTAGCAATCTGTTATATTTCCGTTAAGAAACTGTAAATATTTTTAGTTCTTTTTTAATAGAGTGCAAATTTTAATTGCTCCTAAGATTGATTCACTCTGATTATTGAATTATATTTATTTTGAATTGTATGCGTAATTTAGTTTTTATTAATTACTATAGTGCTTTTTATTGTATTCTAAACCTTATCTTGTACTTAATCAGTATCCTAAATTAAATATAGAGCACTAAACGTTTATAAATATTTCAAAACTATCATTTCTAGTGTCTGTTCAAACATTAACACTAATTTTAAAATTAAAGTGTTGGTGTTAAAGTTGGTATTTATCGGATTGCTGCATTTTAAGGTTTGTGACGCCCCCTTCTCTTGCCTACCTGTATTACGTGTCCTTGCATTGTTTCACCCCATCCCCCCCCCCAACACGCTACTATTCCAAGATTTGAATTGCAACGACTAGAGTTTTTTTTAAACTGAATTTAGTGCTAGTCTTAAATTAATGTCAATGTCATGTTAGCTATAGGGTCAAGTTAAAATTTAACTTTATTTGTGTATAGCCATGACTACCTACACTGCTTAGTCAAGTTGACTGGTAACCAAGTGTACAGTATTGAATATATTTTTTAAATTATATCTTATCGATAGCTAACAATTTTGGTTGTCCTTGATAGTAAAGAAATTTTTGCCAAGTTTGACTATCATTTTACTTCAGTCTTGGTATTGGAGGTTCAAGGTCAAAGGCCTTTGCTTGCCCTATGAGAAATTTTTTAAATGGAAATTGCGTGCCCTGGTGTTTGTAGCTATCGATTACTATTTTTAAAATTGTTTCTTAACTTTTTCTAAATTACTAGAATAACACATTACTGCTTATGAATTTTTATTGTATGATTAGCGCAACTATAATTTTGCATGTCTTTTACAGAACCTAACAACCAATCAACATGTGTGACGAAGATGTAGCCGCTCTTGTCGTCGACAATGGATCCGGTATGTGCAAGGCCGGTTTCGCCGGAGATGACGCCCCAAGGGCCGTCTTCCCCTCCATCGTGGGCCGACCCCGTCATCAAGGCGTCATGGTGGGCATGGGACAGAAGGACAGCTACGTCGGTGACGAAGCCCAGTCCAAGAGAGGTATCCTCACCCTCAAATACCCCATCGAGCACGGCATTGTCACCAACTGGGACGACATGGAGAAGATCTGGCATCACACCTTCTACAACGAGCTGCGAGTCGCCCCAGAAGAACATCCAGTCCTGTTGACCGAAGCCCCCCTCAACCCCAAAGCCAACAGGGAGAAGATGACCCAGATCATGTTTGAGACCTTCAACACCCCAGCCATGTATGTCGCCATCCAGGCCGTGCTGTCCCTGTATGCCTCTGGTAGGACCACGGGTATCGTCCTGGATTCTGGAGATGGTGTCTCCCACACAGTGCCCATCTACGAGGGGTATGCTCTGCCCCACGCCATCCTGCGTCTGGATCTTGCTGGTCGGGATTTGACAGACTACCTGATGAAGATTCTGACTGAGAGGGGTTATTCTTTCACCACCACAGGTAATTTCACTAGTTTAGTGTTATGACATCTTGCGTATCACTTAATGTTTAAAAAAAATTAGCTTGGTTGGCTTTTGTGACAAGTTAACTAGACTATCTGGCTGATTTTACAATTAACCCTTGACAAATTTAAAATTGGTGGCCTTCATCGTTAAGCCCTTTGCGAAAAGTCTTGGCAGCTGTTTAATGGCAGCTTGATTGTGGTTCTAGTACCCTATGATGAACCAATAATTATCTAACTTAGTATAGCATAGGATCTTTTATGTAAACTATTCCATACCTTACCCATTTTTTTCTCCTTCCAGCTGAAAGAGAAATTGTCCGTGACATCAAAGAAAAGCTGTGCTACGTAGCCCTAGACTTTGAGCAAGAAATGGCTACTGCTGCTTCATCCTCCTCCCTAGAAAAGTCCTACGAGCTTCCCGACGGTCAGGTGATCACCATCGGCAACGAGCGATTCCGTTGTCCTGAGGCTCTCTTCCAACCCTCATTCCTGGGAATGGAGTCCTGCGGCATCCACGAAACCACCTACAATTCCATCATGAAGTGTGACGTCGACATCCGTAAGGACCTGTACGCCAACACCGTTCTGTCTGGTGGCACCACCATGTACCCTGGCATCGCCGACAGGATGCAGAAAGAAATCACCGCCCTCGCACCATCCACCATGAAGATCAAAATCATTGCACCACCTGAGAGGAAATACTCCGTCTGGATCGGAGGGTCCATCCTCGCCTCCCTGTCCACCTTCCAGCAGATGTGGATCTCCAAACAAGAATACGACGAGTCCGGCCCCAGCATTGTCCACCGTAAATGCTTCTAAATAAATTTCTAAATTCAAGAAGGTAACAGCTGCACAGAACACTATCATGTTCTTCCCTTTTCCCCAAAGAAATTTTAGTTGACTTTTCCTCCGGTAAAGACTGCTGCAACACAAAGGTATTAAAAGATGTACAGTTGTGATACTGTTCCTCCAAGGAAGCTGAAATTGCCAAGACCGAAATACTCAAGTGGCCACTTCTCCTTAGTGCTGCACGGACTTGAACGAAATTACTTACTGCTGTATCAGTCTTTTTTGTCTAGATGTATTTATAAATTGTGTTGTATACTGAGTTTAAATACAGGCGTTTGTTTACATTTTTGTCTTTCTTGCATCCTTCATTTACAATTATTCTTTAGCAACTTTTTACAGGTCCTGGATTTGTCAAATGGCTTAACCTTAATTTAGTACATCTTAAAATTATGAAATAATTTAATAAATATATAGCACTTAATTCCCCATTTATTGGAAGCTTTAACTAATTAAGATTATACAGTTAATATTTGTTCAGTACATTGAAGTTCAGTCCAAGACTATGTCTTTAGTTCCAAAAGATGGCCAGTCTTGGAGTTTATGCATTACTTTCGAAATATCTGCCTTTGCGTAAGTATCACTCGACCATAAAAGCTTTTTCATGAGGTACGAGAATCATCAAAAGCAGAATGTAACAAATTTATAAGGGAGAATTCTTTGAAGATGACGCTATTCCGACTTGATATTATTAGATTCTAGGTGTTACGTCTCCCTCGCGGTGTGAGTGAGACGCTCGCGTTAGCTTTTCTTCGGGGTCCTTTAAACATCTATAAATCGACAGTAGATGGCAGCACCAAAAAATAAGTTTGGCAATTATGATTTTTTTTTTTAATCAGTGTTTTGGCCGAAATAAAAAGATGGTTTCAATTACGTACATTAAAATATTTTTGTTTATTTAAAAATTCACGTCCCGTACAAAATATTTTCTGAACTGTATTTTTGTTCGGTAAATAAGGTGTATATACGTATAAAGATAATTCCTCATCCCCACGATTTATATACAACCCCATAAATAACCTTTACAGTAGAACACCGAATATAGAGCTCTTTGATATTAAATTGTTTTTAGTTTTCATAAAATAGAAACTTACGATATTATAGGTTGAAGTTGTAGAGATAAGACAATATTTGCATACTTAGTTTTAAATTTTTCAAAAACTAAGAAATATTAAAAAGGCATTTTTTTTAGGGATCGGCACATGTAGCGCAAGCATATTGTGTCTTGAAAAACTACCCAAACGCAGAACCAATGTTACAATCACGGTAACTAAAACTAATCAAAACACGCAAATCGGTTTAAAATTTTCTGTTAATCCTTTAATGCGGTTTCATTTTATCAGCTAAATGTTTTTGAATATTTGTCAAATAGAATTTCGATAAATTAAATTTCTTCATAATTTTAGTTTAGAAAATTAGTTTAAAAAACAATTTTTTGCGCATAGTTTTTAAAATAATGATGATTAACATGAAATAGATCAACATTTGTAATATAAGAAAATGCAAGTGTTGCGATAAGTCGAATTTAAAAAAAAAACATATTGAAGTGTGCTGATTCTGAAACGGGGGATTTTGAATATTAGTCAGACTGTCTAAAACATCACTTCAGCTCGAACGATAAATTTTACGGACTTCAAATTCGGTATACGAGTTGTTCCTATAGTACCTGCCAAACGTCACAAAAAGTTTTCAAGTAAATTAAGCATTGGAATGGGGTGGATGGATTTCCAGAACTATATGTGTAAAGGTATTGAAATTATCTTATATGGTAAAACTTTATTTACGTTTAAAGGTATAGACTTTTAGAATGTAAATTGAAATAAGTGTGGTGTTTCATACGCGGCTAGTGTAATTTAAATATGCGAGTGACTTAGGTTAGGTTCTGAATTATCGTCGCACTAGAGCTACACGAGGGCTATTGGCGACGTTCGTCGTATTTTAGAACCATAGTCAGGTGACGAGCCAACACCTGAATAGGCACCCAACGCAACCGTTAAGGGCGACATCGTACGCAGCGTTAGGACTTTGAAGGATATTTTACGTGCACTCCCTTACACGGGGTATTATTCGTCGGACATTTTTGGCTGCACGGGCCGTTTATAGGTCGGCAGCAATTTGGGCGATGCCCGGACCCGAACCTGGGACCTTCCGCATGCTAAGCGAGTGCTTAACCGACTGGGCTCCCCAGGGCCGTCTTAAACTAAGCTGGGGCCCTTGGGCACACAATAATTTGAGGCCCTTTTGGAAAGTAAAAAAAGCGAATTGTAATAACATTTTTTACTGGGTATGACCATTTATTATAGGTAATCAAATACAGTGTGATATGATAGGTCATTAATGATATTAGAATGCTGCTGGTTCTTTTTTATTACGATTTTACGGTTTCTTTCAGGATTTCTGTTGAGGAAATTCTTTTATTATATCATAAAAGTCAATTTTTTTTTAAGGATATCACTTTCTATGCACATAATTGACAAATTACTCAGCCGTTCTTGTAACATTGTTATTTGCAATATATTTTTTATTCTCTTAAGCTGCGAAAATGACCGCTCTCCATGGAATGGAATGGAATGTAAATGCGCCCTCTAGAAGGGAGAGTGTAGGCTTTATAGCCCATTACTCAGCTCGCCAGAAGGGACAGTCACAGGAGACACACAAAGAAAGGACGACACAAACACATAGACAAATAACAACATTTATTGACAAATACAAATATCCATGCCTGACCGGGATTCGAACCCGACCTCAGCAGCTCCAAAGGCCAGCACGCTAACCGTTCAGCCACCGAGGCGGCGACCGCTCTCCATACTACATTTTGTAAAAATTAAGCAAAGGAATATTGTTGTAGCAATTTCTACGTTTGGAAAAGTTTCTGCGAATTTATCTGATTTTATTAAGTTATGTAAGGTTGGTATATTTAAATCCGCTCATTGCTTTGCTATTTTTTTTAAATATTAGCTTAAATGAAAACATTCTGATTTGATCTCATCTGCATTAATGTCCTCATGATAAAACTCAGCTATTTCTTAAAAAATAAATACCTTCTGATAAGATTGTTGATTTGTGAAAAAAGTGTACTGTGCTCGACAAATATGTTTTGAGAATAAATGTGTGAGAGAAATTGTCGGTCCTTCGGGGCCCCCTGAAAATTGGGGCCCTGGGCACGGGCCCCGTGTGCCCTTATGGTAAAGAGGGCATTGGGGCTCCCCAGCCCCTGCGAGTGAATTAGGAGATATGTTGCCTGCTCTGGCAGTCCCTTATCACCGTCCCGCGTCATAGTTTAGAACCACAGTCAAGTAACGAGCCGAAAACAGGAGAGGCACTTTACGCAGCTTTTATTAGCGACATCGTACGTGGCTTCGCGACTTTGAAGCATATTTAACAGGCACTCACTTTACACTTAGTGTTACTCGTCAAACTAGCCGGTCCACTGGCGCAATGGTTAGTGTACTAGCCCTTGGAGCTGCTGGGCCCGGGTTCGAATCCCGGTAAAAGCATGGATGTTTGTGTTTGTCAATAAATGTTGTCATTTGTCTATGTGTTTGTGGCGTCCTTCTTTGTGTGTCTCTTGTGACTGTCTCTTCTGGCGAGCGGGGTAATGGGCTATATAGCCTACGCCCTTCCCTTCTAGAGAGCGCAATCACTGTCATTTGTCATACTCGTCAAACTGTTAAGCTTCACAGACTGTTTTATAGGTCATCAGTCATTTTAGCAATGCCTGGACCCGAACATTGGATCTTTCACAAGCAAGGGCAACGCCTTACCGATTGAGCTCACCAGCTCTACGCCACAATAGCGAATGGCTTCTAATTTGCTTGCGTGCGCCGAAATCGGGATACGTTTTTTTTTTTTTGCCAAAATGAATCCTAACAAGAGTTATAATAAGCCAAACGGAGGCTAATAAGCAAATTTACGTTTATGCACAGAAGGTATATAGTCCGGCTGGAGAAGATTCCACTTCGAAAACGCTAGGTACAGAACCTAAAGGAGGCAGGGTTGCCAATCCTATGGCAGTTGGTGAACACAAGGGATTATTGGGTTAGTTCGGTACGAAATAATGTTGTTCTCGTGTGCTGGTAGGAAATAACGTGCCACACTAAAGCTACACGTGGGTTTTATGAAAGGAGGATTCTAGTTAATTGCCGGGATTGTTGTCAGCAATTGCACATGAATATATCTTTTCTATGTAGACTTTATCGTCAATAGATTTGTATTATCTGTAGTAGGTTAGGTTTTGAATTATCGTCGCACTAGAGGTACACGAGGATATTGGCAACGGGCGTCGTATTTTAGAACCACAGTCAGGTGACGAGCCCACACCTGAATAGGCACCCAACGCAACCATTAAGGGCGACATCGTACGCAGCGTTATTCTGTAGTAGGATATGTAAATTTAACACATTAGTATCCCGGAATTTGAGGAAAGCTATAAATCAAAATATAGCCAAGCAAAATTGAATCCATTGTAATTGATGCACCCATTGTAAGTTCAAAATGATCTTTACTTGAGAAACTGTTTCTACACCTTTAAGAAATATGCACCTGCAAAAGCAATGAATTGCAAAATATAGTAACTCTTGTGCCTAAACCAAAATTTCCCTTACCCTTTTTCAAAGAGGACTATTCTACAATCAACATATTTGAGATGCTAAGCATTAACAGGCAAACTATACCTGCCATGATAACATTGCATTCTGCTGAGTGTTAAACATAACCAAACATTCCGGTCATTTGACATACTGTATTTAATATATTTCATTCAATTTTTTTTGCAAGAATTTTTTTTATGTAACCCGTCTATTTGTAGGGTAGACTGACCAGTGAGTGAACAGGCCACAGATGAACATTTGGTAAATATAATTTAATTACAAAATATTGAAAATCATTCCACTAGATGGATTGGCAACAGACTTCCTCCCATCTAGTAGTTTTAGATCAGTATGAAAAAAAAAATCATTTAGTAGAACAAAAAATATAAGTTCAAACTACAAAGGTTAATATTGGTAGTGAAATTGTTTATTAACTAAGGTACGTACAAATAACAAAGTCGATAAGTATACATTCGTAATCCATTACAGGTTTCAGTTACAGAGCGTAATGACCAAATTAAAAGCAGCAGTTTTTTTTCTTAAAGTTTACATACAAGGAATGATTAAATATACAGATGGTCAGCACGAATATACCAAATAAAATAAAAGAGCCAAGCAACTTTTTTATGGGAAATATTAAATGACCTAATAGTTTATCTAGAATCTTCTGTACAATAAAGAAACCACTCTTAGCAATAAAATATATGTAGATTTGGTTCTATTCAATTTAAATCTTTTTTTTTATATAAAGACCTTAATTACAGATACTTTTTAATGTATGTATAACTTTACAGGAGAGTTAACACAGCCAGAACATACACAAAGGAATGCAGAAGTTTAAAAAAATTCAAAAGACAAACCCCTAAATTAACAAGCTGCTCTTGTAATGAAACAGATGGCAATTTAAAACATTGGAACTGAATTCTGCAACACATGGAATATAACCCATCTAAAATATTGTATATCAAATGAAAGTAGACACAGCTTAATTCACACATGCTTGGCACACACATTGTAAGGAGCAAGAGCATGCAGTTTAGAAATGCAACTAAAACCGGCGTGTTATTGATGGGCAACAATTAAAAAGTATACCGGTCACAGTGGTTGCTTTATACAGTTTTCATATCAAAAGAGTGACGTATGAAAGGAAATTTAAAGGTGATATTACAGTCTGTAAACTGAAGCTCTTCCTTGCTGCCACACTATTCTAGGTCCGGAAGTTCTGGAAAAAAAAGATTTATCACATATAATAAAAGTAAAAACAAATTAACAGTTTCTACAAAATATAGTTTACATATATGGTTTAAACAAAATTTTAGAGCCTTTTAAGAGTGTAAGGGAGCATCCATAAATTTTAAAATTCTCGAGTATGAATATATCATGATAACTTTTATTATGGATATGCAAACCACAAGAGCTACACCTCACCACAGTAAGTATGCAGTATAGAAATGTTCTACGGGAAAAAGGATAAATAGTTCTAACTTCCGAGAGTGAGAATCGAATAAAAAAATGTTTTTCACATTCAATAAATAACTTTATTCGTTATTTCAAGACATATTTTTATTTGTTTTTGCTTCAGTCCGAGTGTAATATTTTTCCCTCGATTTTGATGTAAGAGGGTGGACGTTATCGCGTAGGAGCGACCAATCAGAAGGGCAGAATTCAGATTTGTTAGGAAAAATACACTTATAAAAATAAATTAAATGCTTAACTTACTGCATTTATTTGTATTAGGTCTTTTTAAATATTTCACCTAAGCAATTACCTCTAATGTTTTTCATTAGTGCATGGATTTAAAATTCCGCCTCCATAAACAATGCATGTATTCACTTCATTCTATAAACTTTCAGTGAACATCATTATTAAGTTGCATTTGTTTTGGTTGGCTTGAAAAACGTACATCTCTAGTAGCTCTTGTAGGACGTTTTTATCATGGAAGCTAAATCCGGACGCAATCGTATTATAGGTTATTTTTCTGACTGGTTGGTTGAGTAAATGTGACTTTATGCTAATTTATTGTTTTTGCTATGTATTCATGCATACCGGGCACCGTAACCGCGCCTGTTGATTTATGTATAAATACTGTGTGATTCTATTATGCTTTCTGCTTCTGACTTGCTTGCTACTCAGATGAGTTAGACTGATTTGTTTGCCGTAGTGTACGGCGTTTGTTATGTTTTAATTTTAATTTTAATTTAATTATGAATAAATTTTAGATTGGTTTTTAAAGAAGTCTCCACGATCATTTTGGATTATATGCTTACATTTTTTCCCACTGAGATTCAGTACTTGTAAACAGGGTTCGAAATTTACGGTCAAATCTCCCTAAATATAATCTTAAAATCACAAATCTCCAACACTCCTAAATTTATCAAACCATTGCTGTGACCATTAAGTTGCAAACATTTGGCAGTCTTCATATCGCACAACCAACAATCTATAAATTGCGGAACTTTTGGGAATTTCGTAAAATCCTAAAATTGCGGCAAATATTGAATTAAAAAACTATCTATAGTAAATAGAGATTTTTTTAAATTTTTGCAGTACAGATATCCTAAAACTGCGTAACTGGAGCGATTTTAAATTCTAAAATCGTAAAACTGAATTCAACTAACAACTGTGGCAAACTTTTTTTAAAAAAATTGGGAATAATAGACCAAAACTTAAAAAGAATTTTTCAAAAATGAAAAAAAAAAGCTTCTAGGTAATGTGGAATTGCTCCTAGTTTCAGTAGCACAGAATGCTAAAAAATTTATTTATCAAATTTCAAACACTACTTGTAAACACACGTGAAATAATTTAAACGGTTCAAGACAGCTTTCTTTCAAGAAACTTGGTTCTAGAAGAAGATATCTACGGCTTTACAAAAAGCCAACTTTCGAAAAACCAAAACTTGCTAACCATGAAAGATTAAAATGAGCATATTCACACATTCATACCACAGCTTAAAGCCATCAATTTTGAAAATACCTTATTATGTTCATGGCAAAATGTTCAAGGAAATTTGTTTAGAAAAAAACCCTCTTTATTAAATAAAACATTATGAAAACCACAGTTGTGGGTACATGATTTGAAAAACAATGTTTTAATTAGCTTAATAAAAATTTAAAACTAGGGCAAAATGCATGACATTTTGTTTAGGCAAGCAAGTATTTAAAAGATCTTACGAGATTCAATAATTAAGATTTATATTTTAAACATAGGACGGAAGAAATTCTTTTTTTAAAATTACTT
The DNA here is from genome assembly GCA_023701765.1 of Hylyphantes graminicola. Classification (NCBI taxonomy): domain Eukaryota; kingdom Metazoa; phylum Arthropoda; class Arachnida; order Araneae; family Linyphiidae; genus Hylyphantes; species Hylyphantes graminicola. The sequence goes on from CM043116.1 coordinate 50,059,168, forward strand.
ACCTTCATCATCACTGTCAACAGCACCGTCATCCTAAAAGGAAAACACATTGATAAATAAAACTGCATTGATATCCAAAAAGTACTTGTAGGTTTGCAAAGAATTCTATCATCTATTTTAATTTTGACATTCTTTTATTTGATTGAATTTTTAAAAATAGTAGTTTGGCTTTCAAATTAAGACCTTATATTATTTATACCATTAAACCTCATCTTTTTCAATGGATAAATAAACTTATTGCTTTTATGATATCCTGTTAAAGTTGACAAGTTGTAAAATAGGCAAAAAAAAAAAAATGATTTAAATTTTGCTAAAACAGCCTCTGACCAAAACATAACTAAAAAAAACACTGAGATTTAAATTTTGCACATTGCAAACAAGAAAAAGATAAACTAGATTTGCCATACAATTTACATACTCCATTCACATTTGAACTCAACAAATGAAGTTCAGCTGATAAATCGCGGTATTTCAATTTAAAATGCAGACAAAATAAATTTACAAGATATGGCTTTATGCAAAGGTTCAAAACCTTCAACTTTCTGAGTAAATGTAATTTTCTTTAAAAATATCTTAAGCAGAGGCGTAGCTACCGCCGTATCAGCCGTATCAATTATACGGGGCCCCCGAATCAAGGGGGCCCCGTAAGAATTTTGATGGGACAGGAACGCCTGTCAGACCTGTCGCTATATTGTCCATAGAGCAGAAACTTTCGAAAAACTAAAGTCAGGATCATCCATAAATGATTTAATAAATCAATTTGCCGGAAAAAGGCAAGCAGATTGTATATTTAATTTTATTTTAGGAAAAGTGACAGATACATAATTATGATGAATAACTGGGCAATTCGACCATAATTTTTAATTTTATGAGTCTTGGGAATAACTTTAAAAAAAATTAATATTTCTTTTAAAAAATTTCTTATTATGCTAAAAGACTGGTCCTTATATAATTGCAAAACGGAATTTTAAAGCAAAGAAACTTAAAAAAAAAAAAATTGAGAACACAGAACAATGCAGAAAAGTCCTTACGTAGTGTGCCCCAAATGTCAATTTTTTAGTTTAGGGCTCAAGCCAACACATTTCTGAGCTAAAAAATTACCTTCATTTATATTTTAAATTGAATTAATACTGTAGCTTAATAAATTCCTTCCATTAAATTTTGGCTTTTAATATTTATAATGTGTTTTTCTCGTCTCCTAACTATGTCCCTGGGTTTTGGTACATTCACTGACCTCATTCCTAAAGTGGTGAAGAGAGCCACTGGATTGAGCTACAGTGATTCTTCAACCATGAAAACTGTATTGTAGAAAACTCACATTTCAGTTAGTAGCCACATATTTTTGCTAAAATTCACCTAACAGCCCAACATTAAAAAAAAACACGGTAAAATTGGCAGCGGGAGGCTTTTTTGCTTTTCTTACAGTCTCCCAGATATATAAGGCTAACTTTTGCTTGATAATTGTTTTTTTTTTCAATAAATATTATTTAAGTGGAGTACACGAAGTAAAAAAAAACCACTTTTATTAAACTGGAGTTAGTTTCAACACAAAAAAGACTGGAAAACATCGTGAATGTCCTTACCTTCCGTTCCTGACTTTCCGGTCCTTACCGTCGTAATGATCTAGGGATGGAAAACCGAAACCAGTTTTAAGACTAACCGTTTTTTTTTTTTTTTTTGTGATTTCGGTTTCGCTGAAAAACAGTTACTTTCGTAAGGCCGGTTTAAACCAGTTTCTTTGGCACCAGTGTTTTTAAAAACTGCCATCCCTTGTTATTATTTTTTGTTTTTTGCAAATGAGCTTTGCTGAAACTTTTTTCGTTGTTATAGAACCCTTATAAACCTTTTGACAAACATATAAAGTGATTTTGAAAAAATAAATTAAATTTTTTTATACCTGAAATTAAAAATTCTGGTAGAACTGCGCAAATACTTATTTTAATTTTATGCATTTTTTTCCTTTGTGAGAAATCTTTACCCTTCCTAAGGGCCCCCAAACAAATTTTTATACGGGTCCCCGCCAAGGCACGCTACGCTTCTGATCTTAAGTGATAACTTAGAAACATGTTTTGCAATAAAGTAAACACATAATTGTTGTTTCGAGATAAACAAAATGAAATTAACAAAAGTTTGGAAAAATAATTACTTATTGCCTAATTACATTCCACTTTTTTAATATGTTGATAAACACACAAATGTATTATCCAGACTATATTTTGAAGAATTATATTAATTGCAAATAAATCATTAAGTACTCAAACTAAAACTTTTCAGGCAGGAAACCTGCCTTATCATTGATAACTAAAACAGTAATAACTTTAGCTTCAACACTACTTCTATAATCCAAAAAGTTGAAAGTATGATAACTGTTGAGTCCATCCGTCTAACACTTTTACAAAATGAATCACTAGTCTCGTCAAGTGGGATGCGTCATATTGAAGCAAATAGTCAGGCAAGACTATATCTCAAATTTCATTAAAATATTTAAGTAAGAAATGTATTTAATTCAAATAACCAAAAATTTAAACTTTGAAATAACGTGAAAATTCCATTTTATTTAATATTTCTAAATTGTTGCCAATTGGTCAAACAAAAGAAACTATTTAAAGTAACACCCTTAAAGAAATATTCATTTAAGCTATATAAATCAGTTTGGAGCAATGTCATAGTACATATCACAATAGAGCTCCAACTTAGAAAAAGAAACATGCAAAATACAAAGCAAGTCTGTTTTATTTTTTAAAGGATCACTTTTGCATCATTTCATTTATTCTTTCAAAATGAATATTAATTTTAACTAATGATAGATAATATTAAATGAATCTTCAAAATATAGTTAATGCAAGCGGGAATTATGGCGACTAAAAGATGTTATATAGTTAATGCAAGCAGGAATTATGGCGACTAAAAGATGTTAATTGAGAAAATGATAGAGATCCTCTTTTTGGCTTCAAATATTGCATGAATGGGGTTTAAGTGGCATATAATGTTACAAAAACTTGTTTTCTATTTACACTAGAAACAAACTTTTTGCCGATTCATAAAATTGAGATAGAATAAAATTTATAATTAAGACAATGAATTGTGCCTGACATTTTAAAAATAAGTAGAAGTTTTTTCATAAATAAATGTCAAAATACATTGAAAAAAATACAAAAATTACATGATGCTTCAGCATTTAAACATATTAAATAAAATTTTAACTGATAATTCTCCCATAGCTTATCAAAGAAAGGTAAAATTTGCTACACATTTTAATAAAAGCAAGCCCTACATTAAATCAGATAACATCTAAAGCCATTAACTATTAATAACCAAATATAATACAAGCTCCATGACATAGTTTTGGTCTTAAGAGAAATTTGTACTCACAAAATTCATATCACCACTTCCGTCATTCACTCCACCCATTTTGCGCATCATCTGGAAAGAGAGGTTAATTCATTAAGTGATAGTTAAATTAAACAACTATCATTTTAGTACACTTTAATGAGTATCAAATCTATCAAAATACAATTGGGCAAATCCATAGGCAAGCATTCATTAATTTTTAAATTATTCTGAACCATGTTCGTTTGCCAAAATCAACACCCAAGAGGGTTTAGGGAATTTGCCTTATTCAGACCCACATGGAATGTCTAAAGGGAGAAACTGGAAGAAATTGAAAAAAAAAAAACCTTAAGTTTAGTTTACATTATAAACGAGGGCTATTGGCGACTGGCGTCGTGTTTTGAACAACAGTCAAAGCGACGAGCTGACACCAGAATTTTCCTCGGTTTCTTTAAAGGCAACCAAAATTACTTGCAATTTAATTTCTTTTTTATTGGTGTATCAAAACTAATTTATTTCAATACAATATTATATCGATCAACACAAAAACAAATAAAAATTATTCATGTTTTATATACTTCTTCAAAGTCTGTTCCTTCCACTTCATCTTCAGAGTCATCTTCATCCTTCCATTTGTTAAAGTCAACCTTCAGCCAATGGAACTAAAATACAAAAATTAGAGGATCTTTAATTAAAAAAAAAAAACAAGAGGAATTGTGATAGTATTCTTGATTTTTTTTTAAATATTAAATTTTTAGATGTGGTGTCAAATGCGTGACTTTTGTTTAACCCTTTCTGTCTCAGTGATGCCATTCGGCATCATCATGTTTCTGATCATAATTTAAAAAATAATAGGGCTGACATCTATTTGGATCAATACAAAATATTTTCTAATCGACAAAAGTTTGAAGAATCGAATGATGCGCATTTTGATATCGTACATAGCTATTGACTATCAGAAAATAAAAATTCTGAAATGATGCCCACAATTGTCATTGGGACTGAAAGAAGTTCTTTAATTTAGATTTATAGTATACATTGTAATTAATACTTTTTTGTTTCCTATTACACTTTTTGCCTCTTCAACCAAGGAAAATTAGATTTGCTCTGATTGAAATGCAATTATTAAAAACTTGTAAAACCAGTTTTCTTATACAGTAAAACCATGATTTTACGTCCCCCGAATCTACGTTTTTCCCGCATTTTACGTTTTTTTCTTCAGGTCCCAGTTTTTTCCGTATACTGTAATGTTAATTTAACCTGTATTGTAAGTTTGTTATTTATGGAATTTCCCGCATTTTACGTTTTTCCTGGAAAGTAAAAAAAGAAAAAATGTTCTAAAATAGCACTATTTTCCCCATTCCACAGGCTCCCGTGTTCTGAACCCGGTTTCTCATCACGGATCATGGTTAGACTACAACATTGAAGGTTGCTGTTTAGTACGCGGTGGTCACATTTCTAAACTTTTTGTGTCAAAATATGACGAGTAAAAAACGCAAAAACTTTTATGTTGCCTTCTATTTACTAACTTTACTGTTACGTTGTTAAAGGATACTCCTGGCATGGATGGAAAATGTCTTCATTGCGTCTTACGGTTTTACTGTGCTGTAATAGTGGTGAAAGTGAGAATTTGCATGAATTTTTGCATTCTATATGTATTTCCCGTATTATACGTTTTCCCGCATTTTACGTTTTTTTTATCCAGACCCTTGAGAAACGTAAAATCGGGGTTTCACTGTACTACATTATAATAGAAATCTACTACTAAAATTATAAATTGCTGCAATATTGTTTGTTGAACCAGAGTTAACCTTGTTGGCAAACAGTTTTCGATACAGATAAAAATACATAAATTCAGCCTTTGGAAACTCATTAAACTTGATAATGAACAAGAAATTCTAAAAGAATTACTTCCTTTTAACAGGGTGGTGACAAACAAGAAACTAATCAAGCTTTCCTGGAGAATTGTCCTCCTGATTCTGTCACCACCCTGTTTTAAACTCAAAAATAATCTTGTGTGTACAGAGCAGCAAATGAATTTAAAACAGTACCCACTTTTAAAATAGCCCTCACAGTGTTCACAAGTAAATTTATTTAATTAATTTGTTACAAATACTAATAATCCTCAACTATTAAAAACATACACCACCCCTGGTTGTAACACTACCAGTGTACTGTAATTTGCACTACTTGACTTTTCATAGCAATATCCTAAAAAGACAGGAGCCCCATAATCTATTGCAAAAGATTACAGCTTTACTAATAGGAAAACACTAGGTCTTGACCGACAGATTCTTGGCTAAAGCCGAAAGTTTAAAAATCAAGTTAGCAGATGGGGCTGATTTAATTACCTAAACTTACCTAGAAAAGAAACCAGAAGACCCTAGAAAACACTGACGTCAGGCCTCCATAAATACTCGTTTGATTATTTCAAATATGTTAAAAATAAAACAAAGCAACATACTTTTTTGTCGTCTTTAAGAAGCCTTGACCAAAACTTTTCTTCTGCTTTAATTAATACAAACTCTGTGGCTATGCCCTTTACAGAATATTTAGATTCCTGCAAATATAAAATATGGCTTAAATTAAATTGTGAATTTTTTACAACTAAATACAAAGACGCAATACTTAAATAACCTTTGAAATCAAAAGGATAAGCTAATTTATATGTTACTGATTTCTTGACCAAACATGCATTTTGGCATGCTTGGTTCAGTAAAAAGCTATTTATATACAGCAGCTAACAAGGCATCCTTTAAAAATAAAAGAGACAGTAGTCAGCTGCTATCTAACTGTCCCATTGTTAGAATAAATATGTTAGAATATGCAAAATAAGGCAAGAGAGAAAAATTAAACTGGAAACTGAAGGTTTTTACTTGGGATATGGTTCTGAAACTTAGTTTGGTTAAGTATTATAACATACAAAATAAGGAAAAAATAAAACTTAATAAAAAACATGTTATATCAGTCAAATGTTAAAATTGATAATTACTTGAAGGGAAACAAAGATAAACTGTCAAAAAATCCAGACTTAACATTAGTAAGTTGGTGATGTATAAAATTGATAAAAATTCATCAATTTAACAATTACTCATAACAAATTGGAAAATTTTATTATATAAATATAACCATGCATTAATTAGGATGCTTTTGATCTTTTCTTAATATATGTTATGCACCTCTGGTTTGATTTCCTTAAACAGCTCGAGTGTTACTTCATATGATTTCTTGTCTGTGCCACCACTGCCCCTAAATAAAGAACAATTCAATAAATTAACAATAAATTATAGCAATCAGAAAAAACTGATTGCTATGAATAATTATAAATAAAAAAGGACAATTTTCTGCATAACACAGATCTTTCTGGAAGTGGCACCAAACTTTCTACAAAGCTGAAGTTAGAATTGGAAGTAGCACTTTAAGCATAATAATTTTGATTACATAATAACATTTATACAATATTGGAAATGTAGGTTTTGATTAAATTAATGCAGTACTAGAGCTATTGGAGGGCTATTTTGGACATGGAGAAATGGTACCCAAGCCATGATTACATGGCAATTTGAAATGTGGCAACTCGGCTTTATTTACCCTAAAAAACATTCTAGACCTCTAACTGCAGAATCCTATGGCATTTTCAAATAAGGCAAATTACCTGTGCGAATAATCTCTACAAACTTGGAATTTTCATAAGGTATGACTGCAAAAGTAATCGTATTCAGATAGAAATATGCTATAATTGGCACTTTTGCCTATTTGGAGTTGGTGGTTTTTGTTAAACAGAAAAGTACCATAAAATGATAAGAACTCAATATAAGGAGTCTCATAAAGGGGCTCTTAATAATCTAGGCTAATTTAACTTTCAATAATAATTTTAATTATATAAGAATTCAGACAAGACACATTGATATCCAACAATATTTTATAATGGAAAAACCATTGTTCTTGTTTGATTGAAAGAGCTATAGTCAAACAAAAAACTTCATCCTTAAGACAAAAGCTCTTATCCTTAATTACTTTTGAAGCAACTAAGTGAACATTTGAATAAATATTTTAACTTAAATATACGAGAATTTTTTTAGGTACAAATAAGATTAGAATGGTATTGAACTTGCCTGCAGTCATTACCATGACAAAGTTCAAAACTTGGACACTGCCCCTTTAAAAATTATAGTGGAGATTGTACACGTACAAGCTCAATCTTCACTTACAATTTTGGCTAATAAAGCTGAGGTGTAGATGAGTTTTGGAGCAGCCCCAAAAACATTTTTAATGACAGTAATTTGGCAATGTGTGGGAAAAGAAGCGATTGAAAATCTGTTGATCCATTCATTGTAGACCACACATTGATTAATAAATGACTAATTACATTTAAATTAATTGCTTTTTGACTATTTTGTACTCAAATCAGCATTCCTATTTTAATATAAAAGTAATTAATCTCATAAAGATTAAATAAAGTTCCAGATACAGAACGAAAATTCATTGCTTGGTGCATGCATAAACAATTTCAAAATTTGGCCGCAGGATTTTTAGCATCTATTGGTCACAGAGTTTGAGTTTCTTTAATTTTCACCCCCAGTTAAAAAATATATTATTTGCAACATTATTCAAAAAAACAAATCCATATCATACTTAAAATAAACTTTGTCTTTTTCAACTTTAATAGTAGGTTTCTGACAATCTTCAACTTGAATTTTAACATAAAGTAGGTTCTTCCTTTGTGCCCAAAACACTGGAGGTGGAAGTAATCTAAAAATAAAATATAAGCAATACTTATTAAAAATGATTGCTTCACTTAATAATTACAAAACAATCAGATTAATCAAACAGAATTTCCCTTATTTTTACTAATTAATAATTGCAAGCTTCAAGGTTACTTAAATTGGATTAGTCATTTAATTGGTTGCGTTATTGGCTGAATTTGCAATGCAATGTTAAGAGACAATTTTAAAAGTTTCGATACTCTTCTTGTGTCTTGGCGAGCAACTATACGGAAGGATGATCGCAGAAATATTTTTCAATAATTTTTTTTGTGGTTTGTGTATCTGGATACTAGATATTGGTTATAAAAGTCGCCAGCACAGGAAGTAGGGTTTTATCTAAATTTCAGATAGAGCTGTACCATTGGCATTTCTTAGAAGAGAATAGATTTTACTTGTAGAACTAATGCAGAATTGCGCCAAAAGTAAGCTAAAAACAATATTCATCTGCACTTTTAACTCGGATATTAATGTGAAGACAGCCTGACGAACGTCAGGAAAAGCTTAACTTGAAAGCAGCTATTTTAAACTAATGGACAATAAGAATTGTTAGCCTAAAACATGTTATTTGTTTGAGAATTTTAGTAAATGATGCTGTACGAAAATGAGCTATGTTATTCAAGTATTACCACCTAACAAATCAGACTTACATGTTCACAAGAGTTGCAAACAATAATTCGATTGCAATAAGTTAGACATATTGAAGCCTATTTGAATAATACATAGGCAAGAGTAATGATATTCCACTACTGGAATTCATTCTTATCTAAAAATAAGGGATTGTCTTCGATATGAAAAAGATAACTTTGACTCCTTTACATATGTATTGATAGCCTGAATTGAAAGTAAACTATAACTATATGCTTTGGCTGTTGGAAAATTAAGGTATTTAACTTCAAGTCAATCGCATGTTCACATAAATTTTGGAATTTATTGTTGAAGTAAAAGACACACGGGTAAATTTATACAATTTTAAGGTTGAGAAAAAGATTAGAACCGCACACAGCTTAAATTAAAAAAAATCATCATTATAAAGGCTTAATGGATAATTGAAATTTTCGTGTCATAATTACTACTAAGCACATTGATATATATAATACGTTTTAGAAGGAAAAGGAAATAAAATCATGATATAGTTTAATAATCGTTAAAGGTGTTTTCCCCGTTTGAGAAGCACGCCATGCATTTACCATGCTCATGATACAATGGGGAAAGTTTGAAGAAGAAAGAGGTTAAATTCAAATAAGTTACCTGTCGTCTGCCATTATCTATAGAAGGTAACTGTCTAACTTGGCTAGATTCACAGAAAATCAATGCAAGTTTTGAATTTTTGACTTAAAATCTGACACTTTTCTTCTAATTTTACTCGTGAGAAACCGCTAGAAAGACATGCGCAGAACGGAAAATTGATAAGGTTACAGTTGCCACAGCAATGATAAGGAGAGTAAAGACTCACTAGCTATTTAAGTTTGGTTTGTTTAAAGCTATTATTTTTTTGCATCGAGCTATTAGTAACAGCTCTCAATAGGAAGAAATTTATAAGTACCGATATTGTGATGTGTGGTAACTCACCGAAACCTGTTTCTATGGCTTTTATTAAAGTTAAAAAATACTGGATAGAAAACCATATTATTATTTTTTAATTTTTAGAAAAGGCATTAGAGAGCACAAAACGGAGCATCAATCGAATGGAAACAAGAATGAAAGCTGGAACTCTTTGGTAAAAACAAGCCAGTTTTCAAACTTATCGTGGCGGGGGGAGGGTAACCTAAGGAATCTATTTTATCTTTATATTTGTATACATTAATTCCACGAAAAAGTCTTAATTTAGTTGGTTACGTTGCGGCCCGTGGTCAAAAGTGTTGATGCAGCCGCTGATGCAGCCGTTGATGACCCACACACACACATAAATTGAAAAACATATAAAAATATATATAAAATTATAGAAAATCGAAAAACTTACTTTAAAAAAATAGTGTATTGCTTTAAATATTTTTTATGATACAGGGGCTCCATTTTTTAATGAAATATTAAAACTAAGAGACAAAAGCATTCCGCGTTAACGCCGAAAAAAATAATAATTTGAACTCTAAAGCAATGAAGAGCTCAAATGCTTGATTCCTCCATCATCACACATGGCCTAACACATGTTTGGAGACCACCAATCAATATCAGCGACAATCTATAGCCGAAAAGCACAATAACGAGGCATGACTCGCGTCCTGCAGCCCTTCTCTCATTAATCTTTACTGGCTACAGGCTGTGGCTGGATTGAACTGGATTATAAGAATGCAACTCATTTGATACCCAAATAGGTATCTTTTCCCAATCCCACTATTTGAGCGAAATTTTCAATTTTGACGTGAAAGCGTTGCATTGAAAAAGTGCGTACAAAATTTTGATGCTTCCAACACTTATAACCGAAACTTTATTAATTATGATTAACTAAAAAGTGAACTAGTTACCACAAAGGCTAATTAATTAACAATTCAATTATGTTTTTAAATTAGCAATCAATTTATAGTAACATTTATTCATTCATTATAAATCAAAACATTATATTGATCATAATTATTAATGAGCTCTTAAACTCCTTATTTCTAATTAAAGTTTTTAGTTTATTATTAGCTAACAAAAATTTTAAGTGTCTTTTGAAATCAAAGGATGCCTATTCTATTTAAATCAATATTAATTACCAACAAGCTTAGCATCAGCTATTTAGAAACTTAAAAATATATTACAAAAGAAGAGCTATCTGCAAAGGGAATGGATTAATTACATAAAAGATAAACAAAACTCATCATCACTTCTCCCCCTCTTATATCGTGATTCGTGAAGACTTTCCTATTCTAGGTACTGAATTTATTTTACAAAACCTAAGCATTTTTTTTTTTTTTTGGTTACATGAACACATTTGGTTACATTAAACAATGGTTCATGAAAATTTTAGGATTTTAAACATTTTATGATTTTATTATCCGATACCTCAAAATCGCGAAAAAATTCATTTTTTAAAAAAAATATATTAAAATTATGTTTGGATATTTTTTAACCTTTTAGAAGAGACCGCTTTAAAAAATAAGCATTAGTTTTTGAGTTATGAATTTTTGAATAAGACACACTCTACTAAATGTAAACTTTAAACGCTCATATCTCCGTTCGCGTTTTTTCAATTTAAGTTTATTAAAAATGCTAAGGTCTTTTTAATATTATAAGTACATTAATTATTTTGTCTTTCATAGACAAATGAATATATTTTAAACAGAAGTATGCATTTGGATTTTTGATATCTGTCACACAAATTTTTTAAAAAATTCTTAAAGTTGAAACTTCCTTTTTTCCCTGCATTTTTTGGGAAAATTGCTACAAATAGTTTTTTTTAAGCTGTCCATTTTTATCGAAATATAAATGCATACTTTGGTTTGAATTTTTTGCCAAATGTTGTATTAAGATTTGTGTATAAAAATATTGAAAAAAAAAGGAGTAGGGATTTGAAAAGTGTTAAAAATTTAACAAACAATTATTTTTTTTAAAAACCCAACGCACTCATATAAAATTTAAATAGCTGAATTGTGTTTTTAATACATGCTTAACAATTGAAAAAAAATTGAATCTGTAAGTACAAAAATAAAAAATTGTCTGAGGTATCGGACCCCCTTAATTGAGTTGAAAACCTACTGAATCTTAAGTCACCATTTTAACCTAATATTCCATTCCTATTTTGTAGTTAAAAATAACTCTTTTTTATTAATTTCAATTAATTTGAGGCATTTCTCAAAGAGCGAGGCTTTGCGTGAGAGATCAAAGTGAGAAGATCAAAATGTGGGCTTGTCTAAAAAAAGTCAGATCACTTACAAGTATCGAATTGACTCTGTAGATGGCGCTCACTTCGAAACAATTTAAACTTCGCGTTGACGATGCTCCTCTCACTGGGCGGTAATTAAGGGTTGCTCACTCCACCTTTATACGCGTGACGTGTTCATGCTCCGCCTCAATCTCCCAGCTCTTTGCCAGAGGCAAAGAGCTGGGAGTTGCTAGAGGCAAAGAGCTGGGGTCTGTCATCGGGTGTAAGGCATTTGGCTTCCTTTTTGGCGCTATGACATTTTGGCGAGGGAAACCTTCTGACGGCACGTTTTTTACTGTTCCGCGTACTCTTGTATAAACAGACTTGTTGTTTACCCCCCCCCCCCCCCAAATATGATTTAAATTTCATTTGTCAAGTCTGTCTTCAAAAAATTGCTGATTTCACTTGTCATTTTTTTTAATTTGAAAATGATTCAACTCCTTTTATATATTTTTTAAACGAAATATTGTTTTAAAAAAATTCACTGGTAACATAGGTGAGACTTCAGTAATGGATTGGAGATTGAAGAATTCAAAACTGCAATAAACATGTATATTTCACTAAAACTAGCAACACATATTTTAATTCACTGAGAAAATTTGGATAAGTATGTACATAAATTGTTAATAAAAATAAATTAACAGGGGTTTTCCAGATTTTTAAAGCCCTTGTGGATCGAAAATTTTAATTCTTCCTTTACCAAATAAATTTATAAAGGACACTAAAATAGTATCAAACTTTTTATCTCCTGCTGGTCACAAATTATAATTAATGAATTCTGTTTAGATTTTGACAATAAAAACTGTATTTTTTGCTCTACAGAAAAAGAACCTACTAAATGCATATATATTAGAAAAAAAGCCAGATTTGAGAACTTACGTTTTCTTAGTTATGTATTTATCTGGTGAAGGTGGACCTCCTTACGAGGCGAAACTGGCTGAAGCTCACAAATGTAATGTACTCAGAAAATAAATGTTTCCTGTTTTGGAATTATAACTTAATACCATTACTGTTATTTTGTAGGAAGAAGTTAATGTGTGCCGGATATATTTTCAGAAAGGAGTTTCTCTCTGTATACTGTAATACAATACTAAATATTATTTGAATTGGAATTTGTCATATTATTGACACTCAAATTCAAATAGTTTTTGGTTAAATTGTAGTGCTTTATGACTATTTACATGTTTGTCAGCAAGCTACTATAAAGCTTAAGATACTTAAGGTAAAATGACAACATTATTTGGCCATTTTTATTCCTAAATTTTGCTTACCAAGTTCCAGAATAATAACACTATGCATAATGGTGGGAATGTGTTTCCTATTAGATTCCTCCATAGATCGTTTGCACAATAAATACAGCTTGAAAGTGTGATACATAGTGTCGTAAAACAACAAGGAATTTATGCATTTATGAAAATTATTAAACTATTCTTGGGAAATGTATTCTTAAGACTTATTGGATTTATTAGCGAACAAATACTTATCCATAATATTTATTGATCAAAATCTTATGTATTCAATTGATGAAATATTAACTAATTAACTTTTTTAAAAAATTGGAAAAGTTAAATAAATTATGAAAACTTCATTATGGTACTTTATTTTGCTTATTTGTTAATTGCTTGAAAAGACTTTAATTTGTCACTTATACGGGTTTTTTTATAATTGAGCGAAAATAAATCCGATTTTCACACTAGGATTTTAATATCAGACGCATGCGAAAAGTTATACTTTTAGAAACAGTGATACAAAATTTACTTTTTTTTCATTCAATAGCAGTGAAAAAAAAGTACTTTTTCACTCTCTTTATGAGGCCAACATTTCAAGTAAAAATGAAGAGAGTGAAAAATTTAATTTTTCTCCCTGCATTTCGGTGAAAAAAAAGTAGGTGAAGGTGGGTTCCCTTGGACCTATTTTGACTTTTCAATTTTTAATTTCTTTATTACTTGCAAAAAGTGAATAAAAATATTTTTATTAAATACTTTATGTTGTTATATACAACATATATTTATTTTTACATGTTATTTAAATTATTTAAACTATTAAAAAATAAATACAGAAAATTGTAATTAGGACCAAGGTACACCACCGGCGGTGTACCTTGGTCCAACTGGTAGTGTACCTTGGACCAATTATTAACAGGTAGAGAGACTCGATTTACAGTCCGAAAACCAATATTTATTAGCCACATAAAATTCAAAAATACATTTTACAACCTATTCTTATTTCTAGCCTAGATTGCAGTAATTGGTTATGTTAGGTCAATTGGCTTAGTAAGGGGTTTTATTGCTTTAGTTTTTTTAGCTCCCTTTTGGCTTTTTCAGCTGCAATGCGATCTTTCTCAGGTGTATCCGTTAAAATGCAGCATAAAACTTAAACTGTCATTTCATGCCATAGAAAAACATTTGGCTATCTTTCTGTCATAAATTTGAAAAAACAACTCAAATATTTTCTCCTATGTTTATACAACTAGGCCTAAACGTAAAAAGGACGTTCTGCTTAGATATTTATTATAAAAAACATCTTTTTAGATGCGCATGCAATAATTATTTTCTATATTATGTCAATATGGTTAAAATTTTATAGGCCTACCATAGATCTAAATAATTAACTACAGAAAAATTATTTATCACACCATATAATTTTTTTTTACAAATTTCCATTCTACATAATTTTATAAATCAGGGATGCATATTAATAGTTTAAAATACTTAATTTTTCAAAGGAAAAAATTTACTTGAAATTTAATAAAGGTTTTCAACAATCTGAAGCACATAAGACCTATAGTAGTGTACCTTGGACCAGTCCAAGGTACACTACCTGTATTAGGTTCGAGGTACAACCACTTGGATATTAAAAACAAAATAGTTAATCACCATGTTAAGGTTAGACTTAACTTAATTTCAAGCACACAGTTTTATAACTAAAACTTTGCTTTATATTGCATAACCATCGTTTCTGAATAAACAATACATGTTTGAGTGTAAAAATACACTAAAGAATCTGACAAAAATTTACTTTTGAACTGTGAATTTAGTTTTTCGAAACCTCTATAATAAATTGACCCTTTAAACAAACAGATAGAACTTCACTGAGACCCCTGGTAGCAAATACTTTAACTGCATATGGTGTTGTTTCAATATCTAAGCAAATCGAGCTAAAATTAGCATAGGTTCGAGGTACACATATGTCCAAGGTACACCACTTACCCCTACTTTTTGTGACTCTTTCAAAAAGTAGAACTTTTTGCATGCGTCTGATATTGAAATAATAATGTAAAAGTCTGATTTTTTAAGCAATTATAAAAAAACCGTATAAGTGACAAATTAAAGTATTTTCAAGCAATTAACAAATAAGCAAAATAAAGTACCATAATGAAGTTTTCATAATTTATTTAACTTTTCCAATTTTTTTTTAAAAATTTTAAGCAATTATAAAAATAGTCTTATTATGTTTGTTTTATGTTAATAAAGGGTTTGTTTAAAAAAATTATTTTATAAACTACTTATTACACTATACACTTATTAAAGTTATTATTTTTTTAGGCCGCCCCGGTGGCTCAATCGTTAGGACGCCTTGGGAGCTGCTGGGTTTGGGTTCGAATCCCGGTCAGGCATGGATGTTTGTGACCGTCAATAAATGTTGTTATCTGTCTATGTGTTATTCCTTTCTTTGTGACTGTAAAAATTCTTTCTGATGTGTCTGTCAAACTTGACGAAAGCTTATAAGCGGTTCTCAGAACAAGCACACAAGCTGGAATATTTGGTAACCAGAAATTTCTCATGTCGGAAATTTCTCACATCGAAATTTCTCACAAAAAGACTCATTCGAATGATTTTGTCACAGGGACCATCCACAAATGACGGCAAGCTTGACAAATGAGGAAGGAGGGTTCAATTGTTTGTGGATATGGATTGGAGTGTATGTCGGAAGGATGGGGAGGGGGGGGGGGGAGGGGGGGGGGAGCGTTCTGAGCGATGTTCGATAGAAGAATTAGAATGGTATCGAACTATAATGAACTAAGATAAAGAAGGATATAAGTTGGCTCGTATAAGTGTAATAATTTTTTTTCACAATTAATTACATTGTCGACTCAGGTTAAGCTAATGATTAAATTACGCCTTAAGTACATGATGGTATATAAAAATAATATAAAAATAGTGTAATACTTTTTAAGGAAGAAAATGAAAGACGAAAAAAAAGTTTTGTTTGATTACCGTTGCACTAGAGCTACAAGTGGGCTATTGCGATGAGTGTTTTAATTCTTAACAACGGTCAAGAATTTAAACGAATCTAACTGACTACGTGCAAGCAGATATGGTGCATGTTAAAACAGATTGTGGTCTGTTGTCTTGTTTTTATATTTAGTTAAATACTAGCAGTATGGTCCCGCCTTAATGGGAACCCGTTAACTTCATATTGCTTAATTTTAGAGGCATGCTTACTTGTGAAAATACACTCAAAATCAAAACAAAATTAAATTCGTGTTGGCGCATGCACACTTAAAAAAGCAAACACTAATAGAGGATGAAGCAGCCTTAGGGCGAGTGCATATCTCAATCAAACTCAATCAATCAAACTAATAGAGGATGGCGTCAAGTCCCCGTTTCGGCCCGGTCCATGTATTTTCAAGCCCTGTTATGGTCCCGCAATCCAACGTGGATGACGTTTTTTTTATTAAAAACTAATTATATTAATTTAAAATCACAATCAAATATGAAAAAACTAAAAGTCTCAGGTGCACACGTAGGTATTAAAGGGAACCTATATTAAAAATTTCGAATTTTTTAGAGCAGTCTAAGTAGGTTTTTTGCGATCCACAGACAGACAGACACACAGGCAGACTCTTTCTTTTATTATTATAGATAACGTTTCTCTATCAGTTGCACAATGAAATGTCAAAGAGGATTAACTTGATCAAATCATACACTACTAAACATACGAGATTACACCTCAAGACAAAGAAAACATTGCTTGATGTTCCCACTATAAATAATTAAGTTCTTAAAATGTATTAGATTTGGTGGGACAGACGTGCTCGTTAAATCTGTGGAGTCCAAAGTCCCGACGGCGCACAGTGTGCCAGAATCACGATTTAGCTGGCAAAAAATCAAAAAATGAAATTAAGCATTCAGCTGCAAATACTTTATAAATATAAACAATATAGTTCGGGGCACCTGGTGTTATGACTTATTCTCGGTTTGAGTGCTTTCCCCCTCCCCCACACCACCACGAACAAAGCATTTTGTGTTGAATTTTAATCATGTGAAGTATTTTCGCAAATTGGTCTCTACTTTTTCAGCTTGTTTTGCGATAAAAATAGTACTTCTAAATTTTTAAAAAAGATGGATCCTGAACCCTCAGGTATGATATTGATAATATAAACTGTTTTTCTAAAGTTTATGTAAGTTAAAATTATATTAAAAAAAGTTCTAATTGTAGCTAAGAAAATTTAATTTTTTCCCTATAGCTCCAAAAATTAAAAAAAAAAACGCATATAAATAGCTTTTAGTTTGAATTACATTAAACTAGAAATTTCTTTTGGGAAAATTCTGGTAAAATATGTTTAACTATAAAATATATTATCAAGAAAAAGTCACGCAACTTGATTTTTGTTCGCAACAAGCGTATAAAGTAGAGTTGTGACGATGCCTCAGAAACTGTCTCACCAATCTCCAAAAAGCTTGGATCTAGAGGGAAATCTATAGTGATTTTTTAAAATTGATTATTATAAAATTAGTATAGTAGGCTATCTTTCAACTTATATGATATATATGTATGTATATATGTCTTCATAATGTTGGAATGAAAGAATAATGTAACTTCTTGAGGGTTTTAATTAATGTTTTGCTTCTTAAGCAAGTCTCAAGATTGATGTATTGCATCTTTTATCGCAGACTTATGTTCAAAAGAACTTGTTTAAAAAAGAATGGAATTATATAATTTAATGAGAGATAATCTTTGTATAAAACCCTATACAAAAAATTCGTTTTTTTTTTAATCAGAACATCTCAAAAAGTGTAAAAATGGCCCGGATAGTGAATCAAGCTATTTATTAAAACTCTTTCGCATTTTACAACGATGCGTCTCATAGAAAACTGGTTAAAAAAGTAAGAATTCTTATTTAAAACAAAATAATTACCAAAAAAATCTTTAAAGTGTACTTATTTATTCATAATGAACTATTTTACATTAAATACAACCATTAAAATTTTTATAAATCACTCTAGGGAATTAATGCCAGCTAATTTGGTATCTTGACACACTGTGCGGCGTCAGCGTACGATGTCGCTCGAAGCTCCGTTGGGTGCCCGCTCAGGTGTCGACCTCGTCACTTGACCAGGGTTCTAAATTACGAGGCGTTATTGGCTGAGTTAAAGCTCCTATAGGAGGCT
The DNA here is from genome assembly GCA_023701765.1 of Hylyphantes graminicola. Lineage (NCBI taxonomy): Eukaryota > Metazoa > Arthropoda > Arachnida > Araneae > Linyphiidae > Hylyphantes > Hylyphantes graminicola. The sequence continues at coordinate 50,077,500 of CM043116.1, forward strand.
AGAAATAGGCAGCCGGAATCGATTACATTACATTACCCATTAGATTTGGTTGAATTAATATCGCAAACGAGTACTATGATAGGAAATGCAAATTTTTTATTTATGTTTCAGTGAAATGTTTTTGGATCCAGTTCCAGATGAATTTTATTTTCTACCCAAGCATAAGGCAAATGCTAATTAGTGATCTTTTATGTAAATGTAAAATGTTGCATTAATATTTCAAAATAAACGTTAATGAATGTTTGTTTCTTTGAAACTGACTATTTTTCTTTAAAAAAATGAAGTATAAATTTCTGATGAAACATAAAAAATACTTGAAAGTGGTATTAAATTTATAAATTTTAAATCAATAATTTAAATGGATTCCCACTCATCTGAAAAGTCAGGGAAATTTGGGATTTCAGGGAAATTTGGAAATGGTTGGATTAATTACGTAATTAAAATAAATATTATATTATATATATATATATATATTTAACTGCAATTTATAAAATAACCATGCAAAAACTTCCGAAAAGTTTCACAAACCGAAAATTTTGGACACTTTGCTTGATCGCAACGATGAGCGAATACGATGAAAGCGAATTATGGCCACCCCACATTTGGCTATCACCTGCCAATGTGTCGCCTAGCTAATTAGTGAGTGTCGATCTGCCAACATCTGGAACCACCTTTTCCCCTGGTCACTTCTTAGAAAATGCCCTGGAGAAAGGGCATTTTCTAAGAATCCTCCCCCCCCCCCAACTTGCTCCAGTGGCTTGCTGGTAGGGGGGGACCATCCCACTTCCCTGAGGGAGTTGGAGAATCGGGATTCTTTTGGCGACAGTCGTAATTACGGAACAATTCTAAACCCGGTTTTTGCGAGAAGCGAGGGTTCTTGTCAATTGGCCAAAGAACGTTTTTTTTTAATAAAAACATAAGTAACATTTAATGTAACATAAAAATGTGCTGACTTGGCTTATTATAAAGACTGGTGTTACTAATTAGTAATTATAAACATTGATTATCATTCACTGTAATCAAAAAAGTTAACTATGTTTTGACTCAAAACTTTATTTATTGCATTTAAAGATACAAAAAAATGCGTTTTTAATTGATTCATATAGAAAGCTTTAATATAAAATTTATCATGGCTTATACGAAACTTCCCTATAAGCTTCTCAAATGTAAAGCAGTAATATATAAGAATTTAACTGGATTTAATCATTATTTTGAAAGCCACAAATATTTTAAAATTGACTTTTTTTAAGTTATCTTTTCATGCATCTAAGTATTATAATAAGAATAAATTAACAAAAGCAGGTCAGTATAGTTTTTAATTTGTCCCAAGAATAATCTTTAGATACCGACTCAATATATAAATCCAGTAAGCCATATAATTACAACTTTACCATATTAAATTTATGTTTTTAATTCTTTTGATGCATAAAATTTACAAAATATTTAAAAATTGTTTAACTAAAACATTATTGCTTATTAAAATCTTACTTCTAAACGTATTATTTTTTTTTCAGTGAATTTTTTCGTTTTAGTGAATTTTTAATAAATTTAATCTAGGCAAGATAAATTTACAAAAAAAATATTCTTCCTAAATTTAAGTTTGTCTTGTCTAAATATTTATTAAATGATTAGAACATTTCGTTTTATATTTCAGTTAAATATCCGCATTCCATTCACGGAATTTTACCATTGTAAACTTACATTTTGATGGGTCTGTTGTATAGTTTTTGCCCAACTTTGATGCACTCTATCTCTGGAACTAGTTCAAAATACAGTACAAAATTTTTGTCACATGTTAATGTCATAAAGAGGTACTTCCTTTATTAATTTCAAATTCTTGCACTCAGTACTTTTTAAGATATACGACCTTAAAAGTGGGAAAATGCATTTGTTTACCATTGTTGAAGCACTGGAACCAGCAAGAAATACTATACAAAATTTTTATTACATGTTTATGTTACAAAGTTGTACAACCTGCATCAATTTCAAATTTTATCACTCAGTCCTTTTTGAGATATTTTACTTTAAAAATGGCGAAAATACGATTTTCAGCAATTTTGAAAAATTGTAAAAAAGTAAAAATTAAGTCCTCAATCTTTAAACTTCGACAACAAGTTGTTCTATAACTGGTTTATACAGGAAAAAAAATATCTAAGGCGAGTCTCTTCTCCTTTTACCCCATTTTCAGCGCTAAAACTCCCGTTCCAAGCGAATTTTCATTTTTCAGTTGTGATCTTTTTATCTAACGTTTCCGCACTAATTTGATAATATTATGCGCTGGCAAACTATTTATAGAATCACTCTGATCATTTTCTTTGTTTTTTTTTTTTTTTTTTAATTTCGTCTTGAAATCCATAAAATCAACATATGCATTAAAGCAAAAGCAGTTTTCAGCTGAAAATCGGCTTTGAAGCAAGTTAAAATGACCGCCAAAAAAAAATTATGAGCTCAAAATTTTTTTTACTTTGGCTTTGAACTCACCTAGTATTATGAGATATATGGTAAAAAAAATTAGGAAAATCAAAAATGTTGAGCAACAGGTCTGGGTGATTTGTAATGGTTTGACAAAAGGACACTGATCTGATATCTTAATGATTTTAGTTCACAATCTATATTAATGTTTGTCAAGAATATTTAAATTTAAACGATGCAAAAAAAAATTGACTTACATAATGTTTTGCTTAAGCGTGATTTTTTAACATGTTTTACTACAATTTTCCCCAAATACGGAATTTTCTTTTAATGATTTACTTTCTTAAAACTATTTTTATATTCATAACTAATAATAAAATCGCTGAACGTCATGGTTGGAATAGAATTTTCTGAAAATTGCTGACAAAGGTGATCGGCCTAAGGCATAATTAACTCTTAAGCTTAACCTTAGTAGACAGTTCAATTATTTGTGAAATTTTATAACACTTATACGCTTGTACGCCAAGATGCCGCTCTTTTGAGTTTTTTTGCCAACTCAGGTGTCGGCCACTTCACTTGACTGTTGTTAAGAATTAAAACCCCCATCGCCAATGCCCACTTGTAGCTTTAGTGCAACGCTAATCAAACAAAAATAATTTTTTGCCGCATAGTTTTTATTTTCTTTCTTAAAAAAAGTATTACACTATTTTCATTTGTCATCTTAACATAAAACGCTGCGTGCGACGTCGCCCTTAACGGTTGCGTTGGGTGCCTATTCAGGTGTCGGCTCGTCACCTGACTGTGGTTCTAAAATACGACGCCCGTCGCCAATGGCCAACTTGTAGCTCTAGTGCAACGCTATTCAAACAAATGCTGAAAAAAAAGTTTTTTTTTTATGATTTACTCTCTTAAAACTATTTTTATATATTATCATAACTAATTATAAAATCGCACAAAGTTATGTATAGAATTTTCAGAAAATTGCGGTCAAAGGTGATCGCCACCTTAAGGCACAATTTACATTTTAACTTAGCCTTAGTGGACAATTCAATTATTTGTGAAATTTTATAACACCAAGATGCCTCTCTTTTAAGTTTTAATGCCAACTCAGGTGTCGGCCACGTCACTTGACAGTTGTCAAGAATTAAAAACCCCGCCGCCAATAGCCCACATGTAGCTCTAGTGCAACTCTAATCAAACAAAAAAAAATGTTTTTGCCACGTGGCTTTCATTTTCTTCCTTGAAAAAGTATTAAACTATTTTCATAGGCGATCACGTGCTAAAGGCGTAATTTAATCTTTAAGATAACCTGAGTAGACAATGTAATTAATTGTGAAATTTTATAAGACTTATACGCGTTAACTTATATCCTTCTTCATATATCTTCTTCTTTATATCCATTATAGTTCGATTTTAATAGTTCTAATTCTACTTTCGAACATAGCTTGGAAAGTCCCCCTCCCCTCCTTTCTACGCCACATTTCTACAGCCCCTCTCCCCCCAACCTCCCCTTCCGACACACACTCCAATCCATATCCACAAACAATCACAGCTATATGAACCCTCCTCACTCCCTTGTCTAGCGTGGCGTCATTTGTGGATGGTCCCTGTGACAGAATCATTCGAATGAGTCTTTTTGTGAGAAATTTCCGACATGAGAAATTTCTGAAGTGAGAAATATCCGGGATCCGGAATATTTATGTACCATACCATATTTGTTTAGTTATTTATATGTTTTCAAGGATTGTTAAACTTCCTTAAACAGATTTTTTACATATATTAAATAGTTGTTTCTACCACATTTCAACTAGTGTTTTAACCATTGTTTTGTATTACATTTACTATATTCCTCTTCCTTTATTAAAATCATAATTGAACCAGTATTACTTAATTAGTAGAATTAGTATCGATTTTTGAAAAAATAATGATAATGCTACCTTCGAAAAGCATTATAATCAATAGGTGCAGTAAAATAATCTAAGAGGAAATTTCATTGAATTTGTGAATGAAAATTAAAACAATGCCATCTCTTTGAGAACTTTTTATCTTTATTCATACTATAAAATGGTAATAATATTTAGCTTGAAAATAACTTTATTCTTATAAAACACATTTACTTTAGGAAACAACAAAATGATATCATTAATTTCCTAATGATTTTCATCCTGTAAACATGTTAACCAAGCAAAAATTAACCAAGTATTCTTATGTATGGCATTTATTACATATTCAAGCAAATTCTTCTATATTTCGTAAAAATTTAGTATTTGTGCTAATAAAGTAAAATTTAATAATAAAATACTAATAATCAGAATGTTCCAAAAATGGGACGCCGCCAGGCACAAATGGCCTAAGCCATATTGAAAATGACCAACACACCAGCTGCCTTTCATTAACGGCTCTTGTCTGGTAAAAGATAAACTGCCTAGCGTTGATAAGAATGGTCCCTGCGGCCTGCGGCGCTAAACAATTATCAACCGACTGGTAAGATCTGGGAAGACGCGCCCTTTATAATTGACTACGCTCAAATACTCTCCTTGTTGAGAGGGGGGGGGGGGCTGTATAAGGACTATTGTGTTTTATTACTGCACCACCCCTCAAAGTCTAACTGATGGAAGAAGCATTCTAAGATTGCAAAATGACATTAACCAAAGAAGAGGGGGGGGGGGGGGGATTGTGTGACAGTCGTATAGTATGGACAAGTGCATTGGAATTAGATGACATATCAGCGACCACTTTATATCCTGGAAAGCTCATTTAAGTGAGCAAATTGTACTTTGTTGAACACAAATTTTTTTACTTGAATAAAAAAAAAATCTTATAATACAGTAGAGTCTCGTTTATCCGAAAGGTACAGGACCAAAATTGAACAGTGAAAAAAAAATACTGCATATTTTGAGAAATAATTTGTGCATAAATAATATTTTTGTGCATTTATTTCTGTGTATACATTTCGTATTTTAACCGAAATGTTCGGGAATTTTTATGAGATAAGATTCAGAATAAGTAATAGTATTTATAGTTTGTTCGAAGAAGTAGTTTGTAGTTTGATGTTTTAAATATCGAAGAATTATAATGTATTTAATTTTTTAATGTAAAAATGGAAGCGAAAATTTTCATAGTACCATTTGACTTTACATTATTTTGAAACATTATTCCCGACTTTAATGACTTTGCATGCACCTTATGTCATAAAAATGTTATAAGAATGAACCATCAAAAGAACTCTATTATAATGTATACTAAAACAGCACTTCAAACGAATTTATTTATATCACATAAATATAAATTTCCTTTAAATCTCTATTTCTTGAAAATTGAGTTTCTCGTGCGATTTTCATTGTGATTGGCAATGGTGATTTAATTTCAATAAAATGGACTTCTTGTGCTTATAAAATGAGCATTACATTTTGTACTTAAAAAAAAAAACACTTTGGGGTTGTTGCAGTTGAAGTAAGTCTGAATTTTCATTCGTACACTTCCGCGATATCATTGGTTGCTCTAGTTTCACTCTCAATGCGGGGTAAAAACTGTGGATATTTACTATTGTTGATATTTTATATTTAATATTTTATTAGAATTCCGTAATAACTGTTCTACCGATTACAGTACAACAAACTACGCAGCGTGAAATAAAGCGAACAAAGACGACGAAACGGACATCTATCGCGTATATATGTGTGTGTTGTGTCTCATTAATAATTCTACAAAAAATACGCTATTCTTAATTCTTTTACAATGAGTAAAATAAGACCTCCATCACATCTTGAATTACTTATATGATTCTATCAGCCATTTTGATTTTAATTTACTGATTATTTTAAAGTTTTTATTTAAATTTGTTGCTTGTGACTGGGAGTAAAAACAATTATAACGTTTTTATATTAATGATTAAAACTTTCAGATTTATTATTCCAATTCCCTATTCCTAACCATCGCATTTCTGTAAATTCTAATTTTGTTGTCCAATGTTTACGAGAACTAAAAAATAATTTTTCCCACACCAATTTATTCTTTACTAGAGAAGGGAAACAGATTTAAAATTGTAAGTTCTGCACGTGTCTTCTCCATTGTACAGAGAATAAAGACGCTTTTAGCTAAAACGCACCAAATACACCAAGAAAGATATTAGCTGTTGTAAAGCGTCGTTTTTCGTAACGTTGTTTGCTTTGTGTCTTTTACCTGTATATATTATCACTACGGCTAACATGTGGCTTACAGCCTTCACAACAATGGTACATCTGCCTGACTCCGACACGACAAACAGGGCACGAGCCCTTAGAGAAAATAGTCCTTTATTTAGGATTCGTGGGAACCCAACCCTTTATGATAATACAATGAATTGACACCGCTTTCTTTACCACGGTATGCTTGCTGTCAATTGAAGTAGCAGACTGCTATTTTGTTGGATTTCGTAAAAGGGGTAAAGCGACACACTGAATGAAGTTAACTTTGAATAGTTTTACACATGCTTTAAAAAATTCTATGCATTGGACTGCCTTTGGGCAAGTCATGTGGGTCCAAGTCTGTACTAAAGACATCTTGTGTTGTCGGCTACTGATTACTGAGTTTACAAGTACAAGTGTTAGTATGTGATGCACATATGTGCATTGTTATACAAGCAAGGTTCTTTTGACATAGCGCCAGCCAATAGTTGAATGTTTGTATTGTGTACACAGTCACGTCATCAGATCAGAAATCATGTAAAAATCCATGTCCCAACCCATATCCCTTACAGTAGAGCATGAGATCTTCAGTTTATCTCTTGAGTCTGAATTAAGTTTCTCTCGTTTCTTATACTTGGTTAGTTTATCTAATACTTAGTTACTGTTCTTTTAAGCCGGATGTCTTTCAGATCATGAAAGTTTGAAGGTAAGTAACTTATAGCTTTACTGTTAATCTACTTAACAATAGCATATGTGAATAAATTAAAATTTACTCAAATTTTATTAAAGTATTTCCAAAAGTTTTATGTAAGTTTAGTATGCGGTAAAAAACGCTTTATAAATCTTTCCTTTTTTTCTTCTTCTAGCTTCTGCTATAAAAAAAGCTTTTTCGTCGCTGTTTCGTTTTTTTAGCTATAAATTCTGCTCTTCAATATTTGAAGTAACCCCTCGCTATATCGCGCCTCGTTACAAGGCACATTCGGATATATCGCGCCTTGTATCATGTCTCCCAATTTTCCCACTGTTTTCCCCCAAAATATACTTTCTTTAAAATAATAAATAAATTCTAATATTGGTGGATAAATTCATCTATTATTTCTGAGATGCAGTTAATAAACTTTCGTTTGTTGAGATTTTTCGGAAAATAGGTTTTACGAGAAAAATCCAAGCAGCTAACTTTAGAATGAATATTTTAATACAAAATGTGTGTGAAATATTATAGTATTACCTGTGCAACAATGGGGTGTACAGTAATTAGTAATAAGTCCTTTAGAAATATTTGTTTCCTTTTTTAAGAGTAGTTATATAATTTAATATGATTTAGTTTCATCTTTCAAATAATATTGTGCTTTAGTTTAGAAACTAAACTTTTGTTGGGAGCAAAAATACATCAAAAATGAAATATTTTTCGAGTAGCTCGTTATATCGCACATTAGGTTATATCGAGGTTTTTCGCTTGTCTCCCGGAAAAAGAGATATAGCGAGAGGTTGCTGTATAAACTTTTAACAAAAATTATACTTTTTATTTAAATAATATTTCGTAACAAAAGTGTATATGTAAATAGTTCGCAACAAATGTGTATATGTAAATAAGAAATTAATTATCTCTCACATTTTAAATAAGTGTTTCCAAAATTTTTAATGTTCATTTAAGTTTAATTGAACTTTTCCATTAAACAAGCATGTAAATAGTATGTTTTTAATAAAATTGCATGTAACATGGCTAGGTTCTTCAACACATTTTGAGATGGAGTCAAATCGAAGGAGTGAAACGATGCCATTGCAGACACATTACGTAAGAAAAATAATTTATCAAATAGAACTTCGATCCCTTTTTTAAGCATGGACATGAACTTGTTTAAAACTTAATTACAAAAATATTACTATTCTTTTACAGCCAGATCCTGGCATAGGATCTACTAATGCAGGAAAACATCGGTGCCATTTATGTGAAAAGGAATTTTCGCGTAAATACAACCTCAAATTGCACAAAAACAAAGTACATGGAATTGAAATGAACACAAAACATTGTCAACTAAAGTTTTTTGATTGCAATTCATTATTCCCATCGAAAGAATCATTTTTGAATCACATGACTGCTGTTCATAAATGTCCAGTTAACAGAGAGATTATGGAGTTTAAGGATCAAGAAGATTTCCAGAAATGGAAAACAAATATTGAAAATCGAACGAAAACTAAGTTTCTAATAAAGCAGAAGTATCAGACAAAATCTGGCCTATGTACTACATATTATTGCAGCCAAAATGTTAAAGTTAAACAAGAGGAACCGGAAAATTACTTAATGAAAATAGGAGAAACAGGAAACTGTCATGCCTATTGTCCTGCCAGCATGACCATAGAATCAGCAGGAGCCTCTGTTTCACTACCTGTAAAAGTTATCTTTATTTCTTCTCACTTCGGACACAAGTGTGAAGATATGATCGTTCAAAATCTTCCGAAAGTAAGTTTAAATTTTGCTTATCAAAAAGTTCTTAAAGGTTTTTTTTTATTAAATGAAAGTACAGAAGAGTGCTTGTAAATATTTGTTTATTACAATTGAACTGTGTATCTAAATCTATTTGTTGGACTTTCCCATCAATTTTTTTATTTTAGGTTACTCCTCAAACTTGTGTGACACCAGTACGCAATACTGATGCTACGATTCCATCTTCTTCAATTTCAAGTGTAAGTGGCGTTGTATTGTGGAGCGTTTTTTGTGTGTACATTTCCAAGCTCTTTTGTTTGATTAAGTACGCTTAAAATGTTTGTTTTTTTATTCATGGTTTCTTTTTTAGGTTACTCCACAAGCCCTCGTGAGACCTGCTATGATTCCAACTTCTCCAATTTCAAGTGTAAGTGGCGTTATGGAGCGCTTTTTCTGTGTATATTTCCAAGCTCAATTTGTTTTAATAAGTGCTCCTAAAAAATATATATTTTTTGCCATGATTTCTTTTTTAGGTTGCCCCACAAACTTGTGTGACACCAGTTCGCACTGACGCAATGACACTGCATCCTCAAATTTCAAATGTAAGCGTTGAGCGCTTTTTGTGTGTAATTTTTCTTACTCAATTTATTTCATAAAATTACTTCAAATTATATGCTCGGTTTTCTATTGATAATTTCTTTTTTAGGTTACTCCACGAGCCCTCGTGGGACCTGCTATGCTTCCAACTTCTCAAATTTCAAGTGTAAGTGGCGTTATGCTCAGTGTCAATGCTATGTCCAAGCTCAATTTGTTTTAATAAGTGCGCCTAAAATATATATTTTTTTGCCATGATTTCTTTTTTAGGTTGCTCCACAAACTTGTGTGACACCAAATCGCACTGACGCTATAATACTGCATCCTCCAATTTCAAATGTAAGCGTTGAGTGCTTTTTGGTGCACAGTTTCTTACTCAATTTATGTGTTAAAATTACTTCAAATTATATGCTCTGTTTTTTATTTATAATGTCTTGTTTAGGTTACTCCACAAGCCCTCATGAGACCTGCTATGATTCTAACTTCTCCAATTTCAAGTGTAAGTGTCGTTATGGAGCGCTTTTTCTGTGTATATTTCCAAGCTCAATTTGTTTTATTAAGTGCGCCTAATATATATACATATATATTTTTTACCATGATTTCTTTTTTAGGTTGCCCCACAAACTTGTGTGACACCAGTTCGCACTGACGCAATGACACTGCATCCTCAAATTTCAAATGTAAGCGTTGAGCGCTTTTTGTGTGTAATTTTTCTTACTCAATTTATTTCATAAAATTACTTCAAATTATATGCTCGGTTTTCTATTGATAATTTCTTTTTTAGGTTACTCCACGAGCCCTCGTGGGACCTGCTATGCTTCCAACTTCTCAAATTTCAAGTGTAAGTGGCGTTATGCTCAGTGTCAATGCTATGACCAAGCTCAATTTGTTTTAATAAGTGCGCCTAAAATATATATTTTTTTGCCATGATTTCTTTTTTAGGTTGCTCCACAAACTTGTGTGACACCAAATCGCACTGACGCTATAATACTGCATCCTCCAATTTCAAATGTAAGCGTTTAATGCTTTTTGGTGCACAGTTTCTTACTCAATTTATGTGTTAAAATTACTTCAAATTATATGCTCTGTTTTTTTATTTATAATGTCTTGTTTAGGTTACTCCACAAGCCCTCATGAGACCTGCTATGATTCTAACTTCTCCAATTTCAAGTGTAAGTGTCGTTATGGAGCGCTTTTTCTGTGTATATTTCCAAGCTCAATTTGTTTTATTAAGTGCGCCTAATATATATACATATATATTTTTTACCATGATTTCTTTTTTAGGTTGCCCCACAAACTTGTATGACACCAGTTCGCACTGACGCAATGACACTGCATCCTCAAATTTCAAATGTAAGCGTTGAGCGCTTTTTGTGTGTAATTTTTCTTACTCAATTTATTTCATAAAATTACTTCAAATTATATGCTCGGTTTTTTATTTATAATTTCTTTTTTAGGTTACTCCACGAGCCCTCGTGGGACCTGCTATGCTTCCAACTTCTCAAATTTCAAGTGTAAGTAGCGTTATGCTCAGTGTCAATGCTATGTCCAAGCTCAATTTGTTTTAATAAGTGCGCCTTAAATATATATTTTTTTGCCATGATTTCTTTTTTAGGTTGCTCCACAAACTTGTGTGACACCAAATCGCACTGACGCTATAATACTGCATCCTCCAATTTCAAAGGTAAGCGTTGAGCGCTTTTTGGTGCACAGTTTCTTACTTAATTTATGTGTTAAAATTACTTCAAATTATATGCTCTGTTTTTTATTTATAATGTCTTGTTTAGGTTACTCCACAAGCCCTCATGAGACCTGCTATGATTCTAACTTCTCCAATTTCAAGTGTAAGTGTCGTTATGGAGCGCTTTTTCTGTGTATATTTCCAAGCTCAATTTGTTTTATTAAGTGCGCCTAATATATATACATATATATTTTTTACCATGATTTCTTTTTTAGGTTGCCCCACAAACTTGTGTGACACCAGTTCGCACTGACGCAATGACACTGCATCCTCAAATTTCAAATGTAAGCGTTGAGCGCTTTTTGTGTGTAATTTTTCTTACTCAATTTATTTCATAAAATTACTTCAAATTATATGCTCGGTTTTCTATTGATAATTTCTTTTTTAGGTTACTCCACGAGCCCTCGTGGGACCTGCTATGCTTCCAACTTCTCAAATTTCAAGTGTAAGTGGCGTTATGCTCAGTGTCAATGCTATGTCCAAGCTCAATTTGTTTTAATAAGTGCGCCTTAAATATATATTTTTTTGCCATGATTTCTTTTTTAGGTTGCTCCACAAACTTGTGTGACACCAAATCGCACTGACGCTATAATACTGCATCCTCCAATTTCAAAGGTAAGCGTTGAGCGCTTTTTGGTGCACAGTTTCTTACTTAATTTATGTGTTAAAATTACTTCAAATTATATGCTCTGTTTTTTATTTATAATGTCTTTTTTAGGTTACTCCACAAGCCCTCATGAGACCTGCTATGATTCTAACTTCTCCAATTTCAAGTGTAAGTGTCGTTATGGAGCGCTTTTGCTGTGTACATTTCCAAGCTCAATTTGTCTTATTAAGTGCGCCTAATATATATTTTTTTGGCATCATTTCTTTTTTAGGTTACTCCACAAACTTGTGTGACACCAAATCGCACTGACGCAATGACACTGCATCCTCATATTTCAAATGTAAGCGTTAAGCGCTTTTTGTGTGTAATTTTTCTTATTCAATTTAATCCATTTCATAAAATTACTCCAAATTATATGCTCTGATTTTTTATTTATAATTTCTTTTTTAGGTTACTCCACAAGCCCTCGTGAGACCTGCTATGATTCCACCTTCTCCAATTTCAAGTGTAAGTTATGGATTATATTGAACGCCAGATAATTTTAATGAATGTTTTGCACTTTGTGTTTTTTTCTTTCAGCCACTGAATTACTATACTTGCTTACTTACACTATTTTGAAACACTTCTGAAAATATAATAAAAAAAACTTTTTTCTGATAAAGGCTCTGCCCCAAATTGTTATGGAAGAAGCGCGTAGCAGTAATAACGTGACGTTTCACCAAGCATTAGCCAATGTAAGTATTTTACGAAGAAAATATTTCTTCATAGTATTTTTGCCATCTAAATGAATTGTTACTTTAAATACTTGATAAAACACAGCCTGAAAACATTGTGCATTTTTAAAATATATGTTATGTTCATAAATTACTCATTACTCATATAGTAATTATTACATCAATGATATAATAATATGTAATTAAAGTGTTATTTTTCTTTGTAGGTTATTTTTCTCACTTAAATGAATTACTTTATTTGCTTACTTAAACTACTCCTTCATTTCTTCAAAAAAATCTTTATGAAGATTATATTCTTAAATTTCTATGTAACTGTTTCACGCTAACAATGTTATAATGAAATCCCCAAAATAAGTTTGTGTTTGCTGTAGGTTTTTGTTTTTCATTTCAAATGATATTCTAGTAAATTATTTCACATCATTATAGACTATTTGCATAAAATTTACTGAAAATTTTTAATTATTTTTTTATGAAGGTTGTTCCACACATTTCTATGCAACAAGCTTCTTGCAGTAACAACGTGATGATAAACCAACCATTAACCAATGTAAGTTTTTTAAAAGTATTATATTTTTTACTTTTGTGGGCTTTTCCTTTATATGAATTGCTTACATAATTCTTACATTCGTTTAAACATTTAAGCATGTAAGTAAAATTTAATTTCAATTGGTGGCCATTTCCAATTTAAAACCTATCTGTGCAATTATTAATAATTAATACTTTCTGGTAAAAAAAAATAGTTGGGTGATATGCACGTTATGATCAATTTATTTTCGTTTTTCCTCTTTCCTATTAATAATGACTAAATTAAACACTGATCAAAACCAAATTTTGTTTTGCCCTCTAAATTCCAAGGATTTGTTAAGCAAATGTCAGTTGGTACAGAAGCTCCAGATAAAAAAAAAAAAAACACCCCCTGTATAAGATAAGGCGACAACTCTCCTACTGTCGCAGAATGGAGCGGTCTCCCACGGTGCGACCTTTGACATGGCCACTTAGCAGCGGATACTACAAAGTATGACCGCTGTCAGTCAATGATGAATCGGTGGGAGGGAGGCTAATAGTTTCGAAGTATTTGGCAGCCAATCTTTGGAAGTTGGCGATGAAGAAGGGCCATTCCGTTGATTTTAACTTTTCTTCCCATCCATAAGAACTTAATTGGTTTTTTTTTTAACTAATAATGAAACGCCTGGAATTCGGGGATTTAGAATGAAATTTTCCTTACAGAAATGTCAAGGAAAACTTAACTAACTTGCAAAGATTCTGCAGCAGATAACTTACTAGTTTTAATTACTAAATAAACATTGATTTTTTGAATTGCAATAAAAAACGTGTCGGAAAATTAAAATAAGCAAACATTAAATTTTTGATATGATTTTATAATATGTTTTTGCTGATTATTTTATGTTTTTGCTGATTATTTTATGTTTTAAAATTATTTTGAATTGATAAAATGTGCATTATTTGCAATACTCACGTCGATTATTTCTACTTTTTCACACGATGAAATTTTCTTACTGCTTCCATCACAATTTTGATATTTCTTAATAATTACCATAAATATATTATTTTTTATAAAGAGGCAAAATGTTTTTCAATTAGGTACTACATATAACGTTCAATATAATTATTTATAAAATCAGGGAAATCGTGAAAACATTTCATGTAAATCAGATAAATATCTAGTATTATTATTATTAAAATAGCTATTTATATATATTTTTCTTTTATAAATTATCACTACTCTCTTTCTTAAACGTTTCTCTGTTATACTTATTTTATCTATTTTATTTAAAATTATTAATCTTAAAAATATTATCATTATGAATATTTGAATTCTCTTGGGTATTTTCTACCAAGGATAACACAAAGTTTCCAAAACAAAAGAGACCCGATCTAGCTTTCGCTGGAGCGTTAAATTTGAATATCATGTGCCGTAATACAGGAGGCTACTTTTATTTTGGTGACTCTGTATTTTAATTGGTAGTGACATATTTGCGTTTATCAACATAAGTTACAATATTTGCTCTTTTAAAAATTATTTTTCTTTTATACTTATCAATAGCGAAAAATAAATAAAATGACATGCAACTCTAAAAATATTTTTATTTTAATAAATTCCAACAAGGTTCGAAAGTGGTTTTTGAAAATCATAAACTAAGCATGTTTAAGTAATAAGTCATTGTTTGAAAAATAATTATTATCAATCAAAACACAGATGTTTTTACTTAAAATATGTAATATGCACTCCATAAATATTGCAAGAAGCTATTATATAAATATAGAACCAAAATTATTGAATGTAAATAATTAGTACAAAAATTCAATTCATAAATTTAAAATGATTATATTCCTTTTGAATTTAATTGGGGTATAGCCAGTTATCTAAAACACTCATTACAATATCGGTTTGGGAACACAACCATAACAGAGTTTTCGATATTATTAAAAATAAGTTATATATTCGTATGGAAATCACAAATAAAAATAGCATTACTGCAGTTATAAGTAAGACATTCTGATGAAGTTAAAATAATGTCAGGCATGCTATATACACATCGTTCTAAAATTGCAAAAACTTTTATCTGTACTGATACATGTTAATTATTCATAAATAAAACTTAAATGAGTAATTCAATTATTCAAATTCATTACAATCACGCGCTTAAAGGAAAACTAAGTTTTTGTGAATACAAAAATGTTATAATATTATAAAAGGGAAACACTAATGATCTTGGAAATCCAATAAAATCCTAAATTAACTATATATTTATCTGTCTTTATCAAGAACCTTCCGATATAAAAATAAAAGGCATACTTTATACACAATTATACATATCTTTTTAAAATTGCAGGTAATATTTCTCTATACGAACACCTGTTAATAAAAAATCCCTCATTCGTAAACTAAAATTTTATATAGTAGTTAAATTATTCAAAGTATTTTGGTTAATTTACAAAAGTTTTTTTTTTAATATATATATTGAAATTAAATAAACAATATAATTTTCAAAGAAAAAGTATAGGTATCATAATATAATATCTTTTGATGTCAAAATAAAATATATAATGATAAAAAATTAAATTAAGTCCTTACTACTTTGAAACTGAATACTGCATTAATATAATCCCCCTTACCATCTTTCTTTAAAGGAACAATGAAAAGTAAAACATCGGTCATTTAAACTTTACTCTACCTATGCAGACTTTAATGAGCTCAAACCGTACAATTAAATCAAAAAGATCCACTTCGCCCAATTTTTTCCCCTCCAAATGAACAATGAAAAGCACAATAGCGGCTTTAAAAGTGGCACTCATAAGTACCGTCAGTTCATAAAGGGTTGAATAAATTACCATAAATTACTTGGACACAACACTCCATGTATGCATGTTTAAAGATTTTTTGTTAAGGTAGGCGAATACCCAAAATTTCCCAAAATTCTAAAATTTTTACTATTGCTTTAATCTTTTCCAAATTTGGCATAGTGATTTCAAATAGAATAAATAATACTATTTAGGATTTTGTTTTTATTTAAATATAATTTATTTATTTTAAACGGTGTTTTTCTACTAAAAAAAGAGGTTTATGCCAACAAGTGTACCACATTGAATTTTCATCCTATGAACATTTATTGTGTGTTAAATTCTTCGTTTTGAACTGATACATGCAATGACCCTCTAATCTAGAGTTACATACAAATTACAAGAAAAAAAGTTATTAAGAAGAATGTTGTAAATTAACCACAAAAAAAGGATTTTTTTCGATTAATTTACACTTGGAAATTAAAAAAAAAAAACTTGTATACTTGCACCAGATGTTAGAGGTTCATGGCACAGATATATATTGAAATAGCATCTGTGAAAAATTTCAGGTAAATTAATGTTAAACGTTTTATGCTAGAAGTGTTGGCGTAAACCCCTTTTTTTAGTTGAAAAACACCGTTTAAAATAAATCAATTATATTTAAATAAAAAAAAAATGCCCAAAAAGCATTGTTCATTATTATATTTGAAATCACTATGCCAAATTTGGAAAAGATTAAAGTATCACTAAAAATTTTAGAATTTTGGCTATTCGCCTACCTTAAATAAAACTGCTCCTAAATTGATATGAAAGTATTTTGCACAAATGGTGTAATAATCTGATATCACAAATTTTTGAGGTTTTTTTTTACAGTTTTTATCATTCAAAAGAGTTCCGTGCTTAGAATACGATATAACATGTAGGAAAAATATTTTTTTAAAAAAAACCTTTTTTTATTAGGTTTCTCCTCTGACTGTTCATATTCCAACGACCAATGACTTGCATATTCCTTGCACCAATGACTTGATGACCCAATCCCTCCCCAATGTAAGTGTTGTTTATTAAGTTTTTCCTTGTACATATTTGTGAGAATGTTTTGTTGTTGTTAACTTGTAAGAAATAATTTATTCAAGTCTCCTCTTGTCAATCGAAAAATGAAATCTTTATAAAGATTACTTCTTAAAATGTTGCGAAACCCCTTACTTAAGCCTGCACTAACGATATGAGAACTTAACCTTTTTCTTTAAGTAAATTGTGCTTTCGTCTTGCATGATATCACATCTCTATACAATTCAAAAGTTACCTCAATTTACGATTTAAACAATGAAACTTACTCCCCTGAGTATAAGTTTGAGGCGGATACTCACCAAAATTTTATCAAATATGCAGAATAACACTATTTAGGTTAAATGACTATTATGTATCAAATTAAACAAGTAATAACTTAAGTTATAATTTTAAAATGCTCTTCCATTTTTTTATCAGTTTTGTGAGTATCTGTCACTCAGGGGCTAAATTAAAACCTATACTAAAATAATTGAAAAATTATTAACCTCGATTTGTCGATTCAGTGTTAGTTTCCGTCCTTCTCACAGGATTTTTTAAAAAAATTACGGAGGGTTCAAATTTTTTAATTTACTGAACAGTCAAAGGTAACACATTTAGCACAATGCTACTACTTTAAATGTAGTGCCTCAGGATTTCGGGACCTTAGTCCCGGTCCTTATGGAAGATCAGGTTCTGAGTGTATATTTGTATGGAATTTATTTATTATAAATAGCGTCATATAAACATAGGAAATTATCAAAGTTTTAAAACAAAATGTGAAAATGCATTTCACATTTTGTTTAACGTGCATAACGTGTTTTTCAGCTGGCTTTATCAATTCATTAAAAAATATATTATTTTTTTGCAGCCAAGTACTACGCATGGATTACCGGATGAAAAAAGATATATCTGTTATTTTTGTGACAAAGTCTTTACTCGAAAATATAATTTAAAATTGCACAAAGAAAATGTACATGGAATTGCAATGGACACAAAAAATTGTCAACTAAAGTGTTTTGAATGCAATTCATTATTTCCATCGAAAGATTCCTTTATAAATCATATAACTACAGTTCATAAATTTCCCATTAAAAGAGAGATTCTGGAGTTCAAGAATCAAGAAGATTTCGAGAAATGGAAAATTAGCATGGAAAAAACAACTGCAAGTAGCTTTATAAAGAGGAATAAACGCACAACTAAATCTGGTTTTAGTTGCATTCAGTACAGTTGTCACCGGAACCGGGAAGGGAAATATAAGAAGAAAAAAAAACAGAAAACGTCATACAAAAATCGGAGGAACAGTAAAATGTGAAACTTACTGTCCAGCAAGCATAAAAGTTGAATCGGAAGGGCTCTCACTTCCAATAAGAGTGGAGTTTTTATCATCTCACTTTGGTCATAGATGTGAAGTTGGAAAACTTAGATTGTCCAAACCAGAAAAGGACAGAATAGCAGGGCAGTTACTTTCTGGTGTAACTTTTCAAAATATATTAGTTAATATATCAGAAACTGCAAGTCCAAACGACCGTTTTAGCGTGACTAACATGCAAGATGTCCGAAATATATCAAAACAGTATGGGATAGACTCCCATACTGTAAGATTCAAAAATGATGTGGCATCTGTAGATTCTTGGGTGAAGCAGATGAAAACATCGGAGTCTGATCCCATTTTACTCTACAAGTTGGTTGGAGATAAAGACCACACTTTTCCCGATTTAGATGAAGCGGATTTTGTTTTAGGCTTCATGAATGTAGCCCAAGAAGAAATTTTAAAGTTATATGGTAAAGATGTAATTTGTATAGATTCCACCCATGGTACAAATAAGTACAATATTCAACTTACAACAATTATTGTGAAGGACAGTAATTGGGAAGGGTTTCCAGTGGCATTTTTATGGTCAAATCGGCAAACCGAAAAGCTATTTGAACACTTTTTCCTAGCTATTAAAACAAGAATTGGAGGTTTGTCCACACATACTTTTATGACAGATGACTACATTGCTTTTTACAATGCCTGGAGTACAGTTTTTGGACCAGCAAAGTTTCACCTGTTATGCGATTGGCATGTTAAAAGAGCAATCTCGCAGAACATGTCTAGCGGCCCCAATAAAATAGCAAATGAAGAGAAGAGAAATGACAACATGAGTGTATTCTTTTCGCTAATTGATGAAACGGACCAAACAACTTTCCACCGAGCAATAGAACTGCAACTAAACAAAATTGTAAATGACGAGCAGACAAAAAACTTTGCCTTATATTTTCGCAATAATTACATGAATCGAGTAAAACTATGGGCAGCTTGCTACCGCCTCAATGCAGGCATAAATACAAATATGTCAGCAGAGAGGTGGCATAAGGAGCTAAAGTACAATAGCGATTTGAAGGGAAAATGTGGAGGACGACTTGACAAAGCAATTCATAGTTTGATAAAGTCACTGCGTGTCAAGCTCCTAGACCGGCTATCTTCCCTACAAAGAGGTAAAATGACCAAAAAGATATCGACTATACGAAAAATGCATAAGACTGCAAGTGACAATTTAGACACACACATCTTTCCATCGGAAATTCCCAATGACTGGACGGTGCCATCATTTACAACAATGGGAGAAACGTACAAAGTAAGGAAAATAAAATCAGATGGGCACAGTTGCAATTTGAGATGTGAGGATTGCAATGCATGCTTGCATCAGTACAAATGCACTTGCCCAGAAAATTCTATAAAGTACAACTTTTGCAAGCACATGCATTTAGTGTGCATTAAAACAACGGAATCACAAATTGATAATGAAATTGGAGAATTAGAAATTGACGAGGAAAATACATTGAAAGAAAACGAAATTAATATAGTAGCAGAGGAATTAAGTCGAGAAAAGAACAAGTCATCAAATCTTCAAAAAGAAACCAAAGAGTTGGCGGTGGGGTTCGCAAACATGGTGGACAAATTTACGAGCTCCGAACAGTGCCATGAGATACAAAAATCGCTATCGGTACTGATTTCAAAAAGTCAGGCACTAGCCGATTTCGATAGCAACAAATCGTTGCCTACTTCTAGCAATTTACCAGCGTCCCACAACCAAAACATAACTCCACAACGAAAATTTCCAGACAGGAAAAAGGTAAAAAGAACCAAGCTGATTAAGAAACTTTCAAATAAAGAATTGCTGGATCTCTTGCACAAAGAGTAAAGGTTAAAATAATCAAGCAAATGTAGTGCCAGAAAAACCAAAAGCAGGCAACAAAGAACCTTCGGCAAAGGTGACACCCCCATCTTGAATGGATAATAGAAAACAATTAAAGTCTATACCTTGATTGTTTTCGGGGACCTGCATGCCATGGAAAAAACTAAAACTCTAAAAACTATTAAACTATACTCTTTTTAACCCTGTAGTGCATACTGTTGCGGTATTGGAATTTTGTCAGTGGTTTTTACATGTGTTGCCGTTTGGCAACATCATGCATTAAGCACAACTTTTGTTTGCTTAAGCCCATTTCACACCTGCACAGCTACTTGCAACTGCAACTCGGAACTTGTGGTAACCTGGATTTTCGGGCTTCCACAAAAAATTATTCATCTCAAAATTTGGCAAGTTTCATCTTTTTGAAAGCAAACTTTAATCAAACTATGGGCATTGTTTGCATCAAACAGAAATTTATATTTCCGAACTTCCTTAATTTGATCAATTTTCATCTTTGCCATCCATTTAATATCCATTTTTAATTCCGCAGATTTTTGCAAACGGGGAAAGTCCTAAAAAGTAAATAAACAGCCAGTTGGCGAAGTCTAGTTCGCCACAATGCAGCCAAGGAAATCCTGAGTTCTGATTGGCTAAGAGTACATGCAACTGCGATTTTTTCGTGCTTGCAGGAAAAAATCTCACGAACTGAGTGCAAATTTTTAATGCACGGTGTCCTACGGGAGTTGCAAGTAGTTGTGACAAGGTGTGAAATGGGCTTTATGTGTGTGTATCTCTGTAAAGGATTCACAAGATTTCAATGTTTACAGTGTTTGGTACCACTTTGTTTTAAGAGTAAAAATAACTGTTTATGTCGTATCATTCTGCCATTTAAAAAAATTATGTTTAAAAAT
The DNA here is from genome assembly GCA_023701765.1 of Hylyphantes graminicola. Classification (NCBI taxonomy): domain Eukaryota; kingdom Metazoa; phylum Arthropoda; class Arachnida; order Araneae; family Linyphiidae; genus Hylyphantes; species Hylyphantes graminicola. The sequence continues at coordinate 50,098,616 of CM043116.1, forward strand.
GATTTTTTTTATTTATTTTATTCATAAATACCTACTATTTGTACTAAACCTGCTATTACCAACTATTTGTACATTTTGTTTCAAAAGTAACTACTATTCATAATTATTTTTATAACTAATTTTTCTTGTTTGACAAAATCAAATTGTACTAAATGCTAATAGTACTCTTTTTGTTTGTTATAAATGTTTTCATTAAAGATTTTATGCCTAAAACTATGTGTCTGTGTGCCTCTGCAACTTATTATGTAATAATAAAATTATCAATAAGCCTTATTTTTAAGAATAATTTATTAGAAATATAAAAAAAAGTTCTTTAGGTTAAGTTAAAAAGGTAATAATTTGAATAAAAATAAATATTAGTAAATAATAATTGAAAGCAATTGGAGTCTAAAATACTTTGATTGCTTTCGGGGCCCTGCATGCCAGGTAAAAAAAAGATGAAACATGATTTTAGTTAAACTATTGATTAAATTACTTTAAATATTACCTAAATTGAGGATTTCAAAAGAAAGGTATTAAGTTAATAATCAAATCACAACCGTAAAGCCAAACCATAAGTTAAACTAAACTCCTTTTAATCATTAAAAATATAGAAAATTAACGTAAAAAATTGATATAAAATAATAAAAACATTTTCGAATTGTTTTTTTATCGATACGAAATGTAAATAAACTATACAAAGAATTTAATCTCTTAAACATTAATCGAATTAAAAATGCATTTTATCTTCAGAAATAATCATTTTTTAAATTTTTAATTATTTATTTGCCAAGTAAATTTATAAAACTAAAACTTACGTATGTGAATGTTATGCTATTATTTAATTTCTACTTTGCCAAATAAAAATAATACTTGCCTGAAAAATATAAAATAACCAAAAAATCAAAGTGGTAATATAACTTTTCATTAAAATTTATTTTAAAACAAGAAGTTCTTAAAGAACTAAAATAGCTTACTTTCCTGTTACTTAAATACTTACTAAAATTCTTATCTTGAAAAAAAAACTAGGTTTGTAACAGTAAGTGATATCAACAACCGTTTTTCCACATTAAATTTAAAATAAATTTCACTAAACGCAGCATCTTTCACTAAACACAGCTTTATTTGCAGTTATAAATAAATATTTAATTTTTCGTAGAACAAAAACCAAAAAACTACTCCTCAATAAACATTTACTTGCTAAATTCGGCTAGTTTCATTTATTTTATTTCGAAAATTAAATAATTATAACTTAAATCGTTTGCAAAAATTTGTATTTCAAAGAATAAATATGTAATATTCCTCGCTTTTAAATAGAATGAAAACAATTTATATCAACATACAAAGTTCTCGTAGTGAAATATATACTTGACGTCATCTTAAACTGATCAATGTCTCAAAAATAAATTTATTTTAATTTATGGTCTAAAAGAATAAAAGTTTCTCAAGCAATTGTTACGATGGTAATGGTGATTTATTTCTAATAAAAATGGCTTCCTATGCTTTTTAAATGAGCATTAAATTTTGAAGTTTTTTTAAATAATTGAAATACTTCGAGTTCGAATTCTTTTCTGAAATTTTCAATGTATTCTAATTTCGATGCGCTGAATTTTTTGACGTATCTCACTTGTCCGTTGCATTTGTAGTTAAATTCAGCGATTTAAATGGCTCGAAATTGAATTTCAATGCTTATTCAATGGGAAATTCGTCGTCAAATAGTAGATTTATGTCCGTCCTATCGTACAGACAGACGGACAAAAAGTATGAAAGTTGGGTGTCTGAGGTTATACCTTTCTAATAAAAAAAGAATTTTTAAGATCGGATTGCTAGAACTGATTTTGGAAGGGGGGTACGGACGGACAGACAGACGGATGGACATCGACCGCATGTCAATGCCTACTTTTTCATTTTTTTTTAATTCTTCGAATTAAAAAAAAAGAAAAGTAGGCTAAAAAATCTAGACCTAGTTATTTTTAAAAAAATTTAATGACAATTAGTAATAAGTCTTATGAGCACATTGTCTGTCGGACCAACCCAATTAAAAATCAAAATCTGAAACAAGGGAATATCACCCCTTGGCGGAATGGTCTTTTCAGCCATCCTGCAGGACATGTGTCAATGATGAACTTCTAAATTCGCAATTGCATTGTAACCCAACCAGACCAGAAAAGAGAACAAAATGCTCATTTTTTATTTTAATGGAATGTTGTTTTAACGGATGGTTTTTGAAAGTAAAAAAAAATAATTCAAATCCCCTCATTCCTTCAACCGTGAGTCCGTGGTTGTTGACCGCAAAAATATTTAAAATAATACTGACATTTCCAATAATACTTCATTACTTATCTTGCACTTTTTATTAAAAAATAAATGTTTATTATGATTGTTAGTACAATACATCTAGTAATGGACAAATATCTCCGTTTTAATCATGTTAAAAAATATTTTTTTGGAGAAATTTTATGTTTCTCTTTCAGGTTTATGTTATACATTTTCATTCAAATGAACTTCAATATGAACTTCAACGAAAGAAGAGGGGGATTTTCCCCAGTTCTCTAGATAACAGGAGGCACAAAACTTCAAAACATAAATCACTACTCACAATTTAAATTTACCTTTACAAATGTTTCCAAATGGAAAAAAGGGGTAAATATAAAAAGTGTCTAAGCATATTGTTAAAAAATTATTTATTATTAATTCTTCCATTCTAATCACCTAATTCCATCGACCATATGATTCTGGTTATTCAATTGATCACTAAACCATTTTAAGTACGTAATACTGAACACTCCTTACTTATCTTGTAATAACAGGGTTAAAAGAGATGCTGATTATGAATAACATTGCAAAACTAGTAATTGACTAAAATCACTACTTAATCATGTTGAAAATAAAGTGTTTATTTTGAGAAGAAATCTATGTTTCTAATTAGGTCTTTTTTATATTTTCCTCGACTTATTTTCAGTGCACGTATATTCCATAACTTCTCGGAATTTCTTACAATTAGACGTGCAAGTTCAAATAAAAACCTCTTATCAAACCTAACAAGTAAAAAATAAGAATGAACCTCAAACGCAAACGATACTGCATTTGGGGGTTGCCAGTCAACCACATGTCTCGCGAAACCTAAAAAACCACTTGATCTGCTACTTGGCAACGCACCACTATATTTCTCCAAATAGCGAACGCCAGAGGCAAAGAGCTGGGAGTTTGAGGGCGGAGCATGAAATACGTCACGACTGCGGGTGGAGTGAGCAACCCTTAATTACTTCCCAGTGCTCCTCTCTTCTCTTGGCTACCGAACAACAATCTCTTCGTAACAGCAGACCAATTCAGTTTCAGAAAGTAAATACGGCTTTCAGTGTACATGCGCTCTGCTCTTCCTCTCATCAAAACAATTACAATTTGAAAAGCTATGTGACGAAACCGTCTAGCAGTAGCAGACAGAAGTATTATGAATTTTAACAGTATTCCGATGCTGTGCGGGTGTTTAAACTAAATACCTGAGTTTACATATTCCGTTGGATATATTTTGTGCTTTGAAGGACGTGATGATTCGACAGCTATTTGCGACTCACCTGTAAATTGTGTGTTTAAATTAAAGGGAATAGAAAAATGTCATTCCAAGATTCGTTTTGGGTAAGTGAAATTTTAATAAAACCAATTCCATTTATTAATCCCATCAATAAAATACTTTTAGTAAAAAGTAAAAAAAAATATATATTAATCTATTTATAAAAATATTCAAGTGCTTAATAAAGGCTAAGAAGATAAATAATAATTTTAAATTTTACTGTTTAAATTTTTACTTAAAAATATGTAATTAATAAATAAATCGACATGTTATATTGGAGAAAAGTCTTCGAATTGGAAACACCGGCATTAGTAAAATGTAATTGGTGGATTCAACGAAAAATATATTTCTCTTAATTGTAAGAGAAAAATCGTTTTGAAAATGAGGAATGATTTCGTTTCAATTTGATCTTTATATTCAGGATTTTTGATTTCATTATATTTTTAAATTTGAGATGTTAATTAAAGCATATAGTGGGAAAAAATTAAAAATATCTATATATTTGAAATCTAAACAGTTGAAATGTATATTTTCAAAAAAAAAACAAAAAAATCCATGAAAATTAGTTAAAAAGTAGGTTTTTATTCCGATGGATTTTGAAAATGTTTAATTTTACCCCCATATCCCCCCCCCATCCCCTACTTTAATTCCAAACTTCATTATTTTACGTATTTTTAATTACTACAAATTTTCTCTGCGGGGGGGGGGGGGGGGGGGGGGGGGGCAAGGTATACTCTAAATAAATAATTTTACTATGATGGTGGGTTTTTATATTGATGTTTTATAACGATTTAAAAAAAATACCTTAGTACATTTTTGTGTCCTAGAAAAAGGAAGAAATATTAATAAAATAAAAGAATCGTTACTTTATCGTTTGTTTTAAACTGTGATCCAATCATTTTCGTGGAAAATATCTTGTGAAATAGTTATTTTTCTTTTTTTTTTGTAACATGTAACATTTGTGTGTGCAACCTGTTTATAGGATTTCATAAAAGTTTTTCTTAATGAAATTTCATCAAAATATGAAAGTTAAAATAAATTAAAATATAAAGTTTCATTATGTTCTCTAAAACAACAGTTATTGTTGTTGTTGACTTATTCCTCTTGGCCCAGCAGCGGGCTGAATGGTCAAAAAGCGCGAAAGTCTTCAAGAAATAAAAGACTAGAAGAGCTGACCAGAGTAGAAATAATTTTTTTCCAGACCAAGACAGTGAAGTAATACGAGAAAAAATAGAATATTTTCCCCCTTCGTAGCCAGATATTTAAATTTTTGAAACGTTTCAACTGAATTCTTAATATAATAAATTCATTTGAAATAATTTATGACTGAAACTTTCTTAGTTAAAAACGAATATAATGTATTGTCCTTTATTTATTAATCGTTATTTTTTTTTACCTTACTGCTGAATCGGCACTTGAGAAAAAAAGTTTTCCTTTTTTAATTTTTTTTAAATAATAAATATATTTATATTTTTTTGTAACTTTATCGCAATTTATTTTTAATGCAAATTAAGCAAAACATTTTGCATTGGAGCATATTGCCAACTTTTCTGTGTGCCTTTCATTGGTGAAAATAGTGATGACAAATCTAGCGGTTCAATGACGTAATATATTTTTGACTCATTTACAAATATTACAAATACTACTAGCTTTTAAATTTTTTCTTGAATTTACTGAAATTAATATTTGGTTCGTTCGAAATTGTCAGAGATAGAGGAAAATTGCATACTTCCTAATACAGCTGATTCTTATATCACTAAAAAAATAATTTTGTTAAAGAAGTTGCACGACAGCGAAAGTGCAAGGGGGTTATAAATTACTTTAAAGGAAAATAACCAAAAATTTGTCGATCAGTAAGTGTATAAGACAGGGGAAAATCATAAATTGCCCATGTGAATCCATATGGAACTGTTGCTATCACTGTCGCGTCAGGTCTAGATACCATTGCTTCGGTTGAAATTCACACAAGCTTAACTAGTAGTTCTCATTTTACAATCATTTTAAACTACATTTCGGATTGCATTATTTTTTTAAAACCTATATCGCTTGGTAGAGACAAAAAGGAGGGTATAGAGAAATACATTAAACTGTATGACTCTGATTGAATTCATTAAAAAAGACAGAAAAGGAGAACGCTCTTCACTGGCGGAAAGTTGTATAAAAAGAACTAAAAGGAAAATTAAAACGACAAAAAGTATAATGATTTACTTTAAAATTATAAGAAGTTTAAAAATTATCATGGTTATTTAAGTTTAATTTTGCACGTTGAAGAATTTATGCGAAACTCTATTAACAACTTATATGAATTGACGAAATTTCTAAAACCATGTCTTTCTCCTGAAAGTATAGAGAAATTTTTGGTAATAAGTAAAAGTAGGTTTTAATTACTCCAGTCAGTTCGTCGTATAGCATTTTTAATTTTTCTTACATTTTGTATTTAAGAAAAGAAATTTGTACCAGATCAATTTTTTGAAGAATTAACCAGATGAATTTTATTTATACATTTTAGTACGTCTTCTTCTTTTCTGTTTTAATCTATTATGAAAAAAAAAATTATTCATATTATCACACATTATTTTTTCTAGAAGGTAATTTTTCCACCCACATTGCTGTATAGTGCTAAAAAGACCTATAATACAAAAATATGAAACTTAAGTATATACCTACCAATTATTTTTATTGGATATTACTTTTTTAACGCATTTTTATTGAACAATATAACACGTAATATTTACGTAAATGCAAACAGAGCTATTTATAATTTGAAATAAAATAAATAAATGTTTTTCTAATCTCGACAATATATTGCATTTAGTTATAGAAAAAGGATTTTTTTTATTAATTTCCCGACTTGAAGAAACCGCCTTCCAACAATCGATTATTTAATACTTAACTATGTATGACTTCTGAAGAATACCGGTATCATTATGTCATAATTGTGCGCATTCAAGTTCGCTGACATTGTCTTTGTCAAGGCCTACCTAAAAGTGAATGCGTACTTACTTAGGCTTCATTACTTTTATCTTTTATCGTTTCATCACCTAGAAAAGGCACATTAACAGAGAAATTGTTCGCTTTAAGATTGCCATCTCTTACTTTTGATAAATGTGTCATTTGCCTAGAGTTCTGTTTAGCGTCGATGTCAATCAAGTGTGACACTGACATTCAGGCTTTTGTTACAACGATTGGTCATCCCCAAACTGTATGATTCCTATATAGTTTTCTCTGCTAATGACTAAAGTCTAACATAATATTAAATTTTGCCGCTTCAGAAAAAACGTGCGCTACAACACAAACTGACATAATAATATAAACGTTTATTGCACATTTGGTATTTTTATCATCAGTTTTTGGTCGGACATTTCAGCAGTTCTTTAAAATTAATGGTAATATTTTGTTGTCCTTGGAGAAAGGACAATCCTCATAAGAACTTGAAGACTGTGCATTTTCTTGCACCGTCGCGTCTTTTAGTTCTTTTTGTGTTTGGATTCTGAATTTACAAGTTTTCGAATTTCGATGCTTTATTTCACGATTTTTTCAATTGAAAATCCAAAACCAACCATAGAATTACTGTTTTAGTTTGGAAGACTGGAAATTAAATTTAACTATTTTAATGGACTAAAGAGCTAAAATATCAAACCCATTACAAATTAGCTGCTCTCTGTTTAAAATGAAGTATTATAATAAAAGTGTTAAAAATTAAAAGAAACAAATTTATCTACATTTTTATTACTATTTTGTTTGTCATTCTTATCGGAAATAGAAACCATGCACATTGAACATTGTCGAACGAAAAAGAAAACTTAGAAACTGGCATTGACCCTTTAAGCCTAACACTCTTCCAAAACATAGAGCAAAATTCATCGTTAACGCATCGATAAATTCTGCAAGCCAAGAAGAACATCCAGATTAAAAATAAGAAGAATCCACCACACATAATCTCTTTCTTGCCTTCTTAGCTATAAAATAATCTTCTGGGTACAGCCTTTTAAGTCGTTTACACTTTTATTCCAAAAAGTACCGCCCTTAAGTGATATAAAAAAACCTAATATAATTTTCCTTCTATTTGATATCCAACTATACGGATGCGACTGTGCAAGACAGGCCTTTGTATTCTTGGATACCGTTAAGAATTTCTTTACGTAACGGGTCACCGGATCGTTACGATACACGAGATGGACCCTCGTTCATTAAAGGCCCCTTATTATGTTTTCGTTCCTTTAAAAAAGTAGTGTTATTTTTTTTTGTTGAACTTTTTATTTGAGCATCATTTTAACTACATTCTTTTTCTACGTGCTATTTCCCAAATTAAATTACGTAACTCGATTCGAGAAAACAAACGGTTAGGTAATGAAGTTGTTCTAACAATAGAAGGATCTAATTCTGTAAGGAAATATTTTAGGGTCTCAAAGGTTTGTTTAGTCGGTGATGAAATACGATTGAGACGAATTTATTCTGCAAGTTTATTGGGTTTCGAATCAACGAGGTTTGGCTTGCAGATGTGTTAACAATGATTAACACCCCAATCATCCGAATCCATTATGACCAATCCATTAATTAATGACTATGTGTAGTGTAGTGTAATCGTTTCCGGATACCTATTTCTAGCCTCCATTAGGAGCTTTAACACAGCCAATAACGCCTCGTAATTTAGAACCCTGGTCAAGTGACGAGATCGACACCTGAGCGGGCACCTAACGGAACTTCGAGCGACATCGTACTCTAACGCCTTCGGGACTTTGGACTCCACAGATTTAACGAGCACGTTTGTCCCAGTGTACTCGGGCCCATCCGTCCCGAGTTGGATTTTCTACTATTTCCCAGTACAGATATCCGATTTATAGGATGACTGGCAGTAGATGGGATTCGAACCCCGCACTCCTGAGAAGGCTGATGCCTTAACCACTCGGCCACGAACAGGATAGGCCAATCACTATGTGATGAACATAGGGAATTTTTCTTCTATAACTTTTTTGAAAAGAGTCTTCAAATGAAAATGCAACTCGTCTACATGAAAAAGCGTATTTGAGGGGTTGAATGGATCAATGGATGGAGCGCTGAATCAGAATAAATAAACTGCTTTAGAGTTCGGATAATCGAAGCTTAGTTAATTGGAGTAACACTGCATTCAAATTTATACTATACTATACAAATGCTATTTTTATTTTAAAAAATGCAATGGCTTACACGGAATTTGGTTTAAGGGGTTTCGGTATGTTGTATATCGGTAATGTTAAATTGGCCAATTGCAATGTATCTTTTCACAATAACTACTGATCAGATCATCTTAAAATTTTCTCTGTGTGTTATACCAACCTTATATATTAATCTGAGGTTAAAAGTTTTTTTTCAATAACTGTTATATTTTTTTAAATGAAATAAGTTTTAGAGTACACAAAAATCATGAAATTTTTCACTTTTTTGCCCCATAAAATTTTTTTCACTTAAGTTTTATTGAAATTTATTACCTCATTTTAATATGTACTATGTATTACATCATATAAAAAAATATACGAGAAAACATAGCATAGTTTTTGAGAAAAGGTACATCGAAGTTCAAAAAATCAAGTTCTGAGAAAAACGCGCTTAAAGTTTTTATTGTTAACCCCCTTGTTGCAATAGTATTTTAAGCCAATAATTTTGATTTTGAACCCCCTTAAGTAAAATTTTGCGAAATTTTTTGAAGTTCATATAAAAGCAACCATTTAATTTTTACAGACTTTCAATCCAAACTAAACTATTTCACCAAAATTCTCTGTACAAAAGCCGATGAAAGTATCCCTATTATTTCCTTACCATCCCTTCATCCCGGTCTGGTTGGAGATGCAGAACTTCCGTAAACACAGCTTTAACAGGGAAGCTGCAGATCAGCACCCCCCGGTTTGAATTTGACGGGATTCTGGCTTAGCGGTGGCCCAACGGGAACCCCCGTTATCTTGTTAAAAGTGTTTGCCAAAAAATAACTTGGCAAGTCTGGAGTAATAATGGAGTGTTTGATGGAACAAACAAGGCTTGATTGCTGAGGAAACAGTCTCCAATCCATTACAGGTCGTTACTCATTAAGTGTGTTTCAGCAGTTATTTGTTTATGAAATGGCTTAGGGAATTTTTTGTGTGACTTCATTAACTTCCTAGATTAGATTTTAAAGTGTATGTTTAACCACTTTACCGGTACCATTGTTTATATTATATGTTTGTTTAAGTTTTTGCATCGTTAAGTTGTCGCGATTTTGTATTACAAAGCACATTTACTTAACAGTGTCTTTCCTCTATGGTCCCTAGTAATTATCAATCATCAATAAGACCAATCATCCAATTTTGGTGTCTATTTGGTTGATTCAAAGATAGGGAAAACTGAATGCATCACTTAAGTGGTTGGACAATTTATTTGTCTAGTGGTGTTGTAAATGTCAAATTCACATGCAAGCGAGTAAACATGTTGATATCTTAAAGGAGTTTAGGAAATATTCGCTGGTTCCAAATAAATACTATACATTAATTATTATAACCAGAAGTTCCCCATTCCTTTAATTATAACCAGAAGTTTTCCATTCACTGAAAAAATTACTAACGTTGCAATAAGAACCTTTATGGTTTTAATTGGAAAATTATCTATTTTCTTAAAAATTTAGATCTATGAAATAATTAATTTGCTCTTGTATTCTTTTTCTATTGCCAAAATAATTGTTTCGTATTTGGCGTAGAAAATGCTTATTAATCTATTTCTTCAAAAATAGCTTCAATGATACTTTTAAGTTTAAAAAAAAAAGGAATTATTATGCGTCACTTTTATTACTATTTTATTATATACTTTCATTTCTGTTATATAATTTAAAATAGTGATAAATTTGAGTAACTAAGGATTAATGATAAGAAGAATTAACTATAACAAATAATGAGAATTTCAAATAATAAGGAAGGCATTTTTTCAGTTGTCTGAGTCTGAGGCAGTAATACGTGATTCCAATTGCGTAAAAGTATAAATACTACATGGTAAGTCACTTGACAATTTGACATTGTAAGTCTAAATAGTTTCTTTAAAAGATATATTTTAAAAAAATACTATATTTATGTAAGCATTTTTAGTCTTTAATTTCGTTTAAGCTATTCTCTAGTTCAAATTCCGTGCTTAAGACATAAGACGTTATATGACAAATGACAGTGAATGCGCCTTCTAGAAGGGAGAGTGTGGGCTTTATAGCCCATTAACCAGCTCGCCAGAAGAGACAGTCACAAGAGACACACAAAGAAGGACGACACAAACACATAGACAAATAACAACATTTATTTATTGACAAGCACAAACATCCATGCCTTTATCGGGATTCGAATCCGAGCCCACCAGCTCCAAAGGCTAGTACGCTAACCATTGCGCCAGCGAACCGGCAAGACGCTATATAAGTAGCTTGCATTCTTTTGAATGAATTTGAATGTGAAATAAGTTTTGTAAGAACTGAAGAAGTTCTATAACTTAAGTATGTTTGGACGATTGCACCTGAGTCCACATGAAGGCTCAGATAATAGCGAATACATTTTTTTTTTATCTGTCGCAGAGGGGTTTAGAACTTCTTATCTGCATGATTTTAACTTTCGCATATACGGAAGTTTACGCAACCGTGTTTTTGTGATTGTTAAAAGCCGTTTGATCGAAATGTTTGAGCTGCACTCTAATGTAGTTATGCTGTCTTAATTAAGTTTTTTATGTTATTAAATCATCCATTGCATTGTTTTTACAGGATTGTTAAGTGTGTTTTAAAAGATTGTTTGAATTTTTGTATTTTTTTTATCCTCATACAAGTGTAAATAAATTCTTTTAAAATTTATAATGAGTAATTGTAGTATTTCCGAAGGTATAAACATTGCCTTATACCCTTATTGAATTTTTTTCAATGTTTTAATGAGTATTTAATTGATTCGTAATTGAATTTTGAAACCAAATTTAAATTGTGAAAGACGGTATTTCTTCCTTCTTGATTGTTCTCTGTATACTTTCAACGTAGTTTCTATGTAAGAAGGCAATAAAGTAATATACGATTTTCAGTAAATAGGGTCATATGGGGGAATTATGGGTCAAAAAATCACAACATCCAATTTTTTTTCTAAAGTATGAAAGATAAAAAGATTTAATTTTGCATGGAGTACGCTTAAAGAATTTAGAATTTCTTTAAATAATCAATTTACCTAAAATTTAATTATTATTACTTTTATTTTAATTATTGAGTGACCAGGAATTACCCCGGGTTTGGGCAATTATGGGTCACACATGGGGTAAATATGGGTCACCCAATTTTTTATAGTAATGGATGTCAAAAGTAAATTAATATTCCAAATTATATCATTTTTAGCACATAAAAAGATTGTTTTAGCACATAAAAGTAATGAAAGCGAAACTTGGCATATTTTTGTTTATGCCAAGTTAGAATTCTCTATGCATCTTTTTTCATACATGTATAATGGACCATCAAAAGAACTCTATTTTGACAAAAAAAAAATCAATGGACTCTATTACAGCAATCCAAACTGAATTATATCGCACAAATAAGCATTCTTTCAAAAGTTTTTATTTTAAATAAAGTTTAACGCAATGGCAACAGTGAAAATATTGAATAAAAATAGAATTTTCATGCTATTTCAATGTAGATCAAATTTTTTGTTATTTAAATTTTAAATAAATTTCTAATTTGAATTTTTTAATGAAATTTGCAATGCAGCCTAATCTGATTTTTTTGCCTCAAAATGACGTATACCACTTAGCTAAAAAACCTAAAAAATCAAAAAATATCACTGACCCAGAATTACCCCAGTGACCAAGAATTACCCCAGTAAACTGGGGGAAAAATCACTATACCTTTGAAACTATTTAAAAAAATAATAATGAAAAAATTTAAGGAAATGAAAAGCTTAGACCGTTTCCTATTGAAAAATAGCACCAACAAAATAGTTAGTTCAGATATGTTTCTCCAGTATGGATCTTTAAAAAAATCATGTTTTTCAAAGACAATTTTTTTAAAGATGTTTTTATAGTAGTGTAAAAAGTATTTTTTTTCTATTATTTGCTGCAGAGTTACATTGTTTTTGAACTTGATATTTGAAAATAGAATGCATAAGGATGACTTGTCAGAATTTTTTTCTTCTAAAAACCATATTTAATTCTTAAAACTTAGTGACCATATTATTTACCCCGGAAAGAGAGTGACCCATAATTCCCCAATGTGATTCTATACATTTAATTAATTTTTGTAGTTTATTCCAGTACGTCTTTCTCGCCATTCAGGTCCTCTTTGTAATGATCATTCATTCGTCATGTTCTTAGAACATGATAGAAATAACCACAAAATTATTATTTTTATTTTCCCTTGTTTTTTATAAATATATATTCCAATATAATTTCTTTGGTCATGTTAAGGTGGTATAAACAGGCGTTCTGGGTGTTGACTGCAAGGCAAACGGGCTGCCCGGCAGGGCAAACCGGCATGTGCCCAGGGCCCCCTACTTTAAGGACCCCCCCCCCCCCAAATTTCCTCATGAACATTTATGCTCAATACAACACAACTGCCCCAAACTTTTTAGTCTGAAGTAAAATTCAAGAACAAAAGTTTACTATGATTAGCTTACTATGAAAAGTTATTGGAATTAAGCATGGCTTTCCAAACTAATTACTTAGGCTATTTTTTTGTTTAACACTGTAGAAGAAAAGAAAATACACTCAAATATTTTATCGAGGTATGTTTTGGGCCCCCTCAGATTTCCTAGTGCCTGGGCCGCTAAAGTTATAAGTCAGGCCCTGAGCCTACCATATAATTCAATAGTTAAACTTGGAAGAACACATTTTTTAAATTTTGAGCAAAAAGAGTTGAACTTGTTATCTCAAAACTACGCACACATACTCTCTCGCTCGATTATTATACAATACACCAACGACTAATCTCTTAATTGTATTTCCGCGAGATATCCCTCAATTACCCGGAAAGGACGTCTGTATACAACGGCTTTTTGTTGGTTTGAAAATACAGAAGAAAGCGACTCCTTTGTTTCTCTTGATTCACACTTTTTTTATTAATGTAAATTGAAAGCTGGGTCATCGTACTCCTCTAACATTTTTCTAAGTTTTATCCTATGGTTATATCTTTTTGTTTTGCCTTTCGCAGCTTTAAGTGGTGTAAAATGTTTTCGCGGCAAAGGAAACATTTATTATAACTCTTTATATGTCTTTCGATGGAATTCTGATAAGTTTTCATGTTTTCTTTTTCGAAGTTATATAGTTTCAGCTTTATTTTATTAAATTGATATTTATGCGGTTCTATAGGTTCTTTTATGAACGGAAGTTTTAATGTATACAAAACGAAAAGCTAGCTGATTCTTTTAAGTGATTTATTGTTCGATTTTAATGCATTAAAAAAACCTTATGCACTGTTAAAATTTTTGATTTTACTTTAATAATTGTCCCTAGTAGCTACAACTTCTGTGCGGTGAAATGTTTCATTATATTTTTGGTATTCCGTTAAACCATTTTTTTAGGTTTTGAAAACAAAAATCTGATAAATGGTTCATCCGAATAACGAAATATGGAACACTCCACCACAGAACCATTACAGCATCAGGGTACTATATTTTTTGTGAAACCAAGCGCCAATTTTTTAACAGTGTGAATAAAAATTCAAATAAAAAATGCTTCAGCAGGGCCGTCTTAAACTAGCCTGGGGCCCTTGGGCACACAATAATCTGGGGCCTCTTTGGAAAGTAAAAAAAATCTAATTATAATAACATTTTTTACTGAGTATGACCATTTATTATAGTAAATCAAATACAGTACGATATAATATGTCATTAATGATATTAGAATGCTGCTGTTTTTTGGTTACGAGTACGGTTTCTTTCAGGATTTCTGTTGAGCAAAATCTTTTATTATATCATCAAAGTAAATTTTTTGAAGGATATAACTTTCTATGCACATAATTGACAAATTACTCAGCCGTTCTTGTAGCATTGTTGCTTGCAATACATTTTTTATTCTCTTAAGCTGCGAAAATGACCACTCTCCATACTACAATAGATATTTAAATCCGCTGATTGCTTTGCTATGTTTTTTAAATAGTAGCTTAATGAAAACATTCTGAATTGATCTCATCTGCATTAATGTCTTCATTATAAAACTCTGTAAATTCTTTGCATTTTTTTTGGTCAACTCACCAGATTCGATTGTTGTTAACTGACAACGAAAACTAAATTGACTACCAATTTATTGGTATGCTGCCGAACGGTTTTTTTATGTGTATTTAATGTGTCAATTATGGGAATGAAAGTATCTACATGAAACTTCTCCTTGCCTCTCAACTGTGCAGTCTCTGATGATCCTTCAAAAAAGTGTTACGTGTGCTGAGGGGCCGAAATCTTTTTCTTTCAAAAATGTATCTTTGTAGTCAGCAAATGGATTTTTATCTTTAGCAGCCGTTTCGTACTGATCAAAGTTATTGCCTGCGGTATACATAACTGATCAGTCATAGTGCTATTCTGTAAACTTAGACTTGTTTTATTCATAACTCCCAAAAGATCATTCCATATTTCCGTTAGAAGAGTCGTCTCAAAATTTCTCATTTTTTTTCTAGGCTTTGGGCTTCCTTTCTAGTGTCTCCTGGTTAATTGATGTCACTTGCAATTGAAGACAATGCTTCAGAAATATCTGAATTACCATTTTGAAGAGCATTAATAGAATTGGCGCTTGCAGACAAGACAATCTTTTTTCCGAAAGAGACTTCAGGATTCTATTTGCACCTAAATGCTCTGTCAAAACTTTCCATCGTTTTGTCAAAGCTGAGAAAAAATTGTACAATTCAACCATAAATGCGCTTGGAAATATTATTAGTTAGTACAGTAGGAATCAGTGCAGTCTCATCGAGATAATGGCGTAGTATATGCCTTGTAAATAACTTCTGATAAGATTACTGATTTTTGAAAAAAGTGTAATGTGCCCGAAAAATATGTTTTGAGAATAAATGTGTGAGTGAAATTGTCGGTCCTTCGGGGCCCCCTGAGAATGGGGGCCCCGGGCACGGGCCCCGTGTGCCCTTATGGTAAAGACGGCATTGTGTTTCAGGATAATGAAATTAACTAATTTTTGTTTGCATAATTATCGTTACTGCATTAAATAAAGCGCATTTTATGTCCGCAAAAATTACAAAAAAATCTATACAAAAGGTGATAGAAACTTGTTTATGAAAAATGATGTTTGTATTAGTTTTCAATAATACGCTACCTGACCTATAAAAAATCGAGTCCTAACCGAAAGAACTTGACCCTTTCGGAGGAAATGAATATATGGAGTACAACCTTGTATCTGAGGATCATTAGTGTAAGTAAGTGCAATTATGTATAAAATTACATGAAAGAGTCTATAATCAAATGGTACTGTATAATTAAGATTGACCTTTCAACTTATTTGGATGATAAACAGGTTTCTGATAAAAATAATTTTTAGTGGATTTGTGAGTTTTTTTAGATTACGCATAACGGTTTCAAAAACTTGTATATCCTTGACTTTATTTCATAATTCTAAGGCAGGTGACAGTTTTAGTAAAGTCTCTATTTGAGTTAATTTCACAAATGTGCGAGTTTTTTTGATATTTTTTCTCTCTCTCAGGCGGAACTTGGCGATCACATTAACATCATGTTTAGTTTGATACTATCAATAGAAAATATATTAACTGTGTATTTCTGTTTTAAATGTTACAAAATTACGATTAAAATTATATGAACTTAATTTGATAATGGTTTTCCATAGAATTTTACGGGAAACAGTAAAATAGGACTTTTTACATATTTTTTCTATAATAATAAAAAAAAAAAAAAACACTTAGGATATCCCCCCTCACCCCCCACCCCCCCACCCCCACCCCCAAAAATTGAATTACTATTTTCTATTTAGGAAAATTGTACAAATTTTGGGAGGATACATATATTTATCCCTTCTTTGACTATTTACGCATCTGATCGCGCAAACATATTTCGTGGAGAAAAAAAAATATGGAAAATCTTACGTTTTGAGATCGTAAAATTGTAAATAGCTAGATTCCATTGTTGCAATCGAATCAGAATTTTCTCTCTCATTTATTATTTATATAAACACCAGATTTCGAAAGGTTTCTTAAAATAAATTTTGCAATGCGTAGTCAAATATATCGGCAGTAAATATTTCAAATCATCAAATAAGTTATCATTTTCCTGTCGTCTTGTGTTAAGTCGCTTGTTATGCTTCATTGAAAAGATACAACGTAGATGCATACTGAAGCTCCTAGACTACATAAGGTTTGAGAATTTTATTTAAATTGGTTTGTTTCGGGAATATTTAAAAATTTGGGGCAAGAAACACACTAGAACTTTTATTTACCAATCAATAAAAAATATTTTATAAGCTAATAATTAGGTAAAAGATTTTATCAAAATCCTCAATATGACGTCTGTCAGATAGTAGGAATTCATGTACCAAATTTGAACTTCGTAGCCTTTTTCGTTTTTTTAGCAATAGTTTTAATACCCAAAGAGTTCGATGGCACTAACCTTTGTGTATGCGGGATTTTTTCGAAAACTTTATTATGACCTCCGACAGGTACTAGCTAGTAACTCATGTACTACATTTTAAGTCCATATATAGCTATTTCAATTTGGCTGTACAATGGTTTCAGACAGACAAAATGGCGATCCGATCAAATGGACAAAAGTTGACATTTTTTTCAGTATCGACACCTTTCGAAACGTATAAGAACACAAACTTTTGAACTTTCGGCCCTATAGCAATGCTTTCGTGTTTTTTTCACATTTAGGCTAGTCAAACATTTAATTAAATCAAAACGAAAAATTTAAAAGTTAATCACAACAAAAAAATAAGAAAAAAAATTAAATCTTTTTGTCTTCACGTTCTTTTAAAAAAAGGTACCATTCCCATATGGACTTCTGTGAATTTTAAACACATAAAGTCTTAAAAAGTTTAAATATATGGGAGTTAAAATTACATCATCATGACACGACCAGCGTAGTAAAATTATTAAAAACCTAATTTGTAGGTAGGTTAATTGCAAGAAATATATAAGATTGAAACAATGACATTATAAATGAAATTGAGGACTCCGACAAGTTTTCAGGGTGGCACTAATTAGCTCTAATTTAAGACTCTCTCATTTTTGATATCAAACTTCATACGATCCACCAGAGGCATGGCTATTTTCGTCACTATATTTCATGTACGTTTGTGGGACTTGTCGCTGCATCTTTTGAAGATCATCTTGTACCATCCAAGTCACGTTTCGCATGCACATAGGTGTACTAAAAGAACACGATAAGTGGAAAACTTGTGTTCTTTTTATAGAACATTCTTTTTATCGTTTGTTTAAGAGCTGGTTTTGTTAAGTCAAATCTAAATTTATTAAAAAATATATTTATAATATTTATTGACCGGTAATAATTATTTTATTAAGTGTGAAATTATCAATTTTAAAATTACTTAAAATATTAATTTCTACTGATTGAATAAAAAAAATTCTAGACGAAATTCAAAGAAATGAAATGTCTATGAATCAAATTTATACAGAGAAATGTATAATATACATTTATATTTAATTAATTAGACTTTAAAAAAATTGCAAGTTTCTTGTGTTTGAGTCTTGTTTTGGTATAAACTTCGGTTTGCAAATAATAAAATAAGGTATTTTTTTAATGCTTGAAATAGAATAGTATCTATTTCTAATACGGGAGTACGAATATTGTCTCTTTTACTACCAAACTACCGAGAAACAGACAATCCACTAAAAGGTACTATATCAATATGAACGTTACTCTTAATTGAAAACCAACTTTTTTGCTTCTACCAAAGAACGGGCGAAGAAGCCATTAATCATTTTCTTTCACATCCAAAAAGAGAACATCTCTACAACACATGAAAGATATTGCTCCGTCCATCTTCCAAAGATCAAGAAAAGATCTCGTGAACACATCGTGGAACGTGCCGACAGACGCTCCATTATTCTGTTCCAGGTGCAATGAGCTGTTAAAGTGGGACACAGAACCTTTCGTGTTGTATCTTCGAGACGTGCCCAGCGTCGTAAGCCGTCTTGTAATGACGATTTTGTGACGGATTGAAATGGAAAGGGTTGATCTTAGTTGGTGTCTCCTACGTGATTCTGAGAATTGAGAGCGTAGTTTGAAGTAAAAGTTTGGAGTTACTTTGATATATAACAGCAAAAAATAACTATAAAAAAATTTCACCGGAAAAATAACTATAAAAAAATTTCACCGGAAAAACAACACCGAAATCTTGGAACTTTTTGGCTGCCGCCACTATTCGGAGCAATTTTGTGGTAAAACCATAATTTTAATGCACCTCAAAATGGTGAATCCACGCTCCAAATAGTGGTGGCAGCTAGAAAGTTCCAGGATTCCGGTGCAATCCTGCACCAAACTTTTTAACTTTGTAGTACTTCCCTTCAGAATGTATACAAGATTTAAAATAAACATATTATGTTCAACATTATCATCAAGCCTGGTATTGTTATCAAAATATAATTACAATCTTTCCGGATATACAAACTTCCTTTATGCTCCGATCTCTACATGATGAAACTGCAGTTTTCGAAGTATTGCCCAATGATGTTACTACTGTCGCAGCTGAAAATTTTAACTTTAAAGTTGAATTTTTATATACGACTGTAATGGCGTTTCCATAGTGCTTCTGAATCGCACTGTTTCATAAAAAATGCGTTGCACATAAATTTTCGTACTGTTATGATTTGCTGCTTTATTTCGGAATTACTTGTTTTTACAATGCCATCTTTTCCAAACATATTTTTTTTATTAAACTGGCTATTTTTTTGTTGGAAAGTTTTGAAAAGTTCCGAAATAGGCAATATTTATGAACCCAAAGATCCTATAATGTACCCACATGGAGTCCAATCTCCCCCTTTGTGAATCCCTGTCCTAGATCCCGTTTAATCAAAACCGAATGTGTATATTCTTCTTCAAATATTTTGTAAGAGACTGACAGAATACCATTTTAAATCGCCCTGTTTCATGAAAATAAAAATACAGAAATTCTCGTATGTTCTGATTTAATCCTTAAAGAAACTGGAACTACTTGATTTTACAATGACATCTTTTCAAAACTTAAATATATTTTTTAAACAGCCATTTCTTGTGTGAAAGTTAAGTAAAAGTTAAAAAACAGATATTATCTTGGAATTTCAGAAACAACGTACTCCAAGGCGTCTTATCGCCCCTTTTGAGAACCCCTGTCTTAGATCGGAGGCCCCAATTTGATTCCGTTTAATCAAGAACGCCTTTGTATATTCTCCTTCAAATGATTCCCAAGAGACTGACAGAAAACCGTTTAAAGTGAGCTTTTGTGTACAGACGTCAGACCCTGAAAAAACCGTTGCGTGGTAGCTTCTTCTCATGACGTCGTACTACTTTCGTGAAAAAAAGAGTGATGCGCAACGAGGTAGAAGTCTGAGCGTGGGATTCCCTTTCAAGATGGTTTTTTAATTCTTTTTCGAAACACTGGAATTGGCTCGAGTTGAAGAAAACGACATCCAAATATCTTTCAATTAGAATACGATCGATCTAACTATGGGCACAATTTCTTTGACTTTTTTTAAATTATACTTTTTGTTGTGGTAGTGGAAGGAAGGTTGAAGTAGAATGCTGGGTTTTGACTGTATTTGTTTTGTTTTAACCTTTATTTTTTTAAACTTCAATTTGTGGATTTTTTTTCGACACCAAGGAATTAGCTTGAATTGAAAAAAAAAATAACTTTCAAATTACTTTCCCATAACATCGATACGATCGATATAACCATCGGCACCATTTCTTTTTTTTACACAAAATTCTAGACTTTTTTAAATTATACTTTTTGCTGTGGTAGTGGAAGGAAAGTTGAAGTAGAATCTTAGTTTTGCCTGTATTTCTTTTGTTTTAAGCTTTACTTTTAAAACTTCAGCCTGTGGAATTTTTTCTTTTTCGAAACCAATCAATTTGTTTGAATTGGAAAAAATAACTTGCAAATTACTTTCAATACCATCGATACGATCAATTTAACCATGGGTATTTATTATTTATTTTAAAACAAAATGCTAGACTTTAATTTACAGCAAAAAACTTTTTGTAGTGGTAGTGGAAGGAAAGTAGAAGAAGAATGTGGGTTTCGTTTTTTTCTTTTGTTTTAAACTTTATTTTTAAAACTTCAATTTGTGGATTTTTTTTTTTTCGAAACTAAGGAAGCGGCTTGAATGAAAAATTTACTCCCCACAGGTAGTCCAAATTATTTTCCCACAGTTGCACGGAAAGCTTAATTTTTTTTTTTTTTTTTTTTTTTTTGTAATTTTCGGGGTTGATGGGAGTTGGAATACTGGTTTTTGGCTTTTACTTTATTTCTGTGGGTTGAGAACCAACAAAAATATGAGAGAAAACTTGTTTCGTTGATGTTCGCGGGTGAAGCGATGCGAAAAGCAAACGTTGGTACAACCAAAATAAGTTTTTTCCATTACTATGGTGCTTTTTTTACTAGTAAGTAAAATAAATTACTGTTTATGATCAATAACAATGGTATAACTTTTAAAAAAAGTATTTGCTAGAAAATTGAAAATTAAATTCGTTATTTTTTAAAATTTCGGATAATAGAATTTTTTTTTTCAAGTATTCAACAATAATACGTTATAACTTCTGCATCATATAATTTGTAAATATCAAACGTTTGAGTCGACGTTTTTTTTTACGTTAAATTTGTTTTTTTTTTACTCAACTTAACATATATCTGAAAAACATTAGACAATTTAGTTTCTATTTGATTACTTGTATTTGAATATGAACACGCACACATGCACACACACACACCTGCCTCAGCCGCACACTAAAAGAGACACATAACACACGAGTGGACTGTACTGAACTAACACTTTATTCACAGACAAGAATCTAAAACACAACAACTACCATCTTATTGTTGCCACAATACAGGTGAACTCCAGCAGGTGCAGTGGTTGAGTTTTTACATCTCACTACACCTGCCGGCACACGTAGAACATCACATAGAGAGGCGCGAACATTCTCCCCCCGTTGACATGTTCAGCATTCAACTAAAATATACTAAAATAAACACAATTAGATGAATACAATAAAAAATTTCTAACTCATTCAGGCATTGGCAATAAACAAACTCGTGATATTGCCCGTTTGTACACTCCTTTTTGGGTTTTTATTTGTACAACCCGAACTAGGTTATCATTTCCCTTAAATATCTCTACTATTCTTCCCAAGGGCCATTTAAAAGCAGGCATGTTATCTTCAATCAGAACTGCCATATCACCAACTTTAACGTTATCCTTTTTAACCTGCCACTTGTTGCGCTGTTGCAAGCCACTCAAATAATTACGATGCCACTTCTTCCAGACAAGTTGTACGAGTCGCGTTACCCTTTGCCATCTTTTTAAAGAATTCTCCTTTAACTCAGTAAGATTAGGTTCAACTATTGAATTCATTGATCGACCTATCAGGAAGTGGGCAGGGGTTAGAGCTTCGAAATCATCAGCATTATTGGATACAGGACATAGGGGTCTAGAATTTAAAACTCCCTCAACTTGGACGCATACAGTGAGAAACTCTTCATAAGTTAAATTTGACCCCCTGACAGCTCGACAAAGGTGGTACTTAAGGGACTTCACTGCAGCTTCCCACAAACCCCCAAACGAAGGAGCCCTAGGAGGAATGAACTTCCAGTCAATCCCTTCAGCTGCCAGAAAAGCAGAAAGATCAGCATCTGGATCCTTAACCAGTTTCATCAGACGCTTTAGCTCCTGGTTGGCACCGACAAAATTTGTCCCGTTATCCGAATACAATTTCGCGCATCTTCCTCGGCGACCAAAAAACCTTTTCAAAGTGGCAATAAAGGCCTCTGAGGTCAGATCTGAAACGATCTCTAAATGCACCGCTCTAGTGGCAAAACAGACCAAAACACTAATGTAAATTTTATGAAGGATACCTTTTCGCTGATTTTTGTATCTAATCATGAATGGCCCACAGAAATCCACACCCGAACAATTAAAGGGAAGGTTGGGAATTACCCTATCTCTAGGTAGGCTACCCATCAGCTGAGACGTCGCTTTCGGCTGGGCTCTGAAACATAAAACACATTCATACACTACTTTCCTACAGAGAGAACGACCGTTTAAAGGCCAAAACTTTTCTCTTACTAAGGATAAAAGGGAAGTAGCTCCAACATGCAGATTTTTAGCATGAATGTAGGAAATCATGAGGTTGGTTAGCCTATGTTTGGGCAAAATTGCTGGATGCTTAGATGCATAAGGCAAATCCGAATTTTCCAACCGTCCACCCACTCTCAAAATCCCTTCATTGTCCAGAAAGGGATTCAACCCTTTTAGTTTGCTACTGGTTGGGATGCAGTTTTGCCGCTGTAAGCCTTTAACCTCAGCCGAAAGGACCTCTCCCTGAACTAGTCGGATCAGTTTCTTCTCAGCCTCGGCTAATTCCAAAGCAACTATAGGGCCTTTCCTGGAATGAAACTTTAAAACATTTATAAATTTTAAAACATAACTGAAAACACGAAGAACTTTCATATAATTAGTATGGCACAATAAAACATTTACAATTGACATTTCGTTATTCACTAAACATATATTTGACACCGGTATCTCTAGATCAGCAGAAGCTTTGAGCTCGCAAGAATATTCAGAGTCACTGATTACAGATGAAGTCACCTGCTCATTGAATAGTTCCCCACGTTCAAGGAATGATGGACCATTCCACCATAATTTCTGGATGGTAAGCTCTTCAGGACCCAACCCACGTGATACCAGGTCGGCGGGATTGAGAGTTGACGGCACATGTTTCCACTGACAATCCTCTGTAAGACGTTGCACTTTCGAGACACGATTAGCTATAAATGTCTTTAGACGATTTGCAGGCGTGGCCAACCATGAAAGAGCGACGGCGGAATCCGTGTGAAGAACTACATCACTTACGTCCATTTGCAGCGCAGAACGTAGTTTACGCACAAGTTGAGCCAAAAGAACGCATGCACATAGCTCGAGCCGTGGAATCGAAATCACTCGAATAGGAGCAACCCGAGATTTGCTTGCCAGCATGGTCACCTTTGCACCACGTTCTTGATAGAAGCACTGAAGGTACACCACCGCTCCATAAGCAGCCTCAGATGCATCTGCAAACCCTTGAATCACGATCCGCTGCCAGGTTTCAGTCAGAATAAATCGGGTAATTTTTACCTCCTCGATGCACTTCAAGGTAGTCACAAAGTCCCGCCACTCCTTCACAACTGACGCTGGCAAAACCTCGTTCCATTCCACTTTCTGCTGCCACAACCTCTGCAGAAGGACCTTTGCTTTTGTCAACACTGGCCCCAAGAACCCAAGGGGATCATAAAGTCTAGCGATTACACTGAGGACTTCTCTCTTGGTGTATACTGGCTTGATGTCAATGGTCACTCTAAACACAAATTGATCCGGAACTGGCTGCCATCTAATACCCAATGTCTTCACTGATATTTCACCATCTTCGGAGAACGAGTGTTCAACGTCTGCTGGTAATGAGCCGTTCAGCAACTCGGGCGAGTTAGACGACCATTTGTGTAAAGCCA
Organism: Hylyphantes graminicola; assembly: GCA_023701765.1. Lineage (NCBI taxonomy): Eukaryota > Metazoa > Arthropoda > Arachnida > Araneae > Linyphiidae > Hylyphantes > Hylyphantes graminicola. The sequence goes on from CM043116.1 coordinate 50,122,815, forward strand.
TTCCACCGGACCTCAAGGCGTCTTGTAGTTGGGACTGCAGTTGACGAGTTGTTTCTAAATCGGGAGCTCCACTTACGATGTCGTCCATGTACGTATCATGTAGCAAGACCTCCGATGCCAAGGGGAATCTGGACCTCTCATCCTCAGCCAGCTGCTGCAGAGTTCTTATAGCCAGAAACGGGGCATTGGCCAGTCCATAGGTTACAGTCTTTAACCTAAAAACTAAAATGTCAGAGTTAGGACTATCTCTCCAAACAATGCGTTGCAGGTCTCGCTGCTCAGGATCAATGAGAATCTGTCGGTACATTTTTTGAATGTCCGTCACAAAGGCATATCGGTGACGCCGGAAACGTGACATTGTATCAAATACATCCTCGATGACCTCTCCTTTCATTAAGATGTCATTTAAACTAATGCCAGTTGATGTGGGTGACGACGCATTGAACACGACTCTTAACTTAGTCGTTAATTTATCTGGGCGCAGAATTCCGTGATGAGGGATGTAATAGTGTGCGGCTGGCTCTTTCGCTTCAACGACCCTTTCAAGGTGACCCAACTGTTCATACTCTTCCAAAAAATCTCTGTACAAACCCAAGTACTCTGGATCTCTAGACAACCGTCTCCACATTGAGTTAAGTTGCTGCACTGCTCTATCTCGGGAATTTCCCAAACATGACGGATCCTTACTCAAAGGCATAGACACTATATATCTACCATCATGATTTCTACCATGGGTACGTACGAAGTGATCTTCACAGAACGAAGCCTCCACAACCACACCACATTCATCCTCCACATTCTCAATTTCCCAGAACCGTTTCAAGGTCTTATTCAAATCGTCTTCAATTATCAACCCACAATGACTCAGGCCACCAACTTCCCGTCCAACACTTCCGCTAACAACGTAACCGAACACTGTATCCTGTAACAGTACCCCAGAATTCTTGACATGCATTTGACCCGGCTTTAATAGTTCATAAAATATCTCTGCACCTAGTAGCACATCTACAGGAGCTGGAACATTAAAACTACTGTCAGCCAGCGATACAAACTCCGTAACATCAACACCCACATTTAGAACCTGGCTAGGCACAAGATCTGTAATTTTGTTAACAACCAGCATGGACAACTCCCGAACGTAGGTCGAATCTTTATTTGCCACCAAGGTACTAACGCTATTTTTTACGACCATTGTAGCCCCGTTAACGCAGGAAATCACCGTGTTTATCTTCCCCATTTTTAGCTGCAACCTTTCGACACATGCCCTAGTGCACAAGCAAGATTGAGATCCAACGTCCAACAAACATCTAACTTCAACCCATTCGCCAAATTTATTTTTAATAAGGGCTCGAACGGTACTAAGAAGCACGTTTTTTGGTTTATTTTCATTAAAACTAGTTGCAAACACTTGTGATTGGGATGCTACCTCTGGGGTTTCTTCACTCTGTCTAGGTACGAAGGTCGGGGCATCTACTCTCAAGGGGGCGTCACTGTTATTAGAGTTCTCACGTGGGAAATGAATCATTTTGTGGTGAGGTTTTTGACAAAAACAGTTTTTAAGCGAGCGGCATTCACTTAATCTATGAGGTTGGAAGCAACGAAAACAAAGATTATTGCGCTTTACGACATCTGACCGGTCCCAAACAGACAGCCTTTTAAATTTGGCACACGTTGCAAGGGGATGGGTCCCATTCTTGCACAGAACGCAATTAGAATTGGCAGTTTCAGAAACAAATACCCTTGAAATATTTCTATCCGCACGCCAACTAGAGCTACCTTGCCCCCTGTTCCCCCCGAATCTCTTGACTTCATCGCCAGCGCTTCTACCCGCATACTCAGAGGCACCTTTGCCTCTCGACGATAGGTAAATGTCGCATTCGCGACCAAGTTGTTGGGGTTTAAAGTATGTCTCCCCTTGTTTAACACCAATATGCGTCATTAAGTCTCTATCAAGGGTTTCAAACATCCTGTCGGAAACAGTAAGTTCGCATAAGGACCTGAAGTCGCTCACACTCCGCAACTGGCAGTAGAAATCAAAGGAAGCACTTAAGCGAGATGCAAACTGCACATAAGTTTCGGACGGTAGTTTTTTAGCTTTTTTAAAATTAGCAAGGCACTCCTGGGGGGTGGGCTCGAATTCCTTTAATATCAAACTTTTTATTTTTTTGTAATCACCCAATTCCTCCTTATTTACATACACCAATAGGTTGTTTACTCTTTCTCCCAGAATAGTCAACAAGATCTCCGCCTTATAATCCTCGGGTACCGACTTGCTGTCGAAAGCCTTTTCCAAAGAATGGAAAAATAAACTGAATAACTCGGACTTAACGGGTACAGGGATCGTTAGAGTTCTTACACTTTTGATTAAACTCTCCAAACTAACATTCGAACCCGCGCTGAATGTATCTGTCATCAGAGATGTATTTGCGATTTTAGACTGTTCTTCTAATTGAGCTAACTTTAAACGCTCTAACTCTATCTCACTCTCCCGCTTTACCCTTTCAGACTCTTTTTCACTTACCCGCTTTGCCTCCTCCTTTTCCAACAAAATATTATCAATAATACTACGCACCATCTCCTGATCAGAAGCATAAATTTCACTAGATTCAATCAATTTCTTCAAATCCTTTATAATGGCCTTACTTGGGACAGACAAACCCAATTCCTCCGCGAGCAAAATCAGCTCATCTTTTCGTAAATTCAACTTTACTGCCATCACAAAGCTGCACAAAAAAACTGTTAAAACACTACAAAATCACTTAAAACTCTACACCATAAAAATATCACTAAAACCGATCAACCGCATACATTAAAACTCAATCATACCATGCGCTTTCAAACCACACCATAAAAAACCTCCTCTAAAACCAAATTAAAAAAACACACACCAAAAAAAAGGCAACACCCACTTCAATTAACCAATAAGATCCATAGACCGACGGCACAAAAATCTCGACGGACCAAAAATGAACACGCACACATGCACACACACACACCTGCCTCAGCCGCACACTAAAAGAGACACATAACACACGAGTGGACTGTACTGAACTAACACTTTATTCACAGACAAGAATCTAAAACACAACAACTACCATCTTATTGTTGCCACAATACAGGTGAACTCCAGCAGGTGCAGTGGTTGAGTTTTTACATCTCACTGCACCTGCCGGCACACGTAGAACATCACATAGAGAGGCGCGAACAGAATATATTCAGCAGTAAATTTCTCTATTTTTTAAAAAATTAGAAAAATCTAAATTTAAAGCAGTTGGTTTTAATTAATTGAAAACATAAACAAAATACCTTGTTTACATTAATAACTTGCAGACTTTTCGTTAAAATCATATATTCCTTACTTGATTTACTCATCACTTCTCCTTTATAAAATAAAAATTTTGAAGCTAGCCAAAAAACTAAGTTGTACAATGTTTCGTGACAGTGGTTAGCAAAATTTTTTAAGGACTAGAATATCATTTGTGAGAAATGTTTTCAACTTAGGTTGCCGTGCCACTTTTTTTTACACAGGATTTGCAGTATAGTATTCACGGTAATTGTTATCAAAAATTTATTACACATTTTTTAATGTTGTATACTTTTACACCAATTTTAATACATACATTTAAATGCGTTTGTTGCTTTAGGTTAAAGATAACGACTTTCCTAAGATTCTTTTACTCCCTATATTCAAGAGTTTTACCCCCACCCCCCATCCCCCCAAAAAAACCCCGCTGTAAACACTTTTTCTGAAAAAAATATCATCATCTACTGCAATTGTGTAAGCTTTACTGATAACTTTTAAGAGCAAGTAAACTGTCCTATCGGGCATTTCAATTTTTGATCTATGTGTACCACAAAGCATATCGAAAGGATCTATTTTAAGTGATAATGAAACAATTATCTGCAAAATTTTTATATAATTTCTTATAATTAAAGAATTATTGTTAATTTTTACCACAAGTTTTTTGCCCTTTAAATTGAATACTCAAACATTTTGACCTTATTTAAATGTCCAAGATCCACGCGAAATCTAAAAAAATACTTTTACTGCGCTGGGTTAAACGACATTTAAAAAATATTTTTTGAACATTCAGAACCACCTATGTAAAAATGGATGTCACATCCACCTTGGTCTGTTATCTAAATAGATAAGATAGTCCATTTAGCGTGCTAAGGCCAATGACTTGCTCTTAAAAAGTCTCTTTAATACTGTATCTAGGGGAGACCAAGGCAAGTTTTTCAATTTAACAGGTTTTCCACGCACTTTTATTTAAAAAATGGAAAGCTGAAAAATAATTCTCGGTTTAACGAATCTGTTGTTTAAGTAATATAGTATACGGGTAGTTTATTCAATTATTTTCTATCAAGGAAAAAATAACCTTTTTATAATTGTTTGATTTTGAACTTGTTTGATGTGACCGCAAATGTTTCAATCATATTTTTTTTTATCACGTCACTGTACCAAAATGATTATAAATTGATATAAAATTGTTGACTTCTAAGAAATTACTATTCTTAGGATTGATCGTAAGTTATTTCGAAGATGTCAACTATTATATTTGCTTTTGTTTGTTATACATAGTTATATTAACAAAAATAAGATGAAAAGCTCCATAAAATATAACAAATAAAACCACCAACTGTTTCACAACAAATGTTAAAGATAAAAACAAGAATGTTAAAGATAAAAAAAACTATTTTTGACAACAACAAAGATGCTTGAGGATATTAATATGATGTTGTCAATTTCAAAAGAAGCGGCCATTATGATTTGGAAAGTCAGAGACAGAGTATTTGTGTCATTGATTATGATTTGCTTTGCTGAATTACATATATTTAGGGTTCATAATTTGTTGTTATTGTCTTGTTACTTCCAGATGTACTATCTGATTTGTATTTTATGCTACACATATATGCTTATAAGCAAAATTAGAAGTTTGTTCTATAGTAGACAATATGAGAACTATGCATCAATATTCAGACAAATGTATTCTATCACAAAAAGATATTTTATGTTCAAATATTCTTTTTGTTCACTTGGATATTATTTTAAATATGCATAACTGGTCTGCATTGCGCTTTACGTGTAAATGGTATTTTTTAATTTGGTTTGGTTTGAATTATCGTCGCACTAGAGCTACACGAGGGCTATTGGCGACGGGCGTCGTATTTTAGAACCACAGTCAGGTGACGAGCCACACCTGAATAGGCACCCAACGCAACCGTTAAGGGCGACATCGTACGCAGCGTTAGGACTTTGAAGGATATTTAACGTGCACTCCCTTACACGGGGTATTATTCGTCGGACATTTTTGGCTGCACGGGCCGTTTATAGGTCGGCAGCTATTTTGGCGATGCCCGGACCCGAACCTGGGACCTTCCGCATGCTAAGCGAGTGCTTAACCGACTGGGCTCCCCAGCCCCATATTTTTTAAACAACAACAAAAATCTTATAACAATATTTGAATTCTGCACCTGGCCAACAGTTTTTCATGGTAAATAAATGTGTTTCGAAATTTTTTCTTAGTTTTACGTGCACTGTGTGAGCATGTGAAACTGATGTAACTCCTGCATTTGGAAAAGATTTTTGCGGGTGAAAATCTTAAATGCAATATATTGCAACCCTATCGAGTTGTTGAAAGTCCCGCAAAATGCAACATCCCAGTACCACTACTCTATAGATAATACATTGTATTAAAAACTACGTAGTACTCCATGATTGTTTTCTTCCATGATTTTTCCTTTTTTTCCACATAACAGAGTACTTGTACTTTCATAATACCGTTCATTTTCATTCCTTCTTCTTATACCTGTGCATTTAAGCTCTATGCATTCACACTGTGATATCGATTTTTGCATCACAGGAGCTTTCTCTTTGTCATCGTTGAGTCATGCTAAGATTGCTCCACCGAGGAAGACGGACTGTGAAATGCTGACACGCACGCCTTAATGGATGAGAGAGGATTAGAACGATTTTCGTTTCTTGCGTGGAATACAATAATGCGGGTGGTTTGGGAAGAAACTGCAGGGATTGCTCTTTACGAAATCGGCGGGGAATCCATGACGAATAAGGTTATTTCTTATGTAGATTGAGTTTAGTGCCAAAAGAAGTTTAGAGTCTAATTACAAGTGACTTCTGAGTCAATGAACAGTTTATGAAATTTTATCATAACATTTAATACTAGCAGTATGATCCGCCTTACTGGGAACCCGTTAACTTCGCATTGCTTCCTTTTAGAGGCATGCTTACTTGTGAAAATACACTCAATATCTAAACTAAATTCAATTCGTGTTGGCGCATGCGCACTTAAAAAGCAAACACTAATAGAGGATGGCGTCAAGCCCCCGTTTCGTCCCGGTCCATGTATTTTCAAGCAATGTTATGGTCCCGCACTCCCACGTGGATGAAATTTTTTGAAACTAATTATATTAATTAAAAATCACAATCAAATATGAAAAAACTAAGCCTCAGGTGCACTCGTAGGTATTAAAAGTAATCGGTATTAAAAATTTCGAATTTTTTAGAACAGTCTAAGTAGGTCTTTTGGGATCCACAGACAGACTCTTCCGTTTATTATTATAGATACAAATTTCATAATGTCAACTGTAAATTAACACAAAATTCCAACTGCAAATTAACACATAATACTTTTCTTTAGAATATAAATAAAGTATTGTGTTCTCCCATCCTTACAACTATTTTAGAATACAATTTAAAATACAATGTGAATTTTTTTAATATAAAAACTTGGAACACAATTTATAATTTCAATTAATTCTTCAAAAACCGAAATTTTAATAAAATGCTTTCAAATTTCGAAAACTGTAACATTATAGATTCAATGTTGAGAGTCACCTGAATCCTTCATTTTCTGTGTAACCACTCAAATGAAACCTATCATCTCCATGCTATTTCCTCTCATTCCATCAGGTGAGACGGAAACGCTCTGAGGCGGTTAAAACATTCACATCTTAGCCGGAACTGACCTTTGCTAATAGGTATCCTGAAAAAGCTTAAAGACAACACTGTCTAACATCTGTAGCGTAGTTGTCTGTTATAATTTGGATAAACGTCCTTTTACTATTGAGTAGATATCGCACCGTTCGCGGGAAAGAGGCCCATCTCGAAAAAGACCATTCTTCAAGAGAGCCGTTTAAAGTTTTCGTCAAATTTCAAATTATCACAAAATCGTTCCAAATGAACCTAGATAAAAAAATATTTAGCAAGGATATCCGTTTGAAGAGTATCAAAAGGCATGCATAGGCATTTTTTGCTTTAAATTTGTCTTTGCTGAGATATTTTTAGATGGGCCTTTCTTTCGCGAACAAATTTGAACGATTTTGTTCGCGAGAGAAAGGCCCATCTAAAAATATCTCAGCAAAGACAAATTTAAAGTAAAAAATGTCCATGCATGCCTTTTTGGAACTCATAAAACGGATATCCATGCCAAATATTTTTGATCTAGGTACATTTGGAACGATTTTGTGATAATTTGAAATTTTACGAAAACTTTAAACGGCTCTCTTGAAGAATGGTCTTGCGATATGCAGTACATATAATATGAAAATAATTATTTTTTGAAAGGTATCTAAATAACTATCGATATGATTTGGTGCTTGAAATTAAAGGAAATTTTTTCTGCATAAAATTTCGAAATGAAATTTATTCTTTATTTTAGTTTTTTTTGACAAGATATTTTGGAAATTTTTATTCTAAGCAAGTGCCTTTTCCCACCGATTCGATAAAAATAGTGAGTATATGATCTGTAAAATAATTATTTTTCGAAAGGTATTTAAATGATTTTGATGTGATTTGGTGCTCGAAATAAAAGGCAATTTTTTGCACAACAATTTGAATCGAAATTAAATTTTCAATTTAGATTTTAGATTTGTTGACCATATATATTTTCACATTTAAATTCTGAATAACACCCTTTGACTGCTGAGTAGATTTATAAATAGTGCATTTATAGAAAATAACTATTTTTCGAAAGGTATTTAAAAGATTTTCGATGTGATTTGTTGCTTGAAATAAGAGGTAAATATTTTTTTTGTATAAAATTTTGAATTGAAATCAAACTACCATTTTAAATTTGTTGACCATACTCTTTGGAAGTTTAAATTCTGAACCTTAATTGGAAAAGGGATAACTTATATGTTATAATGATAATTCTCATTGTCCAGTGTGCTATTGACATATAGAATCTAAGAATAATAAGTTAATTCAGTTTTACAGTTTTATAATTTAATTAGAAGATTTTTCTAACTTAAAATTTTTATGTGACACAAAACAAATTTTTAAGATTGTTCAACATTTTCCCTTAAAAATAAATAAATTTAAAATTATCAAAGAGCTTTAAAACTATTTTATTTGAGTGTTGATTTATATTAGTTAAAGAGTCAATCTTTAGTGCAGGATTTCAAACAGTCTTTATTTCCATAACGCTAAGCATCCCTCATCTCATCAACCGATTCAACCCCGAAAGGTCACAAACCAGACACGTTTTACAACCACCACACACTTCCACAGAGGAAGACCCGAAACCGGAGATAAGGCTCACAAATCATGCACATATTTGTTTGACCCGGTGAGCGATCGCTGAACAAGAAGCAGCATAAAAAAATAGACACCAAACGATCCACTTATACCTTAACCCCCGATGGTGGCCTCAACACACAGCCCCAGACAGGTAAAAAGAAGTCTGCCCTCATTTTCAAGGTCTGGCTTCTTCAAGAGCAAGTGAGAGAGGGGGTGGCATGGCGGGATGCATGATGCTTCTTTGCAAGCAGTAGTTGGTTTATGTTTATGTTATTAACAATTATGATTAATGAGATAATTATTATTGAAATGAAAACAAATGCTGGAAACACGCAGATGTTTCTTTGTAAGAGAGTTGTAAATTTCGGGTGTTTTAATAAGGATACTTTTGATAAATTCTACATTTATTTGCAATGAAATTTATTTCTAATTAAGTGATTTTTTAAAAATGGGATAATAATTTTGAGTTTTGAAATAAAGGCTCAAAATGCACATATCAACTTTATCAACATTTTCTTCACGCCTTGACTTAAGTTGAGTAAAATGAACTTTTGCAATTGTTAACATTTATGTAGGTAGGCAAGTACAAACTAGTACAAGAAAAACAAGCGAAAACTGGAATACAAAATATTAACTTGTTAAATGATCTTTAAAAGTGTAGTACTTCAGTGCAAAAAGTGTAATCTCCATTTACTCAATTTTACAAAGCAGTGATGCATATTTCAGACAGTTTCGAATGCTTGCCTGATTAAATATTTTTATTCGCTTATTAATTTTCCATTAACAAATATTTACTTGTGAGGTCAAATTTAAATTTTCTTTTGCTTTGCACCCCAAGCAGCATAAATAATGGCAAGATGAATTTCCCCCCATGCATAATATAACTCTGGTCCTGAATTTCCGTACTAAATATTACGCATTAAAAATTGATTCATTGACGACTCTATTGGAATTGGATTTTTTGAGGGTATACGACATCATGGACATGGTCTAGCACTGCTGGCCTATGTGAGCATGCAACAACAACAACAACGCATTTAAAATCTTTAAAATACTCCAATTGGCTACAAATAACATGTGAAGAAGGTCAAACAGCAATCTACCTCCATCCCTGGAAACGCCAAGTTGTTTGTATGGAGGGCACCAGGCCAAAAAGCGTACAGACCACACCACGGGAATGCCTCTTATGCCTTCCGGGCATTGATCCGCGCTTGGATGATCATACAGGAATGGCTTCATCCAACTAGTTTCATAAAAGGGTCTAATAGAGAGCTCTTGATATATCGACCCAGAGTTCTTGGTAATAGGCAAGGGAGAGAGTAGGTTATGTTATATTATGAGGTTGAACAATGGAGGTCTTGTAGTGTTGAAAAAGACATGTAATTGGGCTGAAGTTTAGTAAATGATACTCTTATAATCGAAATCTGATATATTGAGATTGTTATAAAAGGTATTGCAATGTTGATAGTTTTGATAAAGTTCTTACTATGGATTACTTATGGTAATGATATTTAATAATAGTAATGCTTAGCTAATTTAACTCATAGTAATGCTTAGCTTTTAATGAAAGTTCGTGTGAAGCTTATATAGAAATACTTAGTTGTTCTATAAATTAACAACTAAAACATCCATATTTTGGCGGTATAAAATAAATTCGGGATCTTTAAGAAATAAAGTTGATTATACAGGTTATTAATTGGAAAGTAGTTAATATTTTTAAGAAATATGTGTTCAGTTTATTTAAGCAGTATGGTTCAATGTTCAACTACATGCGATATTTTCTGATTCCATTAAATAGGCATGACTCGTACAAACCGAAGATGAAACTGCCCCGTCATACCATTTCCGCAATAAAAAAAGTGTTACGTAAACGTACCTTCGTATAACCAAAATAATGCAGATAGAATTATGATTTAGTTTGTTATTAGCTTAGATTCGTTACTATTTCTTATTCATTAATTTACATTAATATTTTTAGTGGAATTAGTTTTTTGAAAAAAAAAATTATTTAAATTAAGATTGTTTATTCTCAGACTAATTACTATTTCCATTACATTCAATTATTTTGTTTTGGCAATTGTTTAAGTTGTTTTAAGTTTCTTTAGAAATTAAGTATTCAAAGAAAACAACTGTTTGAAAAACCCTTTTCACTCTACATCTTTTCGATATATTGTTTCATTCTGGAAATTTTATAATGATTTTGAATAATCTTATTTTGTTTTACGGTAGAATACCAAATAAATTTTTTATTAATATTTCGTCTATTGCCTTACGTATACAGTTCATCTACTAGCAATCATTGTTTACCATTAAGTTCTTGATTCTCACGTGCAGTGCCCATACAGCTTCTCACACATTCTGTGACTTACTAGAAAAAAAGGCCGATGCAATGTTACATAACTTTGAGCATCGGCCCTTTACCAGCTAATTTTTAGAATTTAAAATAGAAGAAAAGGCCCATTAGAAGTTGTTGGAACATTAGCTAACTTGACTGGAACAGTTCCAGATGACAGATATTCTCTTTTTATTCCTAATGAGTCCTACTTCTCGCATTGCCATGCAACGTGGTTTCGTTTTCTTTGGACGCATCTTTTTACTATCCACGCACTGTTAACGCTTCGGAATCATACCTCTTCAGAAGTTTTATATTTATATAATGGTGTTTTAAGAGGTTGACAGAGCATAACTGGCGAATTCGCTACTTTTTTAATAATGAAGAGACGCATACATTGTTTCGTATTCGGCACGCGTTAACTCCTTTCGTTGCTTGATAATATTCAATTGGCTTGTTTCAGATGACGTATTCCTTCAAGCTTTCATTTCTGCACTTATTTCAATTGGTGCTCTGTTCCCACGTGACATTGATTCACCAATAGAGGGTCGATAAAGAATTTATATTCATTAAGTTTTTCTGTTGACAAGCAAGTCCTAAATCATGCTAATTGATGGTTTGTGTTTATGTTATGGTTTTGTTGTGTTTGTTTATGATATGTGGGCAGTGGGATTGTGTTGATGGTAAAAGTTAGAATTCCGTAAGTACTATTATATCATAAATATTTCTACAGCAAAAATCCAAAATTATATAAAGTTTTGTAAAAATTGTTTTAAATGGAGTAATTAGTAAAATTGATTAATCAAATAATATTAAACGCTGGATAGGAGGCTATCATAAATTGAATTAACTTTTTCTGGCACCCCAAAATCATTGAAAAAATTAAAAAAAAAATTAGTGGCTTAAAATACTATATCAACCTTTATTAATAATGTCACAAAGTTTTAAGACGGTTAGAAAAATATTTTTGACATTAAAGGCAATTTTATTTTACCCTTTCTTTAGTGAAACTGCCCAGATCGGCCGAACGACTAAGGATCCGATAATGTTATTCCAATCAAATATTACGAGGAAGCAAAAATCCTTCGTAAGGAAATGAGTTAACAATAAAAACTTTAAATTGGTTTTTCTCGGTTTTACAATTTTTGAATCATGTGAATGTTTGGGGGCACATAACTAAAAATGTTATTCATTTAAATACTTGAATTTTTTTATGTGTAATTCACAAGTATATTTAAACATTTTAACGCAGGGAATAGTCTGTAAAGTTTTTACTTTTTTTTTTTAAAAATCTTTTAGGTTAAAAATATTGACATTCTTCAACGATATTTAAAAAAAATTCATATTTAATCTAGTTTTTAGTTTTTCAAAATAATCTTGTGTTAAAATACTTAAAAATGTCTATAGATGAAACTGTGAAAATTTGAAATGGATATATTAATTAGTTAATTCTTGAGATGCCCCCAAAGTTGGACAATTTAACATGGGCTTCTATGGAGGTGCCAGACCCCCTTAAGGGTAATTTTGACCCTACTTCTAATATAAAGAATTTCAATATAAGTGGCATAACATCGTGTGCTATGTGTCTTTTAGTATTAATCACTACCCCCCCCCCCCATAAACCTAATAATTTTTATTTGTTATATTTTGGTGAAAAATTGCCTAATTTTTTGCGAAAATTTCACCCCAAAATATTTAAATTATTTACAGCTTTTTTTTTTGCTTATTTCACGCGGCGGGAAAAAATCGGCCCATTTACTACATATCCCATGAAAAGTAAAGGACTACTAACACGCACTCTGCGAGAGAGTTTATGGCTTCATGCATGGTTGCCTTTAGCCAGATACAATCGATATCTATATATCAACGTACTTTCGATAATCTGTGTGTCCATTTGGGGAATTCAATAATGGCCCATATTGGCTCAACAATAGATAACTGTGTTCTTTTGTCAAATGATTGGGCTATCTGGATTTTGGCTTTCGTTGAGACTTTTACTTTTTAATTATATTTCTTATGTTTAAGTTGGGTAATTTGTTTCATTTTTTATTCACTATTGCTTAACTGTTGGGAAATAAATTTTTATAGTTGATTTGTACCATAAATTAAAATGTCCTGCATAAATTAAAATGTAGATGATTGTACTATACTTTATTGTGATTTGCATTTTATAAGTTATCCAATTTCAAAGTTCAAAAGTTTTAGATTATAGATTTTTTTATTTCTTTTAGAAATACGTAATAGTATTAAAAAAAAACATGAATTTATTTTACGCTTTGAAATTACTTAAACCCAAATTATAATTTCGATAGATATATAAGTGTCAAAAACAATGAACTTCAAACAGTAAAATGTAAACTTGTTTTGGGCTTTAGCCTTTTTCATTCAACATATAATTATTTAAGAATTATCTCTGCGTAAGTTAGAAAATCTTGAATTTTACGGAACTTGAAATGCTGAAGTATTCAGGTTATTAAACTTTGTGACTTGAAGGTCAGCTTAATTTTTCCAAGAAAAGGTCAAAGAATTTTCAAAATAATTTTTTAACCTATTAATGAAATTGTAGTTGCATTTAACGGAATAGGGTTTTGTAAATACATTAAAAATATACTTGAAAGATAAATAGAAAAGCTTTTAAGACTAAAAATAAAGGTTCGAAAATAATTGAAATTATGTGTAAAAAAATTGTTGCAAAAAGTTACGCTTTTGTGATTTCGGCGCTTTAACTAATGTAGTTAAGCGATTTTCTCCTTTTCTGTCACTTTTTATTACCAATACTAAAGCAATTTTAATTTAGATTATTTGAAAATATTTGTTTATAAATAATTTATACGGACTTTTCTAATTTCAATAAAGAAAAAAAGCTTTAAAAAGTGTGGATTGTTAGAAATGCAAATAGTATATTATTCTTACGACTGTACGAAATCTATTATTATTATAATAACTTTTTTTAATTATGGAACAAGTATCGTGAAAACGGTTTTACGGGTTTCGATGAGAATAAACAAAGTTGTTCTGAACTATGGGTTTAGTGGGGCTTGTTATACCTGCATAACTATCGCCAAACCCTTTTTAATTTAAAATCATCTAATATTTAATGGTCCAAATTAGTTATGACTGATACCTATTAAACCAATCTTTAAAGGCCTTCGTTCCATATTAATAATCCCCAAAATATGCAATTTCCTCACTTATATCAACATTAAATGATGGTAAAGCTATAAAAAATGCATAAATTAATTTTAAAAAATCTCCAACAAATACTATTGTGCTCAATACTATTTTGCCACATAAAATACGAAAGAAAAATATTTCTTAGCTAATAAAGCGTTCTTAATAACGGCCCTAAAATTCAATTATGGATATAATCAATAGTCAAATTGAAAAGAAATATAATAAAATGTAGACGATATATTAAAGATATGAAATAAAAGACTATTTAAGAGACTTAAAGAAAGTTTTTTTAAGTGTCCACAGAACACAGTATATGATGACACATCTCACCAACATTCGACTTTTGGAAAATAGGAGACGTTATTCAGACATAAACCACAGTTTAGTACATTGTGAATCATCTTTCCTCCAAACCCGTAAAACTGTTTTTCCGGCGCATGCTCTCTACTTAGAAAAGAAAACTTTAGGCGTTCCGTTAACTATATCCATATTTGTAAAAAAAATAAAATGCATATTTTTGAAAATCTATGCATCTTTTCTAATGTCTAAGCAACTTAACGATTTTTTTTTTTTGAAAATGAATGTATGCATCTTTTTGGAAATTAACGTATGCATCTTTTTGAAAATAAATGTATGCATCTTTTTGAAAATTAACGTATGCATCTTTTTGAAAATTAATGTATGCATCTTTTTGAAAATTAATGTATGCATCTTTTTGAAAATCTAAGCACCTTTTTTTTAGCCATTTCCATCTTTTTATTATGATGGAATATTATATGTGGTGGAACCGCAACAGGAACTTATCCAACTTTGCACTTTCACCACGCATAAACAAAAGTCACCATATGTAAATGGCTGGATCACGTTCCTTCGAAAGTGGTAAAACCACACGCAGGGTTGCGACACTTGTCAGTACTTTATGAAATGTCAAACACACTCATATACAAATAAAAAAAACTTACTTGGAGCTGAATCAGCCATCAAGAAATCAAAGCTCTTCTTTTGTTATTGTTCCTGTGACAAGCTCTTTTTTTCACTGTATGTAAAAAGAGCCGACACCAATAAGTGCCTATAATCTTCTTTTTGGGAATTTGGAAAAGTGGGCCAAACTTGACATTTCCATATCCGAGTAAATTAGTATTTATGCTGCTGTTGACTTGTTTATTGTTGAGGTGGCGAAATTCAGATCCACTTTTATAGTACAAAAAATGAAAGTTTTTTTTTTACTATTTGAGAAAACTATAAAAAAAATTATGGCTCTTACTTTCTATAATCTAGGCTAGGGGTTCCCAACCTTTATGCACCTGCGTACCACTTGACTTTTTGAAAATTTTTGGCGTACCACCACACCTAAATATTTTAATAAACGTATAATATTTACTCTTCTAAAAGTGTTCAAAGCTTTTTCGAGTAAAATTCCTGAAAAAAAAAATCGTATTTAAAGGTTAGATATTTGTTTATTTATGACATGCTTATAATAAAGGAGAAATAAAAAATTAAAATGGTATTAATTTACAGTTTTGTTTATTACCTGGATTAAAACATGCAAATACAAAATGGTACAAACTCGGCAAAATCCGATCCAGAAGTTAATTAAAGATGTCCTCTTTAATATAATATTAATGTTTAAAATAATGAGTGATATATTGGCGTGCTCACTGCATATGCGTAGAGAAGATATTTATAGCATCATGTTGCTTACATCACTGACGCGTACCACCTGAAATGTTCCGCGTTCCACCAGTGGTACGCGTACCACCGGTTGGGAACCCTTGAGGCTAACAAAAAATTGTATTATCATTATAGATAAAATTTTCATGCGGCTATTTATAAGCGAAGGGTACTAAATTGAAGAATTTTCTCACGATACCCGTTACTTTATTTAAGTCGTGAAGTACTTACGCCTTGTTAGTATTTTCGTGTCACACGTATATTATAAATAGAATCAAAGGGGAAGGGGGTAGCATATAGAAGTGATATATGAATAAGATAAATATGCATGTATTGCGAAGTTATTTATATTCTATTCTTATATTTTTGACACCAAGTTTTAAGTGAAGTAAATTCCAACTGCAAATATATATTGGCATAATATCAGTCCTCAAAAATGGTTTTAATGCAGAATTTTTTTTCCTTCAATCGAATTCCTCTTATTTATGTTAATATTTGAAAAAATAAATTTAAATAATGAAATATGTTATGAAATTATTATTTAAAAATAAAATTATTATTACAGTTTTAATTACAGTTGTACAAAATAAATGTTAAAATTACATAAAATAATTTTTTATTTTATTTTTTTAGGGTCCTAATGGATTTGAAGAGTTACGGAAATCCATTAAAGAAGGACAAGATTTCACGAAAGATATTGCTGCAATATTACACGAAAGGTATGTTTTAATTTTTTTTAAACAACTTATGAGTATACGTATTTTTTTTAATATTTCAAAGTGTGTTCAATTTAAAATAAATGTATTCTGAAACTGGTTCGTAGAATTAAAAATGATTTGTTCAATGAAATTGATGTTTTAAGTGTAATTATTTCTTTTCATTTGTATTTTTTTTACGTATTGGTTACGTAATGTTAAAATAAAAAAAAATCTTTACATTTCTTTCCTTTTCAGTATTGGGACAACAATGGCCTATTTACAATGGGTATCACAATGCCGTATTTTTTATGCGGTAGAATTTCTGAAATTCATTTGAAAAATAGTTAATTAAAACAGTTTTTTAAAGAAGCTTTTTCACTGACATGAGGAAAATAATAATTGAAGTAATACATCGTATGTTTTCTTTTAATATACATTGAACGTAGTCATGCAGTTATCCTTTCGTATATTCATCATGTTTTAATTCAAAAATACCTGCATCTCACTACAAGTGATTATTTAACATTTATATTCTAAAAAAATACATATGAAAAACTTAATGAAAAAAATCATGTTTACTAAATAGGGAATTATTAAAAAAAATGTATTGCTATACGGTGATTTCGGGACGATATTTTTTTATTGAATAATAAAGAAATTCGAATATATACATTGACTACAAGCCAGGACAAGTTGGCAAGAATAATCAAACATTAGCTTACAACCACATACATAAATAAACAAATAAATAATTGCTTTTTGCGACGCATCTATTATTAGAAAATAAGAATTAAGTGGATTTATAAGCATAAGTAATTCAGTATCTTATAACAAACATATGAACTTTAACTAGAAATAAACTTGAAGTTAATGTTCCTTTCTTTCCAGTTACTATTCAGTTTCTTCAACGCTAATTTTAAAACATTTCTATGGACCAATATTCATCCATTCCTATGGTCACACCACCGACGTAACCTTCAACGTCCTTCTCGAACTATTTCGAAGGACGAGGCGTTGGGCAATAGCGTAGATGGGACAGAAAACGACAACGGAGAGAATTAATGGAAGAAAGTATGGGATATTGACTCTGTGCGTAGTGACGCTCAGGAACAATAGAATATGCGGGTGTTTTGAATGGAAGTAGTAGTTGTTGTGATTAAATTGGTCGTACGTGTGTGTAGGAGTGGCAATTTTGGGAAATGTATGAGGTGTATATTTGGATAATAAGAATTCGAGACTGGTTATGAAATTGATTTTAACGGAGAAAACCATTCTCGTTCAGTACAGGGTTAGATTGAGTTATTGTCGCACTAGAGCTATAATAGGGCTATTTGCAATGGACGTTATAATTAAAAAAACATGTCAAGGGACGAACGGACATCTGAGTAGGCACCCAGCTCAACTTTTAAGGGTAATATCGTAAGCAGCGTCAGGAATTTGAAGCATATTTATTGTGCAACCCCTTTACACGGAGTATTATTCGTAGGGCTTTTTTTTGGCTGCACAGAACGTTTATAGCCGGCAGTGATTTGATTTGGCAGGGCCTGGACTCGAACCTGGGACCTTTCGCATGCAATTGCAAAAGCCGTACCGACTAGGCCTCCTACCCCCTCGTGCAGGTCCATTAATATCCTCTATTATCGTAGAAGAGTACATTATTTTAGATTTGTGTTTCCATTCATAATTTTCAATAAATATCTTTTAAGAAAAAAGAAGAGAAAATGTGCAGTTTTGTTAAGGACTATCATTTTTATTACTTTGCTATGTCCCTCTAATATTTTCTCCATCAAGAACGAAGAAGTGCGCGACACTTAGAGACTTGACATTTCCAGACCTTCATATTAACATATTCAAGTATAACAGGTTTTTTTTTGGTACTTTGCAGTTTATAATTAGTTTTGATGAATATATCTATACACATTTTCAGGACGTTTTGGTATATAATGTAAAACTTTGTTTGATTTAGAGTTCTCTTGTACTCACATATATTGAACCCAATTTTCCAATCACTAAAAATGTCTTATTAAAAAAAATTGGAACTATTATTTAAAAAAAAATTAAATTATACTTCATTTATAATTACAGAACTTCATGTGCTTATTTTTCGATTTTCTGCAACATTAATCCTTATTTATAAAACAATTTTGGTTAAGAATCGTACTTACATAGTTTTTTATTAAAAAAAAATCTAATGTCGTTTTTCTGTATATTTTTCTGTGTTAATACTTATTTTATTTAATAAAAACTTTTCTGAATCTCCCCAATTGAATTTAAAAAATGCATATCTCAACTCCAACTCCTCTCAACTCACGAGTTACTGTTTAGTAGGAATAATATTTATTTATACTGTTTGTTATTGACCAAAAATGATGTTCGTCATTCAAATTAATAAGACACATAATTTTTCTTGTAAAATTGCTTCCATGATTCCTTCTTCTCAAAGCAAACAAGTACGACTATTCGCCTGTCATTGGCTTTAATGAGCTTTTTTATGCTTGTCACTCTTGTAACGGTTCTTTCTCAATATCCATTAAAGCTAGGGTTTTCCCCGAAACGTGTCTTAATTTAGACTAGCGTCTCCTTCAATCTTCTCTTACCCCTTAAATGGTAATTAAATATTTCACTTAGTAGAAAAAGGGGTTTTGCGTCATATTTTATACCAATGGATATTTACCCTTTTCTGGTATGATGGATTGTGTTTTTTCAAAGAAAACACTTAAAAGCTAAGCTGTTGTTGACATACGTATTAAATAGATAAATTTCCTTCATAATGGGGTTTTAACGAAATGTTGAGTGGTCTATTTTTAAACGAATTTTAATTTTCATACTTAAAGAGGAATTTTAAGTTTAAATATAAAATTAGGTCGAGTTCTTTTTTTAAAAAAAATTTGGGGGGATTTAAAATAAGAAGCATGTATAGATTCTCTATATGTATGTATGATATTTCCACAACGTATGAAATTTTTACAATCACTTTTTGATATGCACAGATTATTTTAATAATAGCCGTTTTCGAACCAGACAATTTTGTTCCAGAACTTATTTAAAAAATTCACTTCAATATGTGTAGCGTAAAACAAAAGCTTCAACATTTTAAAGAAACAATTAATCGAATCCCCTCACTAAATTTTGAGTAACATATCTGATGCTCTTATATCCCGTTCGTAAAACATATAAAAAATATGAAAACTTCTTTAATCATTCAAATTCAGTGCAGTAAGCTTAGACTACTTTTTTCCTCAGAAACGTATTTTTCCACTAACATTTTCTGCTTTAGTATTTGATGTAAATGATAGCACACATGTAAACACTGGACTTGTTAAAATTTGAAATGTCAAAACTTAAATCCGTATAAACTTCGTAATAAGTTTTCCCACTCACAGAAACTCAATTCTTAGAAATCATGCATTTTATTTTTTATTTAAGGACCTGCATAGGAAAACAATAGGGCGTAAA
Organism: Hylyphantes graminicola; assembly: GCA_023701765.1. Taxonomy (NCBI): domain Eukaryota; kingdom Metazoa; phylum Arthropoda; class Arachnida; order Araneae; family Linyphiidae; genus Hylyphantes; species Hylyphantes graminicola. The sequence continues at coordinate 50,142,685 of CM043116.1, forward strand.
TCAATGACTTGAACTTCCTTATGGTAGGGGTTTCAACCGAAAAGTCTATTTAAGTTCAAATAGAAATGTGTTTGGCAGAAACATTTTCAGACTTGTTTTGCTAAAGTTCTTGACTTTATTTCCCAATAGGGCATATAATATCACTTTCATTTGAATAACTTTTGTTTATATAAAAAAAAAACACGAATAGACACAGTTAAAATGTCTGTTTAGAACAATTTTGATTTTTGCGACTTCTATTGATGTATATGTTAATTTGCTGTGAGATGTTTGTTCAGTGATATAATTGTTACTCTTATTATTATTTTTTTATAATTTATTAATTGCCCCAAAGTCCAGTAGTTTAAGTGGCCGGATCGGACAAAGTTCACTCTTCCTTTCATCCTTCGAGTATGTCGAAAAATGAAGACCGAGTATTATTATTACTAGCCACTATTACTTAGAATTACCATGTCAAGTATTAAAAAAAATTACATTTTTTTTTATCAGATCCGAACTGGAAATAAACTATGCAAAACACTTGTCCAAGCTTGCAGCTAAAATTAATAAGGCAACAAGATTAACTCTCGGGTAAGTAAAGTAGCCCAATATGATAACTAATTTAAATGAAACTGACTCTAAGTTTTATTTATAATTAATTTTGTACTATTTATTCGATAGAACAACCCAACATGCTTGGCAAGAAGTAGCACTGCAAATGGAAAACGAAGCTGACACTCATAGGTATGCAAAATGAAGGGCGTGGTTGCAGAACTCCCTTTCTCCTAACACTGGGTTTATATACGTCTAGCGGCCGCTGAACGTAACGCTGGAAGCGCTTTGACCTCTAGCGATTCGACCTTTGGTTGGCGAGAATTTGGCGAGTGAGATTGTAGCTCGGCGATTTTATTCATTGTTTAAAATCAACTAGATTATGGATGACGAAATTTTGATTGCTGCTTGTGTTTTACATTTAGAGAGCTTAGATAATTATCTAGAGGTAATTAGAAAATCCCCATGTCTCGGATTGTTTATAAACAGAGGAGGTTATTCACCACTCCATATTCTTTTGAAAGCCCCCGCCCCCGTAAATTTCGCTCCCCGACACGTCAAATTTCGATGGGGAGAAAGGCTAAAAAGCCACAGCGTTCTAGACTGGTACCAGTATTTGTGCCCCTCTACTAGAATAAGATATACCCTATGCTGCAAAAAAACCCTGTAAATTTACTTACTTTTAATTTTTAAGTGCAACAGCCGTATTTGGTGGAAAACGGTTTGACCCACTAAATAAAGGGCCTTATCTCAAATCTCCGTATTTTTACAGTTTTTAACTGTTTATACCATCTTTAAGGGACATGACTGTTTGAAAAAACAAAACAAAACAAAAAAAAACAGGACATGACTGTTTTTTAACGGGGCATGACTGGTATCTTTGCTGCCGGTCCCTGCCCATTACTAATATTTTACGGGGAATTTTTTTTGTTTTTAAGTGTATAGGAAAGTGCATTTTTTTCTGGATTGTTTTTTTGATGACTGTCCTTTTCCGTACTTATATTTAAAACTTTTAATGCCGGAGTATTACTGATTAAAATCAGGTCAAATAAAAAAGTGTTTTCAGTATTGTCTGCCAAAAATTTAGAAATTATATGTATTAAAATAACTGATTAAGCTATTAACTCCAACCAGGTTTCAGTATTTTAATACAAAATCTTGTTTAAAAATTAATTGTATTGATTACGGGTAAGATATAAATAAGAGTTTCAATACTTTTATTAACATAGAAAGCATTTTATCATCAACATATTTTACAGTGTCAAATTTTGAATTTCATTCATTTATGTGATTGAATTTTATTTTATCAAAATATTGAATGCGTCCTGCTTTAAGTAAAAAAAATTAAGAAAAACTCAATACAATTCAATTCGATGTTTACATACTTTTTCGAAGGATCACTTAAAAAAGAGATAACACGCCAATATGTTTGCTATTTTCCTTATGGCAACCTTTCCTTTGATCTTGACCAAAAAAACCGACAAAAGTTGGGTTGGTGGCCTTGAGATCCAACTTCAGCGAGCTTTCGAATAAATACGCATAAAGCGGTTACCTTGAGATTCTCAAGGTAACCGCTCGAGCAAGTTGCTAGACGTATATAACGCCGGTATATGAATAACATTAAGTGCCCGGCCCGTTCATCCAGCGATTTCATCCAATTAAATTTACTATTATCAAAAGTCGCCAATGAACGGACCGGACCCTATTTCTTAGTTACGTCTAATAAAAATATTAGTTTTTTTTTATTTCTGTGTAATGATTGGCAATAAATAATTTGTTTTTGACATTATAGGCAGTTCTCTGGAAGTTTGGAGGAAGATGTTGTGAAACCCATCAAAGCATTATTGGAATGTCAACACAAACAGAGAAAAAACGTAAGTTCGATTTAATTTTAATATTCCCATTAGAGCAGGGTTACAAAAAATTAAGAAAAAATTACTTAGCTGGTAGAACAAGTTGTTAAAAAATACTTGAATGGTCAAAATTTACTTGCCCAAAATTGTTTTATAATGTTTCTTAAATATGTACTATGAATTATGACTTTGTTAGTGGGGGCAAATTCGCCGAACACTGCGACCGTTGGTAAATATGTACTAAATATTAAGTAACGTGAAGACAATTTTTGATTTGCCATAATTTAACTCGAAAATGCATAGTATAATTATCAACAGTGCAATATTTTTAAAAATAGCTAAGCTTGTTTATATCTAGCAGAAAGCGCTGGGATAGCACATACATTGAGCAAAAATATATATATTGTGCAACAAAATCTCAATTTATTATGACTTATGACTTTCTTGGTGGGGGGCAAGATTGCCAAGCACTGCGACTTTAAGTCTATTGTACTAAGCCCCAGAAATGACACAAGCACAAGAAACACGCAAAGAAAGAGACGACACAAACACATAAACAAATAACAATATTTATTGACAGTCACAAACATCCATGCCTGACCGGGATTCGAACCCGACCCCAGCAGCTCCAAAGGCTAGAATCCTAACGAGTGTGCCACCGAGGCGGCTCAATTTATTATAATTTAGGGCATTCGTAAATAGATTAAAAGAAATTGAGAAATTCGCAGAGAAACTAAGCAATTACTATAAATATACATAAATTTTTCTGATCAACGTTTGTCAGAATGCAATTTATCGGTGCCGCCTCGGTGGCTGAATGGTTAGTGTGCTTGCCTTTGGAGCTGCTGAGGTCGGGTTCGAATCCCGGTCAGGCATGGATGTTTGTGACCGTCAATAAATAGTGTTATTTGTCTATGTGTTATTCATTTCTTTGTGACTGTAAAATTTCTTTCTGTGTCTGTCCCACTTGACGAAAGCTTACAAGCGGTTCTATGAACAAGCACACAAGCTGGAATATATATGTATCATAACCATACCATACCATACCATTTATCGGTTGATTTTGATTATATTTCACTAGTTATTTTGATTGCCTTTTTGTCAGCATTCATGGCATTCTTTAACTAACAGAACTTCTAATTTCTGTAATTCTGTATTTGAATTAAAATTCTGATGAATCATCTGACCGTTTTCATAAATAAATAACTAGTATTTAAAAATCATAGGTGATGCTGAGTAAACTGCAAAACAAAAGGATGCCGTTTTTGTAACGGTGTGTTTTGAGTTGAAAGCCCCCCTTATTTTGCTACATTAGGGCTAATTGAAGACGTTAAGTGCAAAACAAGTTAAAACACTTTTTGGAAAAAATTGAGTTTGTTAACTTTTCATACAGATTATACGAAAAGCTTAGTGGAAGAACGTGCTAAGTGACATTTTTGAAAAAGTTTTGATTTTTGTGACAATGAACATGTTATTCCCTCCTTTAAAAATAAAAATATTCCACCTTCTCATAAACTTTAAGTTAAGTACATTTTTTACCTTTTGTAAGTGCCGTTTATAATGTATGTAAAGGCAAACAATAAACTTTAAAGCTCATTTTCTCGTTTTCACCTTTTTGTCACTTAGCACGTTCTTCCACTAAGCTCTTCATATACATATTGATGATTATGAGTGATTATAATCATATGTATATATACATATACGTACCATTTAACTTTTTTTTGTGTAAATCAAAATATTGGTGGATCCCTTTCTACAATACCCTGTATGAAAAGCTAACCAACTCAATTTTTCCAAAAAGTGATTTAACTTGCTTTGCCCTTTTGCTCTTCAATTAAACCAGGACCTACCACCTAAAGCCGAATACAAACGGTCACAAACCCCTAAGCGGGATTCAAATACACCAGACTTTGCCAGTAACAGGCACTATTGGTTAAAACAAAGGTTTCTTAACACTTTACCTACGGGCGTCGACTGACCCATAGACTAAGAACACTCTAAGTTTCAAACTCTCATTGGAGAATTTCTACATTGAAATTGACATAGAAACTAGCGCGCCCCCTTTGTGTCTAAGGGAACTAATGTAATGGTTTCTGGCTGTCTATTTGCAGTCACCTTTAGGAGATTTAACAGAGCCAATGACATCTCGTAATCTGGAACCCTTATCAAGTGACGATAGGGATCTATTTTTGACTACAACTTATTTTTGAATATATACAGCTAGTCATTGACTTTTATATCCCTCGTAGGCCCATCCTCAAGATATTTGACCTTGTGCTTCTTTTTCTCCATTAATAAACCTACAGACTGACTACGCTTGTCATTTTAGACATGGTCCCCCAAAGATCCACAAGTGATTCGATTGAATAACTCGTCAAATATTCATCCAAATGTAACAAAAACTTAGATTTAGGGGTTTTCGAGGGTTTTTCACATTTCTAAGTAATTAAAATTGGGTGTTGCTATTGAAAATTTTAAAGTTCGTAACATTTTTAATATTAAGACGGACCCTTATGCAAATTTTGTGTCATGCAATTAACTCAAAATGTTATTTGTTCACATAGTCAAAAAGGTCCGATGTAAAAGGATGACTAACGGTTGAAATAATCACTAGTGGGTAACTTTTTTTTAACAGAGAACATTACGAAGAAACAGTAGCCCTACAATTGAAAGAACAATTATGCCAATCAACAAATCAACCTTTAATAGTGTTTTAGTTGCTTTCGACACGTTAGAAGAGCTAGGCATTAGATTAAGTTGCTGGTCTAGAAGATTTTTACTCTACGAGTCAGTCGACGCCCGTAGGTAAAGTGTTAAGGTAGGTATCTGCGTTAAACCACTAAAAAACATCATCCACACAAGTTTACAGTGGTATTTCCTAAGCAATATGTTGTCCGTGATCAACATTACGATAACAGCGCTTATTGAACCAAAGACTATTTGCCAAGCGAAAATAAGATTTTTTTGCAGTTTATCTAAAATAACAAAATGTGATACAAATGACGACCATATAGTACCGAACAATTCGTGTAATTCAAATTCAGTTACACGAAAAACTAATTTCATAAACTTATAGCTAACGTTTCTTATTTGGTACACTCTTAAAACAAAAGGGTGAAATCCACTCTTGTAGGAAAAGTGCATTTTCGACACTGGAAAGGAGTGGATATTAACTCAGACTGAGTTAAAATCACACGTTTGGAGTGATTCTGTGGGAGGTTTAGCAAACAAAGGATCCACTCCAATAGGGGGAAGTGCATTTTCGACACTGGAGGAGTGAAAACTAGCTCAGACTAAGTTAGGTTAAGGTGTTAATCGTATTCACAAAAGAATCGTTAATGGGCTAGAAAAAAAATTAACTAACACTCTCCCCCAGCTCGAGAACACGGTGGATAAGGTGCACAAGACCCTGAACGACCGCCGCACCGACGAGCTGAAGGCCAAGAAGTTGAGCTACGCGTGCGCCCGGGAGAACGAGAGGATGCAGGAGCAGGCCCTCGACTGCAAACTCAACAAGGGGAAGCTCATCACGGAAAAGGACATACACAAGGTACAATTAAACGTTTACTAAAACCGACCCTAAGTTTGCAGCAGAGAAATGTACTGCGCTGTGGAAATTGGGTAAACAACGCAGCTGGCGCCAAAATTTCGCCTACTCTGATTGGCTGCTCCTTTGACTCTATTCGTGCTCCCTGTTACGCCAAAATCGAAGGAAAATAATAATTGAAATTACACTTTAACTGAAGCTAAACTAATAAAAATAATAAATTTATGTCTTGAAATAACAAACAAAATTGTTTATTGAATGTAAAACACCTTTTTTTATTCGATTCTCGCACTCGAAAATGAGAACTATTTATCTTTTTTCTCGTAGAACATTTGTATACTGCAAACTTAATGTCGGTTTTACTGTAGGATAGCTATGGTTTGAAGATCAACGACGTAGCAACGGTACCCTCCATAGTCCATATCATTACTATACTACTATCAAATTAGGATCCTTCTCTGTTAGAAATCTTCTTAGAAGGCAGAAGGGAAATCTTCCAATAAAAGATCTCTTTCAATTTTTAATTTAATTAATTATTAATTAACCACAAATAAATTTTTATACCTCCAATTTATTTTAACGTGTTTTGAAACAGATTCTCTCTCAATCCTATAATCTGAACAGAATGAGCTTGTTGCTACAGCATCCGGTTATATTATAGTAACTTTTTTAGAACTAGGAATGCTTAAGAAAATGGTTTGCATTTAAAAGTCGCTATCAGAATAATATCGATCGAAATGATTTAATTAGATGTTTTGTGGAAAGTGGTTCTGTTTACATAATTCCTATAGATTAAAGAAATGTGTATGTGTGGCTTAACTGTAATTTAAAAACAGATTTTCATTGAACTTGGTGATGGAGCTGTTGGGTTATGTTCCTCATCCATGTCACTATACTAAAAGTAAATATTAAATGCTGTTTAAAATCACCATTCCCTGTAGTGCTATAGCATATAAACCTGTACCTTCTTTCCTACAGCTGGAAGCTAAGAAGCGCAAGGCTGAAGAACTGCTAACACGGGCTGACATCGACTACTACAACTCGTGCATCAAAGCTGAGAGAGCGCGGCAAGACTGGGAGACGTCGGTGTACAGAACGGAAGCTGCATTCCAGCGTTTAGAAGAAGAAAGGCTCAACTGCATACACGACTTTGCTCAGAAATACACGAACCACTACAGTCTGATGGGACCCTCTTTGTTACAGGTGAAATTTTTTATAAAATGTTTGAAAGATGAGACCCGGTCAGGGCCTGATCTAATATCATATACGGTCAGTAGACACAGAAAATTTTGAGGGTACTTAAAGAAACTTTTGTGTATCTCTTTCATACCCGCACGATCGTAATAGCTCGGTCAGAAATGGTTCCGATCGTGCGGGTATAAAAGAGAATGTTCAAGTTCTTCAAAAATATCGATACCGAAAAAGCTGACTTGAACCATTTGTTATTTGTATAAAAAATGACTTTGTTTTTAAGGAGATGCCGGCACTGATGCTGTTTAACGCATATTTTTCAATAAAACTCCAAATTTAGTCGCATAATTTTAAATCAGCGTCATCTGATCGCCGGTCTTCAAGGGGTATGATAGGTTGTATAACGGTCAATGTCTGAATCAAAATCAAAAGGTAGATCTTAAAAAATGAAAATAATCATTATAATTTAACTCATTTCGTATATTTTAATGTTTTATTTCCCAGCTATAAAAATAATGCGAGGCTACAAAATGACACAGTTTTAAAATAATATAACATGAAAATCATTAAAATTTTTGCGGGCCCTTCCTTATGGAAGATCAGGCCGTAGACCCGGTGGTTGAATTGGAAGCTCGTATCACTCAGCCTTTCATACTTTAATTGGGTCTATAAAATGATAACTAAACACTGGGGTTCCCCGTGAGTTTGACCATCTGATTGAGACACTTGCCTCGCTTCCCAGAGCTCTTAGGTAGGAGATATTTTAAAGAGAAAGAAAGAAGTTTATTCAAATTTCTTGCATAATAACTTTATCATTGAATAAACTTTGTAAATTCAACCTTCATGCGGATCAATAAATAATAGCCCAATTTTAAATTATACTTATAAAGGGAGTTCATTGAAATAATTTCTAAACATTTTTAGTGTTCTGAACGACTGAAAACCACAGTGGCTTCTGTGGATGTAGCAGCAGATGTCCAAAAGCTTATAGAGGTTAAAGGAACGGGACCAAATGTTCCGGAGCAATTCTTACCCGATTTTTATGTAAGTAAGCTTTTGTTAGATATTTGTTGTAATTTTTTTAAACTGATTTACCTGGACAATCTAGAGTTATAAAGGCTTATATCAAGTAAGTTTCTTGAGCATGAGTAAATTCAAGTTTGAATAAGAATTTTGGTACAATGACTATTCATTTTAGGATTCACTACGAAAACACTACCTCTACAATGACTCAGGTATCATTTGCAGAATTTTCGTAGGTAATAGCAATTAATTGCTCGATAGGGCGGTTGTTGTATCCGATTTATTATTTTTAACAAAAACTTTTAATGGGGAAGAAACACTAAAAAATCTGTAAAATTATAGCATATTTTCCATTTTTTTACATCACATCATTGTTTATGTAATGTTGTATTGCGTTGTTATGTATTTTTTACGGAAAATTTATGTTTTCTCGACGGAAAGAATCACATGAACAACTTATTGAAATAGCGCTTTTAAATAGAGAAGATGTTTGCATCCAATCATTCGCAGTGAAGCAAGCGTTTTAAGTGGAACTACACACTAGATTTTACATCATTTGTAAATTCCCTGCTCTGTGTGATTTGAGTACTTTTGCCCATAGAGTTAAGAAAGAGAATAGAGCGGCCCATGTATGTGCGCAGTAATGCACACAAGAAGCAGGCTAGAGCGATGCATCTTGGATACCTCAGTGTCAGTTGTCATATGTGCAGTAGCTCAAAAAACCGCTAAAACGATGCATTTTGGGATACCTTAGTATGCGCAGTAGCTTGAAAAACCTGACAGCCCTGCTTCAAACCATTTGAACTGATAGACCCCTCTTTACCTTCACACTGTGATGGTAAATTAGTGGGGTTTTTTTTACAATGAATGCGGAAAGAAGTAACTATTTGAAGAGTACACGGGAAGAACCTATTGATTTTGGCGATGATAGCGAGTGATCGCCTAAACTTGTGTAAGGAAACCAGTTCCTACCACAGAGATCATAGTTAAGGTAATAGGGTGGCAGATCACGTGACCCCCAATGCTAAAAACGGGACGCGCAAGGAGCTCCCAGAAGAGACCCAATTAAGCCAGAGTTGTAGGTCACGTGATCTGCCACTCTAATAATTTAACTATCTCTGTGGCTCCTACACTCTCTTAAAACAAACGAGCGAATTTAACTCAATCTGAGTAATTTTCACTCCTTCAGTCTTGAAAATGCACTTCTCTGAAAGGAGTGGATCCTTTGTGTGTTAAACCTCAAACTGGATCATTCCAAACGAGTGATTTTAACTCAGTCTGAGTTAATATTCACTCCTTTCCAGTGTCGAAAATGCACTTCTCCAACTGGAGTGGATTTCACTTTTTTTAAGAGTGTAGCTGCCAAGATTCAGACGATTGACGATCCCGACACTTGGAACAAAGAAGAAGAAAGAGACAAACCGGCTTTCGGCCGCCAAGCAGACAATTACGGGCGTCCGCCTAATAAATCAATCGGTTCTTCCCGTGTACTCTTCATTTGCTTTTAGCCTTTTTTCTTTATTGATTACTAACACTGTCGCAACCTATCTGTTTCGTTAGGCCGAGAACATGAGCAACGAGATGAAAAAGGAGAGGAGGAAAGACATGCTCCAGAGGTTCATGTCCCTCCTGAAACATGACCTGGAGCTCGAGAGGAAAGGCAAGCAGGGAGTCGAGAACTTGGCCAAAGTCTTCCAGGAAACCCCTACATTCGGAGACACAGACGCCCAGCAAGACGTCTTCGAGAAACTACAACATGCAAGTCAAACATTTATATTCATTGCTTTGGATTCATTTTTATAGATGACTAGCAGTATGGTCCCGCCTTACTGGGAACCCGTTAACTTCGCATTGCTTCCTTTTAGAGGCATGCTTACTTGTGAAAATACACTCAAAATCAAAACAAAATTAAATTCGTGTTGGCGCATACGCACTTAAAAAAGCAAACACTAATAGAGGATGAAGCAGCCTTAGGGCGAAACGCATATATCAACCAAACTCGATCAATCAAACTACGAGAGGATGGCGTCAAGCCCGGTGGCCCGGTCCATGTATTTTCAAGCCCTGTTATGATCCCGCAATCCCACGTTGATGACGTTTTTTTTAAACTAATTGTATTAATTAAAAATCACAATCAAATATGAAAAAATAAGCCTCAGGTGCACACGTAGGTATTAAAAGGAATCTATATTAAAAATTTCGAATTTTTTAGAGCAGTCTAAGTAGGTCTTTTGCGATCCACAGATATTCACACACAGACAGAGTCTTTCTTTTATTATTATAGATTTACTGTTTAAGTACTGCAGTACAGTTATAATTGAAGTTGCCCTCTGAAGGGATAAGTTAACTGGCTAAAGTGCAAACTTGTTTGCTCTGCATGCGATTTAAATTAAAAATTTTAACTGAAATTTAATTTCGTGATTAAAAAATATATATTTCTGTAGTAGATGGTTATAAATGGTTACTCCATACTTTAAATTTAACGTGTTTATACGTGTGTATCCCTCAGAGGGAATAGTACAACAATGAGGTAATAGATTGAAGTTGCTCTCAAAACGACAATGAGAACTACGGACCCGAGATATGTGCAGTTTGTCAAAAGCACTAGTGTGCTCAGCGAGTGCACAAGTATGGGCTTTATCTTAGTAAAGAGCAATGAAACATAGAAGTAAAAGGATGATAGAATAATGGAATAAGGAATAATATAGTTTGGAGGGTTAATATAGTTATGGACAGTGGTGAAAGTGAGGAAAAAAAGTGGGGGGTTGCCTCTTCAATTCAAATGCCATGCCGCCACCCCACCCCCAAAAATTTGATAATTTTTATTGTATTTCTTTCTGCTAACTTTTTTCTATACTACATTTCAACTTTTCTAATTGTGCTCTGCATATATCATTTTTTACTTGAAAGTAAAAGATAAAAATAAAACAAAGTACTATACAATATTATTGTGCAAGAAATATTGTTCTTTTTTGATTGCAACTTCGAATTAAACTATATAAAATTTAAGTTATATACTATTGTTTTTTTTAATCTATTTAGAAATAACAGAATATTTGTTTCTTGCATATTTGGCTATAGTAAAAAGAATATATATGTAAAATTAACCTAAGGCATGTAATGCCAAAAGGAAAGAAAAATCAAAAATGCACAATCAACCCCACCAATGAGTCACATGATGGTAATGAATTTAAGAGCAATAGGACAACTACATTTTAGTTACGTACATATTGTTGAAGGTACAATATATGTATTGGTGTAATTTTCTTCAAACAATATAATTTAGTTAAAAATAGTAGGTTGACATTTGAAGCATTTTTAATATCCTTGGAGCAAGCAAAAAAGTGGGGGGAGGGATTAAAGTGCATATAGGAAGTGGGGGATGGATACAATTTTTTTTTTTTTTTTGAGAAGTGGGGTGGCGCGTCATCCCGCGTCTACCCGTACTTTCAGCACTTGTTATGGATTTAATAAAGTAGCTTTAGAAATATGATCAGAAAAATGTAGCTGATTCTAAGCTACAGGGTGAGGCAAACAAAAGTGGCCCCGGTCTAGAGATAAGAATACGACAGAAATGTTGCCAAGTTTAAAACCAATACAAAAATAGGTTTGCTAACTGAAGCTATTGATCGCTTCAATATCAAGCCCAAACAAATGCTTGGTGACTTATTTGCCGGCAACTACGCTACGGTTTTAAAAGCTTGTTGAAATGAAATATAAACAAGGTTTGTAGAGCTGATCAAGAAAAGTTCCCACTAGACATTATTTGATTGTTTCGGTCGTTACTTATCCTAGAGAATCGGACCTTTTTGTTTTTGATTATACAAAACACTCCAAATTGATTGCAAGACACAAAATTTGCATTATGGGACGTCTTCATACAATGCGAGCTAAGATCTGAACTCGCCACTAGTCTATGAGTAGCTCTAATGTGAAGCTAATCCGATTCAACCAATACAAAAACAGGTTTCAGGCGGCTTCAAGAAATGTTCTCGCCAAGCATTTCAACGTATTCCTATCTCTAGACCGGGGCCACTTTTGTTTGCCTCACGTTGTATAGTTCTAATGTTATGTATTATATAAAACAAAATTGTGCTTCACGAGTAATTTAGCCAAATTTCACATATTTGATTCTTCTGCATTTGATTTCTGCAAGTAGTTATAGCTACAAAAACACCAATATAATGAAATTTCTAATTACTGTTTCATACAATTATTATTGTTTTGCATGCTGTTTCATTTATGTTTCTAAAGCAAATTTTTTTTCGTAAACAGGAATTTTATATTATTTTTTTCGTCATTAGATGCGTGCTATGCTAACGTACCTAGAGGCTACAAGATTTAAAATGCAGTGTACCCTGGCTGAACTAGATGGAAGCAATAAACCTACCCACCCCTTAATTGCCCACATGGAAATGAAAAACAAACAGGTAGGGTGTGCTTGAAGCTTGAAGGAATACTCCCATAAACCAGATTTTAATTAAATTGCACAAATATAACATTCTAATGAAAATTTTAATAACAAATATTTAATACAATTGCCTGTTTTAAATTCAAAATGTGTCTAAATTATAGGGAATGTACCAAACTGTACTGAAAATTCCTCGTTGGGTGAGGATGGAACGCCGAAACTCTGGAAGCAGCGGTTCAGGGTCAAGTGATTCTCATGATATGGATATATCACAAATACAAGGTAAAATTAATATATTTTAATATTTTTATTTAAAAAAATACAACTATGTTTAATGATTACCGTAAATGATGAAAAGATGTCTATGTTTATTAAATTGCAACCTTATGATTCGATATGAATAGCAAGTTTCAAAGTTGTTTAAATCTAGTTGTGAAGCAGTTCTAGGTTAAAGTAACTGTTACAAATCTGCTTGTTTTTTTTTAATAAAGAATTAAAATTTAATAAATATTAAATCTACTGGAAAGTAGAATCTTATAGTTATTTTATAACTTGTTAAAATAAGCTAATATTTTAAAGTATCAAATTTGGGTAATGTTTGAGTTTCAACTAACTAAAGCATATCTATTTATTTGACTAACCATTGCATTTTTGGTCTCAGAATGGATAATAACTATTTTTTACTGCATTTTAGTTTTGTATTTTGGTGTAGTATTTTACACAAAATCCTAAAACTTAATTTTTACAATGCTAAAAATAACAATATACTCAATAAAATATGCTACATATTTAAATTTTCGTGTGAATAAACTGTAACTTACAACTGGAATACTTGTTGTTACAGATAGCACAAATGATATTTATGCAAATATGCCATCTCGCAATAATGGAATATCAACTTTAACTCAATGCCGTGCTTTGTATGAGTATGATGCTAAGATGAGTGATGAGCTTACTCTTCGACCAGGTATGTATTTCTAATTAATTAAAAAGAATATATCATTTCTTATTTGGCAAAAAGCCGTTAAAAATTGCTTTAATGTAGTTTAGGATCTTCCAGTAATACATTTTTAAAATATTTGATAAAAACAGGTGAAATAAAACCTTCCCAGAAATACAAGGATTTTAGCTGTTTTGTCATGTGAATCTTTTAGATTAATAGTATGTCTTTTTTTTTTGTGAAAAAGCGACAGTTGTTGCATTATTTAATAATTATTATATGATTTATTATTAAATTATTTGCCAATTATTTTTTTCTTAAAAAAATTAATTTTTTAGTTAAAAATTTAAATATTCAAAAGTAATTTTACACTTCTGCCTATTTACATTTCCCTCAGAGGGTGTAATGCTATTGGAATAAGTTGTTGTGTTTCTCTAGGTCGTAAAGACATCAATATGCTGTAAAACAAACATTACAACATTGTGATGTAAAAAAACTGTAAAATGAGCAGTAATTTGAAAGAATTTTTTAACAGTGCAATATTAAAATGCAAGGCAGTCCCATAAAATGCAAGACTTATATGCCACCAAAAAGTAACCGAAAAATTTGCTCTCATTTTGCAGATATTTCTTACACTGTACACTCTCAGAAATAACACTTTCATTTTTGACGATTCATGAATCCTCAAGCCTCATTTCGTTAATTTTGAGGATTGTTTGTCAAAATATCACGTGACTTTTGAGTAAACGCGAATCCTCACTTTTACGATCGTGATTTGACGATTCTGTATCTTGATTTTGAGGAAACTGAATCTCACTGTTGTACTCACATGCACAAAAATGACGAAATATTTCTTTAGATTAGACGACATCGAAATCCTCATAAAAATGACGGTTCATTATTCCTCACTTTGAGGAAACGAAAACTAGGAGCATTTGCCAGTAACGGAATCGTCAAAATTAAGGAAAATTTCGTCGTTTTTGAGCATTCATTTTTAAGAGTGTAGGTTTAAAATATAAAATAAACTAAATATGATTTCAATGTTTCAGGTGACACCATCATTTTAGTCCAAAAGACAGAAGACGGCTGGTGGCAAGGAGAACTTAATGGCATGATGGGAGTCTTTCCATCTACCTATGTGGAAGAGATACGCTAGGACCTTCACATTTAAACAAAATGAAATAAGTAGAGACAAGTCAACCCTTTGCAATGTTACTCGAAGAAAATAATGCCACGAGAAATTTTTGATCTATAACAGAGTCCATCTTACAATGTTTAGTAAAAACTGTACCAAATTAACATTATATGCCAAGCGTTTCACCATTGACATTTCTTCATTTTACGACATTTAGTTTCAGAAAATAAACTGTGTGCATATTGTGATGATTTTGTAATTCCCTGCTAGGACTTACTAGTGAACACTAGTATTAATCAGTTAAACTATACAAAATCTATGAGGTAAATGCACTTGCACGTAATGCAGGACATGACAGCTATACTATAGTCAGCTAAACAACTACAGTCTCTTGACTAATGGGTTGGACCATTGTTGTATAAACTCAAAAACTCTTATGTATAAGAAAGTGTGCTAAAAAAAACTGACTATTTCCTGGCAAAAACGGTCCACTTCAATGTTTTCGGATAGTGTTCACGACAGCTGACAAGAATGCAAGAAGTTTAATGAGAAGCAATATACAAACTTATATAATGTAATACTGTATGTGCAAAACTGTAGTGCAATATCTATGTTCCTTAAAGAAAACAGGCCATAATAGAGCTAAGTTTGCATTGAAATCTTATACAAGAAAAATAAACACAATGATATTCATAATATCATACTCTTTTAATATATGCACTAGATTTATATTGACGACTTTTTCATTTTAACACTGAGGATTTCTTAGAAACAAATTTTGCTAAATGTATTTAGATAGAGTTTAGACTTTTAGGATTTACCTTTAAAATTTTGAAAAAATAAGAACAATTTTTTTAAATATAGATATACATCCACCTTTTAGGAATTGTTTCTAAGCCAAAAACTTTTATAATTTATATAGTAATGAATATTTATTTTATAATAACTTTATATATTTATATTCATATTTGTAATACAAATAATAAACAAATTTTAGAAAAAGAATTAGTTTCCATTTCATTATAATATATTAAGAATGTTATTATATTAATAACATACTTATTAAATATTATATCAATATCAGATTGTATTGTGTATTTTTTCATAATCTTGAGATGTAAGGAGTTGGTATTTATTTTGCCATATTTGTATGATGTAAAACTTGTTCCTCAATAAATATCTCATTTGTAAATAGTAATACAAGGAATATATTTTAATGTATTTAAATTAAAATGTATATTTTGTAAATATTTATCTAAAAGGGAGCATGTTTGCTCTTATAATAAAGCATGTGTCATATACATTTAGATTTTCAATTACTTATTTTTTTATTCACACATACATACAATAAATAGTTCCTGCTTCTTAAATTTATAGATTTAATAATTTTAACAAGTTTTAGAACTTAAAGTATTGATGAGTGTATAAAAATCCTTTGCTTCAGAAATGAAATTTTAAGAATAAAATTTTCTTTAAGCAGTGAGTTAAACATTTAAATTTAAAATAAATGCAGTGAAAGTTTACACTTAGGCATATTCCTCAAAAGGCTAATATGGATTTCACATAAAATGTTTTTTTTGTTCAATACAACTAAACATAACAATTTCAAAATAATATACTAATATATTATGCCAGGAACTAATATATAATGCCATTCTTCAGGAAGGTTTTTGTTTGGCCTTTCAATATAAATTTTGTCAAAAGTTTCTTTTCAACAAAACTGATTCTATAGTTTTTCAAAAAAAAAAAAAAAAAAAAAAAAAAACCTTTACTTTCTTTAAACAAATAACTGTCATAGAATTCAAATGATGGAATATTTGAAAACTGCAAGCAGAGATTCTTTAGGTTCCATAGAACATTGTTTGGAAATGCTGTGTAAAAAAAGTTTGGAATTATAGTACATAATACTTTGATTATTTTAACTTATGGCATCAGATTATTCCTTTGCATCATCATCCAAAATTGATCGAGTAATTAAACGATAGATTTAAATTTACAAACCAATAATTGTGCTCACATAACTGGAAAAACATTAATTGTATTAGTTAGGTAGAATACTGATCCAGTATTAACTCTGGTTCATGGAGTGATATCATGATTACTGGAAAAAAAACCTTTACGTTTCCTTGATATACATAAAAATAATTAACTAATAAAATATAACGATTGAATTACACTGGTTTGGATGCAGGAGTGTAGTTATTTTAATTTACTGTTGAGGTTATAGAGCTAGAAGCATAGTGAAAAAACTAGTAGTTCAGAATAGGTACTAATGTAACATAGATTTCTCTTAAGGGGGTTCAATACCCTCAAATCGGTGAAAAAATCAAAACAAAAATTATTGGCTTAAAGTACTATTACAACCTTTATTAATAATGTCACAAAGTATCAAGACGACTGGAAAACTATTTTTGACATTAAAAGCCATTTTAATGTCATGGCTTCGTAAGGAAATGGGTTAACAATAAAAACTTTAAACGCGTTTTTCTCGGAACTTGATTTTTTGAACTTCGATGTACCTTTTCTCAAAAACTATGCTATGTTTTCTCTCAAACTTTTTTTTATATGATGTAATACACAGTATAGATTAATCTGAGGTTATGGATTTTAATAAAACTAAAGTGAAAAAAAGTGTTATGGGGCAAAAAAGTGAGAAATTTCATAATTTTTTGGGTACTTTAAAACTTATTTTATTTAAAAAAATCTAACAATTATTTCAAAAAAACTTTTAACCTCAGATTAATATATAAGGTTGGTATAATACACACAGAAATTTTTAAGATGATCTGATCGGTAGTTATTGTGAAAAGGTACATTGAAATTGGCCAATTTAACATTAGGGGAAGGTGGGTTACCTCGGACCTATTTTGACTTTTCAATTTTTATTTTCTTAATTACTTGCAAAAAGTGAATAAAAATATTTTTACTGAATACTTTATGTTGTTATACACAACATATATTTATTTTAACTTGTTATTTAAATGATTTCAACTATAAAAAAAATAAATACAGAAAATTGTCATTAGGACCAAGGTACACCACCGGCGGTGTACCTTGGTCCAACCGGTAGTGTACCTTGGTCCAATTATTAACAGGTAGAGAGACTCGATTTACAGTCCGAAAACCAATATTTATTAGCCGCATAAAATTCAAAAATACATTTTACAACCTACTATTATTTCTAGCCAAGATTGTAGTAATTGGTTATGTTAGGTCAATTGGCTCAGTAAGGGGTTTTATTGCCTTAGTTTTTTTTAGTGCCCTTTTGGCTTTTTCAGCTGCAATGCAATTTTTCTCGGGTGTATTCGTTAAAATGCAGCATAAAATTAACCTGTTATTTCATGCCATAGAAAAACATTTGGCTATCTTTCTGTCTTAAATTTGAAAAAAAAAACAACTCAAATATTTCCCACTATGTTTATTCAACTAGGCCTAAACGTAAAAAGGATGTTCCGCTTAGATATTTATTATAAAAAATATCTTTTTAGATGAGCATGCAATAATTATTGTCGATATTATATCAATATGGTTAAAATTTTATAGGCTTCCATAAATCTAAATAATTAACTACAAAAAAATTCTTTATCACATCATATCAAAATTTCTTACAAATTTCCATTTTTCTAAATTTTACAAATCAGGGTTGCATATTAATAGCTTACAATACTTAATTTTTCAAAGGAAAGAATTTACTTGAATTTTAAAAAGGGTTTTCAACAATCTGAAGCACATAAGACCTATAGTAGTGTACCTTGGACCAGTCCAAGGTACACCACTTGTATTAGGTTCGAGGTACACCACTTGGATATTAAAAACAAAATAGTTTATCACCAAGTTAAGGTTAGACTTAACTTAATTTCAAGCACACTGTTTTATAGCTAAAACTTTGCTTTATATTGAATAACCATCGTTTCTGAATAAACACTACATGTTTGAGTAAAAAATTACACTAAAGAATCTGACAAAAATTTACTTTTGATTTGTGAATTTAGTTTTTTGAAAATTCTTTAATAAATTGACCTTTGAAACAAACATATAGAACTTCACTGAGTTCCCTGGTAGCATATACTTTAACTACATGTGGTGTTGTTTCAATATCTAAGCTAATCGAGCTACAATCAGCATAGGTTCGAGGTACACATACGTCCAAGGTACACCACTTACCCCTACCGATATACAACATATTGAACCCCCTTAATCCAATTTACTTTAAATATGCACTTAAAAGTAAAACATACATAGTATTTAAAATTTCAAATAAAGCCAAGTTCAACTTACATGCATATTAAAAAAATTAAAGGTTAACCAATTAGCACAATCAACTAAAAAAACATGCAACATAATTACTTAAAATACAAAATTGATTTGCTTAATTGTGTCAAACAACAAATAACAAACAAAAATTAAATTACAACAAATAACAAATAAAAATTTAATACTTGCAAAGATATTTTACTGATATTTTCTAACTTCATGAGTAAAAAAAAATCACACATTGAATACATGTCTGTGCTAATTGTTTGTGAGTTCCAAGGCAAAATAAACATCACTGGGCTGTATTGTATTTTTCGATAAAGGTTAAATTCTCTTCATATTTTCTCTAAATGTGTTTCAAAATGTGGTTTTAATTTCATTTTCGCAACTCGAAAAAAAAAATCAAGCTTACTGATCTATGATATTGCACACCAGAAGGTTCTGAAAGGTTTGGTTGGCTTTGGTTGAAATTGATCCGCACTAGAACACACATTAAAAAATGATATTTTAAGTTGTATATACCTTTTCAATTCAAAAGTTCCACATGAAATTTATTTTTTATATTTCTATACTATTTATAAGTTTGTTTTGTCAAGAAAAAACTAATATGATTAACTTTCAATGGTTACATTGGGCAAAGAGACAAACAACCTGGTGTCATGGATAAATTCACATAATTGTACGTTAGTTTAAAACTATGAAGCAATTTTTAAATTTATGATTGTTCTAAGTGATTATATTCTACCGAAAAAAAAACAAGAATCAGTTTGTTTTTAGGCGTTATATAATTTAAAGTAAACCAAATTAACTCTCAACCAACATATTTGCCCTAAATACTTCTCTTAACTGCAACCATTTTGATGAAAAGTTAAAATGGCGGTTTGCTTTGAAGTTTGAATTTGTATTGTTTTTATTTTTATTTATCCGTTAGTCGTATTTATTCAAATTCATTTCAGTATGACTTCGAAAATAAAGGAGCTGTCAGGTATGTTATATATTTTTTTCAGATTCTTTTGCATCATATATTGTGTTAATTATATCAAAATAAAGTTACTGATTGTTTTTTAGAATGTCAACCGACTTTTAATGATGCTAAGTACCATGAGTGTCAAACTAGACTATGGAAGTCTGTGGTTGAAGCGGAAAAAGATTTAATATCCTTCGTCAAACAAATTTCATCGTGTAAGTCTGAGTTTCTCTTGATACAGTAAATCGTATAAATGTACTTTGTTTTAGGTTCGATGTGTAGTTAATTACAGTAAACCTCTTCGAAATTTTTTCATACAGCTGTGATATAGGGGCTGAACCGTGCATTGGTGACGTTGAAAATGAGATATCTGTGAAGTTTTAATGCATTTGAATTTCGAACCATCATATTAAAAGAATATCTTTCAATGCTTAGTAACATGACAGAAATTGCCAAATTAGTTGCAGTAGAGCTTTGATATAATAGCCGGTCTGTTCATTGACGACCTTAAAAATTTAATGTAGGGTTTCTGTACCCATCCAGTTTGATGATATATGAGGTGGAATCTTTACCACATTTGGGCATTTTTGTAGCTTGGCAATGTAACAGAAATTGCCAAAATGGGACCGGCCAGTATATCCTAGCTGTTCCTCAAGATCTGACCCTATATCAAAGCTGTTCGAAGTTTAAAACTATCTTTGAAATCGTTTCCAAATTTATCTATTTCCTTTGTCGAGATTGCATTTGATTGATATTCTTATTAACCTGACTAAGTGGTGCATTTTATTCAAATTGGAGTATTTTCCCATTTTCATCTGTATATTTCATGTGGTGTGTACAATGCAGAATGGGAGCATTCTTGGACGGATACTAATTTAACCAAATTATAAAACTTTTTGTAAGTTTTGCCCTTCTAATTGTGATATTGTATAGTGACAGATTAAAATAGGCATACTTAGGGAACCTTGTTTTTAATTTATAATACGCTTTTTGACTAAAAGCCTTGTCTACATAAAAGTTTTTTCATAATTCAGGTTCACTCCAGGAGATAAAACTAAGTGTTATAGCCATAACCAGGGTCACATGTGTTCATCATGTAACTAGTTGCATTAAACTACTTAAATATCTTCTCCAGTCATTAAACTAATTTCTTCAATTATGTCATTCCCCAAAAAAATTATAAATAAGTTTGTCAAAACCAGGTTAGACCATTTAATTCTAAGATAATTGACTTGACTATAATATAAGCTGAAAATACCAAGACTGCATACAATATAGAGCTATTTTAATTTGCTCTTTAACCGGTTGTGAGATTGTCTGATCATCTTTATTTATTTTTAGCATGAACAATTAAAAATATTTTGTATCGCGTGACTTGACGGTTGCCCTGGAGATATTGTGTTTATTTTTCGAAAAAGTGACATTCCATGAAAGAATTTTGTATGAGAAAGCTGCGTTTTATTTACTGTCAATATTTGATGCTTGGTGAATCTGTGGTTCAAGTGTTTAAATTAGTAAAATTAGTTTATAAAGCGACGCTGTATAAGTAAGCAATAATTAAAGTTATTTTTGTAAAGTGAGGACTGAAATTCTATTAAGAAATCTTCACACCGGTCATAGTATTCATCAAATGATGTTAGCAACAGTTCGAATTGAATAATTTGATTTTTTAGCTGTGATTGTTTTATATGTTTTAAAAATAATTGTTTGTTAATGTATATAAGTAAATGTTGTGTATTAAATTGCTTATAATTACTTTTCAGCTCACAATTCATATGTGAAAATTAAAAAAGATCTTGAAACTATACAACAAAGCCTTAGTATATGCCTACCAAAACTGGAAAAATTACAAAAGCAGTTGGAGGATGAAAGCAAAGGTAAGTACATTTATAAATTATTGAACAACCTTTTTATCATTTTATATGCCTATCTTTTTAATTGTCAATGTTTTAATTCTTAAAATTATAGGAAATATTTGTTTACATATCCATGAAAAAATATTTTTGTTAAGTTTAGATTTAACTAAAAATTTGATACTGTTTTTTGAAATATAGGTCTATTCCTTACATTAAGTAAAATACATTTAAAATTATAATATTTATTAGCAGTTTTGTAATCACATTTATTTTATAAAATGGGGCTTATCATTTTTTAAAAATATGATTTGACTTTATTCTTATTCATTGATTTGACTATCAGACTTTTTAGGGGTATAATATGTATATTAATTTCTATTATAATACATCATTATCTTGATACATCAATAAATATAGCAAGTATTTATAGTTCTTTCTGAGCTTATGTAATTAATGGTTCTTAAGTATTTAAATAAGTTAAAACAGGTAATATTGATATGCATAATTGATATGGTTATCATGAATATGCATATTTTTGTGTAGATTTTGACAATAGTTTTTTAAAAAATTTGTTCATTTGTAATTAAATTGTGAAGTAAATGGTGTTTCTTAAAAAGTTAAGTCTTAGTTCTTTAAAATTAACCAATTTAACTATATAGCTATATTTTCCTTTTGTATTTATTTACTCATATCTTTTGCCCAAATTAGTTGGTGATTGATGTGAGTTTTTTGTGTATTTGAAAATTAAATTAGCAGTATTTTAATTCCTTTTGATGAACTCATTTTAATATATTGCCGGCCCAGCCAAAATATTCTGTTATTTAACACATTTAAAAAAATAAATAATAATTGTTGCATTATTAACCATTTGATTATTCTTTAGCTAAGCAAGTTTTGGCAAAGAAACAGTCCTTGAACCTAAGGCATTGCAACCAATATACACAATATCTGGGTTTTGAAATGAAACTAGTTATGTGTAAGTATAACTGCTTTCATTTAAACTTCTTTGCATTGAGGTAACTTGAACCATAAACTTGCAACTAAAAAAAAAAATTGCAGCACAATAAATATTAAGAAATCAACCTAATAACTATAACTTGACTTATATAAATTTTTTAATAAAATTCCCTGTCCTAAACATGTTAATGGTGTATTTTTAATTGTTATTTCTTTTTATCTGTTTCTCTAAACTATTTTTTTTCCTTACAGGTGATCCAAACAAAGATCTATATTGCACACAATTTTCATTCAAAAACATCCATAAAGTACACCAAGACAAGATTTACCATATTGTTTTGATTTTACAAAATGATTCATATAAAGGTATGAATTTTTAAAGCTAACAAAAATAATTTTGTGTAACATTAACATTTTTTATAATTTATATATATATCCTATCCTTCTATTCGATTTTTTATTAAATTGTCCTAAGTAAGCTTAAACTGATGCAAGGTTTGTTAAACTTAATGAAAAATTTTGTGGAATGATAGTTATCAGTATCCTTAAGGCAGTGGTTCTCAACCGGTGGGTCGCAACTAGAGCCCTCTATCCCTACTGTGTAGAAAGAGATGCGACAATGTAGCACAAAATTGTCCAAGCCAGGTTGCCACGGCGAAACCGCCGGGGAGAAACTGGTCAGGCTTGCTTCAGCTTGGCTGTTTATCGCTTACCGTTCATGTCTTACTAATCCTGCTCAGGAAGAGTATTTCCATTTTCCAAGCAGGATTAGTAAGTTTCGCTTTAGTTTTGCTTTAACTTCTGCAACTACTGATTTTCGAAATTTAATGCAAGAGTTGAATGTTTAAAATGAAGGTTATCTCAGCAGTATTGCAGTTCAATAAATTGATTTCGGCAAAATCATTGAAATGAATCCTATGAAATTAAATCAAATTATTAATAATTTTTTAAAAATCTATACCTTAGGTATCTAACTAGACGTTAATCTAATGAGTAACTCTTTCAAACGCAAGATAAACACTACTGAATGTTCAACAAGGGTGTAAAAAAAACATAATGCTTGTGAACATTTTGGAAAATACGCAACACTAACACGATGGCAAAATACAAGTTAATATTCTTTGATTTATAAATTACAAAATTAAATTACTCAAAAATAAAAAAAAATTACTCAAAACAAAAAGTCCATTTTTGCCAATACTATTAATAGTGACACGATACTTTTAGTTTCGATCAGACGAGTTAGTGTGTTTACAAAAAGTATCTTCGCCAAAAGACGCCAAGGAGTAGCCAATTAGAAAAGCACGCCAATCAATGTTAATACTCGTATTTCAAGAAAATACGAAGATTCTTTGAATAATTAAAAGGTGGAAAGATTTCTACACACATAAAGAGAAGAAATACTGTTTTTTTTAAAACGAAATGAAGCAATATTTTATGCATAATATGCTTTGATAGCCATCATAAACACATTCAAAATGCGTATTGTTAAAAGAAAACTCTTATTTTTTAAACTTCTAAAGTATTTTTGAAGATAATTATGGTTTTAGAATATTCTTTACACATCATTTAGGAAACCATATATAAACATAAAAAAGTTGTACTTTCCCTAAATTTTATGGATTGGTGGCGATTGCAAAGACTACTTTTTTTCCTATGCTAACTCTATGAGGGACGAAACGAAAACCGCCCAAGAGGGACAATTTTGAACCTCGACCAATCAGGAGCGGCTGCCAATATGTCGCGTCTCTTTTACACACAGTAGTGATGTAGGGCTCTAGTCGTAACACCCTGAGGGGGTCGCGAAGGGATCCTAGGGGGGTCGCAAGAAGTTTTTTAAAAATTAAAAAATATATTTAAGTAACGTTTTATACATTAATTTTGCAACTAGAATAGAAGATAAAATAACCACACATTATTTTACTATATATCTCGGTTAATTTACATGTAAACTTTTTTATGTTATTATTACATAACTTTAATTCTAGTACGGTTACGTTGCAACAAGCTAATAAGAAATGTGTGCTTGTCGGAACTTTTAAATTCGTAACATAAATGGAAGTTTTCAAAACTTAGATTTCTTAACTTTAGCAGCATAAACATTCAGTTTCTTTAAGAATCCATTAATTTTGTCTTGTGTTTTTAATATTGTTATATTTCGATCTTGTAGCTCGGTATTTAGCTCATTTAGGTGCATAAATGTTTGCTAAGTATGAAAGTTGAAACAACCAAGTTGGGGAGCTTAAAAAAATCCGGCCAATTCTGGTTTAGAATCTTGTAAAAATATCAGCATTTCAGGTCGCAGCTCAAATAACTTGTTCAAAACCTTCCTACGGGACAGCCATCGTAAAATAAAAAAATAAAACAATTACCCAAATATAATAGTTAGCACAGAGTACAGCATGTGTAGGACATGGGGGGGGGGTCGCGAAGTTATTTTGTGGCATTTTAGGGGGTCGTCACCTACAAAAGGTTGAGAACCACTGCCTTAAGGGTTTATTTAATGTTCTTAACTTTTTAGCTTCCGCACAAAATATCACTAACATAGCAATTGTAATTTGGAAGTTTCTATAACGTGTTTGCATGTTGCACACTCTCTAAATTCATGTTGTTGTTTTTTCTCCCCCGAACAGAGTGACTTCATGTAACTTTATCTTAATCTATATAGATATACTAAAAATGTTCCATACCTTCTTACCAAGATGCATATATTTTTTAATGCACCATGTAGAGTAACAATGTGAATTTTCTTAGTAACTTAGTAATTAAAAAAATTAAGTGTTTTCTTAAGGTAAATTTGTCCATGTAAAAATGTAAAGTAATGTGTTATAAATGAAAAATTTATTCTGCTGTGCAAAGAGACTGTGTTAAAATAAGTGAAAAATTAAATACTTGTACAGATTATTATTCATTTAAGTAATCATTGGTTTAAATTAAAACTTATTTTATATATTTATAGTTATATTGGCATTGCTTAATGATTCTTTCCATTCAGTTTCAGAATGTTTACCCCTAATACCAGAATTAAATGAAATGGTTCGAGATTTGAATAAAACAAATGACCTCCACAGATTCATTAAACAAGTTAGACGAAAATTCTGTGCTCTCTCTTGTTCTAAAGAACCACTAAATGACTGTACAAATGATCCCAGCTGAATAACAATGTGTTATTGTGTATATAAATGTAGCTGAGCTGATTTTATTATTTTTTTTTGTAATGTATTGTGCAAGGTATTTTTTTGCTGACCAATTTATATTCAAAAATATAAAGGGTTTTAGATTGACTATGTGCAAAATTAAGACTACTTTTTATTTATCGTAGCACATAATGTAACACATGGAATACGACAGTTTTTAGAAACTAATTATAACAGTAATTCATCAACCAATTTCGAGTTTTAATAAGAAATTCATTATTTATAACACATTTGTACTTGAATGTGTAGTGAATGTATCTGACATTGCAGTGGGACTGATTGTACTAAAAA
The DNA here is from genome assembly GCA_023701765.1 of Hylyphantes graminicola. Classification (NCBI taxonomy): domain Eukaryota; kingdom Metazoa; phylum Arthropoda; class Arachnida; order Araneae; family Linyphiidae; genus Hylyphantes; species Hylyphantes graminicola. The sequence goes on from CM043116.1 coordinate 50,168,838, forward strand.
GACGAAGGGACAATGATTTTTAAAAAACATTCTCTCTGAAAATTATATTAAAGTTTAAAATGCTTATGCATACTTCAAATAAATGTCAGATTTCATTGTAATAATACATTTCTGATTATAAAATTAAATATTTTGTACATTCATCTTTAGTTAGTATTTTAAATGAGCTTTAAAAGTTTTCTTTTAGTTATTCAATGAAATGCAGAAAAAAACCTGTACTAAAATGATAAATATTACCGATTAAAAATAGCTCATTGCTCAAGATAGTCATCTAATATTTAAAAAAAAAAATTAGAATGACAAAAAAAGAGCATTTGAAATAGTTTAAGTTTAATTAAAAGTCAGTGTTTTTAAGAAAAAAAATTGCCTTACATAATGCATTTTGTAAATATGTAATATATGTATTTGTATATTCAACACTTGTACATATTAAAATAAGGTTTTTGTCAAAAATTTCTAAATGGCTTGTATAAATTATAATGAATATATATTTTTAATGTTTAGTTTTTCATATGAACCCAAAATTACTAAATTAAACAATTTACCTTATTTTGTAGTCTCTAATGTGGTAGGACAATGTGGATTTGATACAAATAAATACTTTAAGGCAAATGAGACTGAATTACTAGGGGTCTCTGACAAAAATGCCCCTATGTTTATTCAATGGAAAAAAGTCTTTTCTTATTTTATAAATGTAACTTACATACAGTCTACTTCTATATAATCCCAATATTTGAAATTGGTTCAAATGTACTAATTAAAATTATTTATTAAATTTAAAAAATATTCAAGCCAATTTTTAAAAAAAGTGGGATTATAAAGAACAGCAAGTCAGCAAAATCATATAAAAACATTTCTAAAAATATTCAATACAGCCAAAGAGAAAATTAAATTATCTTAGCCAGCTTAGATAATAATTTTTTCCGTTGGATTAACAAGGAGGCACTTGGGTTTGGAGGCCCTTGATCAACCGTGCTCATTCGCCTAGACAGTCCTTCTTATTTGATCTTTAAAAGAAAATTAATCTTTTGCCAAATTAATATTGTTCTTACTACATCATTACTTAAGTTTCAGAACATATTTGTTAAATTTCAGTGTGTTTTGTAGTTGATAGTTTAGAACTTGTATTGGTTTATGTCTAAATATTTATGTAAGCAAAGTGTACCAATATTTATAAGTATTAGAATTGTACATAAATAGTAATTTTGGGGTATTTTATATTTATAATTTGAGTTATTTCTTTAATGTTAAAATTGTTTCTAAAAGTGCAGTTTTTCAAAAAAGAAATATCAATATCATATTTGTAGTGTTTATAAAGTTATAAATATTTTAAGTATACAGCATGCATTTATTTGAAAAATATATTTTTAATAAAAATTTCTATTCTAGTAAGTCTTTATTTTGAAAAATACTCTCTATTTTACCTTATCGCTTATAATTGATTTCTTTATTGTAATTACTAAATGTAGAATACTATAAGTCCATCTACAAGTTTTGTATTTTCTTTTCATTGTTTTGTACTTGACTCATTGAAAAAAGTTTTGGTTTGGTTTGAATTAACGTCGCACTAGAGCTACACGAGAAAAAGAAGTTTTGTAAAAATAACATTTATTTTACATTCAAGAAAGAGCTGATTAAGCCTTGTGCTTTGAAGATAATGTTTTTTTACACTTACAAGCTTGCTAAGTATTCTGTGCAATATAATACATTTATACTGATTTACTTTATGTAAAAAAAGTTATACACTCCTCATTTTAATAAGTATTACATAACAACTTTTGTATCTAGATAATAAATTGAGTACATGAGTGTTGAACTACTCATGCTTAATTATTTGATTTGACACTTAATAAAAAAAAATCATATAAACCTGAGATTTAAAAATAGGTCCTTTAGTGTTCTGTTTACATGTAACACTGATTCACCAATAGAGGCTCAAGAATGAATTTATTTTCAATCTTCATTTCTGTTGTCACTCTTACTCAAGACCCAAAAACACGTCCATTTTGGATTTTTTTTGGCAAATATTCTTTTTGAACTATTATTACAATATGGTAGCATATGCATAATGCTACATTCAAAAAAATATTCAACATATAAAACTTTGGAATAGTTTAGGGAAGATGCAGTATCAACATTTCAGAATAAATAGCTGGTTTTGACAAGAGAAAAATTGTCAAATAACATGATCATTCAAGAATGCCGAACTCCAGTTGCAGCTCATTTGTCTAAAACAGAGATGAAGAAAATGTCTTATTGACTTATCAGCCAGTACGTTTTTGTGCACAAAAATCAGTAGAGGAAGGTGCAATTCAGAGAGTTAGTGCATCAATTTAAATATATAATGCTGTAACCAACCTATTTTTATTAGTTTAACTAAAATTTCATATTGTGTTGTACTTAAAATCCTAATAACCAACTGACTGTCCAAATTAACCTAGACTATGAGGAATCACAGGCCTCATACTTTGTGTCATTATCGGATAGGATATCAGCGCTGTCGAAGTGATGATAGTCTGAGGCAAACTCTGTGAAAGTGAGGCAGCTGAAATCGTTGGCAAAGTTACCTGAGCAGGCGCCAGGGAAACAGGCGTCAAGGTGATATCAGGTGCAAGAGATGCACCACCCAAGTCAGTGCTAAGTGGTATCTGAGATAACTGTGTGATGTTGGGTGGAGGCATAGAAGAAATGTTGGGTGTCAGTGTGTGTGGTATGAGTTGCTGGGATATGGGAGACACCAGTGTCTGTTTGCTGACCCTCAACTGGGCATTCTGGTCAAGCAGAAACTCATTTGTGGCCGTCAGATCCACCACCTGCTTTTTGAGTTCTTGGATTTTGTGCATCAGCATTGCGTTCTCCTCTTCCAGCATTTGATAGTGAGCTGGTGGCATCATCGGTCTCTGTTCCCCGGAATGGGGAAAGTGGGGATCCGAGAACGCGTTTTCAAAGGCTCGCCTTTTCAGCTGCGGCTCGTAGCAGTTGAAGCTGTTGTCGATCCTCTTGTGGGGATTGCTTAGACCATTTGTTTCCATCTGGTACTCCAAGTTGGTCAAGTGTCTAAACTTGCAACGACCGGCCCGCCTGCATTCGCCTTTAAGGTAATCTTTGCAAATGGGAGCTTTTGGGTAAGCCATTGGGCCAGCGTTGCTCATGCTTTCAAGAACTGTCTCTGGAAGCCTCCCTGTTGACCTGAATATCTCTTCTTCCTGTTTGGTGCAGTGGACGAACTTGCAGTTGGGTCTTGAGCATTCTTTGTTTTGGAAGTCGTGGCAGAACACAATGTCTTTCTTGCCAAGGGATTCTGCCTCGTACGTCTCGGGGTGTTTGAACCTACACAGCTTCCCTCTCTTGCATACGTTGCGAAGAAAGTCTCGGCACAGGCTGTCTTTTGGGTCTGCATCACCATTTATGGAGATATCATTTTCATCTTGAAAGGGTTGACCATCAGCCATTTTTGAAGTGTCAAAGCCTTTCCGTCTTTCAGGAATATACCAAAAGCTTGGTATTCTATATTAGCTGTAGACTGGATTGCGGAACTGCATCTGAAAAAAAAATCTATAAGCTTTTGTTTATAATCCATGCAAAAAATTTAACTTATTCAAATCAATAATTGTGTCTAATCATGCTTTTAAGAAACCAGTGTGCAAAAGTATATTTTTCTCACTGTCTTATAATATTCAACACAAACATTGTTCACTTGATAATAAAATATACCAAATCAATTATGAAATTTTGGGTGCAAGTTTAAAAATTTATTTTTCCACGCAAACAAGTTTGGCGAGAAATAAAAAGTAGACGTCCACCGAAACTAGGAATTTACCCATTTTTTTTAAAAAGTGTATAATTGACTATACACATACTTGTCCTTAATTAACATAACAACACAAGAGTTAAAGCTTCCCTAGCCCCCCTAGCAGTATCAGCTAGGCCTTAGTTGATAGAATAACTCATGTTATCTAAAGGTCAATGTTTTGTTAAGGGTGATACTCTGGCCCATTGATCTTCAATTTTCATCAAAGGAAAAGTGTATCTACTGCCAGATTTAAGAGCTTGTCTCAACATCTGTCATTCTCGCTCTTTGTAATATCTTTATATTATCCAGTAGGCAATGTTTTTAAATATAACTTAGTTTAAAAAAAAATCATTTTGACGTTTTTATTTGACAGCCATGATTTTAGAAATAACCTAATAAGCTTGGTAAAAAATTGAGGTTATAATACAGAGAACAAGAAGCGTAATGTACAACCTATTTAGAGGGTACTGTATGAACTAACTTAAATGTTATATTGTATTTTTACCTATAAAATTTGACAATGTTACAATATGGAACTCTTTCGATGGTATATCGGCGTTTGAGTATATATTATAAATAAGAGTGATGGTTATATACATATTTATAAAGTATTTTTTAAATAACTACCATTTGGGAAACATGGCTTTTAATTTTCGACGGAACTTTATGATAAAAAAGTAACCTATTATCTAAAGTATCAACCTATTAACGAAGAATTCAGTTTTATAAAAATGATTTACCTTAAAATTGAGTTTTATTATTAAACAATGTTTGTTTTGTTTTTGTTATTTACTTTTTATACTCATGAATTCACTTCCCTTCTTTTTTGGTAGTATTTGTCAAACTTATATATTTTACAAATTATACTTTCACATTCTAGAAATTTAGTAAGTTTTGTTGAATAACTGAGAGAACAGAATTAATTAATCTTATCTTACTTCACATTTTCATATCATAATTTCTTTGTTTACTTTTTAATCTAGTTTCGTAATGGCAACTTCCTAACCTTTGAAAAAAATTCTCTTTAAATATTTTGTATTCACAATATTATTTTTTAAAAGTCGAAATTTTGGTTAATTATTTAAATTTTGCTATGTGAAATCATCCAGATTTTCCACTTTTGTTTGTGCATGCATGTTTGCACTATTTGATTAATATTTTACTTTGTCCTGAAAGTACGTAGTACCTTAAAGGTAAGGTTAAAAGTATAAGATGTTTTTGTTTTGTTATTGTTTGATCTATCAGTTTTTAAAAAAGAATGTTATAACTACCAGTTTTAAGGATTTTGGTATATTTAACCACAAATAATGAACAAAAGTGCTGTTGTTCCTTGAATTGCACTTTTTAATCTGACTTTTAATTACAAATTACATAAAATTTTGAGGAAAATCCCAAATTTGTATTTTAAAACCTCTTTTTTTTTGCATTTTGAAAATATGCAGAAGAATTTTGCAAAATTTTGACGCATAATCAATAACCTAGTTTTTTTACTAATTTTTAAATTTTAATAGGTATTTTTAAACATATTTATTTATTTTTGGAGCATGAATGTTATTGTTTTAAATTTAACACAGTTTGTAATTTACTAATTCTTTTAATAAATCTTAATTTATAATTTTAGTTTTTTTATCACTTGTTGATTGATATGAGCTGTGGTTATGCTTATACTTACCAACGGTTGACTTTGACCATGGGAGGAATTAATCCTTCCGATTAAAATCAAAATCACTTTCTTCCCATTCCCTCTCTTGTGGTTTTCAAGGAAACAATATGAAGGTTACTGTTTCCCGTTTTCCCCCTAGCCTTTAATTACAGGCTTCAGTAATTTATTTCTATAAAAAATGAAGTTGAACAAGGGTCGATACAGTATTAGTGTTCGTAAAAAAAACTTTTAACTATGGTTAACCTATAGAATTGTGGCCGGATTTGGCGACTTTTAAAAAAAGTCGCCAAGTCTAAATACAACAACACCCCGGCACTTGCCGATATTATTTTTAGTTTATATTTGTATGAAAAGGTAGTTTATATTAAGAATAAATGTAGGATTTTGCTGATATTTTGAGAGGTTAAAACCACACAAGGGGGAAGAAAGTGCTTTCGATTGCAAGTGTTTTTATTGATGCTATCAAATACTTATGCTTGCATTGTAATCATTTGGTATGTGCCGTGTTTGCCCTGCCGGAAATCAGCCCATGCTGATAATGAAACCTTAATTTAATATCCTAAGCAATTTTGGTAACAACACATTTATTGACTGCAAAGGAACTAAGAGCTGAACAGTATTGGCTATTCTATAACTGTCACTAATGGTTTTGATTACAGCTATAAAATACATTCTAGTTTAATAGAAAAATTTTCCTGAATGTGAAATAATTCTGTGCTGCTTTGAGTAAGTATTTAATGCTTATTGTTTTATTTAAAAGTGTAAGATAACTTTTATATTACGAGAAAGTTTTGAGTTAATAAACTACAAAAAGTATTTTTTCTGTACTTCTCTTGCTTATTGATGCCCTTATCATGTTGCACTTCTATTACTAAAAATCTTTAAAGTTTGTTTAAACATTATTATAATTTATTTGCATGTCAAAATATACAAAAGTTAATTATTGTGTTTTTTCTATTAGGAACTTTTATGAACAATCCAACGAAAACAATGTGGTAACTTACAAAGAAGTAACTGAGAAAAACTTTCTTCACTTCTACTAACTTTCAAAATATCCTATGTTTATTGAAGTAAGTATAAAGTAATTCATCTAGTATTTGATTTATACATAATCTTTTCTTAATCTTGGGGAAGCCTATTTTTGAGTTAAAGCTTCTTTTTAAAGAAAAAAACAGTATTAACACATAAACTTTAGTATTTCATTGCTTCAATAGTCCTTTAACACTTAAGCTCATTTGAAGTTTGATTTTTACATGCAGTAATCTGTAGCTCATCTGATGGTATCGGTCTGAATACAGTGTATCAAGTCTTAGAGTTTCTGTGAATTCCCTTTGAGTATTCCTAGTGAATTGAGTGGATAGCCTATTACACTGATCCATGACCACAGGTCTTGTTATACTAATCCCAGAATTGGATCTTAATTAAGACTGATTGCGGATATAACCCTTCATCAATTCATTTATTGGAAAGTTGTCAGCCACAAGGTGATACAAGTTATCCAAGATACTCAGATCCTTGTCCAAGGTAGTTGTCCTTTTCACAGAGTAGGGTCATGTGTAAAGAACTCTTCTCTACCCTTCAACATGCTCCATAAGTAACATCTATTTACACATATGATGCTCAGTTGTCTATTGAGACCCCCTTAGTAAACCAATTTCTGTACAAGTATCTTTTTCTGTTAAGGTTAAGTAATTCCTTCGCTTTCTTCTGCCATGTAGCCAGTTAGATTGGATGACATTTGCCTGCTTGCAAAGTTATAAGTCGGGGAAATACATATCACAGCATTTCTGATAGAATTGAGGGGGAGACCTTGCATTAGGCCTATGCTAGGTCTCTTACACCACTTTCAAAAGGCAATTCTTTCACAGCCGGACTGCTTTCATAGGGGCTGCTAAGCTTGTGCCATAGGTTTAGCCTCTATGAAAACAGTCTGGCTTTGTGCAAACAAACACTTTATTAACATAAAACAAACATTACAATCTGGTTGCACGGTAGTGCAACCGCCAAGTTCAGGGCACTACCCAACCTTTTCTGGAAGGGTTTCGGCGTGTTTTCGGACCCACCGTTCTTTGGTTCTATGCATCACAGAAATGAGTTTAGAAATTTTTATTGGTCAATAAGAGCTTGATGAAGAGTATAACAAAAATCAGCGTTCTATCTCTTTTTATCTCCGAGAAAATTGAATTGGAAAATGACCACTTTTGGGGCTCACTCACTCACTCACTCACTCACCGATCATCAGAATGTTCTATGACACCCACTTGCTCTAGAATCCCGAAAATTGGAACACTGGTAGATTTTGTCATGCAACCATCATGAAAAATCTGAAAATCGAATATTTGTTATGGGTTTGGTCTTAAATTGCTTGGCGCTATTTTTCAAAAGCAGATACAACCTTTCACATACGCCGATATGCCAGCGGCGATTAACTGAATCGCCAACAATTCAAATAGCTATTTACCTTCAGATGATACGATAAAGGTTTTTCAAGTGTGGAATTTAGTACACGATATTACTAATGGGAAGTTTCAATCATCATTTGATCAAGTTTAATGGTTTATGGCTGAGCTGGCAACAAGCTCCATGTTTTATAATGAGTTATGGTTGTAGGAGGTGTTACATCGCTAAACGTCTATATATACGCATGAGCAATGACAGAAACCAATGATTTACAATGGGCAAATGATTTTTCTTGTTTTGTTTTAGTTGGAATAACATCGCACTAGAGCGACACAAGGGTAAATCAATTCTTCCTTATTGTTTCAAATAAAAAAAATAGATACCAGAGTCCAAACACAGAAATCATGAAGTTATATTGATAATAATTGGAACTTATATTACGCTTTGACAATTTGTATAAAAGCAACTATTCGGGTTTTAAACTGTAATTGGGGTCAACAACAATTGTCGCCAAGGGTCATATAAGTCATTTTGTTCGCAAAATGACCATTAGGCCGTTTAAAGCGCGTCTCAAGAGTTTATGAACAACTGTTTTTTTTTTTACTTTAGGAGTCAACTAAATGAGTAAAAATACGATATTAATTATGCATGTATTTAGTGTAGTAATACAAATAATAAAACACTCAAACAAGTTAAAGCTGCCATAGATTTAATACAATATAATGATAAAGAAAAATAGCTGTCCCAAAAGTATATGGAAAAAAAGGCTTTAAAGGCTGATTTTATTATATACATTAAAAATTTGCATACTCCAAAGTCACGCACCTGAGAAGCAACAGAACAGATGTACATAATCTTGAAATTTATAATTGGCAACTCTATTTTTCGTTACTACGAAGGTCCGGATAATCCTTTAGAATTCGAACCGTTAGAAGCCATGCAAGCAATGACTGAGTTTCATCACATAGATTTAGGAGAAGACAACGTTGATAGGGACGATTTGGACTAGATGATGAAAAACATTAATAAAGACCAATAAAAAAGAGTTTTCTATATGGTATGCGAAAAATTGATGATGAACAGTAATGGAGTCAAGCAAGTTTTACGCTGTTGCGTAAGTGACACAGGTGGAACAGGAAAAAGCTATTTGTTGGAAACACTTAAAATCTAGGAGCAGCAGCACCTTCAAAAAAAGGTGGCAGTTAGTGCACCCACTGGGATTAATGCTTCAATATAAATAGATTGACTATCCACAGATTATGGCCGTTGAACATAAGAGTTTCCCCAAATATACGCAGTTATCTGATCAAGTTCTTGTTCTAAGATCCGACCTACAAGACGTTGTTTTGTTCATTATTGACGAAGTACCCATGATTTTAAGTAGTGATAATTCATTTAAAATAGGTACAAAATGTACTTATGTCAACAAGCAGAACAAAACGAGCACTAAAATGAAACAGTACAAGATTTTTAAAAAATGTATATACATTCGTCAAATATAGTTTTTATTTTATATATCATGTTTACTTAAACACGTTGATTGTCCTCTAAAAAAGTTAGTACTATTTATAAAACAATCGAAAGTGTCATATTTAAAAATAACATGTTTTTTTTTATTTAAGAACTCATTTAAATTATTTTATTTAGTATACCTACAAAAAGAAGTGAAATCCAAACAAAAACTTCTCAGTAAAAGAAGGCCAAGTTCTTTAAAAAAAATTGGCTTGGCCTTAAAAAGAAGTGAAATCCTGAAAAAGGTACCAAGTTCATTAAAAGTTACTGATGTGGTATTGAACACCAAAACATTTTAGTCTTTGATCATTTTTATGTTTACTACATTCAAGCAAACTCGCACTTGTGTTTGTGTAACTTGGCCATTACGCATTTTTGAATAAAATAAACAAGCCTATAAAGGTATTATGATACATGATTATTCAGTACTGTACAATTCGATTCCAACGGTCCCACGATATTGCGACAGCCACTAAAAGTAGTGAGGTGTGGAGAATTCGTAGTAATCTGGAATTGAGAAAGCTATACAAGGAAAGGCATACTGTGGATATAATAAAAATAAAAAGGCTCCAATGACTCGGACATCTTGAGCGAATGGGTGATGAGAGAGCAACAAGGAAAATAGTTAAAGGAAAGCCAGAGGGAAGGAGGAGAGCTGGACGTCTTAGGAAGAGATGGTTGGACGAGGCGGAAGAAGATCTGAAAAGGATTAAAGTTAAAAATTGGAGGGTCAAAGCCAAGGACAGGAAAAAGTGGTGCTGTGGTCCTTTATGGACTGTAGTGCCGAGGAGTAAGTAAGTAAGTACTAAAAGTAGTAACTATTTTATCACAAGTTCAATATAATGGTAGTTTAGAAATTCGTTTACGACATTTATAAAAAAAAACGTATAAAATACTGATAATGATCACTAGGCAGAAAACAAAGCTTATAAAAACAAAAAAAATCTGTTGGGCCTCTTTTTTGTGTGGCTTGAAACACTTAAAACACTTTACTTTCAGGAATACTTTCATCTCAATGTTCAATAATTTATTGGTTACACCCATCCCCAGTGCAAAATTTTCAACATCCCATAGTGCAAAAGGTTCAACAAAATTTTCACAATGCGTAATGGCCAAGTTACGCAAACACAAGTGCGAGTTTGCTTGAATGTAGTAAACATAAAAATGATCAAAGACTAAAATGTTTTGGTGTTCAATACCACATCAGTAACTTTTAATGAACTTGGTACCTTTTTCAGGATTTCACTTCTTTTTAAGGCCAAGCCAATTTTTTTTAAAGAACTTGGCCTTCTTTTACTGAGAAGTTTTTGTTTGGATAATACTTTTTTCGTCACGGGGATTAAAAACCCCTCGTATATATGACTAAATAATTATAATTGAGAGATGCAGAATAAGTTAACATACACAAAACACAAAAGTATATATACAAAAAACGATAAATTTAAATAGTTAAGTATTATAAACAAAAATATATACAGTTTCATACCTATATTTCTTAATTGTGATGCTTTAAGAATATTAATTTTCTTGGTATTTCAGTATGAATGGGGACAGCATGAAAGATAACATCTGCCGAGACTTCCTCCGAAACGTCTGCAACAGGGGAGCCAGTTGCAAATTCCGGCACCCCGACAGCGACGAGGCCAAGGCCATGGGCAAGAAGGAGCTCATCTTCTGCCACGACTTCCAGAACAAGGAATGCCGCAGGGCCAACTGCCGCTTCATCCACTGCACCAAGCAGGAAGAGGAGGTGTACAGATCCAGCGGATTCATCGCGGAACACATCCTCGAGAACCAGAAGTCTGGTGGGGGAGGGAACAGCAACAACAATAGCAGCAGCAGCAGTGGCCAGCCACCCCCCTCCATCCCCCTGTGCAAGGACTTCCTCAAGGGCGAGTGCAAGCGCGGCGGCCGGTGCAAGTTCACGCACGTCATCCCCTCCGTCGGACAGTACCACCAGGACAGCAACTTCAACCCCCCGCAGCAGGTCCCCCCGCGCAGGCAGTTCGACGGCTACCACGAGCAGCACCCTCCGCCCCCGTTCGAGGGCTTCGGCATGTGCGAGCCCATCCCCAAGCGGCAGGCCTACGAGGACCCCTTCCAGCAGTTTGCGGCTGCAGGGAACGGCCTGCCCCCGCAGGAGACTTTTGTGGGGAGCGAGCCCGTGTTCCTGCAGCCGCAGCACGTGAGGCTCCTGCAGGAGGAGAACGCGCGGCTGGTGCACAAGATCGAGGAGCTGAAGAAGCAGGTGATGGAGCTGACGGCCACCAACCAGTTCCTGCGGGAACAGAACGAGCAGATACGGGGCTTGGCCGGGGCCGGCAAGGACTGGTACATGTCCCCCTACCAGAACTCTTACCTGCCGCAGTAGTAGTCGGTGGGATTGGCCATTTTGTTGTTCCTCTGGACACCAGTCTTATTCTGCATAGTGTTTTAAATTTAGAAGTGTGCAAGAAAAATCTGCACTGATGTCTCCACAGCGAACATTGAAGGAATAAATTTTTCAGTTTACAAACCAAAGTGCTCTGTGTTAATGCAAAGGAAAATCTCACCATTTTATATCTCAGACTCGGCAGAATAAGCTAACATTTTTTTGTAATGATAAATGTGGCTGACTTACAAAAAATCTCTATAATCCACAATTTGAAATATGTTTGATTTTTTTTAAAAAAAATTCAATAAATAATTTTACACAAAATGTTAGAACCAATATCAAAATAGATTATAGAGCCTTGTATATCAGCTACATTTATCATTACTTTTTAAAAATATTCAACACAGCTGAGAAATGTGGCTTAGAACTTTTTTCTATTTGATTAACACCGAGGCACTTTGGTTTATAGACCCATGGTCCATCAGGCTAAAATATTCTCAACTTTATTACTAAACATAATATTGTTTGACTAATTCTACTATTGATCAAAAGAAACTAAAGCATTCATCTTAATTGAGTTTTGACCCTTAATCATCCGGCTTTGGTTTGCAGATTTTTTCATATATTTAAGAACTTTGCAAAATCACAGATTGGTATCCAGAAGGGAATCGTTTTTTAATGTTACCCCACTGACTGCTACATAGTTAGGTAAAAACAGTGTAGATTGTGTGTTTTTTTCACATTGTTGTTATAAGGAGTTTTAAAGCATTGATGTTAGTACAAAATATTTAGGGAAACTGGTTGGTTATAAATGTTGAGATTTTTATGAGAGTGACTTGAAATGTTGTTTTAATTTGTTTTTGAAGTTTTATTATATTGGTGTTGCCAGTTTTGTATATGTATAAATTAAAGCACAGTCCATTTATTAGACTCTGTGTGAATTTGCTGAGAGAAAAACTAATAATAAGAGTTTACTAAAGTTATATCACATAAACACTTGTCCAACAATGTATCAATCATCCTCCATATTCATATTTCCTTTTTTTATTAGGTACTGTTTAATTTTTTTTTAATGTTATGGAATTTTTTTTCTGTGTTTATATAAGGAATATGTTGATATACTCATTTTTAAAAATTTAGGTTTAACTTGACATTTATGTTCTTCTAACAGTTAATGTCTCACAACTTAAAGTTCAAATCTTAATTTTTTTTATAAAATGTTTTACTTAGTTAATAAAAACAAAATTTTGCTTTTATTTGAGAGAAATAAGTTTTGGCAACTTTTTTGATGAATAACTCTAAGCAGATAAGCTGTATTTATTATTTAGATTTGAAACAAAGTGTATGTTGTAAAAAACTTGAATTAAAAATCAAAATTAAGATTTTCCCTAATGAATATGATAACGGATATTTATTGCCTTTCACCTTTTCTTTATTTTAAAGTTATGTGTATTTTTAAAATTTAATAATAACCATTCGCTTGGTTTTTTGTTTTGGTTTGAATTATCGTCGCACTAGAGCTACACGAGGGCTATTGGTGACGGGCGTCGTATTTTAGAACCAGTCACTTGGTTTTTTGTTTAACATTACTCATTGTGCCTCTAAAATATTTAATTTTTTTAATTTCATTTTAAAATTTGTGTTGATAACTAAAATATTTCTTAAAATCCATTGCTAGAACAAATATATATATTTTTTAAATTTCAGAATCAATTTGGCTATTCACTACTTAAATTGATTATCAAATCGATGATTTTTTTTCTAATTCATAAATTGTGCTAACGAATGTTTAGTATGACTTCCATTTTTGTGTAGTTCATTTTCAAAAGCTTTATTAAACCAATTTAATTCTTGCTGTATAAACTAATTTTTTTAATAATAGTGTAAAAATTTAATATAGCTCATTTTTTGTGTGCAACTAATATCATAAATTTTCAATCGAATTAAAAAGAAATCTTCCATTGTAATAAACATACTGAATCTGAAAAAATCCTGATATCAGAAGAACAAATATTGTTTCTTATTTTTTTTTACTAACCCCCTATAAATGTAATCTTTTTTATTGACTAATGTCGAGTGGAAATGCATTGAAATGTCCAAAATTGGATTAAACTATTGATAATGATCTTTATTTCTTTGTAGATGAGTGCAAGAGGGCATATTTTTTGTGACATTAACATAGAAGTGGTGTCTTTCTAGCTCTCGTGTGCCTAACCTCCTTCATTTATTAGCTTGTCAAAAAGTTTATATGTATATAATTTTTTATAATTACCTTATTATGTATAGTTATCTATACATATCTAGTCATTCTTTTTTTAAAAAATTTGTTTGTAATACATTTTAATATTTTATTTTTAAAAAAATTATCGATGTTCTGACAATCCATAAAAATAAATCTCTATAAAAGACTTAATTTTATGGTAGTATCCTTGATAAAAACTTTTTTGTATATTTGTCTTTTAAAGGAATTTTTCTTTGGTTGTGTTTAATAAATTAGTCTAAAGTTAATGAAACAATATTAATTTTTTTAGGCTAATATACATATACTTATTTTGCAATTAATACATCTGAATATTAAAAAAATTGTCTTGAAACTCAAACTTTTGAGAATTACTCAAAATTATGTTGTTATATTCCAAATCTCAGTTAAGACCAAATTTAAAGCCTTTAATACTCCTAAAATTCTTCCTCCTGCCTTTGAAAGCAATACAGTATGTCAAGTGGCAATATTTGTTTTGGGTTGATCCCACATATTAATATTATAAATTTACCCTGCATTTTAGTTGGCATGGGCGTACCCTCTAAAACTGCCACTGAGTGTGTCAAAAAGTTGCAGTAAAAAAACTCATCAGCTAATCTGCTGTAGCAGGTAAAATGCAGTGAAAGAACTATTGACCTTGGCCATTGTTGTGAGCACAAGATAGATCTAACCTGTAATAAGTATGCTAAAATTCTGATTATTCCAGGGCAAAATTGGTGCAATTCATTGTCATTCACTGCAGTTTACCTGCTCTATGCAGTGATGGTATCCATGAGGATCCCATGTAATAAAAGTAGAGTGTGTTACTTCAGTGTGTTATGCCCCATAGGGTCAACTAGGAGCTTAAATTGTATTATGTAAAGTACTTAAAAAGGTAGCATAGGCCAATATTTATTGAAATGCATGTTTCTGATTAAATGTTTCATTTGTGAAAAAAAAAAATATTTAGAAATTCTTGTTAACTTTTGTTTTCTGGTAGTTATATAAGTTTTTTTTTTTTTCAATCTTATAATGGCTTTGTTAAACATTTGAAATACAACAAACATTTGAAGTCAGCAATCTTTGATTGCAAAAGTAAATTTTTAATTTGATAAAAGGATGATATTAATTACATAATTTTTCATGTTAATTTGTTATTAGGCAGAATATGAAGGGTTACATTTTGTCTGATCTTTGTCTTACAAATCGTCTGATTTTATCTGACTGTATTTAATTTAATTTCTGACCGATTAAATTTAACTATAAATCTATGTCCTTCTAAGAGTTAAAAGATACTTTTAAACATTGTTTTTTCGATTTTACTTGAAAATAAACATGTTAGCTTTATTTGAGTGTCTTTACAAAATAAGTATGGGAAACCCAGGTAGTTATTAAATGAATCTGAAGTTCCATAATTTCATTATCTCCCTTCTAGTTCAAATAAACTTTACCAACGAAGTAATCATATCGTCTCCAGTTTCAGAGCTGCTTTGTGAGAGGAAACCATAACTGGGACAATCTTTTTTACATGCCTTAATTTCGTTATTCATGTCTGCTGCTTTGAAATTTTAAATGTAAAGTAAGCATTACATTTTATTACTTTTTTTGCTGGCCAAAAACATGCTTTTGGTCCGTCCTGCTAGCAATAGCTAATGCTCAAATGTCTGTTGGAATCTTAATCTTAATTTTAATGTGTAGACTTGTATGTGAAAAGGAGCATAGAAACTATTAGGATATCAATTACAGATGATGTAAAAAATAATTGTAATGAATTGATCAAAATAGGTTTTTTGTCTTGAACCATTTGTTATTTCAAATTTAGTAAAAAGTATTTAAAATTATCTTTGTAAGAGAAAGTGTTATAGTTATGTGTGTTTACAAATTTTTACATTTCTGAGTCTTTCTGAACACCCTTTTTTAAGCATGTAATTTTCTTCATCTAGGTATTTAATTACCTAACTATTGATAATAAGTGCACTGTTTTTTTTTGTTGCAATTAACTGCTACAAGTTTGGTTTTAATTTTTCAGTTTACATATAGGTATCTATACAGGTTCCTTTTCACATACATGTGTGTATCATGCATTGTGCATAGGAATTTAAGTGTTAATAAATTTAATTGTTCCTAACTTACTTACAAATTGTGCGAGATTTTAAAAAATAATATATAAAAAAAGCATCTTTATTTGTATTTTTTTAATTGTATGTTGTACTTAAATATTAGCTCAGTGAATTATTTCAACTATGTCTGGCTTTTTGGCTTTTGTTGAGTAAATAATACACTGTCCTAAAAACAAGCACTCTTGTTTATGCAAGTTACCATTGCAAATACTCTCCAAAATTTTTAATTTTATTTGTTTAATTTAAAATATATAAATTATTTCCACTTCTGCATAAAAATTTCATACAACCATACATATCTTATAAATATTCACTGCAGTTTAAAACATTTCAGACACATTTTTTTTTTTGATTGTCAAACCGTCTGTTACTGTTTGATCTAGCAACTGTTTCTGAA
Organism: Hylyphantes graminicola; assembly: GCA_023701765.1. Lineage (NCBI taxonomy): Eukaryota > Metazoa > Arthropoda > Arachnida > Araneae > Linyphiidae > Hylyphantes > Hylyphantes graminicola. The sequence goes on from CM043116.1 coordinate 50,185,336, forward strand.
TTAATCATCAATATCATCATCATAAAAATTGTTGTTATATTGTTACAATGTGTGATGGATGTTAGAATTCGAGCCTTTTGAAATAGTTGTAAAATTGTAGGATTTAAATCGTAACTATGACAATTTTTGGGGATTTTTTTTTTTAAAAGAGGAGAAAATATGGTCAAAAAGATTTAATTGTTAACAGGTTTACTGTTGTAAAAATACCAAAGTAATCAATTATTGTGTTAGCGCAACTGCAAAATTTCCAGAAAACAAGTAGCTCTAAATTATTGACAGTTGTGTTATATATGTTGTTTTATAAAGTGTTTAGAAATGTTTTGTTGTTTAGTTATTTTGTTTGAATTTATTATACTTTTGTTAACCAAATATTATGATGTTGTTTTGACTTTGAATACATGCATGATTCCTTCCATGCAGTGCAGACTTTTAAGTGTCTGGTATAAACTGAATAAGAAAATTTCCTCAGTTTGCATTAAAAAATTTTTTTGAGCAATAAATTGTTATTTAGTCATTTTTAAAGAAATACAAAAAAATTTCTTGCTTCAAAAATCAAATTATCTATGCATCGAAGATCTCATATTTTTTTGTTTCTTTTAAAATGAGCTACAAAGTTACTTTTCTTGAAGATCACTTTCTAATTTTATTTTTTTGTTACATTATTCTTTTAAGTTTTGTGTCTTTTTTTTTACAATTCAAATTATAAAATTGATGCAGTGTTCATCGAACACTTTTTCCTGATTTTTTTAAGAATATGCTTGCTCTTTCTTAACAATATTATTTTGCAAACAATTAACTCTTTGCACCCATACAATGTGATATTTTGAATCAATTTATTGTTTATTACTTCTAAAACTCTTAGTTCTCCTGAAACAAGCATAGTGTGTGCAATAAAAGTGTTTGCAATAAAATAACTTCATTTCCTAATTGTTTAAAACATTACATAAAGATTTTTGTTTGGACATTTTGTAAATTAAAAAAAAAAAAAAACTTTATTATCTTTTTCAATCAAGAAATAGTTTTAACTAATTAGAAATTGACAAAATCATTAACTTACTAATTTTTTTCATAAAAAAATTATTTATTAATTAATAATTTGAAAGTTATGGTAATATTATATGGTATATTAAAAAATTGTCCTTGATCGTTTTAATTTTTTACAAATGTATCTGTAAGGTATGTATTTATGTTTTTTTGCATCAATTTTATAAAAAAGAAGTATTTTAGTGTTTAAAATTGTGCATATATTTAATTAAATGCATACTATAAAATTGTTAGGAATCATACACACTTTTATGAACAATTTATTTGTATAAAATAACAAGAAGAAATTCTACTTGTTCCTTCCAATATAAAAGCATTTTGTTCTTTTATTTTTAATAGATTTTATAAAATGTTATTCTTTGTAGTTTTGTTGGAACGTATGCTGTGAACTTGCTGTTTATAATGATCCAAATTTGTTAGTTACACAATTGTGTATGCGAAAAGAAGCTTTCTATGCATTGCTCACCGCAACCTTTGTCCATTATAATAATATAAGGTTGTATTTGTATGTAAAGAAGATTAAATGTGTTTTAAGAGTTGTGCTTTCTGTTTTATATTTGCTGAAATCGAAGTATAGCAGTGTTGTGGAATTTTTTCAATAAAACAATGAATGCAAAGTTTTAAAGATTTTGAGTATTTTTGTTCGAAAGTTTTGAATTTCGAAAGTGGATTTTATAGACATCGAACCATTTTAGTAATGTCTTTCACACGAAATCTTACCAAAAAATACTAAAGGTTATTTTGCCATCAACATAATTAAATAAACAAACTACAGATGGCAGCACTAAACGTCATGTAAATATCTAAACAATTTTTTTTGTTTGACTATAACTAATTAACAACTTAAAATTATACTAATTAATTATTTTAATGGTAAAATAACTTCTTTCTGTATTTTTTGGTAAGTTTTCGAGAGTATATGTCATATACTTTATTTAAAAACAGGGTCAAAATTTCTCATTTGGAACTATTATTGAGTGACTAAAAATTATTTTGCTATTTTTACAAAGCAATGAATATAGGTTATTTAAATTGCATTTTTTTATTGTTTATGTATTTTTGAAAAAGTTTTATTAGTATGACATTTGGTCAGAATGTGCTTGTAGCTAAAAAGAACTTATGATTTTCTATGAAAATACGTTATTTAAAAAACCCAGCCGATTGCTGCTGTGTTTCTAAGTAACATTAATTCACCAATTAATGTTTTTAAAGAAAAACTTATTTTCATTACGCATTTTTTTGCTGCCACTCATGGCCTGATTCATGTCTATCGCAATCTTACCAATTAAGTCCACTTGCCATACTTAATTTTCATTTATTTATTATTTCGCAAGACCAGAAATTAACAATGGTTTTATGATTAGGGGGAATGGCGCCCGATGGACCGCGAGTCTCCAAATCAAAGTGCGTCAGCATTAATCCAATGAATTTTTTTTCTTAGAAAAATGTTCTCCGGCTGTATTGAATTTTTGCAAACGGTTTTTTATGTGATAAATGTAGTTGACTTACAGGTCCCGATAATCCCACTATTTGAAATTGGTGCAATTTTTTTTTTCTAATTTTCAATGTAATTTTACAAAATATTCGAAGCAATTTGAAAAAGTAGGACTTTTGAGACATGTAAGTAATCCACGTTTATCATTTAAAAAAACTATTTAAAAATATGCAATACAGCTGGAGAAATGTGGCTTAGAAAATATTTGTTTTTTCATTGAATTAACCCTTTCGCTACGAAGGATTTTTGTTTCCTCGTAATATTGGATAGGAATAACATTTTCGAATCCTTAGTTGTTCGGGCGCTTTGGGGCGCTTCAGTAAGGAAAGGGTTTACACTGATACACCTTGGTTTGGTTAGGTTAGGTTTGAATTATCGTCGCACTAGAGCGTATTGGCGACGGGCGTCGTATTTTAGAACCACAGTCAAGTGACGAGCCGGCATCTGAATAGGCACCTAACGCAACACACCTTGGTTTGGAGACCCGCGGTCGATCGGGCTCATTCGCCATTAAGTATATGAAATCGTCTAAAAAATCACAACTTTAGAACTATAGCCCGCAGAAACTTCTGAGGTTGCGAAATAAGTTTCCCGTTCTATTCTGTGTAATTTGATTAAAAAAAAAAACCTTAAGCAAACTTAGATAGATTTCAGGCAGACAGAGATATACAGATGCCCAGCCACACAATAGTACAGATGGATAACTACAAATAACGTCCCGAAATAATACAGTGTTACCTCCTCTAACGGACACCTCCAAAAAGCGGACACCTCTAAATAACGGACACTTTCTCAAGTCCCAGTCCCTTAACATAGGTTACTTAATGTAATCCCCTCTAAATAACGGACCCTCTAAATAGCGGACGCATTTTTAATTTTTTTTTATTATTTAATTCGGCTATCAATTCCAATAAAACTCATTTTTGCATCCAAATATTTTTGCACCCTCATTCTCTTATCGCTAAACTTCGTATTGGTGACTGTTCTATGACCTTCTAGTAACCCTTAGAATGACCACCATAGCTTTACAATGGTTTCGACACGCCCCATGTCAATTTCCCCCATTATTCGCGAAATCTTCTCTTTCCGAGAATCGAGAGGGAGTGAATGCAATCGCCCCTGTGTCCACTGAACCTGTTTGACCGCTTTCCTGGAGTTTCTGTGTCCGATTTCTAATTGCTCATAATCCAAAAAAGTCGAATTGCTAACGAGTAACGAGAGCTGATTTAGATTAAGTAAAATCATGTCTTTAAGGAGAAAAAGGTTAACGTTGAAAGAAAAAATGGATATTTTGGATGTTGCTGAAAAAGAAAAGCTAAGTGTGAGATCTACTGCATAACGTTTTAGTGTTGGAAAAACGCAGATAGGCTGTGATATTTCTTTCTGGTTTTTTAGGCATTTATAGGATGGTTTATTTTACCGCATTTCCGGACAAGACTTTGTGCTTCATAAACGAAAAATATAATGGCGGCAAAATTTAAAAAGAACTTTTAATTAACGCTTTTCGACCGGCGGTCAGGTGGCGCTGATTTAAAATTATAAGACAAAATTTGGAGTTTTATTGCAAAAAATGCGTTAATTGCGCCTATGCCAGCAACTCTATAAAAACAAAGTCCTTTTTTATACAAATGACGAATGGTACAAGTCAGCTGCTTCGGTATCGATATTTTTGAAGAGCTTGAACATTCTCATTCCTACCCGCACGATCGTGCGAGCCCGGTCGGAAAGGGTTAAAGCATGTTTATCTTGCTGAGTTGCATAGATTTTAAAATACAATCAAACATTAACTTATTGTATTACAAATCAAAGTTATTAAATTTATTTCCTTAAGTTTAATTAGTAATTTTAACCTTTCGTTAAGTCATGTTTTTTTTTTCAAAATTAAAAATTTACCCCCCCCCCCAATAACGGACACCTCCAAATAGCGGACAAAAGGTCCGGCACCGCGAGTGTCCGGTATTCAGAGGTTTTACTGTATCTACAACTGCAAATTGTGCCTAATTGGAACATAATGGAAAAAAACAACGAATTCTAATATAATATCTGTTATTACATTAGAATTTATTTTTGTGTTTTATTGCATTCTATAAAGTTTTTTAAAGTTAAAACTTTCTGCATAATTGACATTTTCGCCACAGGCAGATATACAGATGCACAGCCACACATTAATGGTACAGAAGGATAATTTACAAGTAAAAGGAACGAAATGAAATCCACAACCGCGAATTGGACCATAATGGTAAAAAAACAGCAAATTCTAAAGCAATAACTTTTATTGCATTAGAATATATTTTTGTGTTTTATTGCATTCTATAAAGTTTTTAAAATTAAAAATTTCTGCATGATTGACATTTTCTCCAGATAAGAATGTTTCTTTAAAAAATGAGCACTTAAAATATAGTTGTCCAGGAGAAAGCATTTGATCCTGAGATAAGTGTCTTAAAAAAGTTTTTAAAAAATGTCTTTTCAGTCTAGCCACCTTAAACAAAACCTATTATTGGTTTTATTTTTTACAGTTCCTGAATCGATTGATTATATTGGCAATATAATCAATCGATTCAGGAACTGTAAAAGTTTCAATCATGGAAAATTTACTATTTAAGAGAAATGATTTCCATAAATAAATTCTAAATGAGAAAAGTTTTTGCAAATTAAGTCTCGTCTTCCTAATCCTATTGTTTTCATGTAAGGTGAATTGGATTTAAATCAGTCTTTAAATGAAAAAAAAAAACATTTTTTTAAACGTATATGTAGTCTATTCTTCGTGTCTTTTCTACTTAAATTAATCGAGTGCTTTTTCCAGACTATTTAACAAGATTTATTTTTATTCGAAAACATTTTTTACACTTAATTAAAAAAAAAACATTTTTTACACTTAATTTTTTTTTTTTTTTTGTGAAATTCAGTGATCAGTAAATTAGAAAAATAACAGTAATGCTCTCCTTAATTAAGACAACTTACTTCCACAACATTTGTTTATCAATAACATAATACTTTTAAGCTTGGGATACGATTTAAAGAGGCTATAAAATGGCATTATCTATTTCAATAAAAAATTATATTTATTTCCCAAGTCTATTTAATAATGCGGAGGTAATGCTTTAATTACTTTAAAGTAGTAATTTAAATATAAATTATGTTTTTTTTTTTAAATCAATGACTTCGCAATTAAAAACTATTTTAGTTAAACTAAATCGTAATTTATTTTATTATTTACTTTAATATTTATTTTGTATTTCATAGTATTTGCTTTTTAAAGATTTTTTTTTTAATTGTGAGGGAAAAAAATGGAAATTTCGACATAATGCGATATTTTAATTTATCTTAAGTTTCTATAATTAAAAAAATAATAATAAATAATATTTTCCGGCTAAGAATATGAAAGAAATTCGATGCATCGGTACCGAACTTCATTTCTCTAAATAGCAGACTGTTTTTTTTATCGGTATAATGTAAAACTTGAAAACGTTTGCAAATTTTAGCTTCCATATACTGCGTTTATATCGTAAAAAATGGGAGCATTTTTAAAGGTTCTGTAAGTAAACTTTTAAAGATTTTATTTTGCCGAAATTGTTTATGTTCTAAAAAGTTGGGAATTGTCATTGGAAATAAGCAGATTGTTTTTACAACTGGGTTGACTGTCATGCTGTAGGTGGAAAAGAGATCTTCGATTGTACTAGTTGTCGATTTGATAAGTTAATCGATACGACGCAGCTCCTATTTGTACTCCCTTTCAGGGACATGTCTAAATTGTGGAGGTGGCGCGCGATAGATGGCAGCATCTGTTACGTTTGTGTGTGTGTCTGTCTTACTTGACGAAGGTTTACAAGCGGGTCTCTGACCAAGCCCACAATCCTGAAAATATATGTCTACCAACCAACCTATTTGTACAATGCCCATTGTATTTACTTCAGTAAGATAATATACTATTAGATTCTGCGAAATTTATGCAATAGTATTAAAAACTATTAAATTAATAGTATATTTTTGACTGATTAACGAAAGGACGTTAATTATAAGTAAAAATGATATAGATCAGTAGATCCCAGAGATGAAACATGGTTTAAACAAACTTAACGTGTCTTTACTAGTTCTAGCAAAATGCTTGAATGATTACCGATTGCAGAATATGCTAACATACGAAGATATACATCGAAAACGTTTCGCTCGACCTAACAAAGTTGCGGAGCCAAAAGTTTTCAAATGAGTTGACTATTTTCGTCATTAAGAAGCTATTATCTTCTCAGGAGATAAGAATATATGGTTTCGGTCATCAGAGTTGAAATATATTACTTATTTAAGTCGTTTGCGGTCAACGGAAATAATTCTTCTCTACAAGTTGTACCCATACGTTAGGAATTTAAGTATATGAAGAGAACCGCTTGATTTATCAGGAGGCTTCCCATCTGCTTGGGTGACATTGGCGAAAGGAAGACGGTTTTTCTTTCGGTTCTTCATTCGCGGTACAAGCGTGTGACTCGTGCCACTGATCTCTGGCGTGAATCAGGGTTGCAGCGAAAGAAAAACAAAGCGAATAACCGGTTTCTTTACACCAGTTTAGGTTATTTCTCGCTATCATCGCCAAAGAGGCCTATTAGGAAAGCCTTCTACGCAATCAAGTGGTTTTTCCCCTGTTTTCTTCATATATAACCCATTCTAAAGAATTTTCCCGTCTTTCGTTTTTTATTGACGGATTTTGTATTATTTGATGTGAATTTTCTTACTTTAAACCAATTTAAATCAAAATAATATTAGAACTAACAGTTTATATTTTGATAGGGTAAAAAAAGAAATAGTTTAAACTCTAATTTTACAAAACTAAAATTTTGATATAAATTTTTTATAACTAAAAGTACAGAATCAAATAACACTCATCTGAAAAAAATTAGTTATGCAGAATCGAATAAAGTTTAAATGAAAAGCGCACCAGGCACACAGAGTGGAGAAATAGCCTTCTTAAGATTAAAAAAAAAATCGATACATAGCAGTCGGTTTTGAGCGAAAGTGGTGCAGTTCCTTAGATAGTTTTAAGTTACCTATAAATAAGAATTTCTTTTTCTGAAATTTGCATAAACATTCATTTATGTTAACTGCGTATTTTTGAAATAATATTATTTGAATTGTAATTAAGGGTAAAAGATTTTATTAGCAAGGAAGAAATGTGAATAACAATTACTTAGATTGGTTTTAGTAAACTGCTAATCTTATTTGAATTTAATTTTAGTAAATAAAGTTTTTTCTATTTGAGGAAGCAACTACTATCAATTTCTAGAAAAAATATGCAGTAATTTCTTCCTTGATCATTACACATTCAGATTAAACAAGACATTCTAAAAAAACTAAAATAGCCTCCTTTCCTGTAGCTTAAATGTTTACTGAAATTCTTGTCGGAAAACCAAGTAGGTTTGTAACAGTAACTGCCAGTTAAAACTGCTTTTACAAAAGATTTATACACATCAGAAAAAAAATCAGCAAACCCATGTATCTAGTTGTAATTTAAAATTTTAAAAACCAAAATAAACTATTTTCATAAATTTTATTTCACAAATTAAATTAATATTATTTATCGTCTGCTTAATTTAGTTGCAGTTCGAAGAGTAATGAGGTAGTTAAAGATTATGTAACTCTCCACTCTTAAAACAAACACTCCTAATTTAACTCAGTCTGAGTGGATTTCACTCCTCCAGACTGGAAAATGCACTTGTCCTTTTGAAGTGGATCCTTTGTGTGTTAAACCTCCGACAGGATCACTCCAAACGAGTGATTTTAACTCAGTCTGAGTAAATACGCATGCCTTTACGGTGTCGAAAATGCACTTCTCCAACTGGAGTGGATTTCACTCTTCTGTTTTAAGAGTGTCCCGGTTTCATTTTTGTATATCCTGCGATTTCATTGGTTGTTCCGATTTCACCAGCAAAATTAACATTTTTGTCGTCTGCTATTTTTTGGTCTACTCTATTTTAGATTTCTTTACATGAAGCTAGTTTTCATTCCTGTTATTTATTAATCTTTATTGGTTTTAATTCGATTTAATTTCAAGTATTGAAATCCTTATCAAAACTTCAAAGTTGTCGCAAAACATCGGTTTAGAGGATACTTTGCCTTGCGGAGAAAGCGAAATTGTGGAACAGCAATTTGACATGATTCACAAAAAGATTTCTTATTTTTTAATTACACTGAATGGAATGTTTGAACAAACATTCGTTTTAGTAAGATAAGGAAATATTATATTGCTCAAAACAAATATAATTCCAGGAAGTCCAAAAATGAAAACTATACCGCTGGATCCGAGGGAGGCAGACAGGCATCTTCAGCGTGTCAATTTCTTTTTTTCAATGTTTTCAATTTAAAAAAAAATATTTAAAAAAATTACTAAATATACCTAATTCAGCAAATATACATATCTTATCCTGCATTATAAACAATTGCACTTTACTCCTTATACTTTAAGCGTCAACGTATTTTCTGGCATCAGTTTCTTTCCAAATCCATTTCTGCAAACTAGAAAAAGTACAAAAACATATCAACGATTCAGCAGAATAAAATTATTCTGCTGAGTGTTAAGAAAAGTTTATTCGCAAAGTGCTGCCAGGAAAATACACCAAAACAGTCAATAAAAAAGCTTCCTCGCTCCGGGGGCCAGTATACAAACTTTTCCCTTAATTTATGAGATGCAGCTATCTAGCAACAAGTTAAATGTGTGCCGATGGGATTTAGTAAGAGCCCTAAATATCGTAGTAAGTCTAATGGTAAACAATGGAGAGAAATCCCCGAAAGCTCTGTATATTTTGGCTACCACTGGCCTACAAGATGCAATGCAGAATCAATACGAGAGGGAAAAAAATAGCTGTTTTGGAATTATATAAACAAGTTGGTTTGTTACAGAATCTGTCACTTACACCGCTCCCCCACAACATTTTACGCTCAACAGGAAACACACTAACACCTCAAAAAGAAATTCGCCTAACAGAGCCTTTGGCTAGTTCTAATTCAAACTTTTATAAGCAAAAACTAATTACTTTCTTTAATCTTCTTTTGCAGATTTGATAATTAATCTTTATCGTTGGCAAATTTTTTTGAACTTAAAAGAATAGTGATGATTTTTTTTAATAAATATCTTTTTGCAGTCACAAGTTTACATTTCGAAAAATAAATTGCTAAAATTGTTGCTTTAAAAATAAAAGCGAAAATTTGCATATTTTTATACAAATTTCGAATTTTTTATGCATCTTTCTTCCCAAAAATATAACGAAACATCAAAATAATTTTATTGTGCTATTACAACAATCCAAATTGAATTATTACACAAAAATAAATATTTTTTTTCAAGTATTTTATTTTTATTTTAAATAAAGTTTCTCGTACGTTTGATGTCATGGCAACAGTGAAAATATTGAATAAAAATGGAATTCCCATGTTATTTAAATGTTGATTAAATATTTAGTTATTTAAATTTTAAATAAACTTCTAATTAAAATTTCTTAATGAAATTTGGAATGTAGCCTAAACTGATTTTATGCTTCAAAATGACGTATCCCACTTGTTTGTGAGACTTGCGGTTCGTTCTGTGAAAGTGGGTGACGGACAGACAGAACGATTATAAAACCTTCCACTTTTAGCTTCCACACTACGTTTAAAACGTAAAAAGTGGAAGGTTTTATAATCGTTCTGTCCGTCCGTCTGTCTGTCCGTCACCCACTTTCACAGAACGAACCGCAAGTCTCACAAACCAGTGGGATACGTCATTTTGAAGCAAAAAATCGGTTTAGGCTACATTCCAAATTTCATTAAAAAAATTAAATTAAAAGTTTATTTAAAATTTAAACAACTATTCATTGTTATTAACTATTCATCAACAATATTTTCATTGTTGCCATGACATCAAACGTACGAGAAACTTTATTTAAAATAAAAATAAAATTCTTGAACAAAATATTTATTTTTTTGTAATAATTCAATTTGGATTGTTGTAGTAGCACAATAAAGTTATTTTGAAGGTTCATTATATATGAATGAAGAAATATGCATAAAAAATTCTAGATTTGCATAAAAAAAATATGCAATTTTTCGCTTTTATTTTTAAAGCAACAATTTTACTTTTTTGAGGTGTTAGAGTGTGTTTCCTGTTGAGCGTAAAATGTTGTGTGGAAGCTGTATAAGTGACAGATTCTGTAACAAACCAACTTGTTTACGTTATAAACGTAGTGTGGAAGCTAAAACGGGGCTTATGATAGAGAAAGTACTGCACATTTAAAAAGCAAATGTTTTGGTTAATTTTTTTTTTACATCACAGTGCTGTAATATTTTTACAGCAAATTCATGGCTTCTTGATGTACAGACTAATAAGAAATGCTTACTCCAAAAGCATTTAAACAGATAAAATGGGCGCATCCAATAGTTGCCAGTGAAACTAACGTTTTCATCGGCACCACACAATAAGTCATCTGTAAATTAACTGCAGAGATGGCAGCTCTTTTACCACCACACTATGATGGTAAAGTAGAGTGATTTTTTACAGTGTGATATTCACAGCATAATGACTTAAATTTTTTTTTAAAAAGCTCATTACCACTTTACTCTGCGTAGACATTGTTTTTTAATCGGTGAAGTTCATTAATACAGCTGCCACCTCTACATATTATATTGAATAAATGTAATTGATGCTATATGGATGTAATTTTTTTTTAATATTTGGAAATTAAAGCCGAAAAGAGGTGCCCAATACTTAAATGTGACGACGATGACATTTTATTCATGTTAAGTGATGTGACTTCAATTAATTTGATTTTTCACAATTTTCGTTTTTTTTTTTTTAAATTTTAATAAGTAAGATATTTTTACTACATAATTTAAGTATTATCACTTCTTTAAAATTAAAGTATTCTCCCCCACCTCTGGGATACTAAACACGTAATTTTACTAAAAGGGGGCGTAAACATTTGTACTAAGTTATAATAAGGACTAAAAATGGACAACTTTCCTGAAATATTTACTAAAATTCTTTTCGGAAAATTAATAGGCTTGTAACAGTAAATGTCCTCTACAAACGCTTCTACACAAGATTTATACACATCAGAGGAAAAAAATTCCAAACAGAGCATCCAGTTAGTATTTAAACTTTTAAAAGTCAATATCAACTGCTGTCTTTAATTTTCTTTCGCAAATTAAATGTACATAATTTATCGTCTGCTTATATTTTATCTGAGAATGAAAAAATAATTAAATATTTGCTCAAAACAAAGAACATTAACTTCTCTAAACTTCTCTAAAAATAAGAAATGTAAGTTAAAACTAACCTGATTTTTATCCGAAAATATATTGACTTGTTGCTTTCTTAGTAAACAAATAAGGAACACAAAGTATCACATTTTGCTGTATTTTATGACGTCATTTCAAACTGATTTATGGCATAAATAAATTCTGTTTCTAATATTATTGTTTTTAAATGTATAGTTTTTTTTAAAAAAATTATAGCTTTTTTCTTAAAAAAACATTTTTGATTCGGCAACAGCAATTTAAATTACTGGAAATTAAATTTCAATGTTAATTCAATTTGTAATTTGGAGACAAACAGAAGGCAGATGCCTGTAAGGCCGTACAAGCAGACAGACAAAAAGTGTAACAGATGGATCTCTGAGATCATATCCTTCTAAGAAAAAAAAAGGAATTTTTTGAGATCCGTCGGAGCAAATTTTGGAAAGGGGTATGGACAGACAGACGGCCAGACGGACGGACACCATCAGCATGTCAATACCTACTCGTTTCATTTTATTTAAATTCCTCCGAATTTAAAAAAGACAAGTAGGCTAAAAGTAATAGCGTATGTGCTTTCAATAAAAAATATTTTTATGACTTTTATGGGTCATCACACATAAGAACATGACCTAATATGGAACCTTTAATTTCCCTACCGTTTCGAGATTTTTTTAAAAAGTGAATAAGACTATAAAGTTAATCTATGACGTTAGTAACACTATATTGTTATTAAGTTATAAAATAATACTTATTTACTTTGGAAGTAGTTACAAAATTATTACAATTAAAATTAATATCTGTTATTACAGGGTAATAAATATAAGGAAAACTCTTTTATCTAATACTAGATCCAAAATTACTGCTGCTGACTTATCGTACCTTTGTATCCTTGTTGTGTGACGCGGATTAGATTAAGATTCTTTTCGAAAAATTCGAAAACAATATATATGATTTTGTTCTTAAAAAAATTGACAACTTGTTTATATTTGTACATTTATTGAAATTATATTTTCATCATTAAGAATGAACTTTTGTAGTGATATATTATTATGCAGCATACATGCGATTTTCTTTCAAGGGGCTAATGATTGCAGGGTTTGCAATTCGAATTATCAATAATTAAGATATAGTATCGATTAAAATTTGTTACAATGTAAATATTAATTGAAAAAATAGTAGTAAAAATAGTAAATAAAACTGAAATGTAATGTTATGTTTCTTAAAGTTATATTTTTTGCCTTATTTAATGAAAATAATTAAGAATTTAATGGATAATTTAATATCACTAAAAAGTAAAAACATTGTAGTAAAGAATGCTACGTTTTTGTAAAACACAGTTTTTTAAGTATCTGTGCTAAGAAAACTGTAAACTGTGTAAAAAATACTTCATACATGAATTAAATGCAAAACACTTTAGGTTTAAAAGGCCTTTAAACTCAAAAACATAATAAGGCAATTAAACGAGATATTATTCTCGACACAACAAGGAAAATATATATATTTTTTGCGTTATCTTAAAATCGCAGATTGGTCAAATTAGGAGAACGGCATAGAGTTTTCAGGATAAATATTATAGCTCTTATTTTTATGGCTTTCAATTTCAATAAAGACGACGTAGTTTAAATCACATTAAATAACACAATTTTAATTCATGTATATAAATTTTAGATACAAAAAATAATGCAAACAATGGAAGGTCCATATAATTATCTAAGATAATCATCTATTTACCGTTTTTCTTTTCTTGATAGTGCCACTTTAGATGTAAAGACAATAACCATGCGTTATTTTCCTCCAATTCTTTAAAAAGCAAAAACAAAATTGCTTTTATAAATTTTAAAAAAATATACGCGGTACAAAATAGTTAACTCCCCATCGTTTGATTAGATTTTCCGTTTAATTTTATTCCTTTTTACAGTGTACGCCTACTTCTATTTTGTAGAGAGGGCTATTACTTCCATTTTGTTGTGTAATAAGCTTTCTCCTCCATGTGTTTTAGCTTTCTCCTATGTTCTGATTAAAGCATAATCCTATTTTGAGATGAACGCTTACTTTTCTTTATAGTGAACCTATACTCCATAGATCTGGAAGTAGTGCAGGTAGGCACAAGTTTTATGGAGGAACTTTACACCAATTATTTTACAGTGGACCCCCCAAAAAATAAATATAACTTGCAGGTTTTTCGCAAGACCCATAGATCTATGAAAAACTTAGTGGGATTTTGTTTTATGCTAAAGGCTTTTTGAAGCTCACT